>CM074783.1:7459690-8659690 GCA_037355745.1 Pseudo-nitzschia multiseries
AAAGCTTCATCGCTTGGTGTGAAAATGGTACTGATTGTCATTCTGACTGATTTTCTTTTGAAGTCTGTCTGTTTTGGTGACACAGCTCCAAGAATTCTTTTCATGAAGTATTTGAATTCTGGTGAATTTTTCCGCCGATAGTCTTCGTGCAATTGGTACCTATTTTCTGAGTTAACGTCTTGTGTGTCTGTGATTAGAACCGTTCCTGGGAAACTATCTGGTATCTGGTTGTTTCTCTTTTATCGTCTACGTGTCAGTGTTAATACGACCAAAATGTTAGAATGGATTATGAACGATTGCATGCCGGCAGTCATTTTCTTGTTGGTTGCGTACCTTTGTAGTTTTTCCTGGCAAGAGTTTGAGCATTGTGCCTACACGCAGTCACTGCTCGGCAAATAAATTCCACTCCACTTTTGGTCTTTTATATCGATTGTATTTGGTATTTCATTGTTATTCGCTTGTTTTACAATTTTGAATATCGTCGCCTTCACGAATGTAATCTCTGGCGGGAATTTAAATTTCCTGAATGCTTTTTCTTTGACTTGTTTGACAATGTTGTTTTCCAAGTTATCGTTATCGTTTTGTTTTGTTGTCAGTAGAATATTTCTGTTGCTACTGTTGGTGGTTGTATATGTTTGGCTATCGTTTGTGTTTGTGCGGTAACTTCCCGATACACTGCTGTTTGGGCTGTTTGTGTTATGGGTAACAATGGTTCTACCTGTCACCGGACTGCAACTAGTACTCAGTTCCACCATAATTTTTTTGTTAACTCGTGCACATCAACTTACCGTTTTTACCTTTGATTGATTTGTCGCGCTATTTTATGATAATAATGTTGTTTGTAGGAATCGTTTGGTATTTTTTTTCATTCCTACTGTACACACTGTAAGCTCTTGATTTACTGTCTCCAAGGAATAGCTGTATTTCAACTAATTGTACTATCTGTGAGTGTTGTTCTTGTACTGTCGCCTGCCTATCTTATTTTCGAGCGTGCCGTGATATTCTGGAATGTGGAGTCCTCAAAATTTTGGCGCGGACCCGAACATTTTGTTCTTCCCTACCCTACCGTACTTACCCTACGGTACCATATCATTCCATATTTATTTATCTACTTATTGTTTTTCAATTTTCTGCAACGGCGTTGCAGTAAATTCTATATTTTGGGTGGTTGACACTCCCCCCTTAATTAATTATGGATTGGATCACAATTTGTAGGTTCAACGGAGGGAATTTTGTTGTTGTTGTTTTGTTGCTTTCTGATGAGTATTTTTTGAATGTATATTTTTTTTAGGTGATATTTTACATAATTTCCGTTCTATTTTTTGCACTTAATTTGTACCGGCGATACCTTCGATATTGTCATTGTTTTTTTTGTAATGGAATCCTTACAGAGTTGCAGAGTTAGTGTTTCACGCGTCCCCATGCTCCACAAGGAACGGGATAGTTGTTATATTCCTCTAAATCTTCCGGCGAATTCCAACGTTTTTCGTAAAGACTTAGCCATTTCTCAATTTTCCACTCGTTTTCGTCTTGTTCGCTCTTTCCCCCCCTGTTTGTCACTTCTTTTACCTTCCGTTTTTTCTTTTTCGACTGTTTTCTTGCTTTGTTCATGAACGAATCCCACTTATGTTTTGTACATTTTTTTTCCGTGTTTTTGTTATTTATGTTCTCTTCTTTAATTGGCGGCAATATTTCTTGTGTTGAGTACCACTCGTTATCGTCTTTTGATCTGCAATACCATTCCAATCTGTCAGTTTCGATGATTGCCTCATTCGTCATTTTGCGCCAGTTGTTGAACCAAATGTACGTCATACAAGGACGGTTCCCAGGGTGGTAATGTATACATTCTTTTATGTGTTCTCTTGCCTCCGGTGTCAGATTACTCCATTTTTTTGCCGGGAAAGTACGACCGTCTTGTATCATTCTCTCTCGTTCTATTGATTTTACTTCCGGTCCAATACCCACGTTGTCGTAGCACTTAATGTCTTCCGATGTTTTCAATGCGGGATAACCACATGTAATGTATGCAAGAATGACTCCCATTGCCCATACATGGTCCATCCCGTCAGTGTTCCCTTCTTTGTAGTCGGGAAATACTTCCTCGGTTATGTACTTGAAGCATTGTTCCCAAATGTTCAAAGCTTCGTCCTCCTCGAAATGTCCTTTTTTGCTGTTGAGTCTTTGTCGCACTTCTTCTATCTTCTGGCATCCACTAAGGATTGTGTTAACCAAGTGTCCGTTTTTGGCACACAAGGCATCAAATCCTGTTTCGAAATGATACAGAAACGGGTTTCCGTCGTTGTTTACATCATCGTGGTTTAGCTCGTGCATCTGTTTGTTGTAATCCTTGGAGAAGACAGTACCCCGGGTTGGCACAACTGTTGTTCTGTGTGTCGGTTTCGGTGTTTTGCTTTTCATTTTCCTGTTATTTCCCATTTGTAACGCAGTCATGCACCTATTTGTACCACAGTACACCTAACGTTCGTACTCCCACGCCGCATCATAAAGTTGGTATTTGTTGTTTTCTCCAGGCGTTGTAACTTGCAGTTTTTGGTTGTGGCTGCTTTTTCCCGTTCACGCATAATTCTTACTATTTTTACGTACCCGTACCAACACTACGACGGTGCACGCAAATAGTCTGATTCAAAAACAGACAAGCTTCTTTAAGTAATGTAACTTTCCTCATCTGCATGCGATTGGTTCTTGATATATCGTTGAGATGAACGTGTCCGGTGGATCGATACCTCCATAGAGATGTGTACAAGATGTATTCTTCGTACTTCCTTGGTACTATTTTTTTAATATGGTATTGGTACGACGCACATAAATTGTCTGACTCATAAACAGACTAGCGTTAAGTAGTGTAACTTTTCCCCTTTGGATAAGATTGGTTCTTGATATACCGGTATAGGTGAACGTGTCCATTGGATCGATTCCCCCGTAGACATATGTCCGAGGTGTGTCCTACGTATTATTTTTGTATAAATTTTTTATTATTGTAGTATTGGGACGGTGCACACCAATTATATGGTTCAAAAACTGACTAGCTTTATGTAGTGTAACTTTTCCCGATCACGTATAATTGGTTGTTGATATAGTGGTGAACGTGTCCAGTGGATCGATTCCTCCGTTGAGATCTGGTGTACCAAGGGTAGTCTCCGTAAATTTTGGTTATTAGTTTTTTGATTTTTGTATGAACAAGTAACCAAATTAGTGTTTCTCCTTTACTTTTTGAGTGTCAAAGTGTGTTATTTTCTGAAATGTTTGGATGAATATTGCTCATACTATGGATTGGGGAGACTATGAAACCATATTGAGAAGTCACAGCCTTATATTTTAGTCATTATGAATTTTCTAATATTGTTTGTCCCTGGCCATGCATGTACCAAAATAGTGAGTCGTAGTACTTATTTTTAGAGTGGAAATGTGTTGCATTGACTGCAATTTCAGGATGAATAGTGTTCATACTATGGATGGGGTACACTGTGCTGAAACAAACTGGACAAGAAGCAGGCTGATACTTTAGTCAGTATGAATTTTAGAATAATGTTTGTCCCTGGACATGCATGTACCAAAATACTGAGTCCTAGTCAGTTTTGAGTGCAAATGTGTGGCATTGACTGCAATTTCAGGATGAATATTGCTCATACTATGGATTGGGGAGACTATGAAACAAACTGGACAAGAAACAGGTTGATACTTTAGTCAGTGTGAATTTTAGAATAATGTTTGTCCCTGGACATGCATGTACCAAAATACTGAGTCCTAGTCAGTTTGGAGTGCAAATGTGTGGCATTGACTGCAATTTCAGGATGAATATTGCTCATACTATGGATTGGGGAGACTATAAACCAAACCGGACAAGAAACAGGCTGATACTTTAGTCAGTATGAATTTTAGAATAATGTTTGTCCCTGGACATGCATGTACCAAAATACTGAGTCCTAGTCAGTTTGGAGTGCAAATGTGTGGCATTGACTGCAATTTCAGGATGAATATTGCTCATACTATGGATTGGGGAGACTATAAACCAAACCGGACAAGAAACAGGCTGATACTTTAGTCAGTATGAATTTTAGAATAATGTTTGTCCCTGGACATGCATGTACCAAAATACTGAGTCCTAGTCAGTTTGGAGTGCAAATGTGTGGCATTGACTGCAATTTCAGGATGAATATTGCTCATACTATGGATTGGGGAGACTATGAAACAAACCGGACAAGAAACAGGCTGATACTTTAGTCTGTATGAATTTTAGAATAATGTTTGTCCCTGGACATGCATGTACCAAAATACTGAGTCCTAGTCAGTTTTAGAGTGCAAATGAGTGGCATTGACTGCAATTTCAGGATGAATATTGCTCCTACAATGGATGGGGTAGACTATGAAACAAACTGGACAAGAAACAGGCTGATACTTTAGTCAGTATGAGATTTAGAACAATTTTAGTCCCCTCTGGCATTGCTGCATGTACCCAAATAGTGATTCCTAGGCAGTTTTCGAGTGCAAATGTGTGGCATTGGCTGCATGAAACATAATCGACCAGAAATCTTCTACTTATACTTGAGTCAGTTTTAAAATTTATTAGTCCTAGTAATATTAGTTAGTATGTTTATGATTGTGCGAATTAGGCTGCAATTTCATGATCAATATTTCGCATAATATTGATTGAATAAAGAACTATGAAGGATAATGGATAAGTTACAAACGGATGCTTGCATTTGGTGTAACATAGTATGCCTCACTCATCCAATCTTGGATGATTTGGTGGAACTGGTGCTGTACTCTGACACGGTTGTGGTTGTGTCAGAAGATGAATCGGATACCTCCTCACTTCCATCCGTCGGGTCACTAATCCCAACATCCTTGCTGAAACATTTTACTAAATCCGATACTCTTTTAATGCGTCGAGGATTGGTTTCTTTCATGCCGGAAATCTGAAAGTATGGGCAAAATTGTCGTTTCTCCCCCACCTTACGTTTGTGGAAAGTACATATATAACCCGCCACTCGATCATATTGGTCGTAGTCTCCGAAAACGTACCTATAAACTTCTCCAATTTCAACTGGTCCGTTTTTTTCTGGAGTATAACGAACTTGTTCGTTTACTTCGTAAATAGGAAACAATATCTCTGGATCCTGATCTTTCAACAGCACAGAACATTGGAATTCACGTTTGGTTTCCTTCTCGTTGATCTTGATAGGATAAACTTGCAGTGTTACGGTGGCGTTAAGATGATTTTTTGCAACATCTATAATCATTTCTTCGCTTTCATTTGAACCCTTTTTTTCACCGGTTTTAGTCGTTGTGTCAGTCAAACCAGTATCCTTGGAATTACCCTTACTTGTGTCAATTCCCGATTCTTTAGATTCGTTTGGCTTATTTTTCGACCCCTTACTGGTTACTTTCGATCCACTGATGTTCTTTCTCCCATCGTTGATATTGTTCGTCTTGCCAACATCGTCACCGTCAACGTTATCATCCCAGGGTGGTATGAATCCACGCTTGGAATCATTTGTCGTATTGAGATTGAAAGTAACCCATCCTACCCGGTATGTGTTATTTGATTTATTGAACTCCTTGATTTGAACCTTGGATCTTTTGAAGCAATCCCAAGTTAGAAAGTCCGATGGTTCGTAAAAAACAAAGTCACGACCCTGGAGGTGTTCGAATGCCAGATTCAATTCTCCCTTTCCCTTTCCATAATTGTTCACAACCTTATCGTCCAAAAATTGAACTACAAGGTTAGCCGATGATAGATCATCCGACTTTTCCAACAAATATATTGCTAGTTTTTCTGTCAACGGGGTAAATATGGTACCCATTTCTGGGAGGTAGCTATACTGAATGAATGTTTCCACCCAAGTATGACGTTGGAGAACTTCCGGATCAATTACGAATATCTCACGGAACACGTATGGAATGTGTTCCATAAAAACTCGTTGGTGCACCTCTTGTTGTGAGTTAACATCGTATTGAAGGAATCTTGTAACACAAGTTTGATTCTTATGTTGTTCTTCCAATCCGGACAGTTCCAAAATACCTCTTACAAGTTCTTCTGGTTTATCGTCAAAATTGACATGGGCAAATTTTGTCTTACTCAGAACACATGCCGTTGGGAAAATGTACAATCGATCATTCCTTTGAAAATACGGAACACTTCCCTCCGTCGATTCGGTGACCATTGCTCCTTTTAGAAAATTCCTCTCGGTCAATACCAAATCTTCAATGGTTTCCATCACATGATCGTAACTGACAAATGATTGGTTATTGGTTTTGAAGACTTTTGGTATCATTTTCTCACAAACATTGTCAATTGAACAATCAAAGGACGAACCAACGCCGTCGACTCGAATCATTGATGCACATAGTACTTGAGAAATGATCAAATTACATGCTGTTTCCAACGAATCGACCACGTTTACCCCAATCTTGTTCCCATGTTGGACAAATTTTGTTATAAGCCATTGATGCACCAAATATAGGATTCCTTTCGGCACCTTGAAATATGCCAGATCTATTTTTCCGGTTCCATGTTTGCATGGCGACAGGGTGACAAGGTCCTCATCATGATCGAAATGTATGTTGTAATATTTTGTGACCGTGTGCTGGTAGTGGATGACGTAGTGGAAAACCAATTGAGTATTGAGTGGTAATAACACTTTACCCGTTTCCGGAATTTTCGTGTCCCCTTGTCGATGAAATCCTACTGGAACCCACTTCTCCCCAGAAAGTACCGTGGTGCCCAAGACGAATGAATTGTTAATTAATTCGGGTAAGTAATACTGATAAAAACCTTCGTGTGTCAATACTTTGATGTCGACGTGTCTCATGTCGATGATGGTACAAATGGTTTTCGCCTTCCCTTGAAAGCGTAACCAATGTTCACGAATGAGCTCCTGAAAAGCAGTTTCTCGTTCCGTAATCTTCATCAACTTATTGTTTGACACAATAAGTTCTTTAAACTCGATGTTTTCCGTTCGTAAGGATTTTAAGCATTCAATACGCTGCTTCTTGAAATGTTTGTCTAAGTCCACCTGATTGCAGCTATGAGTCATTGAAACACGTAGAGAGGTCTTTGCCATAAGGCAGTCCAAGAAGTTCCTCATTGATCTGACGTATCCTTTCAACTGACTGGGAGAACAATTGTCGCCTTTGGTATGGAAACACAAATCCTCAGACGAAATATCCGACCCAGGTGGATACTTCACATTCTTCATGTACCAAACCAATATCTCACGGTACATTATCATGTACTTCTTCATTGTAACGTAGTTGACGACGTTGCGCCCATAAATAGCATCCACGCCTGATGTGTCGTTAACATTCTTCAACAGTGACTCGAACCTATCCCACTTGTTCGCCATGTCGTAGTCATTGAATCGATCGGTTAATTGCTTCCTGCTCAAAAATTTCAACACTCCAGTCATACCGTTGTCAATTTCAAACAAAAATAAATCCACCATGACGTTTATTTGATGGGGAATAGGCCCTAAGTCACTTAAGGTTGTATCGGGTTTTTTCTTCTTTCCCTTCCCCTTCTTCTTTTCCGCAGAGTTAGTAGTAGACATTGACTTCCGGAAATCTGGTGTAGGTTCGGATTCAATAATTTTTGATACAAGGTAAACCCTCGTCAACAATGCAGTGAAACATGTTGTAACCTCAAGACTGAGGTTCCTCACAAACTCCTCTGTTCCATATGACTCACCCTTCAAAGCCTTTGTAAGGTTATTAATTACTGCCTGTCGATGATCTCTTTGATCGGTATCATGTTTGTCAAGACTATTGGTTGGTGGGTCTTTCAATCTACCCTTCTTACAACTTGTCGTTTTCTCATTTGAATTTGGGTTGGCACCGCGCTTCCGAGCACTATTAGTCGTAGGCGTTTTCTCATTTGAATTTGGGTTGGCACCGCGATTGCGAGCACTATTAGTTGTAGGTGTCATTGGCAATGTAAAATGTTATCAGTATTTGAGACAATCTTTTTATTGTTTGAAAACAATGAGAATCACTGTTGTGTGAATCTAGTTTACCCGAGTTACGATCAAACATTGAATGAAAGAAGGATAGTAGTACAACTTGAAACTTCTTTCACCAGATATCACCACTCACGTAGCGACGCGATAGTGGTAATCATGTCTCAAAAACCATTTCTCAAAAAATCGAAAACGTAGAAGGTGCCCGTAAACGTGTCCTTGTTCTCGTAAAGACGTTCTACCACTAACCTGAGAAAGAGTTAAACAATATCGTCACAATAATTGGACAAATAAAACCTGCAACGACAAATGCAAGGGCGGGGATTTGTCTGTGAATCCTTTGGGTTCAAAAAACCATTTTTTGTAACTGGAACCGCCGTTCCCGAAAAACGGAAAAAAGGGTTTTTTGGGTGGAATGAAAGGTGAGAAGAAGAAAAGATAAAAAGGAACATTTTCAAATTTGGAAAATGGCCCCATCGCTGAATTGTTCCATTGTGTGTACAAAAGTACAGTCGTATGAACACCTAGTAGCGCTAAATAGGGAAAAGGGCATTGGTTGGTGTAACTCCGTTGCCAAAAAACAAATGATCCGATCGCTGAATTGGTGCAATTTGTGTAGAAACGTACAGTCTTATGAAAGTTTTCACGCTAAATACTAAAAAGGGCTTTTGTTGCAACGCCGTTGTCAAAAAAAAAATGGTCCGATCGATGATTTGGTGCATTTTGTGGGGTACAAAGGTACTTTGGTATGACCAGTACTATCGTATGAACCATGACGCTAACTACGTATGAACCATATCACGCTAAATAACAAAAATACCATTTGTTGCATCGCCGTTGCAAAAATAACAAAAAGTAAAATACTTAACGGACCAATGTAATTGTATGATCCATATCACGCTAAATACCAAAAAGACCATTTGTTGCAACGCCGTTGCAAAAAAAAAAAAGAACATAATACTTAACGGACCAACATCATTCTTACGTTCGAAGTTGTTTACTTAGCAGAAAATGTATGGAACTGGTGGTATCATTTTTATCACGCTAAATACCAAAAATACCATTTGTTGCAACGCCGTTGCAAAAAAAAAAAGAACATAATACTTAAATGACCAATATCATTCTTACGTTCGAAGTTGTTTACTTAGCAGAAAATGTATGGAACTGGTGGTATCATTCTTATCACGCTAAATACCAAAAATACCATTTGTTGCAACGCCGTTGCAAAAAAAAAAAAGAACATAATACTTAACGGACCAATATCATTCTTACGTTCGAAGTTGTTTACTTAGCAGAAAATGTATGGAACTGGTGGTGTCATTCTTACGTTCGAATGTTGACACTTGATCTATCGGACACGAACCGATGTCGTCCTTACGTTCGAAGTTTGATATAAGTACTTTGTACGGAGTAGTTAGCTTACAATGAAAGTATGCTCACTAACTTCGGTCACTTTTTTTCACTTTCCGACAAACATAAATTTCCAACTTATCTGAGTAGAGTGTTGTTTCTTTCCAACAACACTCCGTCCGAGAACGTGGGATCCGACCCTCTTCGTCACATGCCTTAGGGCGACGATATCACGAGCACAACGATCCGTTCTCAGATATTTCAGTCCGATATAACAGCCTTGTACTGCAAAAGAAGTAGAAAGCATTCGATTAGGGATTAGTTGCTGGAAAGATATTCTTGTTTGGACGGCCGCCTTACATAAACATCTTGAAAGCACAAAATCTGCATCAATTGCCTATATATCAACAGGAACAAGTCCCTGTTTTTCGTGACATAGGAGTTAGAAGTCTGCAAATCAACGGCAGCACCAACAACGATTGTCGGAACAACATATTGGCAACAACGATTGGAATCGAAGGCAGCACCAAGTGGAAGGCAACAGCGTGAGATAGATAGACATTGCTGCCTGCCTGTTGCATTGATGATGATGTTCTTTTCCCTCACTTCAATTTTTTCTTCTTATTTTCATAGGGACGGATCGGAATAACAAATCGGAACAATAGAGGCTCGGCGAATCTTTCCTGGTGTCGCTGGAGGTGCATTGGCAATCGCAACGGTAAGAATGAGAGAGGAGAAAGACAATGATCTTACTTCTTCTGGCATTCCTTATAATGTATTTTCTTCATTCTCTTTTTCTTCTCATTTTCATAGGACCGTATCGGAGCAACGGATTTGAAACAAGGGATTGGAAACAACGGATCCGAAGAACCAATCTTTCCTCGTGTGGCAAATCTTTCCTTGACGTGCACCGTCATCTTCCCCTGTAGGTGTGGCCAATTGTCCCGGTTGGTGATAATTACTACGAATCGATCGGCATGTACATTACTATATTATTGTGTTGTTATTATTTACTCTACTAGGTAGTACATCAATACTAGATACTCACCCATTTTGTTCAATTATCATATCAAATATTCGAATAGGATCTTCGATAACGGCAACGACTCGTCGAACCGCAGAGAGCAACAGCGGCAACAGCGGCAATCGGCAATCGGCAGCAAGAGCAACAGCGGCAATTGGCAGCGCTAGCCACAGCGGCAATCGGCAGCGAGAGCAACAGCGGCAATCGGCAGCGAGAGCAACAACGGCACGCAGCGACAGCGGCAAGCGGCAGCAAGAGCAACAGCGGCAAAAAGGCAGCGAAAGCAACAGCGGCAAGCGAAAAGTGTCAAGCGAAAAGCGGCAAGTGGAAAGCGGCAAGTGGCAAGCAGCAAGCAGCAGCGAGTCCTCCTCCACAGGCGGCAATCGGCAGCCAGAGCCACAGCGGCAGCGGCAATTGGCAGTGAGAGCCACAGCGGCAAGCGGCAGCGACAGCAACATCGGCAAGCGGCAGTGAGAGCCACAGCGGCAAGCGGCAGCGAGAGCAACAGCGGTAGCGGCAGCAAGAGCAACAGCGGCAGCGGCAATCGGCAGCGAGACAAACAGCGGCAGGCGGCAAGCGGCAAGCGGCAGCAAGACAAACAGCGGCAAGCGGCAAGCGGCAGCAAGAGCAACAGCAGCAAAAAGGCAGCGAAAGCAACAGCAGCAAGCGGCAGCGAGAGCAACAGCAACGAATCATTGGCTTCGAATTGCTACACGTACTCCAACCATGACAAGAAATCAGTTCTCGGACCGGGCTATGAAGCAAAAAAGAGATAGGAAACATGAGAAAAGAAGAAAGCAGAGAATGTCATCGAACTTTCTTAGGATTGCAGCACCGGTGTCAACGAGCCATAAAACTTATACAAAGTTGTCCGACATAAAACCAATGAAGAACGAAAGGACAAATAGGCGTAGTACTTGCAAAGATTGTGTCAGTACAATAGCGTTGAAAAACAAAGACAGAACAACTGTGGTCAAAGGAAAATACATGGAGACAAACTGGGGTGGCAAAATAGGAGGAAAGAAAAAGTATCAACCGGAACAGGCTTTGTTGATAGATAAATTCGATAGATTGGATAGTAGGAACGACGAGCATATTGTTGCGTTTGACGAGAATAATCCGTCGTTGCGCATTTTCGCAAAAGTTTCCAGAAAATTTGCCAAGCGACACCTTGCTACGAAGAATAATATCAAACTGTTAAGAAAGTTTGCTCCGGAAATTGTTGGATCCAAACCGACAGTTGCCAGAGGTCAGAAGCGCGGCAGTATCAACGATGATTATGCTATCATTGGAGTTAGACCAGAAAGATTGTCTTCCAACAATGGTGAGTACGTGTTCAAAAGTCATGTGAAACCAAACATGAAACTGGAGCTGGAACACACGACAGTGAGAATTGTGAAGCATATGCATCATAGTTTAACACACATCGAACCATTTGTTGAGGATGAAATGGATGTGTTGTCTCAGATTCTGACTCGTACGCAGCTCAATGCCATTGGGAAACAGGCATTAGCTTTTTCGATTGGTCGAAATTACCATTCTCGATGCCATGTTGATGATGACATGTATTATACTCGTTTAACAGTCATAGCTCCGTCGGGAGTGCATGCTGACGAAGTGATTTATTATTTTGTCTTCCCAACGTACCGCATCAAAGTGCCGTTGCGTTCTGGGGATACTCTGCTCTTTAATCCGTTAGTGTTTCATAGCTGTTCGAATCCCAAATACGAAGGGTGTTATATTATGAGCGCCTATGTATCGCGCAAAACTATACTAAGAAGTAATCCATTATAATAATAACTTGATACTCATGACAAAAAATTTATGACTGTACCGTACTAGTACTATACCGTCGAAAATACAGGAAAAGGGCATTTGGTGCAACGCCGTTGCAGAATATAGAAAAACGCTAAATAAACATGAGAAGGGGGGTATGATTGTACCATACTAGTATACAATCCAAAAAACGGGAAAAGGGCATTTGGTGCAACGCCGTTGCAGAATATAGAAAAACGGTAAATAAACATGAGAAGGGGGGTATGATTGTACCATACTAGTATACAATCCAAAAAACGGGAAAAGGGCATTTGGTGCAACGCCGTTGCAGAATATAGAAAAACGGTAAATAAACATGAGAAGGGGGGTATGATTGTACCATACTAGTATACAATCCAAAAAACGGGAAAAGGGCATTTGGTGCAACGCCGTTGCAGAAAATAGATAAACGCAAATTACACATGAAAAGGTGGGTATGATTGTACTGTACTGGTATACCATCCAAAATACGGGAAAACGGCATTTTGTGCAACGCCGTTGCAGAAAATAGAAAAAGACAAAATATACAGGAAAAGGGTGGTACGACTGTACCGTACTAGTATACCATCCAAAACACGGGAAAAGGGCATTTGGTGCAACGCAGTTGCAGATAATAGAAAAACGCAAAATACACATGATAAGGGGGTATGATTGTATTATACTAGTATACCATCCAAAACACGGGAAAAGGGCATTTGGTGCAACGCCGTTACAGAAAATAAAAAAACGCAAAATACATCTGAGAAGGGGGGTATGATTGTACCATACTAGTATACAATCCAAAACACGGGAAAAGATAATAAACTTGTTCATTGAAGTCATGTGCTGTTTTCACCATCTCGTACTATTGATTGTAAATCCTTCTTTTCCAGTGAAGCCATTGTCTCGCGGAAATTAAACAACCATTGTTCACGATTACCCAGCACAAAATATTGGTCAGGACTACCATGGTTTCTAACAACGGCAGCTTCGGACTCAATGGCGTTGCAGTCGAACAAATACAATTTGTTCCGAAGCTCACCTAGCTTTACCAACGCATGATGGTGTTTTTTTCCTTTGTCCCTCTTGCTCGGTATGGGGTCTGCAGAAACAAAGCAACGAGCGACGGCATAATAACCATCGTGCACTAATTCGAAACCACTAACGGAGCTACCCACGGGGAACGGACCTTCGAGGTAAAGCAGGCACAGAATCTGACATGGATAAACTTTCAGTCCACGTCCATCAAGGAGGTCGAGTTGAAAATTAGCCCAATCGTACCATACATTGGACAATTGTCCAGAATCAGACTTAAACGATGGGTGGGCACGAAACAATAATTTCATCTCGCGAGATTGGTCATACCTCTTGTGCTCCGTGGTTCCAAAAACCTTGCTGCTGCCCACAGCCGGTAGGACCACGTCACAACAAAATTTGAGAACATCAGATGGAAACCAGGGTAAACTTGAGTTTTTTTTTTCATCCCACTTCATGTAAGGGAGACCATTCATCACACCAATCCAAAACGAAGACCCACCTGACCAACCACCCTCCTTAGGATGATTTGGTCCGGTTATGGGTCTATGTTCGAACAAATCGAATTCACGGTCAAGTCGATCAATAGTTCGATACTCCATCACTCGGTTGCAAGTTTGCTTGATAAGTGTGGACTTGTTTCGTTGAGTTCTCTTAGCAGGAGCCTTCACTTCAGTTTTATGATTGCTCTCACTCGCGGCAGAGTCCCACCCAGTTGGAGGACCAAATAATCTCATGTACTGTGATAAATGAAAATACATGTGATTCTTCACAAGATTGTTACCCTCTCCCTTACTTCGTTGAAGATTGTTATTTATACAGTTAATGAAAAGAACAACCATTTTGTCCACATTCAAAACACCTTTCTTGTCTTGTTTGAAAACCTCGTCGAACGTTCCAGCATACTTTAGGAACTCTTCCATACCCAACAACAACTCAATGGCGTAAATACGTCGGTCAATTTCCTCTTCACACTTTCTGCTCTTGTTCTCGAGATTGGAAGGAGTCTTTCGAGACAACAACAATTGACGACCTCCAGCAGACAGAAGTGACAGCATCTGAATATAAAGCATTCCAATGTACTGGTTACCCTCCTTCTTCGCTGTATGTATTGATTCTGAAAAATTGGTTCGTGGGAAGTCACGATCGGATTGCCTCTGGACAGCACCACCGTAGTAACTGGCTAACCTTTCCATCTCACCAAGAAGCCGCTGGTTATTGCCTAAAAAGTCCTCGCGGAACGTCTCTGCTGCACGCTTTGCGCAACCAAGTTGGTGCATATGGAGTCTCTCTCCGGGAGACGCTAGATGAATATTATGTGGGTTTTCCCCAAAATCAAGATCATAAAAAGCGTTGCCGTTATGTACACCATGGTGAGAAATGTTTTTGAAATACTGTTCAACATTCACTCCTTCGCCAACCATTGGAGCAGTAAAATCAGATATGTTCCAGAGCCGAATGGATTGGTACTCTTCCCCATTTTGGTGCTTAGACACTTGCATGTTACCAGTTTCAACTGAAACAGGAACCTTCAAAACATTCACACGAGCGTTAATACCAAGTGCTCTGGGACAATTGCAATGCCTACAGATCATCTTTGAATTCGATGTTTGATAATGACCACAAAGTTGGTCGTGCTGGGGAGTATCACCTATGAAATAAGCAACCGCAAATTTCATTCGAACCGACCATTTCTTCTTGTTCCACGGCAAATTAGACCATTCAATACCATCCGTTTGGTTGCAGGCATCTTTCAAAGATGAAAGAGCAAAACGTAGGCCAGAGTGAAGATTGTTCACATTGTCAATTGATTCGGCACCTTTATCGCCGGGACATGTTGGGTGATAGTATATAGCCTCCCACGCATCCGGCCGGGAGTTTCGAGTTAGGGTGTTGAATATGCCAAGAGTCATGTTCAGTGGGGTAAGAGTGGTTTGACCACTATTGTCAATTGCAATTCCATCCATGTAGAGAATAATAGGAACCAGAATTTCATTCGATCCAGATTTGCATCTCTTCTCCCAAGTGTTGATCCACCATTCACCGTGATGCAGTTCGTCAATATCAATATTCCCTTGAAGTTCTGGATAACGGACGGGTAAGGTGGGGTCTTCAGCATGGGGGAATGACAGATTATCTTCCTTCACCAAAGTCACATTTGTTAATAGGGAATGAAGTGCTTTTTGGAACGACCGGACGTAGATTTGTTTGCGACTGGAAACATCAGCATTCTGTGATTTCTTAGAACACCAGTCAATAAGATGAGGTTCAAACCCATCGCCTTTTATTTCAGGCACAGTTGCGGAAATCTCCTTCATAACACTTGCCCTGGTCTTTATGAGATTGCCTTTAGTCCATGAAAATAAATTAAGCCGCTCCGATTCAATAGCCCATTCATACAATTCCTTCTCGGCAACTAATGGTATGCTATGATTCCGCATGATTTTCATTAACTTGATCTTGACCTTCAATTCGTCAGATATGTTCCTCCCTACATTGGGTGTCGTAATTAATAGCGTGTTTGAAGCACGATGGGAATCGTCAACATCAATGTTGATGCCTTCTTCATCATTGACAATCAAAGAGTGGGGGGCCTCTATGATCTCACTTCCTTCTTCCTCATCGTCATTGTTAGGAAAGAAAAAATTGTCATCGGAGACAGAATCATTGTCATCGTCTATGTTTGATAATTCCTGACCAATCAAGGCACGCCCAATCGATTCGACAGAAGGGTCATACATAACTTGATTGTCAAGCACCTCTGGTAATGCGCCGTCACTACTCTGTGGACCGTTACGGGTGTTCGTTAGACCTAATTGTTGACTAACATCCTCAAGCTTCTTCCTCTTTTTTCTAATGAATACGCAAGATGCAAAATCTACTATCCCCGAAGATTGCGTGAAATAAGAATAGCATGATGCGTCATTCACAATATGGTTCCGAAGACCGGGAGAAACAACTACTCCCGTTTTCTTTCTTCGTCGCGCTGTAAACAAGGGGGGTTTCTTCTTCTTGGTAACCTTCTGCTTTCCGTAACCAGTAGTGATCAGAGGAGAGTCCCGGTAGCAACGTAAACAATATACCTGATATTTAGGTATCGTCACCATCGTTAGTACGATAGCCAGTAATAACAATAGAAATGAGGAAACGATTGAGATTGAAAAATTGCGACCATGCACTGTTTGTTTCAGGCATAAAATTCAGTAACATGCCACTACTTTGGAAACAGATGCCAGTGGGGTAGGAAAATGAAATGTGCATAAAAATATTATGAGTTCGACATTAATTTTAATAAATAGGGTGAAATTACAAAGGGGGACCAGTGGAGTTCGACCCAAATATGCGCGTGATTCTGAAATAACCCTGAATCTCGTTTGTGTGACGAACATTCTGTTGTTGAAAATTCTTAGTACCCAAATGCACTAATTAGGTGCTGACACACAAACCATGACAGATAACTCACTTCTGTTTCTTTCATGATTCATCATATCCATAATAGGAACAATATTCATGGTTCAAACACACAAAATATCTAATTTTCTATTTTCTAATTGCAAATTAGTGTGTATTTTCCCTCCAAATCCAGGACCCAAGTGCACTTACTAGGTGGTGACACACTAACTATCAAAGATAACTCACTTCTGTTTCTTTCATGATTCATCATATCCATAATAGGAACAATATTCATGGACTAATCACCCAAAATATCTAATTTTCTATTTTCTAATTGCAAATTAGTGTGTATTTTTCCTCCAAATCCAGGACCCAAATGCACTTACTAGGTGCTGACACACAAACCATGACAGATAACTCACTTCTGTTTCTTTCATGATTCATCATATCCATAATAGGAACAATATTCATGGTTCAAACACACAAAATATCTAATTTTCTATTTTCTAATTGCAAATTAGTGTGTATTTTTCCTCCAAATCCAGGACCCAAATGCACTAATTAGGTGCTGACACACAAACCATGACA
Organism: Pseudo-nitzschia multiseries; assembly: GCA_037355745.1. Taxonomy (NCBI): domain Eukaryota; phylum Bacillariophyta; class Bacillariophyceae; order Bacillariales; family Bacillariaceae; genus Pseudo-nitzschia; species Pseudo-nitzschia multiseries. The sequence goes on from CM074783.1 coordinate 7,476,851, forward strand.
GATAACTCACTTCTGTTTCTTTCATGATTCATCATATCCATAATAGGAACAATATTCATGGACTAATCACCCAAAATATCTAATTTTCTATTTTCTAATTGCAAATTAGTGTGTATTTTTCCTCCAAATCCAGGACCCAATGCACTTACTAGGTGCTGACACACAAACCATGACAGATAAGTCACTTCTGTTTCTTTCATGATTCATCATATCCATAATAGGAACAATATTCATGGTTCAAACACACAAAATATCTAATTTTCTATTTTCTAATTGCAAATTAGTGTGTATTTTTCCTCCAAATCCAGGACCCAAATGCACTTACTAGGTGCTGACACACAAACCATGACAGATAACTCACTTCTGTTTCTTTCATGATTCATCATATCCATAATAGGAACAATATTCATGGACTAATCACCCAAAATATCTAATTTTCTATTTTCTAATTGCAAATTAGTGTGTATTTTTCCTCCAAATCCAGGAACCAAATGCACTAATTAGGTGCTGACACACTAACTATGACAGATAACTCACTTCTGTTTCTTTCATGATTCATCATATCCATAATAGGAACAATATTCATGGTTCAATCACCCAAAATATCTAATTTTCTATTTTCTAATTGCAAATTAGTGTGTACTGTCTATGTGGTACTTGCATTACTACTGGTAGTAGTACCGTACCTGTAGTAGTACTTGTACTGCTTGGCATGTACTTGATGGTCTGTCCTTTTTCCGTTTTTATGGTCTGTCCTTTTTCCGTTTTTATGGTCTGTCCTTTTTCCTTTTTTATGGTCTGTCCTTTTTCCGTTTTTTTGGTCCGTCCTTTACCCCTTTTTTTGTTTTTATGGTCTGTCCCGTGTCCGGGGCTGGCATGCACGCGCGTGCGCGCGCAGGCATAGCCAGAAGAATCAGGTAAAAAGCCGTTATTTTAATTACATTAAAAACATCTGGTTCTCCAAAGTTTTTTTTGGGGTGTTTAGATAAGCCTCTTTTTTTTGCAGGAGTTGATCTGGAGAACCAGACATTGCATGGTCATTCTGAAGCAAACTCGTAACAATAGAGACTTTCAGCTGTTTGGGGATATTTTCAGAATTACCAGGCGATGTCTGGTTCTTGAGATCAACTCCTGCAAAAATTGGCATTCCCGAAACGGAGGGAACCTAAGTGAAATTGAGGTAGTTCATGATGGGTGGGTTGGTGGGTTAAGCAGTGCTAGACGGGGATCCGGGAAACTCCAACCTGTTGATATTTTTTTGAAGGTTGGTGAGTCCGGTCCCTTATTGCTTTGCCCACACACACCACCGGCGCACAGCCGGGCTCAACAGCCTTGGCGGTTAAGCCTTTGGCTGTTAAGCCTTTTCTGCGGGTGGGCGGGGTGGGCCCGTCAATTTATTCTACTACTATCAATTAGGAGCAAAAAGAGTGAGCTGTATGCTTACTAGATTTTGCTGGATGAATCGGAGGGCAACACCGAGTCCCCAACAAGATGTTTATCCTCATATCTTTAGTTCACGTTGTTCTACAACACCTTAATTGTTACATCCAGCCTTAGCTGATCTTGTATATCTGCAGACCTAACAAGATCTAACTGATTGCGCCCTGGGAAGGATAGTTATAATAGATCTGGCCAAATTACCAATAAAGATATTGGAATTGGTCATAGAGGAAGAAACCGAGCCTATTGACAAGACATTTAGCGCCTCTACTGATTGTGAAATGATCCGTCATCAGTCCCAAACAAGCTTGCTACCCAAGCTCTGCTACATTTTAATAACTTCACCCCACAAATAAATCTCCTGCCAAATCTGCGAAGGTCTTCTTTGTTGAGTCTCAGAATGAGGACTCTACAAAAGGGCCTGCTGGGGACCAGTTTGGAAGAAGCCACGCCCACCAAAAAAAAAGGGCCAGGATTGATTTGCCAGCCGGGGCCTGCCGATTGTATCCCGGGTAGGCCAGCCAATGGTCCATATCAAAAGTTTGGGCTTCCCATCCTCTGCCCAAGATTGGTGCGAGATGGATAGTCATGCCAACACAATGGCTGCTGGGTCCAATATGGTATTACTTGACCCGTTGGATTCTATTTTGATCTTATGTTGATGTTGCTCCATTTTCAGAAGCTTACTCACCCCTTAAAAATGTTCCTATTGCCCGTTGTGCTACAGCATCATGGACTGATCCAACGGACGGCATCACATACATTTTGGTGTTTGGGCAAGCTCTCTACTTTGGGGACAAGCTACAGCACAGTTTGATATGTCCAAGTCAAGTTTGGGATTGCAACTCCAACAAGGTTGAAGATACTTCCAGACAATATGACTCTTCCTCAATGCATGCCATTACTCTTTGGCCGGATGACACAGAGCTATTTATTCCCCTCCAAGTGGATGCTGGGGCTGTACCCTATATTAATTCCCGCAAGCCCACCAAGAAGGAATTGGCGAGCTGTGAGCATATGTTGACTATGGATACACACACTTGGAACCCTTATGCCTCACACTTTGCTGAGGAAGAATATGTGACAAATCCTTCTTCTTTCCCGCAAGTCATTGCTGCCCTCTCGGGGTGCTTGCCAGCTTGTGGGAGTCCAATCACCTGTTCCTCCACGATTCATCCCCCCGAGCCACTTGGCGTTGGCTAGTATGAGGACAAGAACCGGCTACTCCATCTTGCATCTCTTTGTACTGCCCGAGTTCCTTTTCAACGGACAGGCTGTAATCCGACGCACACGATTGATTTCAGCTCTTGCTGGAACCACCGGGGATCAAGAAAACCTTCCTAATGCTTAGTACTATTTTAGAATGTACTTGAATATATTCTTTTTTCTACGTCATATCACCTATCGATGTAGCCCAAAATGAACGGTAGTAGTAATTAAAGATTGATGATATGTTTGAGATTCTAAAATAGTGAGCATCAGGATTAAAGTGATATTTGGATCGCACCTCTGCCAGTCTCTCTTTACAGTTCATATGTGCATTGGGATTGAATCCTATAAACGGTTATTATCTCTGGCCAGCCGCACGATTTACACACGAGTAATTTAATTAAGTCTGTCAGTTGTAAGTTATAGCCTGTCGTTTGTATGACTAACCAGGTGATTTCTAGAGTCTCCGTGTCTTCGTGGTAGTATCATACTAGTAGAAGATACTTATCTCGCGGGTCTCATTTTGTCTTTCTCATCAATGCCATCGCGCCACATACATCTCATAGCTAGCTCAATCAACCTAGCTCCACTCATTAGCTTGGTGAGCAAGTCAGCAATATTTGACTCGCCTAGCTCCTTTGCAATCTGGATACTTCCCACTGCTATACACTCCCTTGCCTTATGATAAGCAAGTCAACACTATTATGCTTCTTCTTACAAGGGCTTTCTGGTCGTGTAGTGTTCTTCATGACCAATTCATTGTCACAGTAGATATTGGTAGGGCCCTCTATAGGTATGCCCATCATCCAGAGCTTATATCTTAGCCCCTCTACCATCTTGATTGCTATCCTAAGCGCGACGATCTCTGAGCCGAACGTGTATGTCTCGACTGTTGTTTGTCTCTTAGAGAACCACAAACTAGGTAATAATGCACTGGTACGTGACCTCCTAGTAGCTTGCTTTGCACCCAGCATGATCAGCATCCACGAAACATGACATGGTGATTGGCATGCCCCTTGGTTCAGGCATATCTGGAGGCAATAGTTCTTTTGCTTCCGGATAGAATTCATTCCAGTCACACTTTTGAAATATAGACTCATCAACTTCAGGCATTGAATCATTGAAGACAAACTTTGACTTGCTGTAGTTCTTTAAGTATGCAAACAGATGAAACAACTGGTTGAGATGATCTTCCCACGCTTGTGCAAGATATCGAGACATAAGTGACACAGGCATAATAATATCCAGTCTGCCAAGTTCACATATCCAGCAGAGAATACCAATCAAACCTTGATAATAGTTCTGTTTCTCTGGATCAAGTTCCGGAGATGCATCAATCTTGGGCCTATACTAAGCGCTGAGAGGGGACATTGAAGTCTTGGGTAATACCTTAATGTATAATTCCCGGTTAATAGTTCCTCTTCAACCAACTTGATAGCCTTTGAAGTGTATTTGGAAGAAGCCATAGATTAATATGGAGTACGGTTGATGTAGGTCTTTCTGATATCAGCCCCAAGATAGAAAGAAGGTTCCTCAATGGTCCCATTCTTTAGTTTGAACTGCCTTTTAATTGCATCCATTTGAAACTTTGGGTTGGTTCCACATACAAGTATATCATCCACATATGCCACGCAGTACTCATAGTATGCTGTACCATTCAGTTTGAATGCCAACCAGAGATGCACGTTGGGATCAGCCTTGCAAGAGATATAACTAAGCTCCCTTAAGTGACTGGCCAAGTGGGATCAAAATGACGTCCCCGCAACCGGGAGTCCATATGACACCCTCACAATCTTGCAGGGCCTTCACATAATTCAGGAGAGAAGCCAGCCTGAGCCTCTGTAGCAATTGTGTAGTACTTTTCCTTGATTGGTGCCATTAAATAAGCGTTCTGTATGTCTGCACTGAGCACATCGAGGTTGTTAAGTGCTGCCACTAAAAAGAACAATCGGATGGAATCCCTGCTTGGTACACTTGAGTAGGTATATTCCTTGGAGATCTCTGGGACTTTGTGACCATCACCGACCAGCCGGGCTTTCCTGGTCAAGTTGATCTTGACATCAAAGACCATGTGCATAGTAATCTTGGTGTGCCCCACTGGGACCTCGTCTTCCTCATTGAACTCAAAAGCAATAGAGCTGTTCTTCTTTTCTTTTGGAATAGCCCGAGCCCAGTGGTCAGTCCCCGTTTCACGGTCAATAGCCTTTGCTTCCGCAATTGACTTAGGAAGACGAGCGCCATACTTATGGGACTTAACCCAGTACTAGTTGGTTTTAGCGCCAGATATAATCTGATTCTTCCTTCGTAGTATCTGATAGGCCCACCACTTGAACGCCGGCTCATTAATGATACCGTGCTCCTGGGCATATACGGCTGTTTCAACAGGGAAGCTTTCCTTCATATCACTCAACTTTTCCCAGGATGTGGTACCATCTTTCCAGCTGATAAGTAACCTCCATCCTTTGGTCGTTGGCTTGGTTTTAGTTTGTCCAGATTTGGTTATATATGTCGCCTGCTTGGTGGATAAAGCCTCCTCATCCCTCTCAAAGTCAATGATTTCATTCAACAGACAATACATGCGCCCTTCATTGTCCACGGAGGAATAGATACTTTCGGCAAGCATGTTTGCTGTGTAGATCCCAATGGAACCATCCGGCATAGAGACCTCGTAAGACCTCAAACCTAGGAGTGGATTGTTGTTCTTTTCACCAACTAGCACCCCATGTTTATCCCTGCACCCATCCTTGACTAGTCCCCGGATCCTTTGGTCCCCTATCTGGAGTAGCACTTTGGTTCCAAGATATTTATCAAGATCTTTCTTGCCAGTTAAGTCATTGATGCCCAGAGAAGAAGCCTCAGCCTCAGCCATAAGTACTTCATCCTCGCTCTTGTATTTACCATCAAATAGGCCCAAGGGAGGTTCACCAAGTTCATTCTCTAGATAAGCATCAGAAGGTTTAACCTCGTCATCACCTATCTTTGCATTGATTTCTTTGTTGTGTGCTTCCAACTGTGATAGGATATCCGGGTGCCGCCATTCCTCCTCAGATATAGCCCGAGTGCTGTTTGTTATGTGAACCTTTCTGGTCTTAAACAGTATATAGTGGCAATCACCGCCACCAAAAGTATCTCCACACGGCCCGAGCCACCGGCCCAACCGGTTTGTTTTCCCATTCAAGTTGTACCACCATATAAAGTCATACCAGTTATGAATCATGTATAGAGTGAGATCTGGGGTGTGTCCATGGACCAACTTGAAACTTGTCCTCCCCATTGACGAGGGATTGCTTGATGCCATAAGATTCGTTCGACCAGCCGCTAGCATCCCACAAAAGGTCCAACATCTTCTGGGACTGCCTTTCTTAAAAGTCATCCACCGGATGGCCCTCCTTAGTCCCCGGCGCTTCTTTCGGCTGTATTCTGCCACCAACAGTGGGGTTGAATGTATTTTGTTGAATGCGATACTCCAACTGGAGTTTATTCCAGCCAGTCTTGGGGGTCTCATAACCTCCTTGGGCCTTTGCGCCATCGGTAACGAGTTGTTCTGGGATTCCCACTTCATTGATAAAGCAAGATAGACCATCATGGCACCTGACTTCCCCTTGGACAGGATAGAAGGCCACATACCCTTTCCCATTTGTGAAGACCTGAGCTGCCGTATTGTTCCGAATGATGCTTGGTACCTTGAACTTCATAGTATCAGCATACCACTTTCCTTTGAGGATTTGTCTGTTCCTCCACTTCTGTGTCTTCAACCGTCTAGTGATACGCTGAGACAGGTGTTGAATGCCATCTTGTGATGTCACTTCAACGGCAGCCTTGGCTCTCTTCTCACTGACTTCCACATCGTAGCAATGGCTTTAGAATCATATCGGTTGACCTCGTCAGGGATCCTTATAGGAGGTCCCCATTGGCCCTGATGAATGAAAGACTTCTTGTCCAAAGACATTTCTTGGTCAAGTACATCTTGCTGCCGCCTCAGCAGTTCCCTTTCCTTGGTTCTAGCTTTGGCTTCTTGTTGAATGGCAAGCTCTGCTTTGGATAATGAAGGCAGTGATGATGAAGGCTTGGTGGAAACATCAGAAATATTTGCTGAATTTGGAAGATTTTCTTGGTCCCCGGTGGTTCCAGCAAGAGCTGAAATCAATCATGTGAAGATGTCCATTGGGGTATATCCCATGGGATAAGAAGGGACGCAGGCAGTACAGACTGACGCGAGGTGGAGTAATTGATACTTATGCTATCCAGTGCCAAGTGGCTCAGGGTGAATTGTGGGGAAATAAGTGATTGGAGTCCCACAAGCCGGCAGGTAGCCGGAGAGGGCTGCCACGACTTGAGGAAAAGAGGCGTTGGTAGCATCTTCTTTGGCGGCAAAGTGTGAGGCGTAGCTGGTCCCACGCATGTGTATCAGTAGCTAGCAAATGCTCGCAGGTGGCCAGCTCGGCCTTGGTAGGCTTGCGTGAGTCAAAGTAGGAGATGACTCCATTGACCTGAAGAGGAATAAAGAGCTCGGTGTCATCTGAATGGAGAGTAATTCCATGGGTTGAGATGCAGTCATATCTTCGTGGGGTATCTTCAACCTTGTTGAAGTTGCAGTCACGAACTTGATTTGAACATATCAGACTGTGCCTGAGCGTGTCGCCAAAATAAAGAGCCTGTCCAGTCACCAAGATATACGTGACCCCATCGGTTGGATCAGTCCATGCTGTAGCACACCAGGCAATGAGAAAATTTCCAAGAGGTGACTAAGCGTCAGAAAATGGTGCAACGTCCACGTGGGTCAATATTGAATCCAGTGAGTCAAGTAATACCATATTTGATCCGGCAGCTGTAGTATCGGCATGGCTGTCCAACTCGCAGCGGGCAGCAGTATCAGAGGAGAGTGAGCTCAATCTCTTGATAGAAACAACCGGCCGGCCTACCCAGAATAGAATCAACAGGCCCTGGCCGGCAAATCACTCCTGCTGAGTCTTCTTCTTCTTATGAGTGTGGTTTCCAAATTGGTCCCCGGCCGGCCCTGTTGCAGAGGCTGCGCCTTGAGAGGTAGTGGAGGAGACGTTTGATGTCTTGCTGCCACCAGGAGATTTTGCTGCCACGGGAGATGTTGCTCCTGAAAGCATCGGCTTGACTTGGGCCCTCTGGGCCGCAGACATAGTGAGCCAGATCTAGTGAGGATAGTGTTTGCCTTCGAGAGATCCGGTGTAAGTTGGGGTATTCCCGCCCCTATGCTTCTTGTTGCCAGGGTTTTTGCCAGAGGGAGATGTACCATGGTTGTTGCGTTTATGGCCACATTTGCCCCTGAAAGCTGAGACATTCCTTTGACCCCACTTTCCACTGGCCTGGATCTTCTTTATCCCGAGAGTTTGGGTGAAATGGGCAACTGCCTTGTTGAAGTTGTTATACATATCCCCCCCTTTGTTCAGGACTAACTGGATGGCGATGTCCAGTCGTGGGTTGGAGATGGAGTGGCAGAAGTCTGTTACAAACTGGTCTTCTTGCGGGGATGAATTGTGTCTCTGTAGGAATTCCTTAGCGTCATACCACTTTTGCTTGTGCTTGTTGAAGTTAAAATACTTGGCATCACCGCTGTATGTAGAGGTTTGCAAGAAAGCCCTCTTTTCTTCAATGAGAAGGTGGACGTTTGTCGATTCATAAGCCTATGAGTACAAGGCAAAGTAGGCTTTGCACCCGCCGCCTCGGGCCCCCTTGGCACCAAAACCCTGAATGTAGGACCAACCTGGGCCAGCTCCGGCCAATTTGAATAGAATACCCCAGAGAGTATTGTTGTCTTTGATCCAGTGGGATCCATCTCGTATCGTGCAGCGAATAGAATATTCAGTCCAGTCCCCATACATGTCGGACAGGCTGGGCCTGACAGTTCCATTCCTCTCAGTGTCAGTTACTGAGGGCTCCTTTTGGATTGTGTATAGTAGAGAGGTCTTAGTCACTCCCCTCTTATGTTGGAGATACTTGCGGAAGCACTCATCAAATTCCTTAAATTTGGTCATAGTCGTGAGTGCATTGGGGAGTGTTAGGTCCCCTGCAGCGGTATTGCTATCATCTTCTTTCAGAGATCGGAGTCTTTCTCTGGTCTTTTCTTCTGCTTGTGGGTCGGCCATCCAGTCCAATGGTGTAGCCTTGGCGCCTATGAGCGGTTTTAACTCGATCCAAGCTACAAAGAGCTTGAGCCGGTCCGCAAAGACTCTGCCAACGTAGACCTTGCTCAGGTCTGGGCAGAAGTTATGCTTGTTCTTGTTGAGCCCATTCACCAGCAACTTGATAGAGGATTGCTCCAGGTCCCTGAGGGATTTGGTGCCGGAGTACCCATTCCGAACCATTTTGTCGGCAGTGGCCTGATTGAGCCCAAATGACTGAAGAATTTTCCTGAAGATTTCTTCCATTGGTGTCAGGGCCCTCTCCCCTTCATATCTCGGGATCCCACCATTGTTGGTTGCTCGAGTGATGGTCTCTTGTACCTCAGTTGGGACCGCGGGAGTCCTGCTATTTTCCATCATGGTCCAAATGAATTCCATTTGCGCCGGAGTGAGGCCCTTTTTGGCCATAGACTCATCATCACCGGAGCCTTTGTCTCCAGTAGAGTCATCCTCTTGGTTCCTCTTTGGCCTTCCGTGTCCTTTTGGCATGGTGGTAGTATTTGCTTGTTTGTGTTTGCTTGTTTGCGCTTAGAAGAAATCATGAATAAATTTCATGAGAAGTGATTTTATTTCATAATATCCCCCATCTACGTGCTTGTACTAGTAGTGGGTGATTTCCCAAGCAAATTTGTAAACATTTTGATTCCCCAGACATGGCTCCCGCAGTTTTACTATACTTAAGCATGATGCTTGGGTTCAGGCCGCTGGGTAAATTTATTCCTGTGGGAACCAGGCGGCCATTGAGATCGGCAAGTCCCCTGACCTCTATATAAATTAAATCGGTTGAGCTGTAATTTGGTTCATGTGGTGGGACCAATGCTACCATTGTAACCGGCCCGACTCTGATTTATGTAGGAATATATCCATTAGACTGTTTCCCCATTATTTGCTGGTGGTTACAGGTCTTGCGAATTTTGTGTTTGGGGGCATTGAAACTGGTCTAGAATAGTTCAACGGTTCCCTCCTGGGTGGTTTGGTACAACTAATGCACATATCTGTGCGCTGTCCTACCACATTTTCTTTCTTGTAGCGGGCTACTTGTTGCCAAACTTGCTGTAGGAGTACGTACTGCGGGCTACTTGCCAAATTCGCTGTAAAAATTACTTAGCCACTATGAGCCATTTGAACCGCCGGCTCGCTGTTTCACGCGCATCTACGCGTGTTACCAGTTCTATTGCGTTAAATTGAGGTATCACGTGGAACCTCATCCATTTTTGAATTGGAACGCGTTTACGTTTGAATGTAAAGACTGCAGCTGCCTTAGTAGCTTGTTGGTCTATGATGCGATACTCATTCAATCAGCTTACTCGGTCCGATACATAGCGTATCGGGGACATTTAGTTCTGCTCCATGGTATGCCATTCAGTAGAAGCAAGTGATATTAGCTCATGCCCGGCTGCACCAGTGTCATGACTCATCTGAGTGCCTGAGTTTTCTCATACCATGAAGGGTATTGAGCGTCCGACTGGAGGCCAAGACGTTGGTTAACCGGTGATCAATTGGTAACCAATCCAAGTTATTGTCAAGTACCTCACTGGGTCTGATAAACTCTTATTTCTACGTCATATCCCCTATCGATGTAGCCCAAAATGAACGGTAGTAGTAATTAAAGATTGATGATATATTTGAGTAGATTCTAAAATAGTGAGCATTAGGATTAAAGTGATATTTGGATCGCACCTCTGCCAGTCTCTCTTTACAGGTCATATGTGCGTTGGGATTGAATCCTATAAACGGTTATTATCTCTGGCCAGCCGCATGATTTACACACGAGTAATTTAATTAAGTCTGTCAGTCATAAGTTATAGCCTGTCGTTCGTACAACTACTAACCGCGTGATTTCTAGAATATCACCAATCTTCCAACTACTACTAGTACTTACTACTAGTACCGCTATTGATGTAGCGATCTGGATGTAGAAACGGTAGTGCCACGTGGCACTCACTACTAGGAGAAGGCCAGACCGGGGGTGACGCTGAATCTAGTAGATTCACTATCACTGAAACTAGCTTCTACTAAGCACACGCCATAGAACCCGGTAGCCTTAACAAGCAGGCCAAGGATTCCCCTAGCAAACTCCAGGCTACCAAGGAAATACAATCGATTCCCTGCATCACCGGATCGATGTATCACTGTATCACTGAATATCGCTTGTATGAATTGCTTGCGACCAAAAGACGCGAGTGCAAAGAAAAAATACAGACTAGCGCTAACAAGCCTGTAAAGGACGTCCGATAACTGTCACGCGACCCAACGCAACCCCTCGCAAGCCCTATTTTGAGAAAATCTACCCTGCTTTTGTTATGCGCAAGGGCAATTTCTTAAATTCACATTGTTTTGTGGTGAAGAGTTTCGACCCCCCTCAGGTTGCGACAAAAACTCTCCCCGAGGACTCGAATGTCCCTTGATCTATCAATTTTGACTAAATTGATTCAAAAAATCTATTTCTCGCTACCAAACTTCCTAACCTTAACCCAAGATATGAAATAAAATTATTTTCAGAAGTGTTTGTTTGCTCCTTTGCCGCGTTCCACACTGTGTACAAAATACCACAATAAATACACAGTACAAAAACCATGTACAAGTCTACAGGTAATGAACATGTGTGTGCTTTGTACACTGAAATCTCTTCAAAAAAAGAACAAGTGAAAAGGCCCTGCAAACACAGCAGAAAAACCCTCAAAGACATGATTTATTTTTGACAGGAATTCCGATCATTAAATTCACCAATGTCACTAACTTCCATTTTGACAACCCTGCAACAACCCTTCTGTTTCCCCTTCACTAGAACAGACCATGAAGGTTCACCACCATACAAATAGTACAAAATGACACCAACTTAAATACCTACACGTTACTCTACTTCATTTTTGATCGGGAATGGTATTCAAACGGCAAAGACAACGACAACTACAGGCCCTACTCCGACCCATCTCTTTCCCCTTGGATAAAGGAGAGAATGGAGGCAGACATGTACAAATCCTACCAGGTTTGAACACCATCATGTTACTCTACTGATTTGCTGACCAGGAATGACAATCAAAGGATGATCGAATGGCAAATTAGGAAGATCCAAACACCATTTCCATTTTGACGACCATTCTATTTCTCCTACTGTAGAACAGACCATGAGGGCTCACCCCCGTACAACTAGTACAAAATGACACCAACTCGAATACCTACACGTTACTCTACTTCAATTTTGATTGGAAAGGATATTCAAAAGGCAATCAAGCAGCGTTTTGGAGCGGCGTTTTGAGCAGCGTTTCAAGCAGCAGGAAGCCAGCAGCGAGCAGCGGCGTTTTGGAGCAGCTAGCAGCTAGCAGCTAGCAGCCAGCAGCCAGCAGCCAGCAGCCAGCAGCCAGCAGCCAGCAGCCAGCAGCCAGCAGCCAGCAGCCCACAGCCCACAGCCCACAGCCCACAGCCCACAGCCCACAGCCCACAGGCCGCAGCCCGGGCTGCGGGCTGTTGCATTTTGACCAGCAGGAAGCCAGCAGCGAGCAGTGGCATTTGGAGTGGCGTTTTGGAGCAGCAGGAAGGAAGCAGCCAGCAGTCAGCAGTGGCGTTTTGGACCAGCGTTTCGAACAGCAGGAAGCCAGCAGCTAGCAGCGGCGTTTGGAGCAGCGTTTTGGAGCAGCAGGAAGGAAGCAGCCAGCAGTCAGCAGCGGCGTTTTGAACCGGCGTTTCAAACAGCAGGAAGCCAGCAGCGAACAGCGGCGTTTGGAGCAGAGATAGCAACTAGCGACAGCAACTAGCAACAGCGACTAGCAAGAGCGAGGACTAGCAAGAGCAAGAGCCACTAGCAAGAGCAATAGCGACTAGCAAGAGCAACAGCGACTGGGGAGAGCAACAGCAACAGCAGTAGCAATAGCAACTACTAGCGAGAGCAACAGCGACTAGCGAGGGCAACAGCAAAAGCAACAGCAACTAGCAAGAGCACGGAAGGGCTATCCTTTGTGTACGCCTATCTCTTTGGCGCCTTTCATCTTTGTCTTCGTCATCCTCTAGCAGAGACAAGAAGCTAACAAGCCACTTGAGTAACATAAAGATGGTTACATTTTGAGCAGCAGGAGAAGCCAGCAATAAACAGCAAGCAGCAGCGTTTCAAGCAGCATTTTGGAGCGGCTTTTTGAGCAGCATTTCAAGCAGCAGGAAGCCAGCAGCAAGCAGCGATGTTTGGAGCGGCGTTTTGGAGCAGCAGTTTTGAGCGGCGTTTTGGAGCGGCGCTTTGGAGGAGCAGCAGGAAGCCAGCAGCGAGCAGCGGCGTTTTGGAGCAACAGGAAGCCAGCAGCAATCAGCGCCGTTTCCAGCGGCGTTTTGGAGCAGCAGGAAGCCAGCAGCAAGCAGTGGCGTTTCCAGTGGCGTTTTGGAGCAGCAGGAAGCCAGCAGCAAGCAGGGGCATTTCCAGCGGCGTTTTGGAGCAGCAGGAAGCCAGCAGCAAGCAGCGACCAGCAGCGTTTCCAGCGGTGTTTTGGAGCAGCAGGAAGCCAGCAGCGTTTTGAAGTAGCAGGAAGCCAGCAGCGAGCAGCGGTGATAGGGTCAAGCAATAGGAAGAGAAACAGCGAATAGCGAGAGCGACAGCGACAGCGACTAGCGAGAGCAACGCCAACGCCAACACCAGCACCAATAGCCACAGCAACCAGCAACCAGCAACAGCAACAGCCACAGCAACCAGCAACAGCGACTATCAAGAGCAACGGCAACTAGCGAGAGCAACAGCGACTAGCGAGAGCAACAGCAACAGCGGCTAGCAAGAGCAACAGCGACTAGCGAGAGCAACAGCAACAGCAACTGGCCGAGTGGCGTTTTGGAGGAGCAGCAGGAAGACAGCAGCAAGCATCGGCGTTTGGAGTGGAGCAGCAGGAAGCCAGCAGCGGCGTTTTGTATTAAATTCCTTTCGTGTCCACAAGTACCAAAGCTACACGATGGTAGATATTCTATTCGTACAAATCAATGAGTCCCGTATCAACCAAAGTAATCAATTTCCACGGCATATCGATTCCCACGGCGCATCGATTCCCATTGCGCATTAACGGTGAACAATCTCTGTTTTATAGTATTGCCCTTGTTCTTCGGTGAGCAAACTTTGATTTCGGAAAGTATCACACGAGCGACGGGAGCAATTCCTGATCTTAATGATAAACATATCATAGGATCTTCCTAAGGGAACAAGAGAAGAAAACCGTTGGTGTGCGATTCTCACACAATATATATATACATACATACAGATATATACGGTCAACGACCAATGCATGTACGGAAATAATCAGCAAGTAATCTCATCACTACGCAACAGCAGTTGCAACGTATTTCATCTCAATAAAAGAGATATCTTGCGTTTCGGCAAGATTTCACTTTATCTCATACTTTTAACATTCAACTGATTTATATCCCAAAATTCACACTAGTTGCTACCAACTACCTGTAATCTACATTACTAAGATCTGTCTTGCTGTATCTCAACAAGTTCACAGTAAGAAGAGATCTGGCGTTTCCATAGTCTTGCCTGTAGTCCAATTATCCGTTGTCGAAAGTATCCAATCACAATTGTCACGCTTAGAGTACAATCGTTTGTCTACTAACACACTAATGCAGTGTTGCTGTTCTTCAGAAGCCTTTGAATCAGACTCTCAGCAGACCGGATTCAGAAGGAAAATAATAAGCAGGCTTGACATAATGCTGATTTTGCAGTATGGTACTCAAGGGGCTTGTTGGGAGGACGAAGCTTATTGAGGTGGTTCAACTCTTCAAACCAATTCTTCCCTGGTGCGTTGATCGGCAACAACGAATCATCGGTAAACGACAAAAACGAATCTGTAGCAAACGGTACGAATGACAGAGAGAGAGAGAGAGAGAGAGAGAGACAATGATGCCTACATCCTACATTGCCGATGATATATTCCTAAATTCTGTTTTCTTCTTATTTTCATAGGGCCAGAACAGGAACAACAGATATCAACCAATCGTCGGCATCAACGAATTGACAGTATCCTCAACGAATCGGCCGTATCAACGAATCAACTGTATCAACGAATCAACAAATGAACGGCATCAACAACGGGAGTAGACGGCAACACAGGTGACCCGCAACACGGCAAAGGGGTAGGTTAGCATGTAAATTATATTATTCTGTTGTTATTATTTTCTCTACATCAATAGATGCTCACCCCATTTTGTTAAATTATCATATATTGTTATATATCCACAACAGCAACAATGATCAAAACGAATCCACAGGATGAATCAACGGCAACAAATCAACAACAGCAATCCAACCGCAAAACACCGCTGCTGGCTGCTGGCATCCTGCTGCTTGAAACGCCGCTCCAAAACGCCGCCCAAAACGCCGCCCAAAATATTATTTTCCTTCTGAATCCGGTCTACTGAGAGTCTGATTCAAAGGCTTCTGAAGAACAGCAACGCTGCGTTAGTGTGTTAGTAGACAAACGATTGTACTCTAAGCGTGACAATTGTGTTTGGATACTTTCAGCAACGGATAATCGGACTACAGGCAAGACTATGGAAACGCCAGATCTCTTCTTACTGTGAACTTGTTCAGATACAGCAAGACAGACCTTAGTAATGTAGATTACAGGTAGTTGGTAGCAACTAGTGTGAATTTTGGGATATAAATCAGTTGAATGTTAAAAGTATGAGATAAAGTGAAATCTTGCTGAAACGCAAGATATCTCTTTTATTGAGATGAAATACGTTGCAACTGCTGTTGCGTAGTGATGAGATTACTTGCTGATTATTTCCGTACATGCATTGGTCGTTGACCGTATATATCTGTATGTATGTATATATATATTGTGTGAGAATCACACGCCAATGGCTTTCTTCTCTTGTTCCCTTAGGAAGATCCTATGATATGTTTATCATTAAGATCAGGAATTGCTCCCGTAGCTCGTGTGATACTTTATAAAATCAGAGTTTGCTCACCGAAGAACAATGGCAATATTATAAAACAGAGATTGCTCACCGTCAATGCGCGATGGGAATCGATGCTCCGTGGGATTCGATATGCCTCTGGAATTGATTACTTTGGTTGATACGGGACTCATTGATTTGTACGAATAGAATATCTACCATCAGGTAGCTTTGGTACTTCTGGGCACAAAAGGAATTTAATACTTCCCATGTTTCCTTGTGAAAGGTCATCATGTTTTACATGATGCTTCCATCGTCTTGGAGGAGGTCGCCGGTATTCCCGCAGAAGTGGAAGATGGGCTTGAGCAGTGGATACACAACTGAGTGTCCCCAATGCTTGGTGAGAATATCTGCACAATTATCCTTACCAGGGATGTGCAGCATTAGAATGTAGCCTTTCGCTATCATGCTTCGTACGTAGCGAAACAATAGGATGTTGTGACGCTTATGCAACCTTGCGTAAGGAAAGGTTGACGTTTGAATCATCTTCTTGTTGTCTCCCCATGAGTAGGAGATGTCATGGACTTGTGTTCCGAGGTATCGGAACGAGTGACGTAGATCAACAATTTGCTCGATGCAAGTTCTTCCTGCAACGAATTCAGCTCCAAAGGTGGCTGTCTCCGTAGTAGATTGTTTCTTTGAGAACCACATCATAGGAGTCTTGTTCGCAAAGTGAAGGATGCCGGTTACAGCCTTACCACTGAGAATATCATGCATGAGATTGGCATCATAGAAGTGTGTCAACACTACTGTCTTCCCAAGTGGTGCAGGAGCGTCGTCGGGTAGCTCTTCAGAATGCTCCCCATAGACGGTGTTGGACCAATCTATGGTGTCTGGTTTAGTCAATATAAAATCTGGGGGTTCCACGTGGAACCTGATTTTAAAATGTCTAAACTTGGAGATATATCCGTAGATACGTTTGGCACGGTCAAGGTGTCCGTCTTGTGGCTGGGCTCTGAAACTCGAGAGTGTCATCACGGCTGTTTGAACATCAAATCGTCCAATGGCGATGATCCATTGGAGTGAACCGATCATACTTTGGTATTTCTGTATACCAGTTTCCTCAAGAAAAGCCGAGGAGTCCAATTCGGGATGGTCGTTTTCTGCAATGGGTGACTGGAACCTGGTGTTAGGTTTGCATCCAAACATTTGTTCATAAGATGCTTCCATCTTTTCGATGAACTTGATGGGATTCATACGAAGAACACCATGCGCATCGCGCTCAAATCCACAACCCAGATGAAAATTCATAGGTCCGGATCCCTTCAGTTTGAAGTTGTATGGCTCCGACTGTAGTATTTCCAGGAAAGAATTGGGATCTGCCATGCAAAGACATAGATCATCAACATATGTGCATATGAGTTCATATACACGTTCCCCATGCTTGTTCATTCCAGGCTTGAGGAAGATTTCCGGTTCCGCGCGGGATCTTTTGAAGCCGAGTTCAATAAGGCAAGCTGCTAGTAAATCACCAAAGCACTTGCCCAAAGATCTGAGGCCATATAAGGCCTTGTAGATGATCAATAGGTGACCTTCTAGTGATCTGAATTCAGGACCTGCCTTGATGCAGACTTTCTCGCAAGTAACTGCTTCAAGGTAAGCATTACCTCTATTGGTACCCTATGCTTCTAGGCTGTTCAGTTCGGCTAGGAACAGACACATACGTAGACCGCGGAGAGATACGACACCGGCATAGACACTGTGGATGGGGGCCTCAGTGAGATTACCGTTTGCAACAAGACGAGCCTTGTGTCTACCGTCGTGCTTGACAGCATATATCATGTGTACCTTGATCTGTTGGAACCCGGGTGGGATGGAGCTTGTCTTGTACACGCCTTTATCAATGAATGTATTGTATTCATTAAGCTGTTCCATTTCCAGAGTGGTGGCGTCTTCCCATTTGTGGTTTCCGTTGGCTTGATCAAATTGGAGGGCTTCTTCGTGGTTACGAGGTACCTTGAATCCATATTGGTACTGTGGGGTGGTACGGAAAGACCGAAGTTTGGCTTGATGCACGAGTCGATCAAGTTTCTTGGTTCGTTGTGCTAGATTGGTGATTCGTTTGAGACGTTTCCAACCTGGGAGGTCAAGCAAGCTGTTGTCTTTCCCATATTTGGCAACGGTAACAGGATCATCAGCCGCAATGTTGGCTAATGGTTCATATGTCCGTTCCATATTTTCCCATTCAATCCAAAGGTTATACTTGGAACCTTTGTATTGAGGGTGCTTGTTATCCAGTGGACCTTGGTGTCCTAGGATTTGGCGATACGACCAAAGTTTTCCATCTTCTTGGGTCGAATCACGGTGGATGTAATTCATGACATCATTGTATGCAATGATATCGGCAAGTTCGTCATCAGAGTGCTTGCACTTGAATTTGATGAAGTCGTTATTGCGTTCAAGACTGTCTTCTACATCGACGATGGTAAGACGCTTTCGAGTACCATCGGGTTTGGTTACAAGGAAGGATCTTCCTTGTAGATCGGCAATCGGGATCGTCGGAATGGTAAGAGGTTTACCATTATCATCAAATTGTGCATTCCCTTCTTTATCGGTAACAACTACCTGTGATGGGTCTACTGAAGGAGTAGTGCTGGGGTTGGTGTGTGGAGTTGTGACGTCACTAACATCAAAGTATGCTAGCTCCGGTGGATCAAAATCATCTTCAGTAAGGAGAACGCCATCGGATGTCTTGCTGAAGATGTGTGTCGTAGGAGGACCATCAAAACTCTCCCCATAGTTGTTAGGGAGTGGAGAAGGGGACCAGCTTGGGCTGCCATCAACCTTCTTATATAGAAAGCTCGGTAACAAGGGGTGGGCGGGTGGTTTGATAATAACCTGATTACCAGATGCGGGAGGTGTTGTACCAGGTTGCTCGGTTGGTACAGACGGCGTGGTGTCGTCATGTTTCGCAGGAGTGTCGAGGCTTCGATTGGTGCCGGAGTCAGTGGTTGAGATGCCAAGAGTAGGAGTAGTTGGGACGTCCTGTGGTGTAGAATCTGCAGTGGGACTATTCGTAGTGATATGCTCCCCATGTTTCGTGAGTGTAGGAACGTCACCAGTGGCGTACAATCGGGGTAAGGAATCCTTGGCCTTACGCCATTTGATGAAGCCGTCATCTGTAAAGAGGCCAGCTCGTTTGTTGCGTGACTCAGGTGTAAGAGCAGAACGTACACCAGAACGGTCAAGCAATTTGTTGGTGACTGGATCCCAGATGCAGAAACAAAGTCCATTGCCAACATGTTCGGCAATGCCTACAAAGTGACCGAGGCGTTCGGTAGACTGGGTACGGAAAGGGGAGTCATTGGTCTTAAAATAAACAGGTTCAAACCAGAAGAAACTGGTGTACGCGCTTATATCGCCAAGTGTACCGGTAGCAATGAAGACCGGTTGTTTGTCCGACAGAGTAGGATCAGAAATAACATTCAGGAGTCCGGCGACGTATGCCATGCACAACAACCAGAGATGTGGTGGTGTGCCTGTACGGTCCATGACGCGATTGACAATACGCTTAAACGTTTGGTCCTTGAGAGAGGAAGTCTGAGACTTGTATACACCAAGTGATGCATGGAAGACACATCTACGGTCATTTTCCACAGCTGGATGGAGGTCTGCTGAGGCATTCGTATGTGTATCACTGCTCGAGGTATCATCTTCAAGGAATGAGACGGAATGCTCATGTGTATATGCCTTCTGGGTGATGGGTTTGACAGCATTGGGATCCGGCTGATCATCTGGGAGCAATTCGCGTCGTAATGATGTGACCACTATTTTCTTGCCTTCCGGGGAAAAATTCAGCCAACTCTTCATGTCTTGACGTGATAGGGCCTTCCATATGCCAGTGGGCAAGCGTGTGGTAGGGTCAGGTGAACGTCCAGCTTTGAATACCGCATAGTCTTGGTAGTCACCTTTGAATTTGATAGGGAGAGCATAGTCGTCATGGTTTTGGCCTTGTCCAGATGAGAAGTCGTGTACATGTGCACGTACTGTGGACTTAGGAGCGGACATAGCGGACTGAGAACCAAGTCAAGTTGCTTCAAGTAGGAGCGTGATTTTGAGTTTGTGGATAGCAGCTGCCTCAGCGGCTGCATCTGTCACGGTACTATTTGTGCCGCCTGGATCCTTGACTTTGGCAAACTGTTCATTTAGCTGAAAGTTGGAATAGCATGCCTGACATAATGCTGATTTTGCAGTATGGTACTCAAGGGGCTTGTTGGGAGGGTGGAGCTTGTTGAGGTGATTCAATTCTTCAAACCAATGCGTGATAAACTTCACTTTAGATTCTTTCCAGTTGCTGAGATTCAACTTCAGCAAGGCTTGCAATTGAGTCGAGTTGTCATATACTTTGGCTTTTGATTCACTATGCAGGTTCACAAAATCAAAATATGCTTGACGTCCATTGCGTGTGAGGGAATGGCTGTGAACGCATGACGCAGATAAGTCACTTTTGAAGACTTCCAACATAAGAACCCAGAAGAAGGCACACTGTTTGACGAAGAGGTCACGTGTATAGCCTTGTAGTGCAGCAGGAGGCCAAGTTTCATCAAGGAATGTTTCGGTGTCAATGTTGTATGCCTTGAGTTTAGCCTTGAAACCCACAAGCCAATGTTCGAATCTTGAGTCATTCGTGAGGGGCGTGAAAGACTTTTCATCACGTGCTTTTTGGCACCAAGATTCATACTTCACTTGCTGAGGTGACTTTTTATTGGTTCCCGGGGGAGGAGCTGGGAAATTCAGGACAGATTCATTCTGAAGGCGCAGAGCGCGTCCCATACGGAAGGTTCTGAAATCTTCATACGCATATGACATTACATCCTTCCAGTTCTTCTCATTCTTGCGCAGATCATTCAAGAATTCCGCAAGTGCTTCTATGGTCCGTTGGATGGACCGATGGAGATGGGTTGGTAGCCCACTGTGAGTGTAGGTAAGCTTGCGGGCAAAACCAGGCTCGATGAGTGCGTTGAGAAAGGTTGGCCACTCGCATAATCCTCCCTCTCGGAGAGCTTCACACAGATTGCCATTTTCTTCCTTTGATATGCGGAATATGGTTATGAGTATCATCTTCATGTGGGTATCAAAACTAGGAAAACTGGTTACAGTAGCGGCAGTGCCATCTCCAGTGCTGTTCCCACCACCAAATGGATTGGCAGGCATGTTCAGTCTTGATGATGATTCCGATTTGTCAGAGGAATCGCGTGGTGAAAGGAAACTGCTCCGTAGACAATTTGCGATTGGCATATGCCAGCGTAGGGATTGTGTTCAATTTCGTCCCTGTTCTTTGTGTGCAAGCCACCTTGGAGCTTGCGACTGTTAATCTATTATTTTCCTTCTGAATCCGGTCTGCTGAGAGTCTGATTCAAAGGCTTCTGAAGAACAGCAACGCTGCGTTAGTGTGTTAGTAGACGAACAATTGTACTCTACGCGTGTCAATTGTGATTGGATACTTTTGGCAACGAATAATTGGACTACAGGCAAGACTATGGAAACGCCAGATCTCTTCTTACTGTGAACTTGTTCAGATACAGTGAGACAGACCTTAGTAATGTAGATTACAGGTAGTTGGTAGCAACTAGTGTGAATTTTGGGATATAAATCAGTTGAATGTTAAAAGTATGAGATAAAGTGAAATCTTGCCGAAACGCAAGATATCTCTTTTATTGAGATGAATACGTTGCAACTGCTGTTGCGTAATGATGAGGTTACTTGCTGATTATTTCCGTACATGCATTGGTCGTTGACCGTATATATCTGTGTGTGTATATATATATATTGTGTGAGAATCACACGCCAACGGTTTTCTTCTCTTGTTCCCTTAGGAAGATCCTATGATATGTTTATCATTAAGATCAGGAATTGCTCCCGTAGCTTGTGTGATACTTTATAAAATCAGAGTTTGCTCACCGAAGAACAATGGCAATATTATAAAACAGAGATTGCTCACCGTTAATGCGCGATGGGAATCAATGTTCCGTGGGAATCGATATGCCGTGGGAATCGATTACTTTGGTTGATACAGGACTCATTGATTCGTACGAATAGAATATCTACCATCGGGTAGCTTTGGTACTTCTGGGCACGAAAGGAATTTAATAAATTGCTTGGCGGAATGGAGGAAGTTTAGGCATTGTTGTCAGAATTGTTAGTGTTCATGGTGTAAGTCCATTCACTAATTTGACGAGGGTTGGTTCACACCTACGACACGGGTAAATCTTCGGGGAGAGTGATTAGGGTAAAAGGTACACATTCTACATACATTGCATACCGTTGCAATAAATAGTACATTGTGTGACACAATGACTAAAATGTACGGAAAGATGTACTCGTACCTATCATACATATTTTGCATATAATACTACTAGCCAAATTCTTGACCTGAATAATTCAACTGTAGTGGTAGGTAGTCGCAAGCGATGGTGTTAAATTTTAAGGGTTGTGTGTCGCGAGCCCAAGTGTTAAATTGTAAGGGTGGTGTGTCGCAAGCAATGTAGATACATTTTAAGGGTTGTGAGTCATGACCTTGCGTATTTAATTTTAGTAGGTGTGATTCACGAACGTACGGGTAGGTGATATTAAAAATTAATAATTATTATTCATGACCCAAGGAAAAAAATAAACGCAAACCAGGGATTGAGATTTAGAAAAATGAGCATGATACGAAGCTACCGTATCACAGGGGGGGGCTCGGTTGTGAGTCATGACCTTGCGTATTTAAATTTAGTAGGTGTGATTCACGAACGTACAGGTAGGTTATATTGAAAATTAATAATAATTATTCATGACCCAAGGAAAAAAATAAACGCGAACCAGGGATTGAGAGTTACGAGGGTGTACCTTGATACGAAGCTAACGAATCACAGGGGGGGCTCGTGTAAAAATTACACACAAGCAAGGGTTGCGAAAGTACCTTGCGACCAAAAAAAAAGGGTCGCGGGACAGTTATCGGACGCATCGTCGTCCTTGCTTTTGCAGTTGCAGGCGGTGCATTCCTCCTCGTCGTTGCCGTTCTTGTCCTCAATCTAGAAATCACGCGGTTACGGACATACAGACAGACTGCGAGACGTACACCTGACAGGCTGGATCACTTAATCGTGATAGTCACCAAAGTAAATAACTGTTTATACGATTCATTTCAATGCACATATGGCATGTAAAGAGAGAAGGGTGGAGGTGCAATCCAAGTATCACTCAATTCTAATGCTCACAATTTTAGAACCAAATCAATTTTATACTGAACGAATCTTTTGCAATCTAGTGAATACGGAGTAGAAATCAGAGCTTATCAGACCCCACACTTTAACCAACTGAGGATCTAGTCAACAATCGGCTACCGTTTCCAATGGACGATGAGTTGTCTAGCGGTTCACACGACAATGGAAGGGGCGAGACCGATTACCGACTGATCACCGGTTAATCAGAGAGTCCCCTGAAGGCTATGTCCAAGTTTGAGCACTTAGACGGATAATGGCACTAGTGCAGCCGGGCTTGAGCTCATACCTCTCACTTCTCTCAAACGACATAATGGCCTAGGGGGGAAAAGCAAATGCCATCGATACAAGATATCGAACAAATTTGGGGCTGAAACAGCTGCAGTCTTTACATTCGAAAGTAAATGTGTTCCAATTCAAGCATGGAGAGGCCCACATGGCGCCTCAAACAACACGATAGGGACTGACAATACACCTAGGTGTGCATAGGAACGGCGACAAGGAGGTACCGGCCCCAACGGCTAGAGGCGTATGGTCTCATAGTAGCAGCTGGAAGCACAGCCAAGTATCGGGGGGGCGTTTGTCCTCCGTACGAGGAGAAAAGACGCTATCTTATGGCGGAGCAGCGCACAGACGTGTGCACTAAGCTGGGCCTAGCCACTACACGGAGAGGACAGTTGAACTATTCTAGAGCAGTTTCAACTCCTGCTCATTAGAGGGATCCATTGGACTTGTAACCGTAAAATAACGGGAAAACAAATCAATGGCCCCAATTCCGGGGAAACAATCCAACGGCCCAAATTCTTGCGGGAACAAGGAGCGAGCTGATCTCAAACGGCCACCAAATTCCTGCACGAGTAAATTCAACGGCTAGGGAAAGGAGTCATAAGCCGAATCAACGGCCCCGGTTCGAAATCGGAACCCAAACGGTTTGCTTAAGTACAGGGCAACTGAAAATAGTGCTCGGAATGTAAACGTTTGCACGATTTTGCAAGGAGTACTAGTCGTTAGAAAAATTAGCCACTACTACTAGTGATACCGTGTGGACAGTGATTGTTCAGAAATACTAATTCTCCTCAGAAAATCATTCATATACCACTTCCAGAACAAGCAAACAACTACTCCAGGAGCAAACTACTAACCATGGCAAGAGGAAGACCAGCCCGACAGAATCAACGCAACAGCAACATCCCAGCCGCCAATCTGGCAGCTGTCGAATCAGCCAACAATGGACCCGGTGTCGGTGCTCCTGCCAATCTTGGTTTCACTGCGGCGCAAATGGAATTCATTAGGACCATGATGGACACCAACCGTGCCCCAGCACTCACACAAGAGGTTCAAGACGCGATCGAACGTGCCGAGCGACTGGAGGGAATCCCCGTATATGCAGGGGAAATGTCTCTAACTCCAACTGAGATAGTGTTCAGGGAGATTCTGGAATCTTTCGGATTAAACCAGATTACTGCAGATGAGCGCTTTTGGACTGGTTACAGCAGTACTGACTCCCTACGGGACATGGACGAATCTGCTATCAAATCCCTGGTTAATGGGGTCAACAAGACCAAACACAACTACTGCCCGGATCCGAAGCAAGTGTACGTTGGGAGGGTCTTTGTGGACGGACTCAAGTTGTTTGTGGCTTGGATTGAATTCCAGCCTCTTATCGGGACCACCGCTACCCCGGTAGACTGGATGGCTGACCCCGAAGCAGAGGCCAAGACTCGTGCGCGCCTCAAATCCCTGAAGGAAGATGACAGCAACACTGCCGCCGGGGACCTGACTCTTCCAGAGCCACTCACAGCAATGTCGAAGTTCAAGGAATTTGATGAGAGATTCCGGGAGTACCTCCGGCATAAAAGGGGGGTCACTAGAACATCTCGACTCTACACAATCCGGGAGGACTCTACAGTGAGCGACGCTGAAAGGGGGGGAACGGTTGGGCCTGCTCCGACAGACATGTATGCCAACTGGACTGAGTACTCTGTACGGTGCACGATTCACTCCAGATCCCACTGGACCAAGGACAACAACACGCTGTGGGGAATCTTATTCAAGTTGGTAGGTGCGGGTCCCGGTTGGTCCTACATCCAAGGACTCGGTTCCGAAGGGGATGGAAGGAAGGCATACTTCACACTATATTCCCAGGCGTATGAATCGACAAATATCAGACTCCTGATAGAAGAAAAGAGAGCCTTCCTACAGAGTTCTACCTACTCCGGGGATACCAAGAACTACAGTTTCGACAAGCACAAGAGGCAGTGGTACGATGCAAAGGAGTTTCTACTGCGGCACAAGGCTTTCCCACCTGAAGATCAATTTGTTACTGACTTCTGTCACACTATATCGGACCCAAGGCTCAAAATCGCAGTCCAATTGGTCCTAAATGAAGGAGGTGGCATGTATAACAACTTCAATAAAGCGGCTCCTCATTTCACTCAAGCCTTTGGTATCAAGAAGATGCAGGCCAGTCGTAAAGGCAGTCGAAGAAATATCTCTTCTTTCAAGGGAAAAAGGGGCAACAAACACAACAATGAAGGCAACTCCTCCTCCAACAAGAAAGCTGGCAATAAGAAACAGAAGACTGCCGGTACATATGATGGGCCTCTCAAGGGTAAAATCTATCCAAAAGAAGTCTGGATTACTATGTCTGCGGCCCAGAAAAATCAAGTACGGGCCCTCCGCCCGGCTCTCAACTCCCCTGGAAAGTCCGCACAAGTTTCCCTGGTTGAAGCAAAGGGCGAGAATACTACAGCAAAGGGATTGGCTGGTGACCAATTTGGTAGCCATACTCACAAGAAGAAGAACCAAGATTGATTTGCCAGCTGGGGCCTGTCGATTGTATCCCGGGTAGGCCGGCCGGTAGTTCATATCAAGAGTCTTGGCTCGCCATCCTCCCATACTGGTCGCTGCGAGTTGGACAGCCACGCCGATACCACTGCTGCTGGCTCCAACATGGTATTACTCTATCCGTTGGATTCTATTTTGACCTATGTGGATGTTGCACCATTCTCCGACACTTACTCACCTCTTAAGAATGTCCCCCTTGCCCGTTGTGCCACAGCTTGGACAGACCCAACCGATGGGATTACTTATATCTTGGAGTTTGGGCAGGCTCTGTTCTTTGGCTCCAAGTTGCAACACAGCTTGGTATGTCCCAATCAAGTCCGGGACTGCAACTTCAACAAGGTTGAGGACACTCCGAGAAGATACGACTCCACTTCCACACACGGGATTACTCTCCAATCTGATCAATCTGATCACACCGAGCTCTTTATTCCTCTAAAAATTGATGGCGTCATATCCTATTTTGACTCCCACAAGCCTATGAAGAAGGAGTTGGCGGCCTGTGAGCATGTCCTGGCCACTGATACTCATACATGGGATCCCTACTCCTCCCACTTTGCCAAGGAAGAAGATGCCACTAATGCCTCTTTTCCGCGAGTCGTTGCAACCCTCTCAGGGTGTTTGCTGGCTTGCGGGACTCCAGTCCGCTATTAATCCACAATCCATCCTGAACCTCTCGGTGTTGGGTACGACAAGTACCGGCTACGTCATCTTGCCTCCGTGTGCACTGGCCAAGTTCCTTTCCAACGCACAGGGTATACTCCAACGGACGTCTCTACACGATTGATTTCAGCCCTTGCTGGAACCACCGGGGAGGACCAAGAAAATCTTCAAAATTCAGCAAATTCTACGGTTTCTGATGTTTCCACCAAGCCTTCTTCAACCAGTCTGTCCTCATTATCTGAAGCGGAGCTCGCCATTCAGCAGGAAGCAAAGGCCCAAACCAATGAAAGGAAGCTGTTAAGGTGCCAACAAGATGTTCTAGACCAAGAAATGTCCCTTGACAAGAAGTCTTTCATACGAAGGGGACAATGGGGACCTCCAATAAGGATCCCTGACAAGGTTGATAGGTATGATGCCAAAGCCATTGCCAAGATGTGGAACATCAGTGAGAGGCGCGCCAAGGCTACTATTGAAGTGACTACCCAAGATGACATTCGACAACTGTCCCAGTCCATTACGAAACGACTGAAGACACAGAAATGGAGGAACAGGCGGACACTGAAGGGCCGATGGTGCGCTGATACTATGAAGTTCAAGGTTCCCAGCATCATCCGTAACGACACGGCAGCCCAGATCTTTGCAAATGGAAAGGGCTATGTGGCCTTCTATCCTGTCAGGGGAGAGGTCCGATGTCATGATGGCTTATCTTGCTTTATCAACGAAGTGGGAATCCCAGAACACCTTGTTACCGATGGAGCAAAGGCCCAAGGGAAATCATGAGACACACAACACTGGTTGGCACAAGCTCAGGTCGGAGTACCGCATTCGACAAACATACATACAACCACACTACTCTTGGCAAAATATGGCAGAACACAGTGCAGGGGACTTGAGGAGGGTCATCCGTTGGATGACTTCTAAGAAGGGCAGTCCCAGGGGGTGTTGGGCCTTTTGTGGGATGTTGGCGGCCGGCCGGATGAACCTTCTTGTGGCATCAAGCGACCCTTCTTCAATGGGGAGGACTAGCTTTGAATTGGTACACGGGTACACTCCAGATATCACCCTCTATATGATTCATGACTGGTATGATTTCATTTGGTGGTATGACTTAAATGGAAAGACAAATAGACTTGGTCGCTGGCTGGGCCCGTGCGGGGATACTTTTGGCGGTGGAGATTCCCATTATGTGTTGTTCAAGACTGGAAAAGTTCACATAACAAACAGTACGCGGGCTATATCAGAAGAAGAATGGCAACACCCAGATATTCTATCACAGTTGGAAGAACACAACAAAGCAATCAACGCAAAAATAGGTGATGAGGTTAAGCCTTCCGATACTTATCTTGAAAACGAACTTGGCGAACCACCTCTGGGCCTATTTGACGGCAAATATGAGGGAGAGGATGAAGTCCTCACGGCAGAAGCTGAAGCTTCTTCCCCGGATGTTGATGACTTATCTGATAAGGATCTTGACGAGTATCTTGGGACCAAGGTATTACTCCAGATAGGGGACCAACACATCCGGGGGCTAGTCAAGAACCGTTGCAGGGATAAGAATGGCGTGCTGATTGGCGAAAAGAACAACAATCCACTCTTAGATTCGAGGTCTTACGAGGTCTTTATGCCAGATGGATCTATTGAAATCTATACAGCCAATATGCTTGCAGAAAGTATCTATTCTTCCGTCAACAATGAAGGGCGCATGTATTGTTTAATGGATGAGATCATCGATTTTGAAAGGGATGAGGAGGCCTTAACTATCGAGCAGGCTACTTACACAACAAAATCGCGCGACTGAATGAATGAGACACGAATGAGATAAGAATCGATCATACGATGAATCTTGATTCTACAGGAATGGACCAACATGAATGGAGATGGGAATGGAAGTGGGAATGAGATTTTACCACTTACCGGTTCCGGTTCTCCTTCTTACTAAAAATAGGTCCTTATGTACCAATTCTACTGGGCACAAGGTAAATCCCTACAGCCCATGGTACAAGGACACGTGCAGCGCATCGGAGTATTAGCGGGTCGATGTGATTATTAGTGATTTAGTGTGTGCATTGGAGTATTAGCGGGCCGATGCACCAATATGGTGATTTTAGTGAAGAGCAGTTTCTGCTCACAATTTCAAATAACAATTTCATGTAATAACCAATTCGAGTTAAACTACCAAATACCGACAGTTTCTCCTCATCTTTCAGAGCCCTCCAAACACAAGTTGGTATTTGAGGCCTCAACGCCCGAGGTAGATGAGTCAAGTTTTCAGTCGTGTGACTGGAGTGAGTTTTATCCGGAAGCCAAGGAACTACTGCCTCCAGATATGCCTGAACCAAGAGGGAAATCTGTCATTACCACATGTTTTGTCGATGCAGATCATGTGGGCTGGAAGGCTACCAGAAGATCTCATACAGAAGTCATCATCTTTGTTAACACAGCACCTATTTTGTGGTTCTCTAAGAGACAAACAACCGTTGAGACATCTACATTTGGCTCGGAAATAGTCGCGCTTAGGATAGCAATCGAAATGGTACAGGGGCTAAGATACAAGCTACGAATGATGGGAATCCCTTTGGAAGGTCCTACCAATATCTACTTTGACAATGAGTCAGTCGTCAAGAACACTACAAGACCAGAGAGCCCTTGTAAGAAGAAGCACAATAGTGTTGCTTACCATAAGGCAAGAAGAGAGTGCATACGTCACAGCAGCAGGTACCATCCGGATTGCAAAAGAGCCAGGGGAGTCGAATATTGCGGACTTGCTCACTAAACTAATGAGTGGGACAAGGCTGATCGAACTAGCCATGAGATGCATGTGGCGAGATGGGGTTGATGAAAAAATGAAACCCGCGGGATAAGTCTCGTCTACTAGTACTGCACTACCACGAAGACACGGGGACTCTAGAAATCACGCAGTTACGGACATACAGACAGACTGCAACAAGACGTACACCAGACAGGCTGGATCAATTAATTGTGATAGTCACCAAAGTAAATAACTGTTTATACGATTCATTTCAACGCACATACGGCATGTAAAGAGAGAAGGGTGGAGGTGCAATCCAAGTATCACTCAATTCTAATGCTCACAATTTTAGAACCAAATCATTTTTATACTGAACGAATCTTTTGCAATCTAGTGAATACGGAGTAGAAATCGGATCAAGGCTGGCTGGCAACATGACTGAAATTTTGACGTCATTGGGCAGGAGCTTGGAAGGCTACCATCACCAAGTTACCAAGAACTTACCAACAAGCTACCAAGAACTTACCAACAACTTACCATAATTGTTGGTAAGTTGATAGTAAGTTGACGGGACCGGAAGCCACCAATTTCTGATTGATTAAACAATGCACGTCTGGTTATTTTGCCATCACAACATACAGTATTCGTTTATTTAGGATTCTGCCGTAGCGCTATTCATCCGCTAATAAATACTCCGTACGAAGTAGCTCATCACTCTGAAACATTTAATTTTTTTAGGCTACTATCCCGGATCTTGAAGGCACGAGTATTGGTTGGTGGGATTGCAAAGAAGAATGCTGGTTGTTTAAAGAGAGAGAGAGAGAGAGAGTAATGCACGGTAGGATGCTGGCCCTGTTTCACTAAAAACAATCAAACAAAAAATATTCTGGCGAAACTATCCACGATTAAATCAAAGTACTTATTCAGTTACCAGTGTTTAGCAAGCAAGAGCTGTACTAGTACTACTAAAACTGCTTGGTTGCCAGCTATTTTGCGCGCACGCGCAGTAAAAAAGCTGATTCGGAAGGGTCCGGAAGTATTAAGGCAAACACATTAATTATTTTTCTGGTCTCATGGCAGTGTATCAAGATGTCATCATGTCAAGATATCAAGGAAGAAGAACCTTCTTCTGGTCATTAAGACTCTTCTCCCGGTCATCGGAATTTCAATCTTAAGATCGGTCAGTCACGCGAGGATTATTGTTCCAAGAACCAGGGTTTGAAGGTTTGAGCCATGGATTCCTTCAGTCAAGGCAAACATATTAATTAAGTACTTCTGAAGTACCGGTATTAAGGCAAACATATTAATTATTTTTTCTGACTGTACGGTACTCGTACCGTATCAGGGTTTGAGCCATGGATTCCTTTAGTAATACGAAGTATATATACGTACGGTACTTCGGAAGTATGAAGGCATGTGTGCGGATTATTGTTCCAAGAACCAGGGTTTGAAGGTTTGAGCCATGGATTCCTTCAGTCAAGGCAAACATATTAATTAAGTACTTCCGAAGTATTAAGGCAAACATATTAATTATTTTTTCTGACTGTACCGTATCAGGGTTTGAGCCATGGATTCCTTTAGTAATACGAAGTATAGTACGGTACTTCGGAAGCATGACGGTACTTCGGAAGCATGAAGGCATGCATATTAATTATTTTTTCTCACTGTACGGTAATCTTACCGTACCGTATCAGTGTTTGAGCCATGGATTCCTTTAGTAATAAGAAGTGCGGAACTTCGGAAGTATTAAGGCATGCATATTAATTATTATTTCTGACTGAACCGTATGAGGCTTAAGTCGGAATCATTGAACATTGATGGTTACGAAAGAAGAACCTAATTCGCCGATCTTTTGAGATGGAAGATCATCCGCGAACCGATGTCAAAATGAACGTTTGCTTCGGTCGCATAACACATCAAAATTGGGCGATTCCCGAAAACACAGAATTTCTGTGTAATCTAGGTCGTGCACGATTGTGTGTGTTTTGTTACTCAGTTTTCCGTTTTTTTACTCACATTACCGTTTTTACGTGTTTACGAGGCCCCTCGTAAACATCGATTTACACACAATTCTGTGTCTCCATTTGGAATCCATGACTGCACTTTTTTCATTCCCTTGTTAGTAATCCAACGGACGACGAGTCACATAAAAGAACAAAAACGTCCAGCAGTCACAGTCCAACTCGCCAATTTCAATCATACGTACAACCGACACCAAAAATTGAAAAGTCGGAACAACAACATTTTATCAAGTAATTATGTTTTTTCCACGATGAAGAGTAGGCCATATCGCCAGTTCCCCATACATTCATCATGCCGCCAGCAAAGAGGGGTCCAACGAACTACACCTCAGACGAACTCAGGTCTCTGTTGAAGAAGATATTTCGTGTTAACCCTGTCTCTAGTGAGGAATGGAATTTTGTTATAGAAGCTCATAGAGATGCTTATCCTGATTCCCAAAGGGAAGGACAATCCATCCGCCGCAAACTTAGCAATCTCTATCGCCAAAAAATTCCAACGGGCAATCCAATATGTCCCTGGCAAGTAAGGGCAGCAAAGGCAATCAAGGCAAGGATGCTTTATAAGGCAAATGGTGGCGATGGACATGAGCAGTATGACATGTCACAAGGTTATGAGGAGAATACCTTTCTTTCTATTGAAGAGGAAGACCTTTTTGGCGAAGACGATGACGGCTTTCCCCTTCTTCCTCCTCTTGGTCAACCTACTCAACAACCAACACAAGAACCAACGCAAGAGCCATCAACGCAAGGAGAAGAGCCATCAACGCAAGGAGAAGTCTTACCTGGTGTGCCGATGTCGATGACCCCTTCACCAGGGAAGAGATCGTACAGATCCCACGTCAGCGACAGAGTCAGTAGACAAGAATTCATGAACAAAGAACTGATGTCATTCTTGGAGAAGCAAGCTGATATGAACCGGAAAGAATTGGAGAAGCACGCTGAGATGAACCGGGGAGAATCTACTTCTTCTACTCAACCATGGAGAATCGATAGTTGGAACAGGAGCCTCCTAACAGGAACCTCCTCACCGACAACCGGAACCGACAATCTACTCACCGGCAATCGGAACCGACAATCTACTCAACCACCCAAAGCGAAATTAGAAGGCGAAACTTCCATCAGTCCATCGGAACTTCCATCACCCAAGAATCACCGGCTCAACGGCTTCGCGCAGCTCCTCAACGGCTCAACGGCTCAACAATCACCGGCTGCTGTCTACTTGAACATGCCGTTGGCATCTTCAGTTGGCTCGGTGTCGTAAGAGAAGTATCCATTCTTCTTATGCATGAAAACATTCAGGATCTGGTTGTGGCCGACAGTACTGGTTTGGTAGTTGTACAGAAGCATCATCACGTTAAGTATGACCTTTCGATCTCCAAAGTCCTCTAAAAGAAGCCTGTCTTTCAATCGCGGGAATTGCCCCTGGATCATTCGCATCCCCCACTCTGATAACTGCCGAAGAGAGGTTGCTTCACGATTCAACACGAGAGCTTCAGCACCAACTTGATCGGCTTGCGAACTCTGGATAAGATAGTTTGAAAGTCTTACTTTGAATGCTGCATCAACGGTAAGCGTTGCGGCATACTCATCGAACATTTCCTGCATCTGGTCATAAACGCCGTAATCTGCAACGGTGCTGTCATGCCAAGAACCCGGACAGTTGAAAGCAGTTATGCGGATTCTCCCATCAGGTGCAAAAACAAAAACACTACTCACGTAAGTGTCACATGTCCAACCGTTGTAGTACTGGCTCTGTATTAACCAATTATCAGAGTGCTGTATTAAGAGTTTCAGACCATCGGCAGCGCCCCATACTCTTTTTTCATGAAGTGCCGGATATTTTGCACCAATTGCGCTAATGTATTCCTCCATTTCTACTTTGTTTGGAAGTGTAATCCTTGCATCCGGATGGTTCTGTAATACACACAAAAGAACTTTCCGCGAAAACTTAATCCATTTGTACATGACAGTAGATGTAAGTCCAAAAGCCAGTGAGGAGGTTCTTGCAACTGATCCTCTTGTTCGGAACCAAAAAAGGACTAACCCAAGACAACATGTTGCATTTGCCTCTCTTTTTCTTCCTTTTGGTACTCCATTCTTTGTAAAGGTTAGCTTGCGGATACGCTCCGTTTTTTTATCGATTGTGTACATATCGAATACTGGTTGGAAGAGGTGGAGGAGATCGCGAAAGACCTTGTGGTCTACACCACAGCAGTTGAGAAGAGCCTGTTCATTGCCAGAGTTGAATAGATAAGTGAAGGAGGATTGGCAGTGCCGGCGAATGGCTATTCTTGGGGTTCTTCTGTCTCTTAGACGCCGGTTGAAAGGATCTTCTTCATCTTCAGAATCGCCGTCGTCTATCATACAGAAGATGGAAAGGATCTCAAGTGTTGCCATGATAGTGAAATTTTGCTAAGTATGACGATAAGAATCCATCGGAAGAGAGGGAAATAAACATCGAAAATTTCACATTACACGACCGACAAAAGATACCTTTTTTAGTCCGTTCGTACTACCTTTTTTAGTCGGAGAAAGAGGAGGCAGATACCAATTTTTGTCGGTTGTATCATGGGTATCGACGAATTCCTTATTCCAAAAATGAGCATGAATATGGGAAGAGTTTTTAGCGCACAGATATCTGTGTCAACAATTTTCATTCCCGAATACACACATTGATGCCATGGGACACAGATATTCTGTGTTTTCGGGAATGACCCATTATGGTCTCTCCAGATTTTCTCAAAATTCTGCAGATCGTCTCTGCAAAGATCACACCCAAGGAATTACATCCCTCAGGTTCAATGAGCAGGGGCAAAAGACGACCAGGTGCCGAGAACAATAATTCGTGAAGAGAGATTGTTAATTCGCCGATCAGTTGACAAGTATTGCAAGTAGTACCGCATCCTCCTCTCTCCCCCCTCTCCAACATATTTCGGTGTTCAATAATCACTTGTAAATTCTGCTTTTCGTAAGGATTTAAAATTAAACTGCTCACAATTCAATCAATGAAGAAGCGTTACTATCCCATCACATTATCGAAATCAGTGATCTGCATTTTCAGAAGTTAAAAACCAAATATGCGTTCCTTGAATAGTGGTAACCATTACAATAAAGGCGGAAGTGCTTTAACACTTTTGACTCTTGTTGTTGTATCTACTTGTGCAATTCTATTCGTGTCCCGAAGAGGCTCTTTGTATCCAGTCCACTCTGTTCCGAATCCGACCGATGCTTTCAACATTCCGGAATTACAAGATGACGATGTCAATATCGAGATTACTCTTGAAGAATTTGCTTCTCTCTCAGAAAAGTTGAGTCAACAAGACATTGCAATGGCCGAGAAAGATAAAGAATTTGATGATCTCTTCAAAAAACTGAATCAGCAGGAGATCGAACTGACCGCGAAACAGAAAGAATTCGATGAAATTCTCTCCCTATTTCAAGCAAGTCTTAACAGTTCTTCTTCCCACAATCCGAGCAAGAAAGTATCTCCACCGTTGCACCACCTGCTTGGATTCGAAAGAAGAAACCTTGCGCCAGAAGCGAAAGAAACAAAGAAAGAAAAGATCAAGGAGGAAAAAGTAAAAAAAAACAAGAAGGTTCCCAAGAAGGACCAAATTGTCACAAAAAAAGGACGCTCTTTAATATTCGAAGTACGTAGTTGAGAAAACGATGTGGCCTTCTGTAGTTTCAGCAACATTATCTTTCATCTTCCTCACTTTCAAATTCCAAACTTGAATATTGTCACCCAGCGGAAATGCAAACCGCACGAATTTCTTCAGAACATCAACGGCGACTCATCTATTCCATCGGACGTCCTATCCCCACAGCTCCAATGGAATTTCAATAGAGGTTTCTCAACAATATCGAAAAGTATCGACGACGAACAATTTCCGGTTTCGGTATCGGTTTTTACCGTACCTACTCAAACGTCCTTTTCGGTTGCGCAGCTTTCAATATCAACCACATCCAAAGAGCAGATTGAGAACGAAGAAAGACTTCCTTTTCTCCAGTACGACGGGCAAAATCTCACGGATCAATGGACTGTTGCAGAGACAACCACCATTACCAACCTTATTGAATATACGGAGGACAAGGATACAGGCCTATACTTCCCAGTATCTGATGGTAATGATTATATTTACAGCTTGATCGGCATTGAAAATGGAGAAGTGAATCTATGCAAAGTCTTTATTGGGTCTGCTGTCGACACGACGACCTCGTGCCAATTCAAAGTCGAAAACTTTGGAACGGCTGTCAGCGACATGCTGTATATTCCGCAAGTAAGTATGTCCCAACTGTATAATTCAAATCGGGTGCAATTCGACCACTTACACCATAATCTTTCCTTGTGACATAGAAAAATTTCCTTGTCGCGCTGACAGATAAAAACGTAATGATAGGCTACACTGTAACTTGGAGCAATAGCGTTCCTTCTTTAAACTATTTCGGCCAGCTAGGTAAGCGAGTCAAAGTTTATCATGGTGTCTTCCCATGCTTGCATTCACGAACTATCCGATGACCATAATTGTCCGTTCTTTTATTGTTACAGACACCCTAGATGAATGTTACGATGGAAAATCGGACAGCAGCGATGACAAAGAGAGTGGTTGTAACGAGTTACCTTCTCCCCGCTCATTGAGCGGCTTGTGGGTTGATGACGACAATACATTTATCTACTTATGTGCGCCTCAAGGACTCTTAGTTTTCTCTCTTGATACGAGTAGTTCGAGTGCACCATTTGCGCAATTTGGAACCGGCTTTATCGGTACTGATTTTTGTGTCCAAAGCCTTCCTACCCCCTACGGCCTTTACGTAAACACCCAGAAATTGGTTCTTTTTATTCCTTTTGTACAATTCGATCCACGAACTGAGGATGTCCCTGGATTTGCATTGCTGGGCAGTGCAAACCCAGACGTTTATGTTGTTTACGGAAGATTCACACCCACTGATGACGTGGGCGCATCAAGCAGCGATGAAAGTGGCGAAGAAACTTATGACTTGGTGACATCTATCGTAAGTTTTCTCTGACATGATAGGAACAGTGCTACCGACAGCGATGAAAAATCAGGAAAAATCATGCTAACCATTGGCGTTTTCATACTTGATATACAAAGGCCTTCTCCCCAAATTCAAATAACGTTGTGACTGGTATGAGCCCCACCACAGGCAAAGATCAGAGCTTTTATGAGGGAGGAGCCATAGTTATTTCAACAGTTCGGTACACTGACGTTGTTGTGGGCACCAAAGGATGCTTGTCTGGTGATTTCGACAAAGATTCCTCTCAGCCTTCCTACAGCAACGCATGTCCTGGTTCACTTGTCCTGAACGATATTTGTTCGGGAGAAACAACCACTTTTGCAAACGATATCATCAATGGACCTGTCTACGGCCTTGCCGTGGACAATAACATGAATATCCTGACCCAAAATGGAAAGGGAGGTTTATCCTACTTTTCCGTTGGCTACACACCAGGTGCTGCCCAATCTGGTGTCTTTTTGGCGAACATAGTAAGTCGCCTGAGGTGCTATATGTATCATTCGATAGGTCCGACCATTCCGATCGTGGCATCTCACTGACCAGTGAACTGCCCTTTTTTTCTTTCGTCCATACACCGTGATGTACGAAGGATGACCCGTGTTCTTCCAAAGGCGCATTGATCAAAACCATTATTTCAACTATTCTCGCTGCAGCGGCCCTAGTTATCGGTATAGTCGCTCTGCCCGTCACGGGGCCTGCACTGGCAATTGTTGGTCTTGGTGTTGGAACGGTGAGTAATTGCTTCGACAATGCAATGTAATGCATTGAATTGAGTGCCCCGGCAACCACACTGGCATGAGCTGCTCTTAGCGCGAAAAATACTAACCTGCTACTTTCCCATCGGTTTCTTTCCGAACGTACCCGTGCTTTTGTATTAGGCTGGCGCTGTTGTCCCACTTGTGTAAGTTTCTGTTGGATCGAATCAGCGCACGACGTGACGAATCAGTGCAGGACACGACTGGACAAACGACCAAGATATTTGTTTCTACATATTTAAATAGGCAGGGTGACCATGATGTGGTATGTCACGACACATTTGCCAAGACCAAACAAGGCACATCATGAAGAACCAGGAATTAGTTTAAAACAAGGCTCTCCTCTCATTATTTTAATTTCATTTAGTTAACAGTATGAACAAACTACTTTAAGACTTTCCATTAGGCATATACGTGAATTCAGCATAAAATTAAAAGAACGCCGCTGGAAGCCGAACCGGAACAACTCCCGACACCCATAGCGGGAGTGCATGGAAACCCCAAGGGAAAACGACGGCGGGGCGGCCGAAGCCCCGGAAACACCCCATCCCAAGCAACAACATTCAAAGGAAGATGCGATGACCTAGAGGGCTACATTTTTGACACTGGGCCCACACAGGCCGCAGCAACATTCGTGAAGACAAAGAACGAGATCATCCAATATGCAGGCCGTACCTATGGGGCCAATGTCCGGAAGGCCATCGACGGTCTGGAATGCGACGAGGCCGCAACCATGACAGAGGAACCCGGCGACCCTGAAGAAAACCTGTCAGAAATCAAGATGATCATGGAAAAGGAAAAAGCCAGAAGGTACATCATCATCAAGCTAACACAAGCTCGTATCCTACCAAGACAATACGAAGAAAATGTACAGCGTGATCCATGGTCCATGCACCGATACAATCATCCAAAAGCTGACAGCCAACACGACCTTTGAGGCCATACAAGATGACGCGGATGCAATCGGGATCCTCAAGTTAATCAAGAAGATATGCTACAAGTTTGAGGCGCAGCAGTTTCCCGCACTAGCAGCAGTACGGGCAGCCACAGTGCTCTACAAAACCAAGCAGGGCGACCTAACCACTGACATCAAATGGTTCAAACAGTTTGACAATCTCTCCACTGCCGCAGAAGCCTGCGGGGCAACTGCCAAGCTGCCAGGAATCACCGAGTACATCATGGCATGGGACTACGGGGGGATTGAAGTAGAAGAACTCACAGAGATGCAACTAGCTGCCATTGAAACCAAGACCTCCAATATGACTCTGGCAACCATATACATCATGAACTCAAACCATGGCCGCTATTCTGCAATCAAACAAAAGCTGGAAAATGACTTCCTGATGGGACATAATAAGTACCCGGCAACAACGGCCAAACCCCATAACATCCTAACCAACTATCAGCACGACAGCAGACAGCGGAAACCAACAACCGGAAATGGAAGAGTTGCCTTCACTCAGCAAGGGAGCCCTGGCGGCAACAGAAGCCACAACAAGAGCAACATCACCTGTTTTTGATGTGGACAAAAGGGACACTACCTGCAGGAAGGAAAGTGTGTGGAAGCTGATGCACAAGAAGTGTATCACAAAAAAAACAGAGAGAGAAGGACCAGTCACAGCAATAGCCAGCAGCCAAGCAGACCGGCATTGCACAGCTCAATGTGACCAGCGCTATTGACGGCATTGATGATTCCCCATACCAACTCACATTCTGCACTTTTGGTCAGAGCGCAACATGCCTAACAAGTGACCACACCGGCATATTCCAACACCAAAGCCATGCCAAGGACGCAGATGTTAACTACGGCATCGTGTATAAGCTTCTACTGCCGTCTTTTTTTGCAAGCTTTAACAAGCCTGCGACTGTTAATCTATTATTTCCCTTCCAAAATGGGTTGCTGAGCTCACTCAATCCAAAGGCAAAGAAGAGCAACAGGAGCTGTTCTATTGGGGGGACAGCCAGTTGAGGTGCCAATCTGTTGATTCCCAAAATGATTATTCCACTACGGCAAAGCAACTAGGGCTAAGCCAGGTACCTTCTAACTACCTATCACAGCACAGTCAGATAGACCTTAGGTTTGTAGTTCTACAATGGTTGCATTAGAGCAAGATGTGTAAGGTTCAAGGCAATTTTAATCAGTTAATTCAAAAGTATAAGATAAAGATAGTAATCTTGCTGGAGAGCAAGATATCTCTTTTAGTGCAATGAAAGACAGTGCGGCTGCTAATACAGCACTGTAGAATCACGTGCTTCAAATATATATATATATATATATATTGTGATCATATATTATGCGAGTATATATATATATATATATATATCGTGAGAAGCTTCTTCGAACCTCTCCTTACGAGAGTATTTATATTGTGAGAACATATATATATATATATATATATTGCAAGAGTATATGTATAATATATCGTAAGAAGCTTACCTCTCCTCCTTAATTGTAAGTATCAAAACAGTGGTACGGAATATCTTAAGTATTGAACCACATGATTGGGAGTATCAAAATGGCTATACCAGAGCCAGGCGATTCATCTTGTTTTTGATCGTGAAAACAAAAGGATTCTTGCTTCTGGTCTTAAGTATTGAACTTGATCGTGAAGTTTCGAACTCCGATCGTGAAAACAGAAAGAATGACCCTTTCTGGTCATTTTCCATCAGATAAGAGCTGGATGTAGTCATCGGCCCTATGCCTTAAGAGTACATGGCCCGAGAAGAATATTCCAATTCTGCTTACAGGGATACTCCAATCCAGCATACAGAGATACATAACCAGCTGAGTCTCATTATTCCAAACACTAAAGGTGCATATGACTCAATCGATTGCATCGTATCACTCCAGCTGTAGTACTATAAGTTAGGTAGGAATATACGTACATAAGTTAGAGTAGTGGCCTGTAGTGTCCTTGCATACGTACGAAAAGAATTTAATATCGTGCTCAGTCAGAATGGTGGCCACATCGACAAGAACTGACTGCTACTTGACAATCAATGAACCGTAAATGTGGTGTGCAACCCAGACCTCCTCACCAACATACGACAGTCCGACCGTCACATGAACATCTACAAGAGGGGATTCAATATCACAAACACAGCCATGGACAAGCAGTTTGAGCCAATCAAACACCAGCTGGAGGAGATTGGCATAACACCAAACTACGCCACAAAGGATGAACATGTCCCAGAAATCGAGCAATATATCCGAACCATCAAAGAGAGAGTTCCAGGGATCCAATGCACACTCCCATTCCGGAAGCTACCAGGCCGGATGACCATCAAGTTAGTCACCAGCCAAGTCTTCTGGTGGAACACCATACCCAAGGCCTCCAGAATATCTGCCACTATGAGCCCCCGCACTATAATCACTGGAATGACACTGGACTACATCAAGCACATGCAACTACAGTTTGGAGAGTATATGCAAACACACGAACCTACCAACAATAGCACTTTGCACGTTCAAACAGTTGGCGCAATTGCCCTAAGGCCCACTGGCAACAGCCAAGGCAGATACTACTTCTACAGCCTGCGGACAGGGCGAGTCCTTGCATGCAACTCTTGGACTCATTGCCAATGCCTGCTGATGTAATAGCCAGAGTGCATGACATGGCCAGGGATGCACCACTCAGATCAGTGTTCAAGGATCAAAATGGGAGCCTCATTGCCGAAGAACACCCTGGCGTGCCCCTCCTAGACAAAGATGACTACAGCAGTAATGACAACATCGATAGCAAAAGTGATGACAACAGCGACGGCGACAACAACAGCGACGGCGATAACAACAGCGACAGCAAAGACAATGACGATGATGACAACTCAGTCGCTGATGATGACAATGGCTCCGATAATGAGAGGCCGCTGGATCTGGTGCCCCAACAAGATCCCAAGCCTGATGACGACAATGACAATGAGGCCCCTCCTCCACAACAGCCCAGCCATAGGTATGACCTCCAAAGGAACCGAAAAACAACTGGGAATGCCAATGCCACGCAAAGCAAACTGCAAGCACATGCCCACGTCGCCAATGTCATGCTTGCATACAATATGAATGAAAATCAGTTTTTCCAACAGATCCATGAGACCCTGCTCACGCAATATGAGCTCAAGGCCGGCCTAAAGGTGTTTGGTTCCCATGGCCTACAAGCAGTCAAGGAAGAACTACGGCAACTGCATGACCGCAAACTAGTAAAGCCTATCAGCAGCAAAACACTGTCACACAAGCAGAAGACCAAAGCCCTGGCATATCTGATGTTCCTCAAAGAGAAATGATGTGGGATGATCAAATGCTGAGGCTGTGCAGATGGCAGGAAGCAGAGTGGTTGGATGAACAAGGAAGACACAACATCTCCCATGGTTTCAGTACATGCACTAATCCTCTCTAGTATGATTGATGCCCACAAAGGAAGGGACGTTGCCACAGATGACA
Organism: Pseudo-nitzschia multiseries; assembly: GCA_037355745.1. NCBI lineage: Eukaryota > Bacillariophyta > Bacillariophyceae > Bacillariales > Bacillariaceae > Pseudo-nitzschia > Pseudo-nitzschia multiseries. The sequence continues at coordinate 7,518,294 of CM074783.1, forward strand.
TACCTGGAGCATTCCTGCAGACTGAGGACATGAGTGGAGACACATACCTACGCCTTGATGGAGTGATGCTGGAACTCCTCTCAGAGATCGAACCAGAGCATTGCGAGTAACATGTAAAGAAAGACAAACAAGGAAAGAAGTACCTGCATGTAGAATGCCTTAAGGCAATCTATGGAATACTGAATACCGCACTTATGTTCTGGTTGAAGCTCAGCAAAGACCTGAAGGCATGGGGATTTGAGACAAACCCATGTGGCTGGTGCGTAATGAACAAGATGATCAACAGAAAACAATGCACCATCTTATGGCACGTGGATAACATAATGGTCTCCCATGAGGACCCAGCCGTGGTGACAGCCACCCTGGACCAAATAGATACCCAATATAGCAAGGTTACCCCCCTTGTTGTGACACGGGGAAAGGTGCATGACTACCTCGGCATGACCATTAACTACACAGAGCCGGGGACAGTAAAGCTGACTACACTGCCTGGATGCTGGACAGCCTGCCAGACGACATGAGGACCGGTGAGGCAGTCACAGCACCAGCCGGCGAAAACTTGTTCACTGTCAATACTGAGTAGCCAGACATGCTCCCTGAAGAGAGGGCAGTGGCATTCCACACCAACACAGCAAATCTGCTATTCCTATCAAAGCGCGCTCCACCCGACATACAATTGTCGGTCACATTCCTATGTACACGTGTTAAGGGCCCTGACTCAGATGATTGGAAGAAGCTAAGACGCGTCATGAAACACCTGAGAGTGACCATTGGATTGCCACTCTTGCTAGGGATCGACAACACAGGAGTGCTTCGATAGCATGTGGATGCAGCATTTACAGTCCACTCAGACATGAGAAGCCATACTGGCATGACACTAACGCTGGGACAAGGTGCTGCAGCCTCATCCTCATCCAAGCAGAAGCTGAACACGAGGAGTTCCACAGAATCAGAGATAGTAGGAGTGGATGATGAGCTCACGAAGGTCCTATGGACAAGATATTTCCTGCAAGCACAACAGTTTCCCCTGAAGGGGAACATATTCTATCAAGACAACCAGAGCTCAATCAAGCTAGAGAACAATGGGAAGCGCTCCAGCAGCTGCAAGCAAACAAGACATATGGGGATCCGCTACTTCTTTATCACTGACTGTAACGGAGCCAGAGAGGTCAGCATGGAGTACTGTTCAACTTTGGACATGGTTGCAGATTATTTCACCAAACCCCTGTAGGGGGCACAGCTTCAAAAACTCCGAAACATGATCCTGGGGATCAACAAAGAAGACATCCCCGCACACAACAAAAGCGTACAAGATAATATTGAAGAATGAAAGAAGGACCGAGAAGCCAAAACCACAAAGGATGATCTAACCCAACAGGAGCAACAATAACAGCACAAAGTTGCCGGATGAGCTCACAGGAGTGTGTTGGATAGAATCAGCACACGACGTGACGAATCAGTGCACGACACAACTAGAGTTCTTGTACGCAACCTGACAAGTCGTACATGACCGGAGGTGCACGCGGTCAAGATGTTTGTTTCTACATATTTAAATAGGCAGGGTGACCATGTGGTATGTCTCAACACATTTGCCAAGACCAAAATGACCGGATAAGCCGTAAATTTCAAGATAAGCTGTTGGATGTGGCAAAGGAACCAAACGAAAGCAAAGAGACAAGGCACATAATGAAGAACCAGGAATTAGTTTAAAACAAGGCTCTCCTCTTGTTATTTTAATTTCATTCAGTTAACGGTACTATGAACAAACTACTTTAAGACTTTCCGTTAGGCATATACGTGAATTCAGCAGTTTTCTATGTCCACTTCCCACCTCTCCGAGTCACCACCAAAACGTCCAGTGGAGCCCTATATGAATGGAGCATTAGTGAGCAATTCAAAGTGACAATTCAATAAGTAAGATAGATGCAAACAAACAGAAAGTAGATCTTTGCTGCAGTGGATCACTCAACTCATAATTTTACTAAGCAAGTAAAACAGAAATGCCCCAAAGTTCTATTTATGTTGCACAGACATGAATCAGCGTGAGCTACATTTGTTACAGTATTCAAAACAAATCGATATTGATGAATCCGTCATATAGTTCCCCTCGTCACTAACTTCTAACTTTGCCTTGGTACAAATTAGAGAATCTATATGCAGTTGATTTGCACCAAAAATGCTTTCTAGTGTGGACTCTCAGCAGTTTCAAGAATCGACCAATTGCTCGGATTTTTCTTTGGTGGCACCATATTGTACCATAGCAAATGCTACTTAGAGGATTCCTTCCCCATTTACGAAGATTTTAGTACTGAGAAGTTAAATTGTTAAGTTATCTGGTTTTTGTTATGATGAAATGTAAAATTATGGGATGTGTAAATTATGTACTGATTTGGTGTGCATATTCAAGCATGACACGTGGTGTCAAGGTTGATTCTGATCTGATGACTAACATGTCATGTAACATTCAATCGTTTCAGTAAACAATCAATCACTACGGGGAGCAATTAATCTTCCCGGTTCATGACTGATTCGATTCATCTTGATACTCCCTCTTGTTCAGACAGAACAACAATGATCGAATTACTCACCATCCCATGGAGAGCTTGCAGCAGGCTTAAAATGGAACAGTTGTCAATGGCTTGTTGGTTGGATAGTCTGCCTTCTGATCTTTTGTAGGGCAGTGTTGTATTTCAATTTTTTTTGCTTTAACCAGGATCAGAACCAGTGCAATTTAAGGGCATAAAACTTTGATCTAGTAGGTGTATGTCTGCCTGGTTCAAGTTTGGCAAGGGATAGTGCGTCAAGGTTGTCTTTGTCAACAATCTGTCGCGTCCAAGTCCAAGTCCTTCATTGATAGATGTTGACACTGTCATTAGAAGTATTGCGGCTCTGAGGGCTGTTGAAAGGGCTGTGTATTTGGATTCCATTGTTGAAGCTGCAATGTATGATTGTTATTTGGAGCCCCACACTGCTGAGCATCCCATCACTTCAAAGACGTATCCTGTATGAGACTTCACCAAATCTGGGTTGGTTCCTTGTTCTTCTGTTCCCTAACTTGAGGAAAATGCTGGATCAACATAAACGTCAATTGAGAATTCTTGCTTGTCAAAGCAAATTGGGTGCAGGATTAAGCCCTTATCAGCAGTTCCTTTGAGATACCGACCAATTCGCTCAAGAGCCAGTTCATGTGACCCTTTGGGTGTATGAAGGTATCTGGCAACCTGTAAAACTGCAAAGGAAATGTCCACTCGAGAATGTCCCTGGAGATAATTTAGCGTACCTTTAACAGAGGTATAGCTGTATAGAACGAGGGCTGGCTCGCCAAGTTCATTGATCGGGAGGTAGCTTTCTGCTGGGGTTTTAACCAGAGTGATCATGTCCTTCTGGTCCAGGCACAAAGATTCTATTATTCTATTGGCAAGGCCTTCTTGTTGTTGCATCACTATTGAACAATCAGGTCAATGGTCAATGAGCACACCACGGTAACCTGCAACGTCAGACTCAACGTTGAAATCCATCTGTTCTCGTTTCATTCCTTTGGCAAGATCTTCAACTGCTTTGTGATCTCTGTAAACTAATAGCGTGTCATCAACGTAGAGGAGACAGATGATGGTGGGTGAGATGAACAAGCAGGGATCCGCATCTGACTGACGGAAGCCGAGTTTTTCTAGTTTTCCCTTCATATGGAGGCAGTAGTAATTGCGAGGACTCTGCTTTCAACCATAAATACTTTTCTTTAATTTCCACACCTTGCCTGGGGCTGAGAACAGTTTGGGCATTTCAATGTAGACATCCGTGTTGATTGGAGCCTGAACAAATGCAGCAGTATAGTGGATCTGCTGGTTTTCGAGACCTAGTAAGATTGTCATTATTAGGATGAGGCAAACTGTTAGTCACTGCACAACGGGAGCGAATGTTTTGAAATAGTCAATGCCTTCAACTTGCTCAAAGCCTCTAGTAGCGCATAGCCGAGCCTTTAATTTCTTTACGGAAACATTTGATCTTGAAAGCCCAGATGGAGGAAATGACTTTCATCCATGGTTCCCTTGTCACGATTTTGAAGGTCTCCATCTTTTCTAGGGTACCCATTTCGGTCTCCATCGCTTTGATAAATCCACCTGCGTTTGGACCGTTCATTGCTTCCGTGAAGGTAGGATTATCATTTCCATTCGGTAGATTGCCAATCGTCGTTTCAATGCAAGATAAGCCTGTGATTTGTGTTTCAGGGCCAGGTAACACTTTCACTCACTGGGAATGAGTGCACATGGCCCGAAGTTCCGTTTGTTTAATAATGCTACTACGAGTGCTCTTCTTGATTGCATATTGCCCCCGTTGCTGTTGCAGAAAGCTGTCACTCATCGCTGCTGTCAACACACTTCGAATTGATGCATTTTGAATGGGTCTCTTTCACAAAATCCAGTTACAGGGTAGAATCGTTGTCTTACTAGCAAGTCTAGCGTAGATCCACTCCTCTGAACAGCACTGCACTGCACAGCACTACACAGCACAACATCATACATTCAATAACTAGTATGATACGTTGTCATTGCAATAGCTAATAATAAGATTGTCGCGAATGCAACGCAGCCGTTTGCATTATCGGTAATGTGTTAATGTCCGTGCGTATCCCTGAAATCCAATTATTCGTGCTGCAAAACCGTCACTGATTTTGACGCGATATGGCGGTTGTGCTTATAGCGCTGCATCGGGGTCTATTCGCGCCAGTTTCTCTTCCACCTGGTCTTTGTTTTCGTCCCGCTTTGTTACCAAGATAATGTGAGCTCCGAAATCCGTAACGACGGGGCCGACGATCTTGCCGGCGGGTGGGGCAAGGCTCGTGTCGTCGGGGAACAGAACACGATCAAACTCTTTCACCATTTTTCCCTTGCCAAACAATCCCAGATCGCCCCCCTGGTCCTTGGAAGGACACGCGGACTCTCTCCTGGCTAGTTCGGAGAACACCTGCGGAAGCGGCTCGTCTCCCTCCCCGACACGGGTCTGGATTTCCCCGAGCAACGTTCGGATCGTCCCCAACACCCGGTCCGAATCGTCGCCCTTGATAAGGATGTGGGATGCCCGGACGCGTTGGTCCTGCGGTTTGAAGTCCTGGTTGGAAAATGCCTTGGCGATCCCATCGAACAAGCCCATCGACAATGACGACGGATTGCCGCGATGATGAAGCGGTTGGTGTTGGTGTTGGTGTTGGTGTTGCTGTTGGTGTAGCGACGGATGATGATGATGATGATGATGATGATGACAACAGCCAGGAGCAAATGCGACCGAGACGTGCACGCAAGCTAGAAGAGCAACCACAATAACAAGCAACCACATGTTCCTTTTTTCGAAAACATAGATCATCCTTGGATAAAGTGTGAAGTGACAACGAATGGTGAAAGACGACGTTGTTGCAAATAGGATTGGGCAGGGAGTGAATACGGTGCGAGTACCGGTAGAGAACAGAGTGAGCACGGAGATCCGCTCCCTCACTGATGATCGGCTCAGAGTGTGAGCTGTTTCAATCATCGCTGGAGTGAGTGGTGCTTTATCGTCGAATTTTCTGTCGTACCGCACAAAGTAAACATAGGATCCGTTACTATTATTTCTTTGCACAGGTACGAGTAGGTAGTGTTGCCGGTACGGTAAATATCATACCAGTAGCATACGACGTACGGTACTCGTACTCGTACTCGTGCCGGTGCAAAAAAGAAATTGCGCATCTTCTTCGAAACATCTCGTGACCTACCGGTATTCTACCAGTAAATAAAAAATTCTAAGGACGAAACCACGTACGAACGTACGAGTAAGATCGTACCGGTACAGGTACAAGACCATACTTCTTAGAAAATTGCCTTCCGTTACCGGTACGGTTCGTACGTAATGCTTACTGTCATTATCTTTTTGTGTTTTGTGTCGTGTTTGGTACCCCTGCCGTTACGTACGTAAGATTACCGGTACGAACGATAAAAAAAGTACTCGTACTTCGTAGTAGTGTTACTGTCATACGAAGTACGAAGTAGTAATCTTACCGGTAGATCGAATCATTGACAACATGGAGTAAAACATGGAACAAAGATTAGCCAACTACCGAACTGTAGCGGACTCGCCTTGTTTTTGTATTGTGATTCTGTAATTCTGTAGTGATAACAACACTTTACTTACTTGTTACATCTATGTTCTATATTATTTCTTGGTACAGTAGTTTCGTGTTTTCTATTGGAACGGTATAGTTCCATAATGTTCATGGCATGGCAAGGCATGGCACGACGAGAGTGGTGCGGGATTGAGATTGAGGTCGAGATCGATTCAGGGCATCATGCAGGGGGCATCCACGGTAGAGATGCTGAGAACATCCCCGTTCTGCAACTGTGAGTGGAGGCTTGCCGGGGTGCCGTTGCGAATGACAACATTGCTCTTGTAGATCACGGCGTCGTCTCCGGACTGAATGGGAATGTCGCACTTTCGAATGGCATCGAGAATGCTGGCTCCCGCCGGAAGTGCCACCACGGTGCCTTCGGTGGGCAACTGGTATCCGTATCCGTTGCCGCTGGTTGCATCATCGTTCGCGTTCGCGTTCGAGGGAGATCGTTCTTCCGGGAATTCCTCCTGAGGAGCCAAAAAGACAAATACGTTCGTGCGTTGCAAATCGTCTTGTTCGTTGGCGAGTGCTTCGAGGTACGGCGCCAATCGCTGGGTGCGGGCACGGATGCGTTCGGCCCGTTCGCGGCTCTCCGCTTCGTTGTCCCACAACACCAGAGGGGTCTGTCGAATCGGGGAGAAACCGTGCTGTTTTTCCCAGTGCCATTCTTGGAGAGAACGGAGGTAGGCATCCGAGCTGCGATCGTTGTTGGCAATCGTGACCTTTCCGAACAAATCGTCGCCGTGTTGCTGGATGTCTTCCACCGTCACCGCCCCGTACAATCGGGTCGTGTCCGCGGCGACGGGATCTTGTTCGTGCTGTTGCTGTTGGTGTTTGGCATCGTTGTTGCGCTGGGCCGGCTTTGCCTGCGCCTTGTAATTCCAGTGCGAGGCCACACCGAATTCCGCAACCTTGTGCATCTCTCCCGTTCGGATCTGGATTTCCATTCGCCAGTCTTCGTCGTTCCACTTGGTTCCGGCCGTGTAGTGCAAGCTTTGGTATCCGTTTTCCTTGGGATTGGCAATGTAGTCCTTGAATCGTGGATCTCCTTCGTAGGGTCTCCAGACGGTCTTGCAGAGTTCTTGAGCATAGTAGCAAAGAGCACGTTCCCGGGCCCTCGTGACGGCATCCGATTCGTCCGGGTGTCCCTTCTTGGCATCGAGGACGATTCTCAGCGCGAGTGCATCGGGAACCTGGGTGATGTGGTCGAATCCGTCCCGGAGCATCTTCTTCCAGGTCGAGTAGCTTTCCTTAACACGAGCCGTGACGCGAAAGTCAGTGACGCTCGCCATAAAGACGGCGTCCTCCGCCAAGACTTCCGTCATGGTGGCCTGGACGTGCGCGAGGATCTGTTGCATGCTTTCTCCGATGTTGGGTTCGCCCGGGTCCGCGCCCGGGTTCGAGTTTGCTTCTTCGTAGTCAACCGAGTATTTCCCGCGACGGACGGCGGAACGGACGCTCTGGGTGGATCGCGTTTGCCGCAAGAGGGCTTCGTAGGCGCGGTGCTGTCTTCGGTAGAGAATCTGAAAGGCGGCGTGCTCCAATTCGTTCTTGAGACGATGCATTCCCATGCGGCTTGCAAGTGGTGCGTAGATGCGAAAGGCTTCACGGCAGACGCGCTTGGCAGTCCCTCGAGAGCGGTGGGTGTTGTCCCAGCTCCTCTTCCAGCTGCTGCCTGTTCCTTGAGGATTCCGCGCAACCGGTAGAGGCAGGCGGCTCCGCGGATCGCTAGTGCGCGCCAGTCCTTGGCTTCGGTTGTGTACAGACTGCGGAGGTTGTCTGCTGCCTGTTTCGCAACGTCGCCGGTCATCGCGGATGCCTTCTCGTTGGCGTTGGCGTGGGTGTTGGCGTGGGGGCGTTGTTGCTGTTGTGCACCACCATGGATGCCACGACTTCCAATCTCTTGAGACGCGCCGCGTCTCGTTCGATCTTTGCCGCGTGCTCTCCAAAGGATTCGATTTGCAGGGGAGGCAATCGGAATTCCCAGTGGGAAAGAGAATGAACGTGGTCCTCGCTTCGGGAAGATCGAACCGATCGCTCCCTGGCATCGACGCACTCGCAGAAATGAAACGCTGCTGCCACCAATGCGTTCAATCCCATTTCCATGATTTCCACCATCATCAAACAGAATTCGGCGGCCCCCGCCATCTTGTGAGCGTCGTTCTGGGCGGCTTCTCGAATGGCGTAGGTGAGCTTCATGGCCTCCGACTCGGTGAAAAAGGAAGAGGAGGACAGCATGGCCGATCGAAGCTTGTCGATGTTTTCCTGGACCAATTCTCCCTTGTACTCCCGCAACCAAGCGGGCAATCGCTGGCGTGGTTCTTCTTGCACATCGTAATCGGGGTCTTCGAGGTCATTGTACGAGTGCGCGTGCGAGTACTCGTGCGAGTACTCGTCGCAGCTTCTCCATCAGTTCGTAGGATTGTGATGCGCCGTCGGTGCTCGAAGTGGCGGGGTAGTTTCGTTCTAGTTGGTGAAGGTGTTCTTCGCTCCCAAAGAGGAAAGGGCTGTTGTTGAGGAATCCCTCCGTCGCCACCGTGCTGTGCGACGCATGGTACTCGTCCACCGTAAAGTAGACTGAGGTTGGCGACCACAGGGCGGTGGATCTCGTTTTGGAAGTCGCGGCGGTTGCGGTCGTGATGCTTCCAAAGGCGGAAACGGTAGATGTTTGATGGTACGCAATCGCCATCAAGGCGGCCGCGGTTGTGGTCATTGTTGTGGAGATTGACGTTTTCGTTCGTTGGCGTTTCATAGAACGGCGTTGCGGTTGATCTTCATGGGAGGACAACGGCATTGTTGTTGTTTTTGTTGTTAATAATGGTATCATAATATTGTGTTGTTGCTGTTGTTATATTCGCAAGGACTTTGAGTGTGCAGAGCGGATTGAAAGTTGTTTTGTAATTGCTGTTACAATTGCAATAAGAAATTATGGTTGATTCGTGTAATGAGCGATGAGAGAGGCATTCAAATAATAATAGTAACAATAACGATGTTAGTGTCAAGATAGTGTCGAGAGCAATGACTCCTTTTGGCCGTTAGAATGGGATCGTATCGTTCTGTTCTTGTTTGGCTTGACATTGGTGTTGATCGTGTTCGTGTTTGTGTATTGGCTGTGGCTGCTCCTCCCGCTAGCAAAACTGCGGGGGCCAGAACATGACCGTGACATTTGAGGTGCATAGCTTCGCGAATCTCTGTCATTTTTGCTCCCGCTTGCAGAATTTAAAGGATGACATGGCACAAGGTGTCAAGAACACACCCACAGGTGTTTCAAAGCACGAACCAATGAAAATGCCGTGTTTCGATCGGGCCAATGAAAATGCCGCGTTCCGATCGGAATACGTGATTCAACAAGAACGAATCTGCTTTCCTTTTTCCAAACGTGAACATCGAGGAATACAAAATTAACGAATGAATCATCACCGAGCCCGAATCGCTCGAAATCGTCTGGAACATGGTTTCTACCCTACTCGTACCGTACGGTACGGCACCAGTACGAGCGAATCATCGCGAGAAAAGCGACCATGGTCGACGACGATCTTGCCGGAACAACAACATATCGATGTTCTATTGAGGTACGGTACCTACCCACCTTTTGTATTTTAAAAATGGAACAATTGGCTTTTGGCAAACCGATGCAAAGTTGGAATAATGTTGACAAACGGCTCTCGTCGGCGAGTGCAGCTCGTTTCGTTTCTCGATTTGGTTTTGTTCTTGTTCCGCCCGCAACGGTCGTTCACCAAGTTTTCTCTCTTTCGGAATCAACGAGAGGAAATGTAAGAACTTCTACTGGGGTAACGGGCCGAGTTTTCAGACATGCACGACCCATCCCGTCTTAAATTACGGTATACCGTACGGTACTGTAACAGCAACATATAAATAGAAGCAATACGAACCCATGCTACTAATTTCTCTCGCTCGGTTTCAAATTTATTCTTTCGCCGCCGCGGGTTCCTTCAACACCGGAGCGCGTGGGAAACTCGTGATTCGTGTGAACCTGATCCATTATCGGACCGCACGATTGGCTAATTTCTCGTTTCCTACCACGTGCATTCAGCATTGGGCGGGTCATTTTCTCCTTCGGTTGTTCTGTTCTGTTTTGTTCTGTTTGGCTGGAGCAACAGTAAGATTCACTACTAGTATTCGTTCGCCAATTCCTCCGTTCCTTCCTATTTCCTCCCGGCATTGCCAAGAAGAAGAACCTATTTTCTGTTTTCTTAGTCGCGCAGAGCGATGACGAGTTGTTATTGGCCATCACCAAACGGAATCGTGATTCTTCTCGGGGGATTTGCAAGCTGCTCTCGAAGAATTAATCATTCTCAAACGTGTGTTGCGCAACGAGAACCCGCAACAACGACAAGTTCGGCACGGCATGCATCCGATGGCATAACAGGCATCACCGTTCTTTTTTGGGATTGCGGTGTTGTTGTGTTGTTCTAATCGGTAATCTTACGGTAGGTTGATGATTCCGATCGCCTCCATTCGTGGAGGTGGAGGCAGAACAAAAGCCAGACAGGAGGCTTCATCTCATCAAACACGTTTCGACATCGACACAAGAAACAGCACGAGCGCGGCGGTCGTTCGCACCGTACCGTATTGTACTCATCGTACCGTCCGAATCTCAATCGAATCGAATCGAATCGAATCGAATCGAATCGAGCCACACCCACGTGGTGTGTGTCATTGGCAATTGACACAATTCTTGTCATTGGTGTTGTGGTTTTGTCCTCGCAGCTGACCGACACGACACGACACGACACGACATGACACGACACGACACGAGACCCGTTGCCGGCTGTTTCGTGCTGGAAAAGAGAAGGCCGGAGATGTCGAAAGTGTGTACCGATGTGGTATATTCGTACCCTGTATTGCAGGTCATGTGCCAACTTTGGCACGGCACGAATTCATCACATCCAACACACAACAGATGGATGATCGCTAGCATTTTTTGGATACGGTTCGTGCTTACGGTAATCTTCCGCTATTCTTGCGGTATGCGATACTGTACGTACCGTACGTAAGCAACGGAATCACAAACCAGTTGGAGACGAGCTCGTACCGTAGCTGCGACAATCTTATGAGCCTTGCTTTGAGTAGGACAGTCCACCTTTGAGCTCTGCTAGATGCAGTACTTTATGTTTGACCAGCATTATGTGATTCTTTGTGTTTGGATCCAAAATCTCTCTGCACTTTTCCCTCGATAAGCGTTCTTGAATATTCACTCTCCGTGTTTTTGTTCTGCGCCAGCCATTGCAAACATCCGTGTCAACAATAGTTTTGAAGTTCCTGCAATTGGAATCGTAAAGCTTCGGATCGTGAGTCTCGGTCAACCTCGTTTCCTTCTTGAATTCTTCAACATGTTTCCATTCTCACCTGTGAAATCCTGGAGGATCCCTAATACAATAGATGTGTACCGTATTACTGTAATTTTCTTTAACTAGTTTTATTCGATTTTGATATCTTCTGATTCAATGACATTAAAACAGTGACTAAAAGCGTCTACTTTCTCTGATGCTAGCAGGGTACGATATCCCTTGTGCTTATAGACTGTAGCATCCGTTTCCACCTCAAAGGCGCTCGAAGGAAAGTGTTTTGGATGAGTGTGATCGGTACCTGGAGCTGCCAAGCTCCTATTCCCGGCTGCGTTGCTCCTAACAAAGTGCCAGAGAACCGACTCGGTAGGATTGTATGATACGGCCCGGTACGAAACGATACTTGGATGGCAATGGGTTGCTTTTTGCCGACAATTTGGATCGGCAAACGTGTTGTGCAATGGTGCGTGGCTGTAGTGGGTGTGGGTGTTTGTCAAAGAAGCAACAACTTGTGTTGGATTGCCCATGTGTGTGTGTGTGTGTGCGCGCGCGCGTGCGCCTATGTATATATATATATATATATATTGCTTCTGTTCGTCCATCCATTCTCGGTGTCGAACCACCGGGAGGAATCCATCGGTTTCAACACCATTGCTCGCGGTCTTTCTTCCTTTCGGATTCGATTGGATTCGATCGATACGATACGATACGATACGATACAGAGACCGGGTAAACTCTGCAACTTTTGCTCGGGATCGATCCGGGGTGAGCGGGAAGAAGAACCTGTACGGAAAGAATCGAAATTGTTTTCAAAACGGTTGGTCTGTATCACTGGTCTGTGTTTGTAGTGCGGTATGTCGTAGCTTGTGGGTTGGACAATCGATTTACATTGCATTCAATCGCACCGCGTTCAATCCATCGCATCGCATCGCATCGCATCGCATCGCAACGGTTCGTTCGTATCCTTTGCTATTCCATTCTCTTGCACCGCGATGTGCGATGTGCGATGTGCAACGAATGTGCAATGCGTGCCACCGACGCCTCGTGGCACGACACCGACCGAGCACTCCCGGCCCGTGTGCCCCGGTAGAGCAAGGTGTGCTGCTCCTGCTGCTCCTGCTACACTAACGTCCGAAACGTGATCGATACCCTCCATCCCGATCCCCGGGGGATGGAATGTTCCCATTCGTGCCTCGCCGGACCCGACAGGACGTAACACGATCGATGAGGTGGATGGGCGGTAAAGTACGAATAGTCGTCGTTGTCGTCGTCGTCGTCGTCGTTGTTGTTGTTGTTGTTGTTGTTGTTGTTGTTTTTGTTGCGATTGCGATTGCGATTGCGATTGCGATTGCACAAGTCGCTCACAACGGTATCGCCATTGCCATCGACATCGTTCGGTTTGTTGTCGCTTTCGGATTTATCGTCGACGTTGTTGTTGTTGTTGTTGCTGCTGCTGCTGACGCCGGATCGTTTCCGTCGCATGCAGAGCGGGCGGCTCTCGCCAAAGGTAAAGACGAGAATTACGGGACCAAAAGCGGGATCATCGACGTGCCAAGGTATGCTGCTTCCAATGCTCCCATTCTCGTTTGCATTCGCATTCGCAGCACCAACGGTGTTGTTCGTTGGAATAGTCGATGGTATCCCCGCGGTCATCGATTGCGGCTTTCCACTCCCTGCGTTGTCGGCGCGATACACATTGACGATGCATTGTTCAAAGCCGTTCTCGATGTCGTCCACGATGCCTTCAATTGTTTCGTCTCGTGCGAAACGATCCTTGCTGGGTGCGAGCAGCAGGGCACGGAATCGCTCCGGAAGTTTTGGGACCAAACACGAACACGAACCTTCGTCGCTGCTGCTGCTGCTCGTGGTTGCAACAACGGTGTCTGTTTCGTAGTCGTACCGAGCAGCCCCAAACTGCACCACGGGACGATTTTGGGGAAACGGGGTGGACTCCCAGGGAATAGATTCCGCCCCGCGATTAATCTCGTTGTCGTTGTTGTCGCTGGTGCGAGCGGCGGCGGTACCCTCCAACCCCGGCACTAGTATGTTGTTTTCCTCGATGAGTAGCCCCAGGTAGGATCGGAGTTCTCCCCAGGCCTCTTCCGACACGGCGTCTCGAAAGACAAAAAATCCTCCCGGAACAGCAACACCGGCCATGGTCGTTGGAGGAATATTGAGCGTACCGAGGCGCAGAGACAAGCAGGTATTGGATTCCCTGTGCGCTTTCGTCGACGGAGGAGGGAAACAGGGGAGGACCGATTGTCACCGCTTCGTTATTGATTGTGACCCACCGTTCTAATCGCTACGTACGGTACGGTACGGAAGATGATCGTCGATGCAAATGCGATGGCATGGTGATGATGGTTCCGGAGAGTTCTGTATCATAATAATTTGTTTCGTGCTTCGGTCAAGATCTACCGGTACGAGTACGTAGTCGTACTCGTACGGTAGTCGAGATGATGATTGATTCGAGAGATACGTATCGTATCGTATCGTATCGTATGTACTGTACGTACAATACAAACACACAGAAATAATGGAAAATGGCGCGCCAAACTTTGTATCGCTTCTCACTAGAAGTACCGTACCGGTAGTACGTTCAAGAAAACGTCAAGGCACGTACCGTACTATCGTACAGGAGTCATAAATAAGAGAGGGGTGCGACAAAACGAGTTTCCACTGAAACCATGATAGGAGGATTTTGGAAAAAACTTCCCCAGCTAAAGTTTTAAAAGGATGTTTTTACTGCATAATGCTAGTAAAAAGGACAGTGAAACACCTGATTCCCAAAGGTACTTCCAATCACTTTCTGACCTTCATATTACATACACACCTTCCTTATACTCTTGAGAGACACATAGCAAGTGGCGTTTGGCTGTATTGTTCATCTGCAGCGTTCTTGACAAGCACATGTGGGGTGACCACCAAAAAATGGTTCAACAGTCTGTCTGTCATCTGTTTTTGCTGGTCAGTCCCACCAAAAATGATTCCAAACCCACAAACATTCTGTCCGTTGTCCATTTTCGCTGGTCATCGTACTCGTACCATAGCGTACCTCATACTTACAGTAAGACAAAGATAATACGGTACGTTACTACGTAATCTTGTGATCTTACCGTGTTGTCTGTTGCCATCAGTTTTCTTCTCTGGATTGCTTTGCCAACAGTTATCGGTACAACAAGAGACTGGATACCAGAAAGAGGTTTGGAGTGCCACGAGTCGACCTTTTAGACTGTCGAACATCGCATCGCATCGCATCGGAGCAACGAGTGAAAAGGAGTGCGAGTCAATGGCGAGAGAGCAGGGAGTAGTCGCTAGGAGCCGGTCCGGTGGACCGTCGATCCTCCTCTCGGTCCCGCACAAAGGCCTGGCTACTCCCGGTCGCTGCACTGTTGTCGTCGTTGATAATTTTAATGATGCCATCGGACGATGCCGGTGGCGCTTGCGGTGGCAGTTGTTGTCACGCCCTCTCGCCGGCGCAGCGTCGCGCCGTCGTTCTCCGGTCTCGGATCCGCACCGGGATGCGGCTCTCGAAGGAGGCGAAACACAACATCACCGCCGCGGAGGAAGCCTGTTTGGTCTGGGAAAAGGTTCTGGTCGCGGCTAATGCCGCCGCACAATCATCGCCGAACGAGACCGAACGCGAGAGCTTGGCACCCGAGGTTCTCGCCCTGTCCAAGACCCTGTACGCTTCCTGCCTGGTGCGAGTGGGCCGCGATGCGGAGGCCGTTGCCGTATACGACTCGTGCCTGGACGGCGACGACAACAACATCAACAACAACCACGATCCGGCGGCCAGCAACGAGCTGGAGATTGTCTAGGGCCAGGTGCCTGCAGCGCTTGCTGAACTATTCCGCCGCGGCGGACGAGTATTCGCGGGTAATCGTCGCCGCCGGCGAAACCGACAATCCCCGGCCCCCAACCGACGACGAAGCGGAGGCCCTGCTGGGAGCCGCGACGTGCCTCTTGCGCGGCTCCGGGGACGTCGCGCGTGCCCGTTCGGTTCTGATCCCATCCCAAGGCGGTGGCGGCGGCGGCTACACCGACGCTTTTGGGGGCAACCGGCAGGAATTGCGGTTGTTGTCGATCGCGCTCGGCTACCTGGAAACGGGATCGGTGCGTCCAACGCTGGATCCATTGCGGGACGCGCTTGCCGCCACCGAGGCTTCTTCCGCTGCCAGAGACAGCACGGGGGATTCCTGTCACCGGCACTTCGACCGTATCCCTGTTTCTAATGTATCGATGGATCCTTGGCGTGTTGACCCGGCATTGCGATCGGTCCGGCATCGATGGGGTTGCGACCGTTCGTCCCAGCGACATTGCTTGGACCAACACCAACACCAACACCAATACCTCGACGATAATGATATCTCCCGAACAACTCTTTCTGGAACTCATTCGCATCAACACGTCGCCCCTCGACGATCCCGATCTCGTGCGATTGGACGACAAAATCGAACTCCACAACCTGCTGATATCTTCCGGAGGGGAATGGCCTTCATACTGGCCCGAGGGACTCGTTCTGCCCGAGATCGAGGAGTTTGAGACCGACCCATCCTTCGAATGGAACGAAACCATCCGTCGCTATCACGATCGCGACAACGGCGACAAACTCCCGATCCCGCAGCTCTGGATATCCAAGAGTCGATCCGGATACGGGTCTCACGGAAACCGGATCCTGACTTCCGCCGAAGCGAACGAAATCGTCCGTACCAACAAGCGCCATCAAAAAGCTTTCGAAGAATCCACCGCGGAACCCTTCCTGCTCCAGCGCATGGTGGATCCACTCGTGCTTCTCCGCGGGTACAAATTCTCGTTGCGAATCTACGTGGTGGTGTTTTCGTCGAACGAGGCCTACATTTCATCCAAGGGATTGGTCAAGCTGGCCTCGAAGCCGCTGCTGCGTCGGGACGAATCACTGTCATCCAGCGGCATCAACGAGAACGGCAAGGCTAACAGCGACAACGGCGATGGCAATGATACTGACACTCGCAATCCGCGGGATCCATCGATGCACATGACCAACTCGGGACGGGAAACAACCATGCAACAACAAGATCTCGATTATTTGTGGAGAGCATTGGACAACAACGATGACGGGGACAGGGGCAGTCCCTCGTCCGAACTGTGGAAGAAAATTTGTCGCGTGGCGGCGAACGTGGTCCTGGTTCGGTATCCTGAACGAATCTCCGACCTCGACCGCGATCTGGATCCTTCCGTGCGTGATCAAAAACATGCATGGAGGGAGCGCCGAGCCGAGTGGGGAATTCCCAAGATACTGGGATTGGATTTTGTGGTGAAAGACGAACCCGCCGGGACGTCGACATCAACGCCGACGCCGACCCCGTGGCTGGTGGAAGTCAATCGATTCCCGGGTCTGGAGCCACGCGACGAAGCAGACCGCGCCATCAAATATCGAGTGGTCGGGGATGCCTGGAAAAAGGCATTCAGAGCGACTCCGACGTCGGTCTTCCGATCAACGAGACGAGGCTGTCTACTTTGACGACACGTTGTTCGACCTGCTTTCTACGGACGACGAAGATGACTCGGGATCGTCTCTGGAACGGCTTGAACTGTGAATGGAAAGAGAGAAAGAAAGAAAGCATTCGTTAGGTTTGTGTGAAGTTCTGCGGCAGAACGAATAGGTGCTTTGTATTGGAAAGTACACGGGTATTTATGGGGAATGATTCTCGTGTTTTCTAATAGTTCGAATATTTTTATTGTAGCAACAGGATTGTAAAATGGTGGCCTTCAGTCGAAAAGGCCGGAATGCAGTTGCCATCATCGTATCCCATCTCTTCATTGTCCTAATTGTCACTCCTGTTGTGGGATTAGTCTTTTCTTTGTAGTTATCGTGCCATCCACTTACCACTCCGGAGGTTGATATAGCGGGATTTTCTGCATCGTTTACGCCGTGCACGAGTTCTCGGTTACCTGATCAACGTCGTTGTTCGGGCACACGGTTTAAAATCGAACGATGGTGTCCACCCTTCGCCCGTTTCACGTGCATCCGGAAACCAAGTCTTCGTCGATGAGTCTAATAACGACAAACATACGGAGTAACGTTTTACTGTATCAAAAAAAAGGTACGAAGTATCATACAAGTCATCGTGGACACCCTCCTCTCGTTCGTCCTCGCGATTGCCGCCGTTGTCGTCCGTTCGTCGCGACCGCCTTCGTTTTAGTCCTCATCTCCGCCCTCGTAGTCGTCTATGTCCCTCATCGTTCTCCTTATCCCTGCTGTAGCTATCATCATGGACACCAAGATTCCCGCCGACAGGGCCCAGGAAAAGTCCTGCAGACAGATTCCCGCAAATGCATTTTCAGATTTGCGATTCCCGCAGGTCAGTGGAGACATCGAACATACAAGATGTCACACTGTTTATTATTTACGGTATCTCATGCTAAAAACCACGTGAAGATATGCCCTCCGACACGTTCGGGTTTTACCGGGATTGAACAGGTTCGAAGGTTTTGTAATATTGCATCCACGAAAATCAAAGTACGAGTACGAGTACGTACGTACCGTACTCGTAAAGAGTAATTCCGAAGTTGAAGGTTGCGAATGAGGCGAGTGTTACATTGCAGGTTTCGTTTTCCATAGACCTAACCATCATTACAATTACAACCGCTACTAGTCACCTTGGTCTTCCCGTCTTCTTCTGCGCCATCTTCCTCAACTTCTTTTTTTAAGCTACCGTAACCAGGACTCGCAATAAACGTTTTCATGGTCATGATGTCGACTATTCTATGGGGGATACTTGTCGCTCTACTCAACATCATCATTATCCTGATTTGCTTCTGTATAGGGAATGATGAAAACAACAGCAACGAGGATTCGAGTGGTAGGGAAACGGCGAAGGAGGGCAGCAGATCGGATTTGATTCGAAGCCGCCTGGTGTTTCAACAGGTGCTGTCGCTACCATCCGAAGACAAGAACAAACAATCCAAAACGCCACGCAGACACACCAAGAAGCGACGGCACAAGAAGCATCGAAAGAGAAGCGACCCAGCGTCCTCGATCCCGGTAGATGGAACGAGAAGCGACCCAAAAGGCGATTCCGGACCGGATCGATCCGTCGTTGCCCTCGACAGACGGAAACGACGACGACGACGACGACGAAAGCAGAATCGACCATCGCGGAAGCAGAGAGGATCCCGTAGCAACCAGTAGGCATTCGAACACTGCTCACATCGATCCGGTTGCTCGTATTTTTCGACGGTCAAGACGTTCCCGTCGGAGCAAAGAAGATGGAAAAGAAAGTATCCAAGGCAGTGCTAAAAGACCAAACAACCTGCAGCATCTGCCTGTCGGATTACGCGGTGGGAGACGTTGTGGTTCGATTGAAAAGCAATGTTGCCGGTGACAACGATACAAGTACCTGCAATCATTGCTTCCACGAAGATTGCATTCTCGAGTGGCTCGAGAATCACGACGAATGCCCCTTGTGCCGAATCGACATGGTTCACAGCCGTGTTTGAAACACACCCGGCGCCTTTCGGTTGAACCTGCCAGGGCAAACGAAATCGGATCCTCCCTCCACTTCAGAGGCCTTTCGTTGTAATATCTGGCGACAAAATTTTCGGACGTTTCGGATATTGAGGAGTTGACACACCGGCACCCTCCTATGTAGAGTCCTATGTAGAGTTCGATGCCATTATCAGCATTC
This sequence comes from Pseudo-nitzschia multiseries, assembly GCA_037355745.1. Taxonomy (NCBI): domain Eukaryota; phylum Bacillariophyta; class Bacillariophyceae; order Bacillariales; family Bacillariaceae; genus Pseudo-nitzschia; species Pseudo-nitzschia multiseries. Next base: position 7,537,409 of record CM074783.1, read on the forward strand.
TTCTTGTGTAATAGTAAAACTAGTTAGCTATGCTACGCATTTCTTTATATAAGAAGTTGGTTCGAATCCCACCAGATGACGAGCCGATAGTTTCAGACTTCCCCTCCTTCTGATCATTTTAGTAAGCGTTGCGTGCAGACAAAGAAGACGCTATCCTGGACGAGTTTCTATGGCACATTCTAAGACAACACTTCCCCTAGCTCGTTCTGAACCTATTACTATGCTACATCTTTGATTGCCGACGAAGCCAGCTTGGAAATTTCTTTAAAAAAATGTGAGGGTGTCGTCGGTAGATGAAATTTTGATCGACCCTCAAGTGCGTAGTAGATGCTTATTTTTCTAGGCTTGCCAATCTTATCCTGCTCTGCTGGATGTTTCTGCTTGAGTACTGCATCGAATTGCGTGAAACTTCTGTACTATGTTCTTCTTTTGGTCATGACTTGTATCTATTGCAAGAAGTTTGTATTTAGGAGGACGGCAATGCTGTTCTTTATATCAAACTATCTACTTTAATGAAGGTTGATGCCCGAATACAACAAACTGTCATTTCCGATGCTGGTCTGGTTGACACTCCTTGTTGTCAATCCCATGTTATCCCTTAATCGTGCTGAAAAAGAAAACGTCTATTCGCGTACAAACTTTTTCCGATTTTTTTTTGCTTTTTTGTACCTGATGACACAATCCTCGTCCAAGTTCTTGCTAGTGGAGTCAATAAAAGGGCATCAATCTCAACTAGTAGAGTAACAATCTATCACTCATACTGGTGTGAAACAACGCAGAGAAGGGGGTTTTATTACTTAGTTGGGTATTTTTGGCTAATTTTGGCAGAAATCTGACGATTTTCATACATCAGGTCCGTTGTGTTTCACAATTTTGAGATGAGACGTTCCCCTTGCATAGAAAACACCAAAGACTGCAACAAAATCCCACGTCAATCCCACACAAATAGCAAGGAGTGGTGAATTTGAAGCAATGCTTGCTGTTGTTGAGGTCAAGGTTGCAATCGAATTGTGATTTTCGTTCGCAATCCGCATCTTCGTCGTCTGCCGTGTCTTTGTCGTCCACCCCCACCTAGAAAACACCAAAGACTGCAACAAAAACCTTGTTTTTGTCACACAGAAATAGCAAGGGGTGGTGAATTTGAAGCAATACTTGCTGTTGTTGAGGTTGAGGTTGCAATTGAATCAAGAATTGATGATCATGCAAAACCATTTTTTCACCCCCAGTCAAAATTACAGAAATGGGCCACATCTCCTTGATATCTGGAGGAATCAGTCCCTTCTTTTTGTGGCGTGTAGGAATTTGATGGTAGAAAAGGGGGCTGGGTACTTTGATAGGTGGCATCAAATGATCCTGGATCTCGCTTGGTGGATTCGCTGCAGTGTTCTTGTTGTTGTTGTTGTTTGTTGTTTTTGGTCCCCGGTCTGAATCACCAAAATAGGCCATATCTCCTTGATATCTGGAGGAATCAGTCCCTTCTTTGTGTGGCTTGTAGGTATCTGATAGTAAAAGAGGGTCGGTACTTCGATTGGTGACATCAAAAGATCATGGAGCCCGCCTAGTGAGATTTGCTTGAGCATCATTTTTGTTGTTTCTGGTCCATAATAGTAGGCCGTATCTCCTTGATATCAGGAGGAATCATCAGTCCCTTCTTTTTGTGGCTAATAGGTATCTGATAGTTGAAAAAGGCCATATACTTCAATTGGCAGCGTCAATTGATCCTCGAGCTTGCTTGGTGGATTCGCTACAGTGTTGTTGTTGTTGTTGTTTGTTGTTTTTGGTCCCCGGTCCAAATCACCAAAATAGGTCGTATCTCCTTGACATCTGAAGGAATCAGTCCCTTCTTTTTGTGGTTAATAGGTATTTATTAGTAGAAGAAGGCAGGAAACTTTGATTGGCAGCATCAATTGATCCAGGAGATCGCTTGGTGGATTCGCTGCAGTGTTGTTGTTGTTGCTGCTGATGTTCTTCATTTGTCCCTGCCTGCTGGTCCAAATAACCAAAATAGGTCGTATCTCCTTGATATCTGGAGGAACCAGTCCCTTCTTTTTGCATCTTGCAGGTAGCGGATAGTCAACGAGGCCCGGGTACTTCGATTGGTGTAATTGAACGATCCTGGAGCTCGCTTGCTGGATTCGCTGCAGTGTTGTTGTTGTTCTTCATTTGTCCCCCGTCAAAATCACCAAAATAGGCCATACTACCTCCTCCTTGATATCTGGAGGAATCAGTCCCTTTTTTGTGCCTTGTAGGTATCTAATAGTAGAATGGGGTCAACACCTTGGTTTGTTGTAATAAGCTTGTATTCATTGGTCTTTTAGAGCAGCAGTAGGAATCCACGAATCCACATCCCCCATAATCTGTGCCTACAACCTTGATTTCTGCAGGAATCAGTCCGTTCTTTTTATGGAGTGTTGGTATGTAATAAGATATGAGGTTCAACGCGTTGATTTGCGGGCTGCGCTTTGTATCAAGCTGCTGAAGAGAGATCCCTATCATTTATGGAATTTTGGGCCATTTGGAATGCGGGTGAGGTGCAAGATCAGTCCACAAATCCTTGATTTCTCGTCAAATTGATCCAGAATTGTTGTGGATGATAGCTCTTCAATAGAGGAAGCCGCCGATGTGCTTGGATCCTGGATTGGTGGAGTGTAGCAGCCAGTCATAATTTATTTCCATAGTGATATGGAATTTTGAGTTTGTACGCATGCCCGAAAAATAACAAGTGTAATGGAGCTTGTGGTGGCAATAGCTCAGCCAAAATACAAAGTAGGGACCTGGGACAAAGTGTTTTCTGAGACAGTCTTTTTACGAGGAATAAGAATATGAAGTCGGATTTGAAATCCAACAGAGTTAAGACTTTCGTTTGACCCCTCAAAAATGAGTGATTTGTACATCAGTGTGCGTACAGAACGATTTAGGGATAGTGACAACAATGCTCCTTTCTTTTCGCTCACCACACGCACCTCGCAACTCTGATACCAGCCGGTACTTCTCTTGTTGTCACCAATACATCGATACTCAACGACTTACCGATCGACATTGATCTTATCGATGTAATATTGTAAATACGCAAGCAGTGTAAGAAGTTGGTGCTGATATTGCGCATCAATCAATCCATTCTTCCAATGCCAGTCGAGGCTTTTGTGTGTGTCAAATCATATATTCCTGATACCTGTCAACAGTAATCTCTTGTGGAGCTTCTTGATCTAAACATTTTTGTTAAAATCAGCGTCTGTTGAGCACGTGATGCTACAAGATTACGCAAACACCTTAAAGAATCAAATCAAATCTTACGTGTAATTCGGTTCTTGTTATATCCTGTTAGTGAGATAAAATTAAAAGTATGAGAAAGGTATGTGTTGTGGGTTTGGGCTCTTCCACACCACCGATATCATTCATATCATAGCTCAGGTACATTTCTGTAGCAAACAATAGTACTACTGTTTCAGTATTGTTTCTACGGCCTTTTTTTCATTTTTAGTAATTTGGTAAATGTCCGCGCCATCACCGTCTGTGCTGTGCTCCAACAATTTTAGTTACGACCCAGTATAGTACTCCTACGTACCGGTGCCTGCTACAAACTACGTCCGATAACTGTCACGCGACCCTTTTTTTTTTCGTCGCGAGGTACTTTCGCAACACCTGCTTGTGTGTAATTTTAACACGAGCCCCCCCCTGTGATTCGCTAGCTTTGTATCAAGGCACACCCTTGTAACTCTCAATCCCTGGTTTGCGATTATTTTTTTTGTTGGGTCATGAATAATTATTATTAATTTTTAATAAAACCTACCCGTACGCTCGCGAATCACATCTACTAAAATTAAATACGCAAGGTCATGACTCACAACCAAGCCCCCCCTGTGATCCGGTGGCTTCGTATCATGCTCATTTTTCTAACTCTCAATCCCTGGTTCGCGATTATTTTTTTCCTTGGGTCATGAATAATTATTTTTCATTTTTAATATCACCTACCTGTATGTTCACAAATCACACCTACTAAAATTAAATACGCAAGGTCATGACTCACAACCAGTAAAATTTAACATTAGTGCTCGCAACACATAACCCTTAAAATGTATCTCCATTGCTCGCGACACACTACCCTTATAATTTAATATTTGTGCTCGCAACACACAACCCTTAAAATTTAATATCATTGCTTGCAACTACCTACCACTACAGTTGAATTATTTGGGTCAAGAATTTGTCTAGTAGTATCATATGCAAAATATGTATGATATGTATGAGTACTTCTTTCCGTACAATTGAATCATTTGTGTCACACAATGTACTATTTATTGCAACGGTATGCAATGTATGTATAATATGTACCTTTTGCCCTAATCACTCTCCCCGAAGATTTACCCGTGTCGTACTAGGTGTGAACCCACCCGCGTTGTCGTCAAATTAGTGAATGGACTGACACAATGAACAGTAATGATTCTGAAAACAATGCCTAAACTTCCTCCATTCCGCCAAGCAATTGCATCAATACAGGATCAATATAGTTGTCATCCTCATTTTCCTCTTCAGCAAGACTACTGGCAACAGTGCCACCATCTTTTGATACAGTACTACCGGTAGGGTTTTTTTCTGACTTGAATCTTTCCAGCATCATTTTCTCCAAATTTTTACCCGTTTCCGGATCTTCTCTTAACGATTGTACCTTCGTGCACAATCTAGCAAACACTTGCCTTGCTCCGCTGTTCTGTTCCGTCTGATTGTTCCGTTTTGTCATTCTGTTTCATCCCTTTGTCCTTCTTATGTCCTTTTGTTGGTTTGTTGTTCCTGAAGAATTAAAATAAGAGAAAGAAAGATCAGAAGCAAATAGAATCTCCAACAAATTGCTCCCATTGTCACTCACTACTGTTTCTTATTGTTTTCTTTCATTGCCGATCCGTTGTTTCCGTGCTTTTCATTTTTTTAAATACCATGCCAACCAAGAAGGATGTGTTGCTTTTTGTGTGGTTTTGATTTGGGGTATGTACAGTTTTCCGTGTGTGTACAGTTTTTTGTGTGTGAACTTTTCTGTTGTTCCATTCTGTCGTTCTGTCCCATTGTTCCATTCTGTTTCATTGGTTGTTCTGTTTTAAGTGCCCTCCTTTCCTTTGTTGGTTCGTTGATTGTTGTTCTGTTTCAATAAAAATAAAAATGAAAGAAAGAAAGATCAGAAACAAATAGTATCTCCAACAAATTGCCGTCATTGTCACTCACTGCTGTTGTTCTGTTGTTCCATTCTGTCATTCCTTTTTTTAATTTGTTGTTCCAATTTGAGTGTCGTTCTTTCCCTTGTTGGTTTGTTTGATTGTTGTTCCATTTCAATAAAAAGAAAAAGAAAAAGAAAAGAAAGAAAGATCAGAAACAAATAGAATCTCCAACGAATTGCTGTTATTGTCACTGACTAGTGTTTCTTCTTTGTTGTTCGGTTGTTTGGTTGTGCCGTTGTTTGTGACTGTCAGACAACATTCATTTTCTCTGCTTCAAAAAAAACTGTGCCAACCAAGAAGCATGGGTTGCGTTTTGTGTGGTAGTTCCGTGTGTATACAGTTTTTCATGTGTGTGTGGTTTTGTGTTTGTTGTGTGTGCTATGCACCCTGACTTCTTCCATATGCCTGGCTTGTGCACGGCCTTTATTTTCTATATAAGTAAAGAATGTACGAGTGCACGCCACCCCTCCCGCACCATAATTTTTTTAAAGAGGAAATTGTGATTACACAAAGGTTATGCATCTAAATTCCCAAATTATCTGTAGAATGTGGTAGCCAGTCAGTGGTTTGAAACTCCCTTGGGTCAGTATGGTACCTATCTACCTACACTTTTTGCACAGTACCCAACTATGTACCTTTTTCCATGCAATATTAGCTACAACTAGTAGTACTACTGGTAATATCCGCACCATTCTTTTGTCTGAGAATAATTTAAAAACAGCACCTCCATTTCAATTGAACAACTTATGAATTATTTTCATTTGACACTCATTAAAGTATGTTTTTGGTGATTGGATTATACAAAGTAGTAAATGTTCTTCCTATTATGGACTTGCCCTCATACTTTGCCTGTCATTACCCAATAAGTCATTTTGTGCCCTGGATTTGCACCAATAATATTCTCTTGTGTGCCATTTGGAGAGACAAACCACAACAGTTTCAGCAATCTGTGGGGCAATATTGTTACCAACAATATGCATCATAGGAGTCATGAAAAATTCATTCATGGCCTGGACCGGATACTTTGTAAGTCATTACCCAATAAGTCAGTTTGTGCCCTGGATTTGCAACAAAAATACCCTCTTGTGTGTCATTTGGAGACACAAACCACAACATTTTCAGCATTATGTGTGGCAATGCTGTTCCCAATATGCATCAGATGAGTCATGAGAAATATATTCATGCACGGCACCAAAAACTTTGAGAGTCATTACCCAATATTTTTCCTCCAAATCCAGTACCCAAATGCACTCATTAGTTTGTGACACACCAACCATCACATATAACTCACTTCTGTTTCTTTCATCTTTAATCTTATCCATGATATGAACAATATTCATGGACTGATCACCAAAAATATCTGATTCTCTAATTTTTAATTGCAAATTAGTGTGTAGTGTGTATTTTTCCTCCAAATCCAGTACCCAAATGCACTCATAACAAGGTGATGACACACAAACTATCACAGATAACTCACTTCTGTTTCTTTCATGATTCATCTTATCCATTACAGAAACAATATTCACTGACTAATCACCCAAAATATCTGATTTTCTAATTTCTAATTGCAAATTAGTGTGTATTCTTCCTCCAAATCCAGGACCCAAATGCACTCATAAGGTGGTGACACACAAACTATCAAAGATAAGTCACTTCTGTTTCTTTCATCTTTCATCATATCCATAATATGAACAATATTCATGGACTAATCACCCAAAATATCTGATTTTCTAATTTCTAATTGCAAATTAGTGTGTATTCTTCCTCCAAATCCAATACCCAAATGCACTCATTAGTTTGTGACACACAAACTATCAAAGATAAGTCACTTCTGTTTCTTTCATCTTTCATCATATCCATAATATGAACAATATTCATTGACTAATCACACAAAATATCTGATTTTCTAATTTCTAATTGCATATTAGTGTGTATTCTTCCTCCAAATCCAGTACCCAAATGCACTCATTAGGTGTTGACACAAAAACTATCACAGATAACTCACTTCTGTTTCTTTCATGATTCATCTTATCCATTACAGGAGCAATATTCATGGACTAATCACCAAAAATATCTGATTTTCTAATTTTTAATTGCAAATTAGTGTGTATTCTTCCTCCAAATCCAGTACCCAAATGCACTCATAACAAGGTGATGACACACAAACTATCACAGATAACTCACTTCTGTTTCTTTCATGATTCATCTTATCCATTACAGGAACAATATTCATGGACTAATCACCAAAAATATCTGATTTTCTAATATTTAATTGCAAATTAGTGTGTATTCTTCCTCCAAATCCAGGACCCAAATGCACTCATAAGGTGGTGACACACAAACTATCAAAGATAAGTCACTTCTGTTTCTTTCATCTTTCATCATATCCATAATATGAACAATATTCATGGACTAATCACCCAAAATATCTGATTTTCTAATTTCTAATTGCAAATTAGTGTGTATTCTTCCTCCAAATCCAGGACCCAAATGCACTCATTAGTTTGTGACACAGAAACTATCATACACCCGGACACATATCTACGAAAAGAGCAGTTTTTGGAACGCCGTTCCCAAAAAAGGAAAAAAGGGATAATGGTGGTGAAATCGTGTAGGAAGGTAGTGCTCTAGATTTCTACACAAATTCGTTACCAGAAATTATCTAGTACAAAAACAGTGTAGAAAGCTACTGCTGTAGATTTCTACGCAAATTCATTACCAGAAATTATCTATTACAAAAATTGTGTAGGAATCTACTGCTGTAGATATCTACGCAAATTCATTACCAGAAGTTATCTAGTACAAAAATTGTGTAGAAAGCCACTGTCGTAGAATGCTACGGAAATTTGTTACTAGAGATTATCTAGTACAAAAATTGTATAGAAAGCTACTGTCGTAGAATGCTACACAAATTCGTTACCAGAAATTATCTAGTAGGAAAATTGTGTAGAAAGCTACTGTAGTAGAAAGCTATGCAAATTCAATACCAGAATTTATCTAGTACGAAAATAGTGTAGAAAGCTACTGGCGTAGAATGCTACACAAATTTGTTACCAGAAATTATCTAGTACAAAAATGGTGTAGAAAGCTACTGTAGTAGAAATCTATGCAAATTCAATACCAGAATTTATCTAGTACGAAAATAGTGTAGAAAGCTACTGGCGTAGTAGACTGCTACACAAATTTGTTACCAGAAATTATCTAGTACGAAAATGGTGTAGAAAGCTACTCTCCCAGCACCGGTACATGAAAGATCTCACTGTATCACAAGTTGAGAATGTTAACTAAAAAAGTAAGGGCTATATCGAGCGCGTCGTGCGCGCTTATTCTTTGTTATTCTATATTCAAAACACGCGCGACAGCGATTTATTTACTTAACGTTATCAACTTAATTAAGAAAGTCAAATCATTCTTCATTGTTCTATATTTAGTGAATTAGATCTCACAGGTTAAGTATCGATTTTTTTTTCGAACGCACACACACACACACACACACAGCGAAAAGAAATTTCCTACGACAACAAAAAAAAGAACACAGCAAAAAGTGATTTTACAGTGTGATTTTTGCAGTAATTTTACAGTGTGGTTTACAGTGTGGTTTTACAGTGTAATTTTTTTTTTTTCGTGATGCAAAAAATACTCTTTCCCTTCATAATCTTACCGAACTTATCTTGAGCAGAGTTGCTTTACCGTACTTGTACGATAAAGCACTCCTGTCTGAGAACGCGGGATCCCACTGAGGAACTGATCAGCAATGATCACTAGTAGGCAGGGAATTCATGCTCGAGATATTTTAATCCAAAATAACTGCCTTGGCTGGAAAAAGAATTGGACGGCATTGGACAATAGAGGAATTGCTGGATAGATATTGTTGTTTGGGTGCACACAAACATATATGTCTTGACAGCAATAAATCTGCATCCATTGCGTATATATATCAACAGGATCAAGATCCAGCTTTTTGTGACAAAGGAGTAAGAAGGCTGCAAATCTACGGCAGCAGCAGCAACAACGGCAATTGTCGGAACAACAGCGAAAGGTCGGCAACGGTGGATCGGATTCAAAAAGGATAGGAAACGGTGAACAACGTGAGATACATAGACAATGATGCCTATATCCTACATTGCTGACGATAATATATTCCTCACTTCTGTTTTCCTCATTATTTTCATAGGTGCGGATTGGAAACAACGGATTGGATCGGAAACAACGGAGCGGAAACAATGGATTGGAAACATTGGATCGAGGTGCGCTGAATGGTGTGGCAAATCATCGTATTCTTCCCTGTAGGTGCGGCAAATTTTCCCTGTAGGTGTGGCAAATATCGGAACAACAAATCGGCAGCATCGAATTGATCGGACGCCAACAGTGTAGGTTGGTAGCACGTAGATTATATTATTCTGTTGTTATCATTTACTCTACATTAATAGATACTCACCTCAATTTTTTCAATTATTGTAGATTGTTATAGATTGGCAACAGCAACAATGGCAACGAATCAATCAGTGGGATTCATCCGGCAACTAATCAACAAATCAGCGAGAGCAACAGCAGCGAGAGATCCGCAACAGCAACTGCTCTGCAACAGCAACTGATCCGCAACACCAATTGTCAGCAACACCAATCGATCCGCAACAACAATTGTCGGCAACACCAATCAATCCGCAACACCAATAGATCCAACAGCAATCAATCCACAACAGCAACAAGAATTGCCGTTCCAAACCACTCAATCTGAAACGCCGTTCCAGAAATTTGACCCTGAAATGCCAATACAGAGGTTCTGCGGATTTTCAAGCGGCTGGAACTGGGAACAATCGAACCAACAGCAACAGTGGAAGTGATAGCAACAGCGGCAAGCGGCAGCGATAGCAACAGCGGCAGCAATAGCAACAACGACAAGCGGGAACAATCAAAGTTCTGCCACAAAAGTCAGAATTACCGTTCCAGACAACTCAATCTGAAACGCCGTTCCTGAAACTTGACCCTGAAACGCCAATGCAGATGTTCTGCGGATTTTCAAGCGACCGGAACTGGGAACGATCGAACCAACAGCCACAGCAGCAGCGATAGCAGCAGCGGCAAGCGGGAACGATCGAAGCGGCCGCAAAAGTCAGAATTGCCGTTCCAGACAACTCAATCTGAAACGCCGTTCCAGAAACTTGACCCTGAAACGCCAATACAGTAGACGCTCAAGTCAGAATTGCCGTTCCAGACAACTCAATCTGAAACGCGGTTCCAGAAACTTGACCCTGAAACACCAATACAGACGTTCTGGGGATTTTCAAGCGGCTGGAACCGGGAACGATCTAACCAACAGCAACCTTGATTTCACTAAATATGGCTTCTCGGTGGCGGGGGAAGGTAGAGCTAAAGTCAACACCATGAATATTTTGACATTCGTTTGCCCATTGAAAAATAGATTTGAACGTGTTTAGAGGTAACTTGTGTTTTGTCATTAGATTCATGAGCTTTATTTCAGCAATGAGCCTATTGGTAGGTGAAAAAGAAACATGAGATCGGATCAATTGCTGTCTTTCATTGATGTTTGGTTGGGATGCGGTGGGTTCCGAAGCATCCATACCATTATCGTTCTGAATAGGAAGGCAAATTTCTTTATGAATAACCATGCCATCGTTGTTGCTGTTGTCTTCTGAAGGAAGCAACTGTGATTCCATTACATTTCTATCAATTGGTGGAACAAATAAATTGTGTACTACCTGACTGTTTAGAACTGAGTTGAACGTTTCATTAGAGGATGCCTTGTTAGTGTGAGCGGCAGCAACAGAAGCGGAAGGAACAATTGGACCATTCTCGGTCAATGTCAGGCCATATTGTGAAGGGGAGTGGCAAACTGTAGTGGATTCTTCTTTGGCAGATGACAAAAATTTCATTAGGTTATGGTTTAAATAGAAATCACAGGCAAAAAGCTATTGAATCAAGGTGACGTGACAGGCCTCGTGATACATATTGGTATGATTTGTGTGAAGAGGAATCTTGTCTGCTTCCGATGAATGTCTTCGACTTGCCCTTATAGGACATGCAGCTACGACAAATAAATAATTTGGGAATTTTGGTATAACAACCACTCTTGAAGTGATGGCGATTTTTACTAGGTTGTGACATGTTCTTCTATTGGAAGAAGGGAGGGGGAGAAATGGTTTTGATGGGGGTGTTCAATGAAAATGATGAAAATGAGCATGATGCTATCGGATCGAGCATGAAAAGGCATGATGGTATGAAAAAAGAAATGACGTGACATAGAAACAACGTCCGAACGCGGAAACATAGCAAACAAACACTTCTGAAAATAATTTTATTTCATATCTTGGGTTAAGGTTAGGAAGTTGTTTGGCACTGAGATTTCAAATTTAAACATGATTCGAACACAAAAGCCTGAAACGCCACTCCGGTTAGAGAATTCTGAAATGCCGTTCCATGATTGTTGATATGAATTGTACAAAAAAACGTTTCACCACCCCAACAGAAGTCGTTACTATATGTAACTACCCCTCCTCCGTTTTGGTTGGCAAGACTCATCCCCTCTCTAAAGAAAAATTTGAGGCGCGCGCGCCGAGAATTTTTCTTTAGATAGGGGATGAGTCTTGCCAACCAAATCGACTCCGAGTAGTATCTGGGGGGGGAGGAGTTTTCTTTAGGGTGTTTTCTTTTCCGAGGGCTGCAGCCCGAGGAAAAGAAAACACCCTAAAGAAAACTCCTCCCCCCCCAGATACTACGAGGAGGAGAGCAAGGAGGAGGGGTAGTTAGGTATGTAATACCATGGTCGTAAGGGAGAGCACAAAGGGAAGGAGGGGGGAAGCTTGCTAGCGAGCGTCGGTTGCTTGTAGTTGCTGCTGTTGGGGGGGGGGGGGGGGCTTCTTGTTGCTAGTAGCGTTGCTCTTTGTTGCTGCAGTTTCGCGGGGGGGACAAGGATAAACCTGCTCTCCCCACAGTCCACCGTGTTGTATGTGTGAAAAAATACTTTAGTACCGGTTTTGGTACTAAAGTACTTTTTTCGACTCCGTGTTGAGCAACTCAAAAAGTATTTTTAGAAGATTTTCACACACAACTTCGTGTGTTGAGCAAGTAAGTATTTGCTCAACACACGAAGTTGTGTGTGAAAATCTTCTAAAAATACTTTAGTACCACTACAAAGAGGGTACTAACTCACGGGATTAAGCAGCAGCACTACAAGATTGATTGATTCCTTGACACGACATGTGTACAATCTAGTAGAATCCCTACTAGATCCTGGATTTAAAAAGCTTCTTTTAGGTTTTCCCTGTACAGTAGGACAAGCTAGTAGAATCCCTACTACATCCTGGATCGTTAGTACCAGTCAAAAGTATTTTTAAGCCTGTTACCATAAGTAACTTAGTATTTTTAAGCCTTTGTCATTGAGCAATATATATGGCAAAGAGGGAGCTAACGCGGGATTAGCAATACCAACTCCGGGTGTTGTTGAGCAATATATATGGCAAAGAGGGAGCTAACGCGGGATTAGCAATAGCAACAGGGATTTCGCTCATTTGATTCCTTCACATTGTGTAGAATCAAGTAGAATCCCTACTGCAACCTTGATTTATTGCTGTTTTTCCCCGTTGAAATTCATTATTTCAAAATCAACCACTTTGCAAAAGCAATTTGCAAAAGCGAATTCCCCCCGGCTCTCCTGACCATGGGAATAGACCCTTTTCTCTGCTTCCTATCCTATTACAAGAACAACAAGCAACCCATTCTATTACACTGTAAGTCATTGCCGGTCCTTTGTTTGCCAGAAGGTGAGTCGTCGTCGTTGTCATCAACAGTCATTTGTTTATTCCTATCTCACGACACTCTTCTTGCTGCTCCTTTTTTACTTTTGGCCATGGGAATAGCTCCTTTCAGCAACCATGGTTTGAACTGTACCACCTCGACGAAAGAGCAAGGCTCCAGCTCCCCAGAATCAATCTTCTGCTCCAGCTGAAGATCTTTGGTCTCGGACTCGGTCCTCGGTCATTTACGGACGCAACAACAACAGCAACAACAACCCAACGTCGGTCTGTAGCAGACAGGAATTCTTCATTGAGAAACCCCTATAATAGTACTAAGAAGACCCCTGCCTCCCCCTCCTTCTGGATCTCCGGCGGTCGCTCCTACGATATCGGATCCAATTGCTCCTGAAGACCCCGCCGTGGATGATGAGATCCGGTTGCTCCTTTGGTGACACGGGGATCGCTCCTGATTGACGGACGCAACAGCAACAACAACAACCCAAGGTCGATCTATAGCAGCCAGGAAGTCTACAAGGATCTTTGGTTGTTTCTTCTTCAATCCTGGCGGTTGCTCCTTTGGCGCAAACTGTTGCTGATACTGAAGACGTTGATAGTACTGCTGCTGCTGCTGGACCGTTCGTTTCTGAAGGCGACGTCATTCCTACTCGAAGTACAAGCACTGTGCTGCTCCGATCTAGGGGATTGTGTACCCGATCTGCCCAGCAGACTCAATATTCATCATGACTTGCTCTCTAGCAAAAAATACGTCTACAAACTAGTTCTAGCTCTTTTTTTGGCATATACCCTGGTCCCTACTCTGCTGTGTATTAGTCTGTTCTGGGAGTATCGAAAAGAGTGTTAGGTGAATAGTGCTCAGAATACGACTGGAAATCACGACAGAAAATTCTACTCCGACGTAGAGGAACCGGGTAACACTACTAGAAAATCACGTACCAATTCTACCTATTACGTACTCGTCATAGTACCACTCATACGGAGTATTTCGGAAATTACCAAAGTATCAACCCATTATCAGAGCAGAAAAGACTACTAGTATCTGTGTAAGAATTCTACGTCATATTTTCGAAATTACTTTAGTATCATGCCATTGTCAGAGCAGAAAACACTACTAGAAATCGTGTAGCAATTCTACGGCAGTATTTTGGAAATTACTAAAGTACCACCGAAGTTACAAAAGTAACACCCCCTCCTCTGCACCTTTTTCGCGCCCATTGAGTCTGTTTTAACCCCTTGAGTCCCTTTTATTTTTTCTTACTTAGGCGTCGATTTTGCGAGTGCACGTGCTCTCCCGTACGAGCCATGGTGTTACTATCATACCTACATTACTACTACTACTACTACTACTATCACACCCAGACACATATCTACGAAAAGACCAGTTTTTGAAACGCAGTTCCAAAAAAAGGAAAAAAGGGATAATGGAGGTGAAATCGTGTAGGAAGGTAGTGCTGTAGAGTTCTACGGAAATTCGTTAAAATGAGCATGATGCTATCGGAGCGAGCATGAAAAGGCACGATGGTATGAAAGAAGACACGACGTGACATACCGTAGAAACAACGCGGGAACATAGCAAACAAACACTTCTGAAATTAATTTTATTTCATATCTTGAGTTAAGGTTAGAAAGTTTGGTAGCGAGAAATAGATTTTTTAAATCAATTTAGTCAAAATTGAGAGATCAATGGACATTTTGAGTCATCGGGGAGACTTTTGGTCGCAACCTGAGGGGGTCGAAACTCTTCACCACAAAAATTGTGAATTAAAAAAAATTCCCTTGGGCATAACAAAAGCCGGGTCAATTTTCTGAAAATAGGGCTTGCGATGGGTCGCGTTGGGTTGCGTGACAGTTATCGGACGTACCGGTAGCATCCTCAATTCATTTTTCAATATTTGTGTTTCTGACAGCTTTCACTTAATAATAATAATAATAATCTCGTATGCCTCTAAATAAGGTAGTACAGTAATACGAATAGTGGGTATGTATGATTGAAATTTTGAGCTAAAACTAAGATTGTGAGCAAGCTCTGCCAACTACTCCAAAGAAGCGTTGAAAAGCTTGTCTTTATTTACTAAACAGTCGCAAAGGCATTGGACTTGAAATCCAATGGTCTTGCACATAGAGGAACAAAGATATCATGTAGATCATCCAGACTTCAATATTGAAGCCCGGCTGGTGTGGCATTGCTGCTGACATCAGATTTCAGATTTTCTTGAATCATGGGAATTCAATCGTGAGGGTTTGAATACCACACTCTTTTTCTTCCCATAAAAGTTTCACTTGGTGGTACAGATTTTTTTGTAGTTGTGTGCAACCAGTATTCCATAGATAGTAAATTTTTAATTGGCATGATATGGTTTTAGGTTCTGAATGTTCATCCGTTGGACAACATGGTTTCGTAAGAGGAAGGAAACTGTTTGGTTGTTGTGGATTTGCTGGATGGTATACTAGGGGCCTCTGGCTGCTTCTTGCTTCAAAAGCGCCAGGAATTTGCTTTTCATTTTTCATCATAACTTGGTCTCCAACACTATAATCATGAAGCTTTTGATGGCTATTTTCTTTCATAGCATTCTTGTATATCTGAGCTTGGCGTTTGTTTCTGACCATGGCCAAGTCACTGATTACAGGAATTGGTACAAACGTGTCTCAATGGAATATGAGGGCGCCTGGTGTTATTCCAAAGGTCTTGTGGATAGTGGATCTAACAGCAAACTGAGCTGATGCAAAGTTGCTATCAATGATGTCAGTGGCTTCCTGAAGAGTCTGTGGTGGATTGGTGTTGAGCTCTGTCCTCATTGCAGACTTGATTGCTATCGCGGACTCTCTCAAGGACAGCATTTGACTGTGGGATTTGAACAGAGCAAACCTTAGCTTTGATTCCAAGATTGGCAAGGTTGAGTTGGAAGTCATTGCTCAAGAAGTTGGTTCCTTGGTCAACAATGCAGTTGACTGGCTTTGGGTATCTGGAGAGCCAGCCATTGTTGAGGGCATGGACTGCCATGAGGCCGGTTGGGTTTACTTGCAGCGCTCTGATTATTTCAAGGAGGCTGGTACACATATCCATGATGGTGAATCCATTCAAGGTGATTGTTCCATGGTCAGAAATCTTGATCTTCCAACAACCAATTCCGTCAATTGCAATGGTATTCCAAGGAACATACTGATGTTTTTTGGTTTGAACTTGGCCGTGGCTTTGGAGGCTATTCTTGTATCTATAGCAGGCGTCACAGGATCTGCAGAAGGAGTTGATTTGGTCCTTCAAGTTTGTGGCATAAACAAATTGGTTAATGGTTTGATACAACCTTTCAGCGCCGGCATGGTCAAGCACGTGGTGGTAATATTTGATTGTGGCTTGTACTTGGTTTGGAGGGAGTACAATTTTCTTGCAGCCGTTGGTGGACTCAATGATTTGCAAGTTGGTACCATTGAAATTTTCAGTTGTGTACCTTGGATTGGTGGAGATATCAACGTTGACAGCTTGGTCTTGGGCAAGCTGATCAAATGCTAAGGGGTACATGGGAATATCTTCCGGAAAGTTGAGGAACAAATCAGAAAGAGAGAGAAAATCTGTTGAGTATCCGTTGGATCAATGTCTGAGTCTGTTGGAGTCAGGGATTCCTTCTTTTTGTCCAGAGGTTGCTGGATAGGGAGCCTTGAGAGAGCATCATCAATCACATTATCTTTGCCGGGGACATATTTGAAAACTGGAGAGAATTCTTCAAGGAGCATTCTCCAAGTCATAATCTTGTGGCTTTGGAGGTTTTGGCAAGTCAAGCTGAGGTGGCCAGTATATACGATAATTTCTGCACTCCAAAGAATGGCTCGGAATTCCTTAAAAACTTCAACAATACAAAGCATCTTTTTGTCAATCGTTGGGTATTTCTGTTGAGCAGCGTTGAGTGTTCTGGAGAAGCAGAGGATGATGCAACCTTCTTGCATAATAACAGCGCCAAGTTGATATTGGGACATGTTTGTATACACATGAAAGGGCTTGTTTGGATCAGGGAACGCAAGCATGATATCTTTTGTAATAAAGACTTTGGCATTGTTGAAGGCCTCAATGAGTGCTGGGGTTGGAGATATCTGGCCTTTGGATCTTCCAGAGAGATCTGTAAGTGGGGCAAGGACCTCTGCACGTTTTGGATAGAAGTTTTGATAGAAGTTGATCATTCCAATGAAGGATCAAAGTAGGGTTGTTGTTGAGGGAAAAGCCAGTTTCAAGATTGGAGCTATCTTGTTTGGATTGGGCCTGATTCCATCTCTGGAAATAATGTGGCCAAGCCAAGGCGCCTGTGATTGGAACCAATGGCACTTGGAGGGCTTGACAGAAAAATTGTGGGCTTTGAGCAAGGAAAGAACAGAAGCAACAGATTTGCAGTGAGATTCAAGGGTGTCTGAGAAGATTGCAATATCATCAATGTATACTTCAATGTCTTTCAAGTGCAGCAGCATCTGTTCCATGCATCCTTGGGACCAACTTGGAGAGTTGAGGAAGCCCATTGGCAATCAAAGGAGTCAAAATTTTTGACATGGAGTAACAAGGACACAAAGCCAAGTGGAGGCTTCATCAAGTTTGAAGGTGTGGAACTGCATGCTGACATCAACGAGGGTCGCGTATTTGAACCCTCTTCTTCTGTGGAAGATATCTTGGATCTTTGGAAATGGATAGTGGAGCTTATTGGTAACCTTGTTGAGCTCTGGAAAGTTGCTGATAAGTTGACAGGACCCATCTGGTTTTGGAACTACAAAGGTTGGCATTCCCCATTCAGTGGCATAGCAGCGCTCAAGGATGCCAAGCTTGACTTGTTGGTCAATTTCCTTCTTCACAGCTTCCTATTAGTGAAGTGGAATTGGATATGGTTGTTTGATGTGAAATGGCTTTGCATCTTGCTAGAGCTCAATGTAGAACTCTTGATTAGGGAAAATGCCTAATTGCTTATCATTCAAGCCTTCAAAAAGTTCTTCGTTTTCACGAAGAACCGTCAGCAAGGAAGTTTTCTCATTGTCAGAGAGATGTGTCTGTTCATTGACTACCTTATGGAGGTCTGTCTTCTCATACTTTGAGGTGCCGTCAACATACAATTGTTGAATGGATTGGCTGGAGTAGTTTTCAGGAATTGAGTGTGGCTGTGCTGACATAATCTTGTGGAGCAAGGCCTTGTTATCGAAATAGTTGCAAGGATGGAAGTGCATGGTCTTTTCATACCATTCAATCGTACAAGCTTTGAAGTCCATCTTCATTCCAAGGTCTCTCATGGTTCTTCTGCCAATGATGAGATGATAGTTGATGTTCTGAGTGACAACAAAGCACTTGATTTTCAACACTTTCATGGAGTAGGATAAATCCGGAAACATGGTGTTCTCCAAGATCACATAGTGATTACAAGTGGTATTACCATTGGTTGGTCAAGCAAGTGTTTCTCGACTCCAGAGGGAATTGCTGATTCCACAATGAGGTTGTCTGTGGATCCAGAATCAAGGAGGGTCTTCAAGTAGTACTTTCCAGATGACCCGTTGATAGAGTTGCAGACGTTGACTGTGGTTGGAGCAAGGTCAATGCCCGTGTTGTTAGGAGCAACATCTTCCCTGTTGTTGTCGGAATCGAGGTTTTTTACTTCATGGATGGTGAATCTCTGAAGATCTGAATTATAATAGTCAGTATTGGCATCCATATCTGCATGAAAGAGGTCTGGCCAAGGAGTTGATGAGATGGTTTCTTCTGGCTTGTTGATGAAGATGCACATGTGTTGTTCTGGTTCATGTGGGTTGCTGCCATAGGAAGAGGAATTGCTGGATTGATTGCTGTTGTTGCTATTGCTGGAGTTCCGATCATTCACATGCGCGTTGGTATTGTTGCTGTTATTATTGTTGGACAATTGGCGTTTTTGCCAAATTTATTGGCATAGCATTGGCCCCAAGTGTGGCTCGTACTTGGGTGGATTGGACATGGTGAGTCATTGGAGATCCTTGTTGAGCCTTTGTTGTTGCTGCTGTTGCGTTGGTTGTTGTTGTTGTTGTTGCATTGTTGCCGGTTTTGGCCATTATTGTTTGATTGATTGGTTTCCATTGCAATTGTTACCATTGTTACGATTGCGGCGGTTATTGTTGTTACAATTGTTGTTGCCATTGTTGTTGTTGTTATTCCTGTTTTGTGAGGAATTATCTTGTTTCTTTTTCAAATTTTGTGCATACTGATATCTTTCCAATCTCATCATCATTTCAGAAAGGGTGCCCCTATAAGGAGAGTGGTGTTGTTGGTAAGTTATCTTCCATTCGTTGGGCATGGACTCAAAGATTACATTCTTGAATTCATCATCCTTGATCTCTGTTTTCTCTGGTGGGTGGCCTGGAAGCAGAGAAAGGATAACATGGTTATGGAAGCTGACTTGGGAGACAAATTGGTGTACTAACATGTTAGCTGTCTTCTTGATGTTGGTTAGGAAAATTCTGTGGTTTTGGTATGCATCGAGGTTGTTGTCAAACTTGTAGTTCACATATGCTTCAATAGTTGTTTTGTAGTTGTTGACAGTTTGTTGTGCAACATAGGTTGCTATATAGTTATTCCACCAGGTCTTGTCAGTGAAATCTCTAAGGAGATCAGCAAACTTCTTGTACAGCTTTGGGCCTGTGGTTAAGCTAAGTGTTTTCTTGGCAAGGATAAATTCATTGATGGTGAAAAGGATTTGTAAGTTGGATGCTCCTGCAGTAATCAGAAGGACCTTGAGTTTGGTAGTTTCAGAGACTCCATTGGCTTGCTGTGTATGCTTGAACTCTACCATCATAAGAGACTCTTGTTCCAAGTCAAACTTCAAGGGGATAATGGAGTAGGTCGACATCTTCTTACTGGACAATCAGTAGGAGGAGTTGGTTGCTTGTTAGTGTTTACTCGAGTAGTTGAAGTTAGTAGTGGGTCAAAGCAGTTATTTGACTGTTTAAACAGTGTCGTATGCGTCACTTAAATGATGCTCATGGTTGCGTCAAATTTGTGCAATGTATTTAAAAAATTTCCAAAAAGTTTTGTTGCGTGCATCACCAAAAATTCTCTACGTATTTTTGCACGCAACAATTTGAAGGGGGACTATTTTTGCACAAATAGTTTCAGCCCCATTATTGTGGTTGCTTCACGATTTTGGTATTGTACAACTTCGTTTCATGCTTACCCCAATAATATTTATTCTCCATTCAATTGGGTTTTTTTTCACACAAAACTCATCCTTTTTGATAATATCCTCTATGTACAATGATATTGTCCTAGTGTTATTACAAATTTCTTAACAAATATATCTTCTTGATAACCAGCAATCTATTCTGTTACACCCATTTCACAATACTCACACTACATATATCAAATACCAAAAGGCAACAAACATATTTTTGTACTAATAAGAAAGTATGTTATCCGCATTTGCCATAATCTTGTTCATACTATTCAATTTTCTGCAGCAGACAAATTTATTGCGGCAACCCACATTAGATTCCAATAAACTACTAACTGCTGTACTATAGTGTTGTTACTACCATTTACTTTCATAATTTGTCTCTGTTTGCAAGGTAATATTTGTAGTCCTTGTTGTCCTTGTCAAGAGTGTTCATCATGTCATATTTTTGCTTCCGTTTTTGTTTGTTGTATTGTCTTCTTCCTCCTTACATTGTTGTATATCATACCCATTTTGCTGTTGGTATGTTTGAAGTAGTTGATCTCTAAATCTTTCGTTTGTTGTTCCTGCCTTCGTTTTTCTATTTCCTCTTTGACATATCCGTAAAGGTCTTATCCCTCCTCACTCCACCCCTCCTTAATTCCTGACTTACTGTCAGTGAATTTCTTTCTTATCCTTGTCCCCTTTGTTGTGTTTAGCCACGATTTGTAGTCATTGTAAAGGAAAAGCAGCGCAAACGCTTCATCACTCCAGGTGAAAATGTTACTGATTGTTGTTTGTTCCAATTTTTTAATGTCCGTCTCTTTAGACGACACTGCTCCAATAATTCTTTTGAAGAAATATTGTAATTCTGGTGAATTTTTTGGTCGATAGTCTTTGTGTAATTTGTACTTATTTTCTGAGTTCGTGTTTTTGTTTTCCTTGATTAGAACTGTTTCTGGGGAACTATCCGGTATCCGTTTGTTCCTTTTATTGTCTATGCATCAATGTGAACGATATGATATGGTTAGTTATTTGAAAATGTGTCTACTGGGAACAATGTTGTTCTTGTCAGTTCTTACCGTTATAATTTTTCCTTGCTCGTGTCTGGGCATTGTGCCTACATGTAGTTATTGCTCTGCAGAAAATTCCATTCCACTTTGGTGCATGGACGTTCCGTGTCATTGGTACTTTGTTTTCATGATTCAATTTTACAATCTTGGTAATAATCGTCTTTATGTATCGTGAACCTTGTTTGGTCGTTATCGGGAATTTCATTTGCGTGAACGTTTGTTCCTTCACGTATGCAGTAATGAATTTTTTAATGTTGTTGTCAGTGCGCTCTTTTGTGTCCTGTATTACATTGCTGCTGATACTGGTGCTATAGGTTGTATCTGTTTTGCTATCATTCATGTTTGTTGGCTCACTTCCTGATACACTGCTCGCTTGGCTGTTTGTTCTCTGTGTATCAATTGTTGTACCCTGAACTGTCAGTGTGCAAGCGTGTTCCACCATTATTTTTTTGTTAAATTGGAAATAGGAAATTACCAATTGTTCGTTTTCATTGATTTGGCATGCTAGTTTTATGGGAGTTGAATTATTTTGGAGTATGCGGATTTTGGTTTTCATTCACACTATTGTACCGTGCTAAAATTATTATTAGTTGTAATTGCCTGAGTTACTGAATCCTGGGGAGGTCAGTATCACTACTTATTTTTGTAGTATTGTTTCATTTTTGTGGGGGGTTGTACTGATGCCTGCCCATTGTTTGTCTGCGTGTGCCCTGACAATCTGGAATGCGGTCTCTATAAAATCCTGGTGCGGACCAAAATCCTGGTGCGGTGTCTAATATTATTGTGTACCCCACCCTAGGAATGGTATGTTCCACTGTTACAGTCTTCTTAGCCAAAGCATAGTAATATCTTGTGTGTCCGGGTGTATGATGATAGTAGTAGTAATGTAGGTATGAGAGTAAGAACTTCTTATGCTGGAGGGTTGAAACCATTTTCTGTACATTTCATGTCAACAATTATAGAACTGGCATTTCAGAAGAATATTACTGGAATGGCATTGCAGGCTTTCTGTTCGAAACTTGTTTAAATTTGAAATCTCAAAATAGAGCATCGAATCTCAAAATGCAGCTTTGTTTTAGTCAGTTTTAAACTTTTCTTTTGTAATGGCGTTGCAGGTTATACATGTTACTGGGTGTTAAAGTGTTTGGAAAATCTCAACATAGAGCATCCGTATCTCAAAATTGAGGATCGGTGTTTCATATCATTATGCTTTTTTTGGTCAGTTTTTAAGTTTTCTTTTGGAACAGCGTTGTAGGTTATACAATTTACTGGCCGTTAAAGTGGACAGAAAGTCTCAAAATCTTTGTACATTGTTGCATGAGGTTTGTTTGTCGTTAGAGGTGTTGTGGTTTGAAGTTTTGTTGAATGTGTTTTTCATTTCATCATTTTGGAATGTCTTCCTATGTCATGTTTGATTGTGTTTTCTGACTTGTTGTGCGGCAAGTTATTGTTGCCCAATCGTAGCAACTTAGATTGCTTTCACACAATTTTATTTTGTTGTTCTTCAAATTTTGAATTGAAAATTGCCACAACCAACGACAAGGAGGACGGGAAGTATGTCTCTACAAGCTCCACTACCTGATGGAGTTGTTGGCAAAAAGCCCATTATTCCAGCAGCAAATGCAGCCGCAGCTGCAACTGCAGCCACAGAAGACAACACTAGTATTCCACGAGCAAATGCAGCCACAGCTGCAACCGCAGCTGCAGAAGACAATACTATTCCGCCACTAGATGAAGCCACAGCTGCAACCGTAGCCTCAGAAAACAACACTAATCCACCAGCAGATGAAGCGGCAGCCGCAGACACAGCCACAGCCCCAACCAAAGCACGTAGGTTGTCTTGAAAAGGCCTAAAATCTCCTCCGAGCCGTCCACGGGGTGCACCAAAACAAAAGAAGAGAAGACTGTCTGTAAAACCAGTTGGGAATCCAAAAACAACGAGAAAATTGCCTCAAACAGGTTGACAGGGATCCTTTGCAAAACAAAAAGAGAAAAGTCTTTCTCACAAATCGCCACAGCAGGGTCGTCGTGTTGGACAAACACCAGCAGCCGTTCCTGCAACACCAGAGCAACTCACACTTGCACAAGCTACGCTGAGTTTGGGCAATGATGGCAGTGGTACTTATCATTACAATTGTTTGAGGATGACTCACAATACCAGGTTCACACAGATGCAATGAAAAGACGTGTCAAAGCTTGTCTTGAAGAGCAGGGTCCTAACGGCTTCTCTGACAATATTTTGACTGACAAACTCATCACTGCCGTAGGTCAGGACATCGCATCAGTCTTTAGCCAGCTCATGAATAAGGTTTTCATCATCGCAAAACTCTTTTCTTTGGGAACCCGTCCTGACTTCAGCGAGACAGGGATGGGTGGGAAGCCATCATTGGGTCCTATGGCAAGGGTTGTTGACGTGATGGTAAATCTTTTTCTGCATGACTAGGGTTCACAGTTGATAAAGAAGGTCTGCATCTTGGATCCAAAGGAGCTGACAATTTGTTTCAAGGACTACAACATGAAAGATAAATGGAATGCCTTCCAGAGAGAGCTCAACTCTGTTATCAAAAGCAATGATACTAGTACATCAGGTATATCAGAGTACACCCGGGTTGAAGGAGAAGACAATGTAGCAGAAGGCAAATCACAAGCTGTTTGGTCGACAAATGTTGTTAGCTATGTCACCATACTGAAGTACATGAAAGTCTATTTAAGCCTACTTTGGTGGTACGTACGTTCTGTTGAATTCCCAGATGACGAAGGTCTGTTTTTCCATCAACAATTTCAAGACGATGTAAACAAAGGGAAACGATACGTCTGCCAGATGGTCTCTTTCTTTGAAGGTCTTTCCTTTCACCATGCACTGAGGCATTTTCTTTCAGCAAGTCACTCCTTTGAACAATTGGACAAGAGTATGAATCAAATTCGGGGGCAGGAAGCTGTATGCGCACTGACAAGAGAAGGTGCACCAGCAGTAGAGTTAGTCCCCTCAACTAATTCGCAAAAATACCTCAAGTTGGATTGGCCATCTGATGTGTCAAAGGCACATCTTGCGTTTCAAAAGGTCCTCATGTATTTGTGGGTACTGCTTCCAACAAGAGAAGGCACAAATTTTTCAAGAAGTCAGCCTAGACCACTTCGCCAATGAGTCATTCCTTGATGACAGTTTGTACAAGGAACTATTGCCCAATCTCTATCAGTCTTCGTTTTTGGTTGGACGGTACAAAATACCAGGAGTTGAGAATTTGGTGGGGAAAATTCAATTTAAACTGTTATCTTCTGTTCACTTTTGCAAGATTATGGAGCACCGGAAAACTCTGACCAAGTGTTACAGAGTACTAGGTGTTGACTTTGCAAAATGATTCAAAAATTCATACTATCTAAAGTGTCAGCTTTTCACTTGTCCAGTTTGTTTCATAGTCTACCCCATCCATAGTATGAGCAATATTGAGCCTGAAATTGCAGTCAATGTCACACATTTGCACTCAAAAAATGGCTAGGACCCACTATCTTGGTCCATGCATGTCCAGGGACAAAAATGATTCCAAAGTTCATAATGACTAAAGTATCAGCTTGTTTCTTGTCCAAGTTGTTTCATAGTCTACTACCCCATCCATAGTTTGAGCAATATTGAGCCTGAAATTGGAGTCAATGTCACACATTTGCCCTCAAAAAATGGCTAGGACTCACTATTTTGGTCCATGTCCAGGGACAAAAATGATTCCAAAATTCATACTGCCTAAAGTATCAGCTTGTTTCTTGTTCAGGTTGTTTCATAGTCTACCTCATCCATAGTATGAGCAATATTCATCCTGAAATTGCAGCCAATGTGACACATTTGCACTCAAAAACTGGCTAGGACTCACTATTTTGGTCCATGCATGTCCAGGGACAAAAATGATTCCAAAATTCATACTGCCTAAAGTATCAGCTTGTTTCTTGTCCAGGTTGTTTCATAGTCTACCCCATCCATAGTATGAGCAATAAAACTCACTGATAGTCTATGCGTTATTATTATTTTATTCATCATGAAGGATCCTGGATAGTATGAATAGGGCAGGAAGAAAAAAAGAGAGCTCCTGTGTGTGTGTACCTGTGAACAAAATGTACTGAGTAGAGGATAGAGTATTTTGTTCTCAATGGTCAATTGCACCTGTATTGGGGGACTCGATTCAACGCACATGGTGTCATCCATGTCAACCAATTGTACCCAACAATGAAAGTTACACTATTTATAGTTAGTCTATTTTTTGATGAAAAAATTGCTGTGTCCAGTGGAGATGCCAGTGTGTACGTGTATTCCGTGTTTGCAATACACAGGCCAAAAGTGAACAGCGTACTATGCAGGCTCCACAAAAATCATGATTCATGGTCTGATTACGACAAGTAATTGTAACATACCGGAGTATTTGCCAAACGTTGGACGATTGTAGAAGTAAGAGGTGAATGGAGAACAAAACACCACAATCAGCGTACAAGAGGAAGGTTTTGAAGCCGTGGTTTCATTTTCATTCCGCAGAGTGCAATAAACAAATTGATGAGCTCAATCACGGGGACTGGAACAACAAGGGAAACCCATTCTCATATCATCTTGAAACTGTAGATGATACGCTATGTGCCCAAAACGGCCACTTGGTACTCACAATCCTTAATGGATGCAACAAGATGGACGATGTGAGAGCAAGACTCAACAGCCCAAAAGGACATTATGATGAAGAAGAAGGTTTGGAGATTTGGAAACAATGCTTAAAGTACGTAACCGAGGTAGTATTCCCCTTCTATGAGGAAGACAACACTGATGGCATTGACCACGTGTGGGCTATGGGTATCATTCTGGCATACATTTTATGCGGTTATCCTGCATTGAAAGGAACGGAGGACATACAGTGCTACAACAACGTGGGTATTGGATGAGAAGTACAATCCAGAGAACAAGAGAAGGCTCAAACTGGATGGTCATGCTTTCCCAGCAAAGGAAGAGTGTAACCTGACACCAGAAGCCAGAAAGCACATCAAAGAGTGCATACATTTTAACCTGGGTAACCGTCCCTGTCTGACAAGCCTTTGGTTGAACGAGTGGCGCACAACGACTGAAGAGGCAATCATTCAAACGTACCAATTGCAATGGAATTGCTACTCAACAGACGCCACGTACTCCACACACAAAAGGTTTCCTGTAATGGGCAATGAGTATAAGGAACGTATGGCGCAGCCAGTAAAAAAACACATTAAACAATGTATACATTTTCATTCGCCAAACCGGCCCTGTCTGGTGATGATTTGGTTGACTGATTGGTGGATCATGATTACGCAGTATGGAATTGTGAACAAAGGTTTGGAAAAAGTGGTGTCAACAAGCCCTATTGAGGAATCTAGAAGGTACACAGAAGAGGTGATGAGGTAAAGCAACCAAACCAAAAAAATGGAGATTAAAAATATTACAGAGAATTGGGATTCATTCATGAAGATAGCAACAAAACAGTCTAAGAGAAAAAAGCGGAAACTAAAACAATTAGCAAACAAAGAGAAAAGGGAGAAAGAAGACAGAAACGAGAGAAACATTGTGCACTGGCTACATCTTTACAAAAAATGTTGGAAATCACCAGAAGATTTGGAGGAGTACACCAACTATCCCGTTCCTCGTGGCGCATGGGGACGTGTGAAACAGTACTAATAAGCTGTATGGCCAAACTTATCCCTACTTACGAATACATACATGTTGCTGTCCTTATTAGAGACATATATGAAAAATTAAGTACTGTGAAAAAAGTTCTTCAAAATGAAGAACTCAATCTGAAACGCCGTTGCAGACACTTAACCATGCAACTCCGTTACAGAAATTGTGCTTATTTTTTGTTACAGACAATTCTATCTCCAACACCGTTCCAGACACTTAACACTGCAACGCCATTCCAGATATTGTGCTTATTTTCTGTTCCAGGCACATCAATGTGCCTCACTGTTGAAAACACTTAACCCTGCAACACAATTCCAGACATTGTGCGTATTTTCTGTTCAAGGGAATTCAATCTGCAACGCCATTCCAGACACTTAACCCTGCAACGGTGTTACGGACATTGTACTTATTTTCGGCTCAAGGGAATTCAATCTGCAACACCGTTGCAGACACTTAGGCAATTAAATCTAAAACGCAGTTTACAGGCACTTAACCCTGCAACGATGTTCCAAACATTGAGCTTATTTCTTCTCATACACCGTTCCGGGGTTGAACAAAAATAAAACGACAATTGACCATGTTCAAATAAACAGCGTTGGAGTTGCACCAATAGAGAAAGTTGTGTACAAAACTTCCAATCAAAGAATTCAAAAATGGAATCCTTGCCATCACTTACCTGCACCGCAGTTGAAAGAAGGATTACAAATTATTACTGATTTCCCTGGATTTCACTATCGACTCCATTCTTTTGGTTTCTAAACCAG
This sequence comes from Pseudo-nitzschia multiseries, assembly GCA_037355745.1. Lineage (NCBI taxonomy): Eukaryota > Bacillariophyta > Bacillariophyceae > Bacillariales > Bacillariaceae > Pseudo-nitzschia > Pseudo-nitzschia multiseries. The sequence goes on from CM074783.1 coordinate 7,565,035, forward strand.
CCATTGTCTCATGGAAATGAAACAACCATTGTTCCCTATTTCCAAGGACAAAGTAGTGATCTTTACTACCGAGGTTTCGGACCATGGAAACTTCAGACTTGATCGCATTGCAGTCAAACAAATATAATTTGTTGCGCAACACACCTTGCTTCACCAATGCATGGCGGTCTCTTCTCCCTTTGTCCCTCTTGCTCAAGATTGGGTCAACAGAAAGAAAGCAACAAGCAATGGCGTAGTAACCATCGTGTACTAATTCAAACCCGCTGACAGAACTTCCAGGGGGAAAGGGCCTTCAAGATGAAGCAGGCACAGAATCTGACATGAATAAACTTGCAGACCACGTCCGTCCAGTAGGTCTAGTTGAAAATTTGCCCAGTTGTACCATATGTTGGACAATTGTCCAGAATCAGACTTAAACGATGGATGAGAGCAAAAACGTAACCCCATACAACAATAATTGTCATACCTCTTGTGCTCCATGGATCCACAAAGCGTGCTGGTCCCCGCAGCCGGTAGAACCACGTCGCAACAAACTTTGAGAACATCCGATGGAAACCATGGCACACTTGCATTTCTCTTTTCGTCCCACTTCATGTAAGGCAAACCATTCATAACTGAAATCGAAAACTTAGACCCTGCTGACCAACCACCAGCTGTAGGATGATTTACTTCTTAAAAGATTTGTGATGAAACAGATCAAATTCACGGTCAAGTCAATCAATAGTGCAGTATTCCATTAATTGCTTACAGGTTTGTTTGATTAGCGTGGATTTGATTTGTTGGGTTCTCTTTGCGGGAGCCTTCACTTCAGTTTTATGGTTGTTCTCACTAGGTGCGGAGTCCCATCCCGTTGAAGGACCAAATAATCTCATTACTGTGATAAATGAAAATACATGTGATTCTTCACCAGATTGTTACCCTCTCCCTTACTTTGGTGTAGGTAGTTATACAGTTAATGAAATGAACAACCATCTTGTCAAGATTTAAAACACCCTTGTTGTCTTCTTTGAAAACCTCATTAAACATTCCAGCATATTTAAGGAACTCTTCCATACCCAACAACAACTCAAGGGCGTAAATACGTCTGTCAATGTCTTCCTCACACTTTCTGCTCCTATTCTCAAGATTGGTTGTTGTTCTTGGGGACAACAACAATTGACAACCTTCAGCAGACAAAAGTGCAAGCATCTGAATATAAAGCATGCCAATGTACTGGTTCCCCTCCTTATTTGCTGTATGTATCAACTCAGAAAAATTGGTTTGCGGAAAATCACGATTGGATTGCCTCTGAAAAGCACCACCATAGTAACTTGCTATACGGTCCATATCACCTAGTAGCCACATGTTATTAACTAAAAATTCCTCACAGGAAAGTCTCAGCTGCTCGCTTTGCACAACCAAGTTGGTGCATATGGACTCTCTCTCCTGGTGACGCTAGATGAATATTATGTGGGTTTTCTCCAAAATCAAGATCATGAAACACGTTACCATTATGAACACGGTGGTGGGAGACATTCTTGAAATACTGTTCAACATTCACTCCTTCCTCCACCGTCAGAGCAGTAAAATTGGACATCTTCCATAGCCAAACGGATCGATACGCTTCCCCATTTTTGTGCTTCGACACCTGCATGTTCCCACTTTTAATTGAAATGGGAACCTTCAGAACATTCACACGAGAGTTGTTACCAAGTGCTCTTGGACAATTGCAATGCCTACAGATCATCTTTGTATTGGCTGTTTGATAATGTCCACAAAGTTGGTCGTGCTGGGGAGTATCACCTATGAAGTACGCGACCACAAATTTCATTCAAACGGACCATTTCTTCTTATTCCAAGGCAAATTAGACCACTCAATACCATTCGTTAGGTTACAGGCTTCTTTCAGAGATGAAAGAGCGCAACGAAGGCCAGAGTGAAGATTGTTCACATTGTCAATTGATTTGTTACCTTTATCAGGTGAACCCGTTGGATGGAAATATATAGTTTCCCATGCATCCGGCCGACAGTTGGGAGTTAAGGTGTTGAATATGCCAAATGTCATGTTCAGTGGGGTAAGAGTGGTTTGACCACTATTGTCAATTGTGATTCCATCCATGTAGAGAATGATAGGCACCAAAATTTCATTCGAATCTCTTTTGCATCTCTTTTCCCAAGTATTGATCCACCATTCACCGTGGTGGAGTTTGTCTATATCAATATTGCCTTGAAGTTCTGGAAACTGGACTGGTAACGTTGGGTCTTCAGCATGGGGGAAAGACAGATTTTCTTCTTTACCAACGTGGTGACGTTTGTTAATAGGGAATGAAGTGCTTTTTGGAATGACCGAACGTAGATTTCTTTACGAACGGGAACATCACTAGTAGCCATTGATTTCTTAGAGCACCAGTCAATAAGATGTGGTTCAAACCCATCACCTTTTATTTCAGGCACAGTTGCGGAAATATCCCTCATGACTGTTGACCTCGTCTGTACAAGGTTGTTGCCTTTCGTCCAAGAAAATAAACGGAGACGCTCCAATTTGATAGCCCATTTGTACAATTCCTTCTCTGCAACTAGTGGTATGCCATGATTCCGCATAGTTTTCATTAGCTTGATCTTTACCATCAGTTCATCTGATACATGCCTCTCGGCATTGGGCATCATAATTGCCATGTTCGATCCAGAAGGAGAATAATCAACAGAAATAGAGGGGGGCAATTTGCTGTCAATTCCTTCTTTGCCATCCTCATCATTAGGAGAAAACAAATTATCATCACAAACAGAGTCATCGTCATCCTCAATGTTTGCTAATTCCTAACCAGTCAAGGCACGCTCCATTGGTTCAACAGAAGGGTCATACATAACTTGATTGTCAAGCACCTCTGGTACTAGTAGGCCACTACTCAGTGGACCGTTATGGGTGTTTGTTAGACCTAATTTATCATTAGCATCCTGTGACTTCTGTGATTTTCGGATGAATACGGAAGATGCGGAATCGTCTACACCCAAAGATTCCTTGTAATAAGAATAGCATGATGCATTATGTGAAATATGGTCCAGAAGACCGGGAGAAACAACTACTCCCATATTCTTTCTTTGTCTCGCTGTAAACAAGGAAGGTTTCTTCTTCTTGGTGACCTTCTTCTTTCCGTAACTGGTAGTGATCGGAGGAGAGTCCAACGAGTAGCAACATTTACAATAAACCTGATATTTGGGAGTGCGGACCATCGTTAGTACCCAGTAAAAATAAAAATAAAAATGAGAAACCTATTGAGATTGTGAAATTGTGACCATGCACTATTTGTTTCAGGCAACAATTTCAGTTCCAGGCCACCAAATCAGAAACTGATGCAAGTGGGGTAGGAAGATGTACAGTGCGACAAAATATTTGGATTTTGATATTAATTTTAAAAATGGGTGAAATTACAAAGGGGGACCGGTGGAGTCTAGCCCACATCTGCGCCTTATTCCTCAAGAACCCCGAATCTCGTTTGTGTGACGTGCCTCTAAATAAGGTAGTATAGTAGTAATACAACTAGTGGGTAAGTTTATGTATGATTGAAATTTTGAGCTAAAACTAAGATTGTGAGGAAGCTGGGTAGGGACCAAGATTAAATCTGGGTAGGGGCCCAGATTAAATTCTGTACCATTTTGACCCAGAAACTGGTCGAAGTGAGCTCACGTCGACCAGTTTCTGGGTCCCTACCCAGATTTGCTTGAAATCGCACATGGAATTTTGTTTTTTGTTTCCTGCCCGCGTGCATGCTTATCACTTAACAAAGTAGGAAGTATAAATTATATTATCCATGAACAAATTCCTTTTTCCAAAAATGAGACTTTAGACAACAAAATCTCGGTATGGTGATTTTCATTCCCGAAATACAAAAATCTGGGTCCCTACCCAGACTATTTCGGGAATCACCCAATCTATGAGTTGCTCGGCCGCGCGGTGTAGTAAAAGAGTAATCCGGATTGGATTACAAAATGTAATCTTGTAATCTTCTTTATCCCAGTAGAACTCAGTACTATTGGAAAACAATTCGTATGAGCAATCTATCTACCTTACTGTAAATTGTCAAATCATCTCTTAGTAATCTTATTGTTTTTACTCGTATTCGCAAATCATTGCTAATCATATTGTTAGTACTACTAGGCTGACAATGGCAATGATGATGGCAATGATGATGACGGCGAAATTAATTTTCGTTGCTCCCCTAATCTACGAACGCAAAGCCGTTCAACATAATCGATACTGCCTCGTCATTACGGACATTTTGGTGCCAGTTTGGTCCCCTAGCTCCCAATATTCAGGGAGATATCAATTTTTTACTGCTGTCACCATCGATGTTTGTTGTTGCGTTGGTGGTGGTGGTGGTGTTTTCGGTTTCTTGTCTTTTTTGTTTTCGTTTGTGAAGAAGGTTCCCAGTGAAAGTGTGAACGGTCGTTTTCTACTGTCTTAGTAGTACCGAGCTCCCAAGATTCCAGAATTGGATTACTTTTTTTAGCGAGCCCTTATTTGTCATTTTCTATTGTCTTATGTAATCCGGTGAAGGTGCAAAGCGTTGATTTCTACTGTCTTAGTACGGAGCTCGCTGGATTACATAATTGGATGACTTTTTTTAGGGCCTGCTGGTGTAATCCGCTGAGGTGCTAATGAAGTGATTAAAAATTAACTTATGTTTCTTAGTACCGGTATGTCCTCGAGTTTTGTGTAATAATTTAGTAATTCAGTTTGTCAAATTCCATGGAAAATCGGTCGTACCGTACTCGTGGACTACTTCTATTTCTTAAAACATCATTGAGACATTGAGGTAATCTTACGAAGTACGAGTAGGTACCCGGAGTAACAGAATAAGGTAAGGTAACCGGGACCGGTAATCTTACGTACACCTAGTGCAATTCTCATTATTCGAAGAATGCGACATTGCAACCCCAACCATTGCTACCGTACACCTTGTCGTTGAAATCGAATTCAACACTGAAAACACCTCTCTAGACGATCTCACCGAAGCGCGCATTAGTATCCAAAAGATCGTGTTGTATCAAACATTTAGCCCGCAAACACTTAGCCCTAGTCTTGGAGATGGTGCTGATGCAAGAGGCCTTGGTAATATTTTTGTTACTACTGTTCTTTCTTTCTCTGGCTCTTTGCTATGATATTAGGGTTCACTCCGATGCCCGTTCGATCGATAATACTTCTATCGAGACTGGAAACGCGGAGGACGAGACTGGAAACGCGGAGGACGAGACTGGAAACGCGGAGGACGAGACTGGAAACGCGGAGGGCGAGACTGGAAACGCGGAGGGCGAGAATGGAAACGCGGAGGGCGAGAATGGAAACGAGGAGGAGAAACGATCGGACTTGATTCGAAGCCGTCTGGTTCTTCAGCAGGTTCTATCGTTGCGGTTGAAAGAAAAGGGAAGCACATCCTCAAAACGACAAAAGTCATCCAACAAACGAAAACACGCCCCGAATGATCACTTATCCATGGTAGACGGGAATGACACGGACGTCAACACAATCGACAGCAAGAGAAGCATTGAAGCTGCAAGTAGTATCCGGTCTATGTTTGCGTCAATACGACTGCGCGTCTTCAACCATGACGATCGCGTTAAACCGAGCGACGAAGAAAAAAAGTTATCAATTGAAGCACTACGATATCAACCATCATGTAGCATTTGCCTGGAGGATTATGCCGTGGGTGATGTTGTAGCTCGATTGAAAACCAATGTTTCCAGTGAAACTAGCACTTGCAACCATTGCTTTCATGAAGATTGCATTCTTGAATGGCTCGAAAAACACGATGAATGCCCTTTGTGTCGAGTCAATATGGTCAGCAGCAATGTTTAAGCAAATATTGCTACAAGTTTCACCTAGGTTTTCTCCATTTACGTGATATATATTACTTATAGGAAAAGTTGTACTACCAAAAAATAAATTAGGAATCGAGATAATAATGTGAGCTATCGACACCTTTGTGGTATGTACATACAGTTATTATGCATATCCTCTTTGCAACAAAAATGCTCAACTACCCTACTAATCCCTTTGGACGCGAGTGTTCGGGATTTCGTTCTGCGCGAGTCGATCCGTTCAGTGATGTGCACATCAATCATTCAATGCCATGGGGATTCCTGACTATCTTACAGCTCCTACAAAACTTGGCGGCGTCTCAAAGGCATTTTGTGTCATCGAGTAAATTTCAAGACAAAAAAGAAGGAGCAACCCATCGGGGTTCTCGCGGAATCCTCTTGATTGTTTTCACGCTAGTATCAATCCATGGCAAGCGGCGATCTTATCTTTCCGTTTCGTTTCGATGCAATGATGACAATCTGGCACCGACAAAAATGAGACCATCCGGAGGTGACGGGCGACCAACCATTGTTCGATCCCGCTGCTCTATGAGGTTCAACAAGGCATCCCGGGTCGCAACGCTCTCTGCGATGCCGTTTGCGCCCGATGACTCGGACATTTTCTGTTCCGCAAGAGCCACTAGCCGAAGGGACGCCTCCACCAAGAGACGGACCATCCGGCGAAGAAACCGATTTCCGACCAGTTCGATACAGACGGCGGTGCGCGGCACGGGATGCTCTGCTTCAGACGACGACGAGGGAGGACGCGAATTGTATTGTACCAATTTCGCACGTGCGTGATGTAGGGTGCAGATCGTATCGAGCGTCTTGACCTTTCCATAGGAAACTCCAACGTAGTCCAAGGCTTTTCCTTCAAGTTTTTGCAGCATCCCGCTCAGCAAAGCGACTTGTTGCTCGGTTCGTTCGGGGGTCCAGAGCTCTGTTACTCTATCGTTGCGTTTGCTGACGTTTTCGGGAGTGACATCAATAATGTATGCGTAGGCTCGACAGGAAGTCGAAAAGGTGGGATGAAAGGCTCTCGAAACCTTTGCAATCTCGGTGATACCCAAGGAGCGGGTCATCCCGGGTGTGGTTCGGATCCGGCCCGTTAGGTACTCGTTTATCGCCGCAACGGTAAGGTCCTTGCGGTGTGTGCGGAACCGGCAGACCTGTCCGATTGCGGAAACTCCACGGTCGGTACGGCCGGCCACAGGAAGATCGGCCCACTTGATCCGAGGTGACGACGATTTCTCTCTGCGCTTTTTGCCAGAAGCACCAGCATCGACATCGTCGCCCTTTTGTTTCCTGTCTTTGGAATCGATTTTTTCTTGTTTTCTCAGGCGCCTCTCACGCTTTCTCTCGGCGTGATTCTCGGCGTTAGCGAATGCCGTAGCCAGTGCTGTGGCAGTCTGGTCGTTGTTTTGGAGTTCCGTTAGCCATTCTTCCAAGGTTCGCTGAACCGACGGCTGGTCTAAATTCTTCAGCTGTGTTTGCCATCCGCAAAAGGCGTTTCCATTGTAGGCGACACGCAAAAAGAAGTTTTGCATTTTTTCCGACTCGTTCGGGTTCTTTGGAGGACTCCAAACGAACTCGCTTGCGGCAACAGAAGCCGTTGTTTCCCCAACAATGTGGGTGTCATCTCGGATGCTGTCGCCGGTAGTGCCCGACTTCTTGCTTCCGGATATTGGTTCGTAGAGTGGATCAAATGAGTCTTCGTATCCGGATAAAGACGTTGGGGGCAAAGAAGCATCGCCGTAGCAGTCGGTCACGGGAGTTAGAATGGCGGAACGGTGACCGCAATCACCATTCCAACTCGTCCCGGATCCAGCGATGACAGAGTCGACAACATATTGGTTGCCATCAAAGGGGTCTTTTTCCCACAATTCTCGGACGATCTGTTCGTCAAAGGTTTCGACGTATGGGATTTGGCGACGCAGACTGTGTTGTTTCGATGAAACTGCATCGTTGCTACTGCATTCGTTATTGCCCATTCTCGTCTCTTCCTGGATCGTGGTGGAAGACTCCGTGACACGGTTTATCCCTACGGGCATTCGCCGTCCGGGCAGTAGTCCTCGGAGCATCCAGAAAGCCATCGACCTGACTCATCGGCACCACCAATAGCAGTCCGACCAGAAAAGAAATGAGTGCCAGTGAATGTATCGAACGGCGAAACAACACTCGAACGATAGTCCGCGACAGCCCGACCAATTCAGTGTTCATTGTTATTCAAATTGGAGTAAAACAATTAGAATTCGGCATTCCCCCCCCCATCGTACAGACCAACTGCAAACCAAGGAGTCTCGATCTATTGTTGCTTTTATAGTCCTCTTGTTTTTTCCCTGGGCTCTCTTCCTTTGTCTATAAGAAGAGAAGATTACCTCCACGAATAAGGATGAAGCGGATAGGGATCGTGTTGGAGTGATTGATGATGGGTTAGAATTTCGATTTTTGATGATGTGACGGGTGTTGGGCATCATTCTTTCATCAATCTGTCTGTCTACCGGTTCGTATCGACCGTAACCAAACATCAGACATGCAACACAAAATCGCTCATCTTGTAGAAGTAACTTGTACGGTAACCTTACTCGTAAGCCCGTGGCTTCGGCGGACGAGCACATGTACTCACTCCTACCGTACCGTACTCCTAAGTACCAAGAAAAATGAGGGTTTAAACTCGCTCAATGGGTGGGAGAAGGGAGAGGTACTCCGGTAATCCTATGGCTTCGGCGGACGAGCACGTGTACTCACTCCTAAGTACCAAGAAAAATGAGGGTTTAAAACAGGCTCAACGGGCGGGAGAAGGGAGTGGTACTCCGGTAGCAGATGGTGGTACTCTGGTAGCAGAATGTGGTACTCCGGTACCAAAAAGTGGTACTCTGGTACCACACTTTATTCTGGTACTATTTTCTACGTGATTTCCAGTAGAATGTACTGTGCAATTTCCAGTCATATTTTGAGCACTGTTCTATTACGACTAGTTTTGATACTCCCAGAACAGACTAATACACAGCAGACTAGGGACCAGAGTATATGCCCAAAAAAGCGCTAGAATTAGTCTGTAGACCTATTTCTTGCTAGAGAGCACACCATGATGAATATTGAGGCTGTTTGGGCCAAAATGGGAGCTTGTAGCTCGTGCGCTTGTAGTTTGGATGCCGGAGCGAGAATTTTGCGCTTGTAGTTCGTGCGCTGTGGATACACCAGTCCCCTAGATCAGAGCAGAGCAGTGCTTGTAGTTTGCACGCCAGAGCAAGAAATACACCACCGGTCCCCTAAACTGGAGCAGTGCGGTACGTACTTTTAGCTCGAACGTTGTACACCGGTTTCCTCAGTTGCAAAGGATCCTGCTCGAATGACTGGTTACCACAGGGGCGCAGATCATTGTATCACAGCTAATATTGCAGCTTGAGGAGCGTTCTTCTTGTATGGCTTGGGCAATAGCGTAGACTTCCTGGCTGCTACAGAGCAACGTTGGGTTGTTGTTGCATCTGCAGATGTTGTTGTTGCGTTCGATGATGGAGTTCGGAGAACTGGAGCAGCAGCAGCAGAAGATCAATTCTGGGGAGCTGGAGCCTTGCTCTTTTGAGGTGGTACAGTTCAAACCATGGTTGCTGAAAGGACCTATTTCCATGGTCAAAAGCAAAAACAAGTATTGTCGTGAGATAGGAATGAGCAAATGACGACGTGCCGCGCCGACAGCTCCAAATCAAACAGAACAGCCTGAACATCTCCCCTCCAAGCAAACAAAGGATCGTCAATGACTTACAGTGTGATAGAATGGGTTGCTTGTTGTTGTAATTGAATAGGTTGTTACTATTCCCATGGTCAAAGAAGCAAAAAGAAGCAGCATTGTGAGTGATCCTAGGAATAAACAAATGACAACACGACGATGACGATGACAACAAATCAAACCGAAGCAGCCTTAACAGCTCCCCCCAAGCAAACAAAGGACAGACAATGGCTTACAGTGTAACAATAGAATGGGTTTCTTGTTGTTGTAATAGGAAAGGAAGCAGTGGAAAGGGTCTATTCCCATGGTCGGGGGAGCAATTTGCTTTTGAAAGTGGTTGATTTCAAAATTATGAATTACAATCGGGGAAAATAGCAAAAATCCAGCTTGTAGTAGGGATTCTACTAGATTCTACACAGGTGGTGTCAAGGAATCAACCAAATCCTGCTGCTGCTTCGGATCCCGCGCGTTTGCTCCCTCTTTACGCTTGAGTATGCCTAAAAACACGTGCAATCCGCTGAAAAAATTATTACTTAACAAAGTGAGTGGTACTCCGGTACCACCAAAATGGTATCACTGATCGGTACCATACCATTTGTACTTGTTCCTACGAGGAGTACTTGCCGGTACCACCAATTGGTACCGGTTTAGCCTTGTCCCCCCCCTGTAGCAGCATCGAAACGCTAAGCAACACCGGTAGCTAGCAACAAGGAACCCCTCCTCCTCCATTCTTGTGCCCGTCCTTCCGAAGCCATAGAGATTACCATGTCAACACCCCTTTCCTCCTTTACCTCCTCCTCGTAGTATCAGTGGGGAGGAGGGGTGTTACTTGGTACCACTCTAGCTGCTTGTTGTTTCCTCGGCCCGGGGGGCCTCGTAAACAACAAGCAGCTAGAGTGGTACCAAGTAACACCCCTCCTCCCCACTGATACTACTCGGAGTCGATTTGGTTGGCACGTGTCATCCCCTCTCTAAAGAAAAAACTCCCTTAAGAAAAATCCTCGGCGCGCGCGCCTCGGATTTTTCTTAAGGGAGTTTTTTCTTTAGAGAGGGGATGACACGTGCCAACCAAAACGGAGGACGGGGTGTTACCTATAGTAGCCGATGGTGGTACGTACTCTGGTAGCAGAATGTGGTACTGTACTATAGGTAACACCCCGTCCTCCGTTTTGGTTGGCACGTGTCATCCCCTCTCTAAAGAAAAACTCCCTTAAGAAAAATCCGAGGCGCGCGCGCCGCATTGCACGTGTTTTTAGATACTCATTGCACGTGTTTTTAGGTATACTCAAGCGTAAAAAGGGAGCAAACGTGCGGGATTCGCAGCAGCAACAGGATTTGGTTGATTCCTCCTTCTTGACACCACCTGTGTAGAATCTAGTAGAATTCCTACTACATTCTGGATTTTTGCTGTTTTCCCCGGGTTGTACTAATTCATAATTTTGAAATCAACCACTTTCAAAAGCAAATTGCTCCCCAACCATGGGAATAGACCCTTTTCACTGCTTCCTTTCCTCCTATTACAACAACAAGAAACCCATCCTATTAGCTCTGTAAGCCATTGCCGATCCTTTCTTGTTTGCTTGGGGGGGAGCTGTTAAGGCTGCTGCTGCAGCAGTTTGATTCGTCGTCATCGTCATCATCGTTGTTGTCATTTTTTTCATTCCTATCACTCACGATGCTGCTTCTTTTTGCTTGTTTGAACATGGGAATAGCAACCACAAGCACTGTAAGTGACTTCCAGCTCTTTGTTTGTTGGGGGGAGATGTTCAGGCTGTTTTGGTTTTGTTTTGACTGTTTTGGTTTGATTTGGAGCTGTCGTCCTTGCCATTTGTCGTCATCGTCGTCATTTGTTTATTCCTATCTCATGGCACTGCTTCTTTTTTCTTTTGACCATGGCAATAGTTCCTTTCAGCAACCATGGTTTGAACTGTACCACCTTGAAAGAGCAAGACTCCAGCTCCCCAGAATCGATCTGCTGCTGCTGCAGCTCCCCGAACTCCATCATCGGACGCAACAACAACAACAACATCTACGGACGCAACAGCAGCAACAACAACAACGTTGATGGACGCAACGGCTGCAACAACAACAACGTTGATGGACGCAACGGCTGCAACAACAACAACGTTGATGGACGCAACGGCTGCAACAACAACCCAACAACAATCTGTAGCAGCCAGGAAGTCTACATTGAGCAACAACCCCTATTAGAAGAACCCTCCTCCTCCTCCATGAATTAAGGGGGACTGACAATGATGCTTCTTTTTGTTTGAAGCGGCGTCTTTTGGTCCCAACAGCCTCAATATTCATCATGGTGTGCTCTCTAGCAAGAAATAGGTCAACAGACTAATTCTAGCTCTTTTTCGGCATATACTCTGGTCCCTAGTCTGCTGTGTATTAGTCTGTTCTGGGAGTATCGAAACTAGTAGTTGTAAGAGAACAGTGATCAAAATACGACTGGAAATTGCACAGTACATTCTACTGGAAATCACGTAGAAAATAGTACCAGAATAAAGCGTGGTACCGGAGTACCACTTTTGGTACCAGAGTACCACCATCTGCTACCGGAGTACCACTCCCTTCTCCCGCCCGTTGAGCCTGTTTCAAACCCTCATTTTTCTTGGTACTTAGGAGTGAGTACACGTGCTCGTCCGCCGAAGCCATAGGATTACTATGTAACACCCCGTCCTCCGTTTTGGTTGGCACGTGTCATCCCCTCTCTAAAGAAAAACTCTCTTAAGAAAAATCCTCGGCACGCGTGCCTCGGATTTTTCTTAAGAGAGTTTTTCTTTAGAGAGGGGATGACACGTGCCAACCAAATCGACTCCGAGTAGTATCAGTGGGGAGGAGGGGTGTTACTTGGTACCACTCTAGCTGCTTGTTTCCTCGGCGGGGGCCTCGTAAACAAGCAGCTAGAGTGGTACTATAGGTAACACCCCGTCCTCCGTTTTGGTTGGCACGTGTCAACCCCTCTCTAAAGAAAAAACTCCCTTAAGAAAAATCCGAGGCGCGCGCGCCGAGGATTTTTCTTAAGGGAGTTTTTTCTTTAGAGAGGGGTTGACACGTGCCAACCAAATCGACTCCGAGTAGTATCAGTGGGGAGGAGGGGTGTTACTTGGTACCACTTTAGCTGCTTGTTGTTTACGAGGCCCCCGGGCCGAGGAAACAACAAGCAGCTAGAGTGGTACCAAGTAACACCCCTCCTCCCCACTGATACTACGAGGAGGAGGTAAAGGAGGAAAGGGGTGTTGACATGGTAATCTCTATGGCTTCGGAAGGACGGGCACAATGGCGGAGGAGGAGGTTGTTGCTCCTAGCTACTGTATTGGCGTTGCTTACAGTAGTATCGTTTCGATGCTGCTACAGGGGGAGTAGTAGCTGTTTGATGCTGCTACAGGTGGGGGACAAGGGTAAACTGGTACCAATCGGTGGTACCGAGGAGTACTTGTAGGAACAAGTACAAGATGTACGGTACGGATCAGTGGTACCATTTTGGTGGTACCGGAGTACCACTCACTTTGTTAAGTAATAATTTTTTCAACGCATTGCACCTGTTTTTAGGTATACTCAAGCGTAAAGAGGGAGCAAACGCGCGGGATTCACAGCAGCAGAAGGATTTGGTTGATTCCTTCTTGACACCACCTGTGTAGAATCGAGTAGAATTCCTACTACAAACTGGATTTTTGCTGTTTTTCCCCCGGTTGTAATTCATTATTTCCAAATCAACCACTTTCAAAAGCAACTTGCTCCCCCGACCATGGGAATAGACCCTTTTCGCTGCTTCCTTTCCTATTACAACAACAAGAAATCCATCCTATCACACTGTAAGCCATTACCGGTCCTTTGTTTGCTTGGGGGAGCTGTTAAGGCTGCTGCGGTTTGATTCGTTGTCATCGTCGTCATCGTCATCGTCGTGTTGTCATTTGTTTATTCCTATTGTCACTCACGACGCTGCTTCTTTTTGCTTCTTTGACCATGGGAATAGCCCCTTCCAGCAACGCGGTGTAGTAAGTCATTGACCGTCCTTTGTTTGCCTGGGGGGAGATGTTCAGGATGTTCTGTTTGATTTGCTATCATTGTCGTCATTGTTGTTGTCATCTGTTTATTCCTATCTCACGACACTGCTTCTTCTTTGCTTCGAATTATTAGCGACCCAATTACCAAACAGGCTAGGGTTCCTTTGATGCCGGATCCGGTTGTTGCTCCTACGATGCTGGATCCCGTTGCTCCCGTCTGAAGACCCCGCCGTGGATGATGAGATTTGATCTAGGGGAATGGTGGTGTATTGTTCTTCTTGTTCCGGCGTCCAAACTACAAGCAATGCCTACTCTGGTCTAGGGAACTGTGTATTCTTGCTCCGGTGGGGTCCAAACTAGTACAAGCACTGCTCCGATCTAGGGAACTGGTGTATCAACGGCGTCCAAACTACAAGCGCTGCTTCATTTATTACGGGACGACCGTATTTCTCATTCCAGCGCACGAGCTACAAGCTCTGATTTTGGCCCCAACAGCCTCAATATTCATCATGGTGTGCTCTCTAGCAAGAAATAGGTCTACAGACTAATTCTAGCTCTTTTTTGGCATATACTCTGGTCCCTAGTCTGCTGCGTCTTAGTGTGTTCTGGGAGTATGAAATAGTGGTAGGAAAATAGTGCTCAGAATAATACCATTTAGAAAATACAATACTAGTAGAAATCACGTAGAAAATAGTACCAGAAAAAGTGTGGTACCAGAGTACCACTTTTTGGTACCGGAGTACCACATTCTGCTACCAGAGTACCACTCCCTCCTTCCACCCGTTGAGCGAGTTTTAAACCCTCATTTTTCTTGGTACTTAGGAGCGAGTGCACGTGCTCGTCCGCCGAAGCCATAGGATTACCAAGTAACACCCCTCCTCCCCACTGATACTACGAGGAGGAGCTAAAGGAGGAAAGGGGTGTTGACATGGTAATCTCTATGGCTTTGGAAGGACGAGCACAATGGAGTAGGAGGTCCTTGCTAGCTACCGGTGTTGCTTAGCGTTTCGATGCTGCTACAGGGGGGGGACAAGGCTAAACCGGTACCAATTGGTGGTACCGACCAAAAACTCGTAGGAACAAGTAGAAACTGGTACAGGGGGGACAAGGCTAAACTGGTACCGATTGGTGTTACCAGTTTGGTGTTACCATCGTACCACTCACTTGTTAAGTAATAATTTTTTCAGCGCATTGCAGGTGTTTTTAGGTATACTCATGGGTAAAGAGGGAACTAACGCGCGGGATTTGCAGCAGCAGCAGGATTTGGTTAATTTCTTGACACCACCTGTGTAGAATCTAGTAGAATCCCTACTGCAAGGTGGATTTTTTCTGTTTTTCCCCGGTTGTAATTCATAATTTTGAAATCAATCACTCTCAAAAGCAAATTGCTCCCCAACCATGGGAATAGACCCTTTTCACTGCTTCCTTTCCTCCTATTACAACAACAAGAAACCCATCCTATTAGCTCTGTAAGCCATTGCCGGTCCTTTCTTGTTTGCTTGGGGGGGAGCTGTTAAGGCTGCTGCTGCAGTTTGATTCGTCGTCATTGTCATCCTCGTCGTGTTGTCATTTGTTTATTCCTAGTATCACTCACAATGCTGCTTCTTTTTGCTTCTTTGACCATGGGAATAGTAACAACCTATTCAATTACAACAACAAGCAACCCATTCTATCACACTGTAAGTCATTGACGATCCTTTGTTTGCTTGGAGGGGAGATGTTCAGGCTGTTCTGTTTGATTTGCCATCGTCCTTGTTTGTTTATTCCTCTCTCACCGCGCTGCTCCTTTTTGCTTTTGACCATGGGAATGGGTCATTTCAGCAACCATGGTTTGAACTATTCAAGAGATAGGCTGCTCCTCAGACTCGGGCTTTTGCTCCAGCTCAAGATCTTCGGACTTGGTCTCAGTCATCTAGTACGAACGCAACGGACTCAGTCATCTACCGATGCAATAGCAACAACATCAACCCAACGCCGGTCTGTAGCAGCCAGGAATTCTTCATTGAGCAACCCCTATAACAAGAAGAAGAACCCCCCTCCCCCTCCTTCTGGATCTCCAACTACCACCACTAGCAAGAGGAAGAAGCGCGCACGTCGGACCACCCCTCCTTCTGGTTGTTCCTCCTTCAATTCCGGTGCCACCAGCTGCTTCTTTGGCGCCTGGCTGTTTTATCCACAGCATCCAAACTACAAGCACTGCGCTGCTTCGATCTAGGGGACTGGTGTATCTATGGCATTTGAATTACAAGCACTGACTTGGATCATTGCAATTGACATGAGCAGCAATACGAGGATTGATTCCAGCGGCGATACGAGCTGCGATACAACAAGGTCCTCCCCCTTGTACCCGGTCCGCCCAACAGCCTCAATATTCATCATGGTGTGCTCTCTAGCAAGAAATAGGTCTACAGACTAATTCTAGCTCTTTTTTGGCATATACTCTGGTCCCTAGTCTGCTGTGTATTAGCCTGTTCTGGGAGTATCGAAACTAGTAGTGGTAAGAGAACAGTGAACAATCAAAATACGACTGGAAATTGCACAGTACATTCTACTGGAAATCACGTAGAAAATAGTACCAGAATAAAGTGTGGTACCAGAGTACCACTTTTGGTACCAGAGGAGTACCACCATCTGCTACCGGAGTACCACTCCCTTCTCCCGCCCGTTGAGCCTGTTTTAAACCCTCATTTTTCTTGGTACTTAGGAGTGAGTGCACGTGCTCGTCCGCCGAAGCCATAGGATTACTCTTGTAACACCATGGCTCGTACGGGAGAGCACGTGCACTCGATCCAATGGGTGCCTAAGTAAGAAAAAAATTAAAGACTCACGGGTTTAAAACAGACTCAACGGGCCGGAAAAGGTGCGAAGGAGGGGGTGTTACTTTAGTAACTTCGGTGGTACTTTGGTAATTTGCAAAATATGCCGTAGAACTGCTACACAATTTCTAGTAGTGTTTTCTGCTCTGACAATGGCATGGTACTGAAGTAATTTCGAAAATATGCCGTAGAATTCCTACACAAATATTAGTAGTGTTTTCTGCTCTGATAATGGATTGATACTTTGGCAACTCTGGGGTACATAATTAAGAATATGAGTAGAAGTGGTACGTGATTTTCTAGTAGTAGTGTTACTCGGTGCCTCTGTAGCTACCGTACGAGACAGTACTACTAGTAGAAATTTCGGTCGTGATTTCCAGTCGTATTCTGAGCACTCTTCACCTAGCACTCTTTTTGATACTCCCAGAACACACTAATACACATTAGACTAGGGACCAGAGTATATGCCAAAAGAAGAGCTAGAATTAGTCTGTAGACCTATTTCTTGCTAGAGAGCAAGTCATGATGAATACCGAGGCTGTTGGAAGGACCGCGTACAAGGGGGAGGAACTTCTTGTTGTATCGGAGCTCGTCACGCCGCTGGAATCAATCCTCGTATTGCTGCTCATGTCAATTGCAATGATCCAAGGCAGTGCTTGTAATTCAAATGCCATAGATACACTAGTTCCCTAGATCGGAGCACGTCCGATAACTGTCACGCGACCCAACGCGACCCAACGCAAGCCCTATTTTCAGAAAATCGGCCCTTTTGTGGTGAAGAGTTTCCACCCCCCACAGGTTGCGACCAAAACTCTTCCCGATGACTCAAAATGTCCATTGATCTCTCAATTTTGACTAAATTGATTTAAAAAATCTATTTCTCGCTACCAAACTTCTTAACCTTAACCCGAGATATGAAATAAAATTATTTTAAGAAGTGTTTATTTGCTCCGTTGTTGCATTCCACACTGTGTACAAAATACCACAATAAATACACACCAGTACAAAAACCATGTGCAAGTCTACAGGTAATGAACATGTGTGTGCTCCGTACACTGATATCTCTTCAAAAACAGAACAAGTGAAAAGACCCTGCAAACACATCAGAAAAACCCTCGCAGACATTATTTATTTTTGATAGGAATTCCGATCATCGAAATCACCGATGCCATTAACTTCCATTTTGACAGCCCTGCCACAACCCTTCTGTTTCTCCTTCACTAGAACAGACCATGAAGGTTCACCACCATACAAATAGTGCAAAATGACGCCAACTCAAATACCTACATGTTACTCTACTTCATTTTTGATCAGGAAGGGTATTCAAACGGCAAAGACAACAACCACTATGGAACCTACTCCAACCCATCTTTTTCCCCTTGGATAAAGGAGAGAATGGAGGCAGACATGTACAACCCCTACCAGGTTTGAATGCCAGCATGTTACTCTACTGATTTGCTGACTGGGAATGGCAATTGAAGGGCAATCCAACGGCAAATTACGAAGATACAAGGAACAACATTTCCATTTTGACAACCATTATATTTCTCCTACCGTAGAACAGACCATAAGAGCTCACCACGGTACAAATAGTACAAAATGACACCAACTCAAATGCCTACACGTTACTCTACTTCAATTTTTATTGGGAAGGGTATTCAATGGCAAATAAGACGAATCTGAATGATGAAGATGCAAAAAAACGAGCCAACGACAAAGACAACAATGACCCTGCTCCGGCCCATCTCTTTCCCCTTGGATAGAGGAGACAATGGAGGCAGACATGTATAAACCCTACCAGATTTGAACCCCAGCATGTTACTCTACTATTTTTTGACAGGGAATGGCAATCCAATGGCAATTGGACAGCAATCAAGCGCTGTTTTGAGCGCTGTTTTGAGCAGCGTTTCAAGCAGCGTTTCGAGCAGCAGGAAGCCAGCAGCCAGCAGCGGCGTTTTGGACCGGCGTTTTGGACTGGCGCTTTGGAGGAGCATCAGGAAGCCAGCAGCAAGCAGCAGCGTTTTGGACCGGCGTTTTGGAGGAGCAGCAGGAAGCCAGCAGCAAGCAGCGGCGTTTTGGACCGGCGTTTTGGAGGAGCAGCAGGAAGCCAACAGCCGGCAGCGGCGTTTCGGAGCGGCGTTTTGAGCAGTAGGAAGCCAGCAGCGAGCAGTAGCGTTTCAAGCGGCATTTTGGAGCAGCAGGAAGCCAGCAGCCAGCAGCCAGCAGCCAGCAGCCATGCTGGCTGCGGCGTTTTGAGCGGCGTTTTGGAGGAGCAGCAGGAAGCCAGCAGCCAGCAGCGGCGTTTTGGAGGAGCAGCAGGTAGCCAGCAGCCAGCAGCAGTGTTTCAACCGGCGTTTCACCTGGCGTTTTGGACCGGCGTTTCAAACAGCAGGAAGCCAGCAGCAAGCAGCAGCGTTTGGAGCGGCAATAGCAACTAGCAACAGCAACACCAATAGCAACTAGCGAGAGCAACAGCAATAGCGGCTAGCGAGAGCAACAGCAATAGCGACTAGCGAGAGCAACAGCAATAGTGACTAGCGAGAGCAATAGCAACTAGCAAAAGCAAAAGCAATAGCGACTAGCGAGAGCAACTGCAATAGCGACTAGCAAGAGGAACAGCAAGTGTAACAGCGAGAGAGTGAATTGTATTCCCCCCCAAATCCACCATCCGATCAATCAAATCGAACCCCCATACGAAATCCAATTGATTGAATCGAGTCCACCATCAAGTCCGCCATCTAATCCATCCAACACCCACACCAACATCATCGTGTTGCCTTCGATTTGTTGTTGGGGACAAAGTCCACCGTTGCTGTCCTTTCCACCGCCGACTTGTTGCTCCCTTGTACTGTTTGTTTTGTTGGCTCCTCATTGTCGTCCCTGAAATAGTAAGAAGAAATGCCAAAGTTAGAAAATGCATCATCTGTAATTCGGTTGGCAGAGCATGATCATTGTTTATCTATCTCACATTGTTCACCGATGCCCTTTTGCTGTCGAATTGTTGTTGCTGATACGTTGTTCCAACAATCGTTCTTCCAACAATCATTCTTCCGACAATCATCCCGATGAAATTGTTGTTGTTGCTGCTGCCGTAGATTTGAAGAAATCTTACTTGTATATCACGAAAAACTGGATCTTGATCCTGTTGATATAAATACACAAGGGATGCAGATTTTTTACTTTTCAAGACGTGTTTGCGGGCCCTCAAACAATATCTATCAAGCAATTCCTCTCTCGTCCTGGTCTCTATTGTCTTTTTTCAGCCAAGGCAGTTGTTTTGGACTAAAATATCTCGAGTCTGAATTCCCTGCCTAGTGATCATTGCTGATCAGTTCAGTGGGATCCCGCGTTCTCAGACGGAGTGCTTTATCATACAAATACGGTAAAGCAACTCTGCTCAAGATAAGTTTGGTAAGATTATGAAGGGAAAGAGTATTTTTTGCCTCGAAAAGAAAAGAAAATCACACTGTAAAATCACACTGTAAAATCACACTGTAAAATCACACTGTAAAATCACCACACTGTAAAATCGCCACACTGTAAAATCACACTGTAAAATCAGCAGTGTGAGTGTTTTCGCTATGTTCGAAAAAAAAATTACTTTTTGCTGTGTGTGTGTGTGTGTGTTCGAAGAAAAAAAATCGACACTTAACCTGTGAGATCTAATGCAGTAAATATAGAACAATGAAGAATACTTTGACTTTCTTAATTAAAATAAGAAGGTTAAGTAAATAAATCGCGTGTCGCGCGCCTTTTGAATATAGAACAATAAAGAATAGTGCCCTGATTTTTTAGTCAATGTTCTCAACTTGTAATACAGTGACTGTGACATGATCTTTCATGTACCGGTGTGTGAAGGTGTTTTTAACGGTAATGAATTTGTGTAGCATCATACGAGAGTAGCTTTCTAAACAATTTTTGTACTAGATAATTTCTGGTATTGAACTTGCGTAGCTTTCTACTACAGTAGCTTTCTACAGAATTTTTGTACAAGATAATTTCTGGTAACGCATTTGTGTAGCATCCTACGACAGTAGCTTTCTACACTATTTTTGTACTAGATAATTTCTGGTAATGAATTTGCATATAATTCTACAGCAGTAGCTTTCTACACTATTTTCGTACTAGATAATTTCTGGCACGCATTTGTGTAGCATCCTACGACAGTAGCTTTGTACACAATGTTTGTACTAGATAATTTCTGGTATTGAATTTGCGTATCTTTCTACGACAGTAGCTTTCTACATCATTTTCATACTAGATAATTTCTGGTAACAAATTTGCCTAGCATTCTACGACAGTAGCTTTCTACACAATTTTCGTACTAGATAATTTCGGGTAACAAATTTGTGTAGCATTCTACTATGGTAGCTTTCTACACAATTTTCGTACTAGATAATTTCTGGTAACAAATTTGCGTAGCATTCTACTATGGTAGCTTTCTACACAATTTTCGTACTAGATAATTTCTGGTAACAAATTTTCCTAGCATTCTACGACAGTAGCCTCATACACAATTTTCGTACCAGATAATTTCTGGTAACGAATTTGAGTAGATATCTACAGCAGTAGGTTTCTACACCGTTTTCGTACTAGATAATTTCTGGTAACAAATTTGAGTAGATATCTACAGCAGTACCTTCCTACACAATTTTGTGTACTCAATAATTTCTGGTAACGACTTTGCGTAGATATCTACAGCAGGAGTAGCTTTCTACACCATTTTTGTACTAGTTAATTTCTGGTAGTAATGTAGGTATGATAGTAATGACTTCTGTTGTTGGGGTGGTGAAACGTTTTTTTGTAAAATTCATGTCAACAATCATGGAACGGCGTTTCAGAATTCTCTAACCGGAACGGCGTTTCAGGCTCTAATCTACAATTAGAAAATAAAAATCAGATATTTTTGGTGATTAGTCCATGAATATTGTTCCTGTTATGGATTTTATGAATCATGAAAGAAACAGAAGTGACTTATATGTCATAGTTTGTGCGTCACCACCTAATCAGTGCATTTGGGTCCTGGATTTGGAGGAAGAATACACACTAATTTGCAATTAGAAATTAGAAAATCAGATATTTTGGGTGATAGGTCAATGAATATTGTTCCTGTAATGGATAAGATGAATCATGAAAGGAACAGAAGTGAGTTATCTGTCATAGTTTGTGCGTCACCACCTAATGAGTGCATTTGGGTACTGGATTTGGAGAAAAAATGCACACTAATTTGCAATTTAAAATTAGAAAATCAGATAATTGTTGTGATTAGTCCATGCATATTGTTCCTGTTATGGATAAGTTGAATCATGAAAGAAACAGAAGTGAGTTATCTGTCATAGTTTGTGTGTCACCACCTAATGAGTGCATTTGCTGGGTCCTGGATTTGGAGGAAAAATACACACTAATTTGCAATTAAAAAATAGAAAATCAGATATTATAGGTGATCAGTTCATGAATATTGTTCCTATAATGGATAAGTTGAATCATGAAAGAAACAGAAGTGAGTTATGTGTGATAGTTTGTGTGTCACAAACTAATGAGTGCATTTGGGTACTAGATTTGGAGAAAAAATGCACACTAATTTGCAATTAAAAATTAGAAAATCAGATATTTTTGTGATAGGTCCATGCATATTGTTCCTGTTATGGATAAGATGAATCATGAAAGAAACAGAAGTGACTTATCTGTCATAGTTTGTGTGTCACCACCTAATAAGAAGTGCATTTGGGTACTGGATTTGGAGGAAAAATACACACTAATTTACAATTAAAAATTAGAAAATCAGATATTTTTGGTGATCAGGTCATGAATATTGTTCCTGTAATGGATAAGATGAATCATGAAAGAAACAGAAGTGAGTTATCTGTGATAGTTTGTGTGTCACCACCTAATGAGTGCATTTGGGTACTGGATTTGGAGGAAGAATACACACTAATTTGCAATTATAAATTAGAAAATCACATATTTTGGGTGATTAGTCCATGAATATTGTTCCTGTAATGGATAAGATGAATCATGAAAGAAACAGAAGTGACTTATCTGTCATAGTTTGTGTGTCACCACCTAATGAGTCCATTTGGGTAATGGAATTGGAGGAAAAATACACACTAATTTGCAATTTAAAAATTAGAAAATCAGATATTTTTGGTGATCGGTCAATAGATATTGTTTCTATTATGGATAAGATGAATCATGAAAGAAACATAAGTGAGTTATGTGTGATAGTTTGTGTGTCACAAACTAATGAGTGCATTTGGATACTGGAATGGGAGGGAAAATACACACTAATCTGCAATTAGAAATTAGAAAATCAGATATTTTTGGTGATTAGTCCATGAATATTGTTCCTGTAATGGATGAGATGAATCATGAAAGAAACAGAAGTGACTTATCTGTCATAGTTTGTGTGTCACAAACTAATGAGTGCATTTGGGTACTGGATTTGGAGGAAGAATACACACTAATTTGCAATTAAAAATTAGAAATCACATGTTTTGCGTGATTAATCCATGAATATTGTTTTTGTTATGGATAAGATGAATCATGAAAGAAACAGAAGTGAGTTATGTGTGATGTTTGGTGTGTCACCACCTAATGAGTGCATTTGGGTACTGGATTTGGAGGAAGAATACACACTAATTTGCAATTAAAAATTAGAAAATCACATGTTTTGGGTGATTAGTCCATGAATATTGTTTTTGTTATGGATAAGATGAATCATGAAAGAAACAGAATTGAGTTATGTGTGATGTTTGGTGTGTAACCACCTACTGAGTGCATTTGGGTCCTGGATTTGGAGGATTAAAAATATTGGGTAATGACTCTCAAAGTTTTTGGTGCCGTACATGAAAATATTCTTTCTCGTGACTCATCTGATGCATATTGGGAACAACATTGCCACACATAATGCTGAAAATGTTGTGGCTTGTGTCTCCAAATGACACACAAGAGGGTATTTTTGTTGCAAATCCGGGGCACAAACTGACTTATTGGGTAATGACTTACAAAGTATCTGGTCCAGGCCATGAATGATTTTTTCATGACTTCTATGATGCATATTGATAACAATATTGCCCCACAGATTGCTGAAAGTGTTGTGGCTTGTCTCTCCAAATGGCACACAAGAGAATATTATTGGTGCAAATCCAGGGCACAAAATGACTTATTGGGTAATGACAGGCAAAGTATGAGGTCAAGTCCATAATAGGAAGAACATTTACTTTGTAGAATCCAATCACCAAAAACGTACTTTAATGAGTGTCAAATGAAAATAATTCATAAGTTGTTTAATTGAAATGGAGGTGCTGTTTTTTTATTATTCTCAGACAAAAGAATGGTGCGGATATTACCAGTACTACTAGTTGTAGCTAATATTGCATGGAAAAAGGTACATAGTTGGGTACTGTGCAAAAAGTGTACGTAGATAGGTACCATACTGACCCAAGGGAGTTTCGAACCACTGACTGGCTACCACATTCTACAGATGGGTTGGGAATTTAGATACATAACCTTTGTGTAATCACAATTTCCTCTTTGAAAAAATTATGGCGCGGGAGGGGTGACGTGCACTTGTACATGCTTTACTTATATAGAAAATAAAGGCCGTGCACAAGCCAGGCACATGGAAGAAGTCAGGGTGCATAGCACAGACAACACACATAAAACCACACACACATGAAAAACTGTATACACACGGAACCACCACACAAAACGCAACACATGCTTCTTGGTTGGCACAGTTTTTTTTTAAGCAGGGAAAATGAATGTTGTCTGACAGTCACAAACAACGGAACAACGGAACAACCAAACAACAAAGAAGAAACACTAGTCAGTGACAATAACAGCAATTCGTTGGAGATTCTATTTGTTTCTGATCTTTCTTTCTTTTCTTTTTCTTTTTATTGAAATGGAACAACAATCAAACAAACCAACAAGGGAAAGAACCACACTCAAAATGGAACAACGAATTTTAAAAAAGGAATGACAGAATGGAACAACAGAACAACAGCAGTGAGTGACAATGACGGCAATTTGTTGGAGATACTATTTGTTTCTGATCTTTCTTTCTTTCATTTTTATTTTTATTGAAACAGAACAACAATCAAACGAACCAACGAAGGAAAGGAGGGCACTTAAAACAGAACAACCAATGAAACAGAACGGAACAATGGAACGGAACAATGGGACAGAATGACAGAATGGAACAACAGAAAAGTTCACACACAAAAAACTGTACACACACGGAAAACTGTACATACCCCAAATCAAAACCACACAAAAAGCAACACATCCTTCTTGGTTGGCATGGTATTTAAAAAAATGAAAAGCACGGAAACAATGGATCGGCAATGAAAGAAAACAACGAGAAACAGTAGTGAGTGACAATGAGAGCAATTTGTTGGAGATTCTATTTGCTTCTGATCTTTCTTTCTCTTATTTTAATTCTTCAGGAACAACAAACCAACAAAAGGACATAAGAAGGACAAAGGGATGAAACAGAATGACAAAACGGAACAATCAAATGGAACAGAACAGCGGAGCAAGGCAAGTGTTTGCTAGATTGTGCAAGAAGGTACAAACGTTAAGAAAAGATCCGGAAACGGGTAAAAATTTGAAGAGAATGATGCTGGAAAGATTCAAGTCAGAAAAAAACCCTACCGGTACTGTATCAAAACATGGTGGCACTGTTGCCAGTAGTCTTGCTGAAGAGAAAAATGAGGATGACAACTAGATTGATCCTGTATTGATGCAATTGCTTGGCGGAATGGAGGAAGTTTAGGCATTGTTTTCATAATCATTACTGTTCATTGTGTCAGTCCATTCACTAATTTGACGACAACGCGGGTGGGTTCACACCTAGTACGACACGGGTAAATCTTCGGGGAGAGTGATTAGTTGGGTAAAAGGTACATATTCTACATACATTGCATACCGTTGCAATAAATAGTACATTGTGTGACACAACCAATTAAAATGTACGGAAAGAAGTACTCATACCTATCATACATATTTTGTATATGATACTACTAGACAAATTCTTGACCCAAAACATTCAACTGTAGTGGTAGGTAGTCGCAAGCAATGATATTAAATTTTAAGGGTTGTGTGTTGCAAGCACAAATATTAAATTATAAGGGTAGTGTGTCGCGAGCAATGGAGATACATTTTAAGGGTTGTGTGTCGCGAGCACTAATGTTAAATTTTACTGGTTGTGAGTCATGACCTTGCGTATTTAATTTTAGTAGGTGTGATTCGCGTACATACGGGTAGGTGATATTAAAAATTAAAAATAATTATTCATGACCCAAGGAAAAAAATAATCGCGAACCAGGGATTGAGAGTTAGAAAAATGAGCATGATACGAAGCAACCAAATCACAGGAGGGGCTTGGTTGTGAGTCATGACCTTGCATATCTAATTTTAGTAGGTGTGATTCGCGAGCGTACGGGTAGGTTTTATTAAAAATTAATAATAATTATTCATGACCCAAGGAAAAAAATAATCGCAACCCAGGTATTGAGAGTTAGAAAATTGGGCATGATACTGACCTAGCGAATCACAGGGGGGGCTCGTGTTAAAATTACACACAAGCAGGGGTTGCGAAAGTACTTCTTGCTCAACACACGGAGTTGTGTGTGAAAATATTCAAAAAATACTTTTTGATTTGATTAAGATGGAGTGCGAAAAATTACTTTAGTATCGAAACCGGTACTAAAGTAATTTTTCACACATACAACACGGTGGACTGTGGGGAGAGCAGGTTTATCCTTGTCCCCCCGTGAAACTGCAGCAACAAAGAGCAACGCTCACTAGCAACAAGAACCCCCCCCCCCCAACAGCAGCAACAACAAGCAACCGACGCTCGATAACAAGCAAAAGCTCCCCCCTCCTTCCCTTTGTGCTCTCCCTTATGACCATGGTATTACATACCTAACCACCCCTCCTCCTTGCTCTCCTCCTCATAGTATCTGGGGGGGGAGTTTTCTTTAGGATGCTTCCTTTTTCCTCGGGCCGGGGGCCCTCGTAAAAAGGAAGCATCCTAAAGAAAACTCCCCCTCCAGATACTACTCGGAGTCGTTTGGTTGGCACGACTCATCCTCCCCTATCTAAAGAAAAATTCTTGGCGCGCGCGCCTCAAATTTTTCTTTAGAGAGGGGATGAGTCTTGCCAACCAAAACAGAGGAGGGGTAGTTACATATAGTAATACCATTGATCGCACGGGAGAGCACGTGCACTCCCAAAATCGATGCCTAAGTAAAATAAAATAAAAGGGACTCACAGGTTTAAAACAGACTCAACAGGCGCCAAAAAGGTGCAAAGAAGTCAAACATATGCCGTAGAATTGCTACACAATTTCTAGTAGTGTTTTCTGCTCTGAATGGCATGATACTAAAGTAATAACGAAAATATGCCGTAGAATTCCTACACCATTACAAATAGTGTTTTCTGCTCTGATAATGGTACGATACTTAAGTCAATAGTAGTAGTGTTACTCCTATGCAGTAGTATTTCTGTCGTGAATTCCAGTTGTATTCTGAGCACTCTTCACCTAGCACTAGTTTTGATACTACCAGAACAGACTAATAGGTAATAGACTAGGGACCAGGGCATGTTCCAAAAAAAGAGCTAGAATTACTAGTCTGTCGACCTATTTCTTGCTAGAGAGCAAGTTATGATGAATATTGAGGCGTTTTGGGCCAAAATCAGAGTTTGTTGGCAGAATCATCGTATGCTTGTATTCCGGATGCCGTGCTGAATACACCAATCCCCTAGATCGGAGCAGCGCAGCAGTGCTTGCACTTCGAGCAGCGCTTGTAGATTGAGTAGGAATGATGTCGTCTTCAGAAGCGACCGGTGCAACAGCAACAGCAGCACCGGCATGTTCCGCAGTGGTTGATTTTGAAATAATGAATTACAACGCGGAAAAAACAGCAATAAATCAAGGTTGTAGTAGGGATTCTACTTGATTCTACACAGTGAGAAGCAATCAAATAAGCGGAATCCCTGTGCTGGTGCCGCTGTTGTCGCTAATCCCGTGAGTAAGTTCCCTCTTTGCCATATATATTGCTCAACAACACCCGGAGTTGGTATGTGACAAACGCTTAAAAATACTAAGTTACTTATGGTAACAGGCTTAGAAATACTTTTGACTGGTAATAACGATCCAGGATGTCGTAGGGATTCTACTAGATCCTACTGCACGGGGAAACCGCCAAAAAGGTTTTTAAAATCCAGGATTCAGTAGGGATTCTACTAGATCCTACACAGCTGTCAAGGAATGAATCAATCGTGCTGTAGGGCCTAGTAGAATCCCGTGAACCACCGTTGAGCAACTCAAAAAGTATTTTTAGAAGATTTTCACGCACAACTTCGTGTGTTGAGCAAGTACTTACTTGCTCAACACATGGAGTTGTGTGTGAAAATGTCCTAAAAATACTTTTTGAGTTGCTCAACACGGAATCGAAAAAATTACTTTAGTATGGAAAACCAGTACTAAAGTATTCTTTCACACATACAACACGTGGGACTGTGGGGAGAGTAGAATGAATGAATCCGCACGATTTACCTTGAAACCGGGAGGGGGGGGGGGGGTAATGGTAAATGGGGGATGTAATCCGGAGCAATAGAAGAACAACAAGCAGCACCAGCAGCAGCAACAAACAGCAAGCATTGGTGGTCCCTAGCAAGAACCTCCTCCTCTTCCCTTAGTGCTTTCCCTTACGACCATGGTATTACTATTTTCTACGCGATTTCTAGTAGAGTTCTATTTTCTAAATCATAGTAGTATCGGTATGATTCTGAGCACTATTTCCTACCACTATTTTTGGTACTCCCAGAACAGACTAGTACACAGCAGACTAGGGACCAGAGGAGTATATGCCAAAAAAAGAGCTAGAATTAGTCTGTAGACCTATTTCTTGCTAGAGAGCACACCATGATGAATATTGAGGCTTCTGGGGCCAAAATGGCCACAAATATGGCAGTTTTGCACT
This sequence comes from Pseudo-nitzschia multiseries, assembly GCA_037355745.1. Taxonomy (NCBI): domain Eukaryota; phylum Bacillariophyta; class Bacillariophyceae; order Bacillariales; family Bacillariaceae; genus Pseudo-nitzschia; species Pseudo-nitzschia multiseries. The sequence goes on from CM074783.1 coordinate 7,593,425, forward strand.
CGAACGTAGTAGAAACACCAAAAAGAGGTACTTGAGCGCACTGCTTGTGGTTTGGACGTAGAATCCAAAACAGAGCTACGTCACATAAACGATGCTCGTGCTTTCGTAAAATTCGTGCGATATTTTAAAATATTCCGAAACATTTTGTTGCGCGCACAATAAATAATTCTCTACCTATTTTTGCACGCAACAATTTCAAGTAGGACTATTTTCCTATCCATATTTTCACCCCTTGTTTCATGGTTGCTTCCAAATTTTTCTATTCTACAATTTTGTTTCATGCTTACCCCGTTAATATTTACTCGCCATTTAATTTTTGTTATTTTCCACACGAAACTCATCTTTTGTAATAATATCCTCTATGTACACTGATATTGTCATAGCGTTGATACCATTTTCTGAACAAATATAGGAGCTTCTTGATAACCAGCAATGTATTCTGTTATGTTGCTTTCACAATACTCACACTACATTTATCGAATATCAAATTCCAACAACCATATTTTTGTACTAATAAGAAAATATTTTATCCGCATTTGCAATACTCTCCGACATTTTACAATATTCATGCTACGCTTATCAAATACGGAAATACAACAAACATATTTTGTAACAAATACGAAAGTATTTTATCAGCCTTTGAAATTATCTTGTTTATTGTATTATATTCGAACAGAAGACCCGGAACAATATTGTGCTAACCATAAAATAATAATGAACTAGCCGTTCTACTATTGATGTTGATATCATCCATTACTCTTGTTCGTTTTTATTGTATTCCATGAAAAATTTGTAGTCCTCATCATCTTCGCCAAGAATCTCAACCAAGGTACGTTTTCGCTTCCGTGTTTTTCCCTCTTTGTTCTCCTCCTTATCTTGTTGTTTACGATTGCCATTTTGCTTTTGGTACATTTTAAGTATTTCCGTCTCTAATTCTTTTGACTGTTGTTCCTCCCTTCGTTCTTCTAATTCGCTTACTAGGTATTCGTAAAGATCTTGTCCCTCGTTACTCCACCCCTCCTTATTTCCAGACTTACCGTCAGTGAATTTTTTTCTCAACCTCGTGCCCTTTGTTGTGTTTAGCCACGAGTCGTAGTCGTTGTAAAGGAAAAGCAATGCAAAAGCTTCATCGCTTGGGGTGAAAATGTTACTGATTGTCATTCTGACTGATTTTCTTTTGAAGTCTGTCTGTTTTGGTGACACCGCTCCAAGAATTCTTTTCATGAAGTATTTGAATTCTGGTGAATTTTTCCGCCGATAGTCTTCGTGCAATTGGTACCTATTTTCTGAGTTAACGTCTTGTGTGTCCGTGATTAGAACCATTCCTGGGAAACAATCTGGTATCAGGTTGTTTCTTTTATCGTCTACGTGTCAGTGTTCATACGACCAAAATGTTAGAATGGCTTATGAACGATTGCATGCCGGCAAACATTTTCTTGTTGGTTGCGTACCTTTGTAGTTTTTCCTGCCAAGAGTTTGAGCATTGTGCCTACACGCAGTCACTGCACGGCAATAAATTCCACTCCACTTTTGGTCTTTTATATCAATCGTATTTGGTATTTCATTGTTATTTGCTTGTTTTACAATTTTGAATATCGTCGCCTTCACGAATGTAATCTCTGGCGGGAATTTAAATTTCCTGAATGCTTTTTCTTTGACGTGTTTGACAATGTTGTTTTCCAAGTTATCGTTATCGTATTGTTTTGTTGTCTGTAGAATATTTCTGTTGCTACTGTTGGTGGTTGTATATGTTTGGCTATCGTTTGTGTTTGTTCGGTCACTTCCCGATACACTGCTGTTTGGGCTGTTTGTGTTATTGGTAACAAAGGTTCTACCTGTCACCGGACTGCAAATAGTACTCAGTTCCACCATAATTTTTTTGTTAACTCGTGCACCTCAACTTACCGTTTTTTCCTTTGATTGATTTGGCGCGCTATTTTTATGATAATAATGTTGTTTGTAGGAATCGTTTGGTAATTTTTTTTCATTCCTACTGTACACACTGTAATCTCTTGATTTACTGTCTCCAAGGAATAGCTGTATTTCAACTAATTGTACTATCTGTGAGTGTTGTTCTTGTACTGTCGCCTGCCTATCTTATTTTCGAGCGTGCCGTGATATTCTGGAATGTGGAGTCCTCAAAATTTTGGCGCGGACCACAATCCGTAGGTTCCACTGAGGGTAATCGTACGTAGCCCAAGCATTGATTCTCGTACCTATTGTCTTTTCATTTTCTGCAACGGTGTTGCAAGAAAAGCCCTTTTTGTTGTTTTGTTATTTTCTATGGAGTCCATTTTTTGAATGTATCGACGTCTTTTTGTACTAGTCCATCAAAAACAGCCTAACTTTAAGTAGTGTAACTTTCCTCATCAGGATATGATTGGTTCTTGATATAGATGTTAACGTGTCCAGTGGATCGATTCCTCCGTAGAGATGTGGTGTACAAAGGGTAGTCTCCGTAATTTTTGGTTATTGTTTTTTGATTTTTGTATGAACAAGTAACCAAAATAGTGTTTCTCAGTTACTTTTTGAGTGCAAAAGTGTGTTATTTTCTGAAATGTTTGGATGGATATTCCTCATAGTACTATGGATTAGGGAGACTATGAAACAATATTGACAAGTCTCAGGCTGATACTTTAGTCATTATGAATTTTCTAATAATGTTTGTCCCTGGCCATGCATGTACCAAAATAGTGAGTCCTACTCAGTTTTTGAGTGCAAATGTGTGGCATTGACTGCAATTTCAGGATGAATAGTGTTCATACTATGGATGGGGTACACTACAAAACAAACTGGACAAGAAACAGGCTGATACTTTAGTCAGTATGAATTTTAGAATAATGTTTGTCCCTGGACATGCATGTACCAAAATAGTGAGTCCTACTCAGTTTTTGAGTGCAAATGTGTGGCATTGACTGCAATTTCAGGATGAATATTGCTCATACTATGGATGGGGTAGACTATGAAACAAACTGGACAAGAAACAGGCTGATACTTTAGTCAGTATGAATTTTAGAATAATGTTTGTCCCTGGACATGCATGTACCAAAATAGTGAGTCCTACTCAGTTTTAGAGTGCAAATGTGTGGCATTGACTGCAATTTCAGGATGAATAGTGTTCATACTATGGATGGGGTAGACTATGAAACAAACTGGACAAGAAACAGGCTGACACTTTAGTCAGTATGAATTTTAGAATAATGTTTGTCCCTGGACATGCATGTACCAAAATAGTGAATCCTAGTCAGTTTTAGAGTGCAAATGTGTGGCATTGACTGCAATTTCAGGATGAATATTGCTCATACTATGGATTGGGGAGACTATGAAACAAACCAGACAAGAAACAGGCTGATACTTTAGTCAGTATGAATTTTAGAATAATGTTTGTCCCTGGACATGCATGTACCAAAATAGTGAGTCCTACTCAGTTTTAGAGTGCAAATGTGTGGCATTGACTGCAATTTCAGGATGAATATTGCTCATACTATGGATGGGGTAGACTATGAAACAAACTGGACAAGAAACAGGCTGACACTTTAGTCAGTATGAATTTTAGAATAATGTTTGTCCCTGGACATGCATGTACCAAAATAGTGATTCCTTGTCAGTTTTAGAGTGCAAATGTGTGGCATTGACTGCAATTTCAGGATGAATAGTGTTCATACTATGGATGGGGTACACTATGAAACAAACTGGACAAGAAACAGGCTGACACTTTAGTCAGTATGAATTTTAGAATAATGTTTGTCCCTGGACATGCATGTACCAAAATAGTGAGTCCTACTCAGTTTTAGAGTGCAAATGTGTGGCATTGACTGCAATTTCAGGATGAATATTGCTCATACTATGGATTGGGGAGACTATGAAACAAACCTGACAAGAAACAGGCTGATACTTTAGTCAGTATGAATTTTAGAATAATGTTTGTCCCTGGACATGCATGTACCAAAATAGTGAGTCCTACTCAGTTTTAGAGTGCAAATGTGTGGCATTGACTGCAATTTCAGGATGAATATTGCTCATACTATGGATGGGGTAGACTATGAAACAAACTGGACAAGAAACAGGCTGACACTTTAGTCAGTATGAATTTTAGAATAATGTTTGTCCCTGGACATGCATGTACCAAAATAGTGATTCCTTGTCAGTTTTAGAGTGCAAATGTGTGGCATTGACTGCAATTTCAGGATGAATAGTGTTCATACTATGGATGGGGTACACTATGAAACAAACTGGACAAGAAACAGGCTGACACTTTAGTCAGTATGAATTTTAGAATAATGTTTGTCCCTGGACATGCATGTACCAAAATAGTGAGTCCTACTCAGTTTTAGAGTGCAAATGTGTGGCATTGACTGCAATTTCAGGATGAATATTGCTCATACTATGGATTGGGGAGACTATGAAACAAACCTGACAAGAAACAGGCTGATACTTTAGTCAGTATGAATTTTAGAATAATGTTTGTCCCTGGACATGCATGTACCAAAATAGTGAGTCCTACTCAGTTTTAGAGTGCAAATGTGTGGCATTGACTGCAATTTCAGGATGAATATTGCTCATACTATGGATGGGGTAGACTATGAAACAAACTGGACAAGAAACAGGCTGATACTTTAGTCAGTATGAATTTTAGAATAATGTTTGTCCCTGGACATGCATGTACCAAAATAGTGAGTCCTTGTCAGTTTTAGAGTGCAAATGTGTGGCATTGACTGCAATTTCAGGATGAATAGTGTTCATACTATGGATGGGGTACACTATGAAACAAACTGGACAAGAAACAGGCTGACACTTTAGTCAGTATGAATTTTAGAATAATGTTTGTCCCTGGACATGCATGTACCAAAATAGTGAGTCCTACTCAGTTTTGAGTGCAAATGTTTGGCATTGACTGCAATTTCAGGATGAATATTGCTCATACTATGGATGGGGTAGACTATGAAACAAACTGGACAAGAAACAGGCTGATACTTTAGTCAGTATGAATTTTAGAATAATTTTAGTCATTACCCAGTAAGTTCTACTTAAGTAGGTATGAAGAAAAAAATTCGAAGCCCTAACCCTAACCCTAAGTATGTACAAAGAAAAAGAAAAAATTCGAAGTACCTCAATTTCACTTTGGTTCCCTCCGTACGGGAATCCACATTTTGAAGAACGTGTGCAACCCCTATTAACCTATACCGTTGGAAAGCTTATGAGAAGACAAACACGAATCTGCTGTTTGTTTCTGTTTCATGTAGATTCAGTACTAATTCCAAAATAATTCGAACAAACGTTGGAACGTTCAAAAAATTCAAAATAATTCGAACGTTGTACGTTCAAAAAATTCAAACGGATGAACGTTGTACGTTCAAAAAATTCAAACGGATCACATACAGCATTCAGTACTAGCTACTAGCATGTAGATTCAGTACTAATTCCAAAATAATTCAACGTTCGAACATTGTTCGAACGTTCGAACGTTCAAAAAATTCAAAGGATCACATACAGCATTCAGCACTAGCACATCATGTAGATTCAGTACTAAGAAAAAAGTGCACTGTAAAATCACTCACACTGTTCGAAAAGTGAATTTAGTTCACTTTCGAATCAAATTGACCGAGCTCATTTTCCAACTTATCTGAGTAGAGTGTTGTTTCTTGCAAGCAACACTTCGTCCGAGAACGTGGGATCCGACCCTCTTCGTCACATGCCTTAGGGCGACGATGTCACGAGCACAACGATCCGTTCTCAGATATTTCAGTCCGATATAACAGCCTTGTACTGCAAAAGAAGTAGAAAGCATTCGATTAGGGATTAGTTGCTGGAAAGATATTCTTGTTTGGACGGCCGCCTTACATAAACATCTTGAAAGCACAAAATCTGCATCAATTGCCTATATATCAACAGGAACAAGTCCCTGTTTTTCGTGACATAGGAATTACTACAAGTCTGCAAATCAACGGCAGCACCAACAACGATTGTCGGAACAACATATTGGCAACAACGATTGGAATCGAAGGCAGCACCAAGTGGAAGGCAACAACGTGAGATAGATAGACATTGCTGCCTGCCTGTTGCATTGATGATGATGTTCTTTTTCCTCACTTCTATTTTTTCTTCTTATTTTCATAGGGACGGATCGGTATAACAAATCGGAACAATAGAGGCTCGGCGAATCTTTCCTGGTGTCGCTGGAGGTGCATCTTCTTCTTCCCTGCTGGAGGCTGCAACATCGGACCGGAACAGGAATCGGAACAATAGAGGTGCGGCGAATCTTCCGTTGAGGTGGAACAACAGATCAGAACAACAAATCGTTAGCAACAAATTGATCGGACGCCAACTGTGTAGGTTAGCATGTAGATTATATTATTCTGTTGTTATAATTTACTCTACTAGTACTACATCAATAGATACTCACCCATTTTGTTCAATTATTACATGTTTTCATAGACCAGCAACAGCAACCACAATCGAATTGCAAATGGCAGCGGTAACAACAATAGCGGCGGCAGATAGCAAGCAACACGGAGCGGCGACAGAGAGCAATCAACAGCAATTGAGCAAACCGGAACAATCGAACCAACCGAAACCGGGAACGATCAAAACACAAAGCGAAAGCAACAGCCACCAACAGGAACGATCGAACCAAAAATGTATGACTGTACCCTACTAGTACTATACCGTCCAAAATACTGGAAAAGGGCATTTGGTGCAACGCCGTTGCAGAAAATAGAAAAACGCAAAATACACATGAGAAGGGGGGTATGATTGTACCATACTAGTATACCATCAAAAATACGGGAAAAGGGCATTTGGTGCAACGCAGTTGCAGAAAATAGAAAAACGCAAAATAAACTTGATCTTGACCTTCAATTCGTCAGATATGTTTCTTCCTACATTGGGTGTCGTAATTACTAGCGTGTTTGAATCACAATGGGAATCGTCAACATCAATGTTGTTGCCTTCTTCATCATTGACAATCAAAGAGTGGGGGGCCTCTATGCTCACACTTCCTTCTTCCTCATCGTCGGCATTAGGAAAGAAAAAATTGTCATCGGAGACAGAATCATTGTCATCCTCTATGTTTGTTAATTCCCGACCAATCAAGGCACGCCCAATCGGTTCGACAGAAGGGTCATACATAACTTGATTGTCGAGCACCTCTGGTAATGCGCCGTCACTACTCTGTGGACCGTTACAGGTGCTCGTTAGACCTAATTGTTGAGTAGCATCCTCGAGCTTCTTCCTCGATTTTCTAATGAATAACGAAGATGCAAAATCATCTACCCCCAAACACCGGTAGTAATAAGAATAACATGTACCCGGATTACGTGAAATATGGTTGAGAAGACCGGGAGAAACAATTACTCCCGTTTTCTTTCTTCGTCGCGCTGTAAACAAGGGGGGTTTCTTCTTCTTGGTAACCTTCTACTTTCCGTAACCAGTAGTGATCAGAGGAGAGTCCCGGTAGCAACGTACACAATATACCTGATATTTGGGAGTGCGGACCATCGTTACTACTGAAGTCGTACAATAGCCAGTAATAACAATAGAAAAAAGGAAACGATTGAGATTAAAAAATTGCGACCATGCACTGTTTGTTTCAGGCATAAAATTCAGTAACATGCCACTACTTCGGAAACAGATTCCAGTGGGGTAGGAAAATGAAATGTGCATAAAAATATTATGAGTTCGACATTAATTTTAATAAATAGGGTGAAATTACAAAGGGGGACCAGTGGAGTTCGACCCAAATATGCGCGTGATTCTGAAATAACCCTGAATCTCGTTTGTGTGACGTAGTACTAGTTACAAAACAGCAAGTGCTGGGCTGCTGTTTGTACTTGTCTAAAGCCTTGTACAAACAGCAGCCCAGCACTCGCTGTTTTGCCGTATTAACCTACTAGTAGCAAATGTGCTGCATCCAGGCAGGCCCCTCAGTATGAACTCTTCCTGGAACTGTCAATTGACCACCATGGCATTCAACAGCAGTAACTTGAACTTCTGAGTCCGTGGAAGCACCAAAAGATACCCTGCCAGAAGGACAAGTGCTGTGAGAAAACACTTCCAAGGGAGATGGACCCCATGCACCATTCTGCTCTTCGTAGCGATGATAGTGATTTTCACCAAAAGAGATGCGACGGTGGTCTTGAGGAGGTGGACGTGCTTGAGAGCCTCTTTCAACAAGAGAGGGGCGCTGCTCCTTGTATCGTGGCTTGCAGGACTGACGCGGTGGTGGCTTGCGTTCCTGCTCCTTGTATTGGTGCGGCTCGTAGGACTGACACAGAGGTTGCTTGCGCTCCTGCTCCTCATATCCCAGCTTGTGGGACAGGGGAAGCGGCTCCTCATATTGTGGCTCATAGTAGGACTGGTTTTCACCAAAAGAAACACGGCAAGGGTCTTGAGGGGGTGGCTTGCGCTCCTCATATCGCGGCTCGTAAGACTGAGTACATGGTGGTAGTGGTGGCTCTTCATACAGTGGCTCATACCGGTTGCAATGCTTGTATTGTAGCCTGCTGCTGCAATCACGAGGACGCTCATATGGACCGCCGTAATCCTCATATCGGGGTTTGTGAGGACGATCGTAATCCTCATTTTGCGGGCGATCCTCAGCAAATCAACCGCGATCCTTGTACTGGGGCTTGGATGGGAGGGGGCTCATTGTGGTAGTCACAACGTGAATGTAAATCATGTTCCCGCCACTGATTGGTGCAATCAGTGAATGGCATATGAACTGGAGAAGGCTCTTCCTCTGTACCAAAAGAGATATTTGAGGGGAAGGATGGGGGAGATGCCTCGGGGACTTCAAATTGCTGGGTCATCAACCCCAAAGCTCTAGCAGCCAAATCAGAAGAAACTGAGTCCTTGGAGCGGTCACCAAAGGAGTGCTGGATGGAGAGCAGCAGGGGGAATTCATCCAAAAAGGGGGCTGGGGCTTGGGATTCTTCTGCAGATGAAGCTGGATCCAGCGTGCAAGGTGCAGCAGGCGCCGGCACAGGAGATGACGCACGAGGTTCAGGAGGTGCAGGAGATGGCGCGCAAGGTGCAGGTGCACAAATCTTTGATGGGGATTCATGATTGGCGCAAAGCTAGCCTGTTGATTTGGTTTGATGTACCGAGTGGTGATATCAATGTTGGCATGGCCACCCATACACTTAATGAGAGATGGGCAGACAGATGCATTTGTAACCTTGGAGAGTGCCTCGTGACTCTTCCCATGGGCAGTACACCGCTCAGGGTTATCGTAACCACTCCAAATAGCAATTTGATCCAGAAGTCCATTGACTTTGTGAGCACCAATCACCTTGCTTGCACTGCAATTCAATACCCAAGAACAGCCCTCCTTCTCCCATATCTGCAAAGACAGAAAAAAAGCAGCGCAAGTTGGTTAGATATACAAAAAACAAAGACGTGACACGCAGAAAACAGAACACACACACACACACAGTTTCCTTGATTTCTTTCTTGGATGTGGGCTTCCTGCAGATCCTGTTTGAATTCTGGCAGTCATCAGGGACCATAGAAAGCAGCTTGATGGTAGTTTGGTACGTGGAAAGAGCATCAGAACTATAGGGGCAAGGAAGGGTCCTCTTCTGAGTGTTTTCCTCATCAATAACCTTGTGTTTGAGAGATAAAGCACAATTTATCTGGCTGCTGTAGGTTTCCTTGAACCAAACAAAAGGAATGCCAGCAAATTCCCCTTCCTGAATGAGTCCTGTTTCAACATCTTCCTTGACAAGTGAAGTAGGTTCCTTGCAACCGCGAGTAGCCCATTCGGTCATAATGTTCTTCAATGTTGTTGAACAGATCAAGTGGATTCTTGGGGTCGCGAACAGCCTCCCACTGTTTTGAGAACCACTTGGGATCAAACTGGGCCTTGTTGGGAAGCTTGCTGTAGGATTTCCTGTGCTCGCCAGTGATTGAAAAATTCTTCTTAAAGTAAGCTTGAAACCCGCCCGGGTGGTCAAATCCGGTGGCTAGAGAGTAGTTGGTGTGTTCCTTGCCAAAAATGGCAAAGAGACACTTCATCTGCTGGTTCACAGAGTTTGAATGGTACTGAGCCTCCGCATACAACTTAGCATCCTTTAATAGATCCATGTTGCAATATACCATGTTGTACAGATTCATAGAATAGATGAGCATGCAGTAGTTGACAAGAGCAAGCTTGTTTGGAGACGGCAGAGCACGGCATGGAATGAAGAAACGGTGCTTCATTAAAGATGGTGTTTCCGGATCTGGAATCAGATCTGTAAGTGGCGCAGCCTGTGGATGTGCAGCAAGGGATTGGAAAAACTCTGCTAGAAACCTCTTCTTTTTCTTCTCATGCGTTGTAGTGTTGAAGGTAAGCCCCTTGATTTTCTCCGCATTTGGCCCCAAAGAAAGTTTGTTACCCTCAAGAGCAGTGAGGATGGATGCCAATGTGAATTCCTGGGGCAAAGGGGCGGGTGTAGCTTCAATATTGTTGCAAGCAAGAGCAATTGGAACAGCAAATGTGGCTGCAGAAGGTAACTGGAGTTGTTCCACTGCAATCCCCAGATCCCTGGAATAATCTTGAATTGCAGTTGCATCTGAATCCGAGTCAGAGAGAGTGCTGCTGTCATCGCTGTCATCTTCAGGAGCAACTGGATCCGGCACCACCAACAGAGCAACAACCGGATCCGGCGCCACCAAAGGAGCAACCGGGTCTGGCGCCACCAAAGGAGCAACCGGATCCGGTGCCAAAGAAGCAACCAGAGCGGAAGGAGCGACAGGCGCCAAAGAAGCAACCGGGGCACTAGAAGAAACAGCAAGGGTCCGTCGGGCACGCTTCTTCTTCCTCTTTCCAGCAGCGGTGGTTTGAGATCCAGAAGGAGGGGGAGGGGGGCTCTCCTTCTTGTTATAGGGGTTCTTGCTCAATTAAGAATTCCAGGCTGCTACAGACCGGTGATGGGTTGTTGTTGTTGTTGCTATTGCATTGGTAGATAACGGCTGAGTCCGAGACCGAAGATCTTGAGCTGGAGGATTTTTCTTAAGAGAGTTTTTCTTTAGAGAGGGGTTGACACGTGCCAACCAAAACAGGAGGATGGGGTGTTACCTATAGTAACAGATGGTGGTACTCCGGTAGCAGATGGTGGTACTCTGGTAGCAGAATGTGGTACTCTGGTACCACAATTTATTCTGGTACTATTTTCTACGCGATTTCTAGTGGTAGTGTTCTATTTTCTGAATCCTCGTAGTATTCTGAGCACTATTCTCCTACCACTAGTTTTGATACTCCCAGAACAGCAGACTAGTACACAGCAGACTAGGGACCAGAGTGTATGCCACAAAAAGAGCTAGAATTAGTCTGTAGACCTATTTCTTGCTACATAGCACACCATGATGAATATTGAGGCTGCTGGGCAGACCGGGTACAAGGGTGATGCGTCTCGTTGTATGTATCAAAGCTCATCGTATCGCCGCTGGAATCAATTGGAGCAACGCAGTGCTCGTAGTTCAGACACCGTGGATACACCAGTCCCTTAGATTGGAGCAGCGTAGGGTTTATACTAGTTTGAACCCCATGAATACACCAGTCCCCTAGATCGGCACAACACAGGGCTTGCAGTACTACGTCCGATAACTGTCACGCGACCCTTTTTTTTTTTGTCGCAAGGTACTGTCGCAACCCCTTTTTGTGTGTAATTTTAACACGAGTCCCCCTTGCGATTCACTAGGCCAGTATCAAGCCACATTTTCTAACTCTCAATATGTGGGTCGCGTTTATTTTTTTCCCTGGGTCATGAATAATTACTATTAATTTTTAATAAAACTTACCCGTACAATCGCGAATCACATTTACTACAATTAAATACGCAAGGTCATAACTCACAACCAACCCCCCCCTATGATTCGGTTGCTTCGTATCATGCTCATTTTTCTCACTCTCAATCCCTGGGTCGTGATTATTTTTTTCCTAGGGTCATGAATATTGATTTTTAATTTTTAATATCACCTACCCGTACATTCGCGAATCACATTCACAAAAATGAATTTTGCAATGTCATGACTCACAACCAGTAAAATTTAACATTAGTGCTCGCGACACACAACCCTTAAAATGTGTCTCCATTGCTCGCTACACACTACCCTTATAATTTAATATTTGTGCTCGCAACAAACAACCCTTGAAATTTACTATCATCGCTTGAGACTACCTACCACAACAGTTGAATTATTCGGGTAAAGAATTTGCCTAGTAGTATCGTATGCAAAATATGTATGATATGTACGAGTACCTCTTTCTGTACAATTTAATCGTATTTGTCACACAATGTACTATTTGCAATCATGGTATGCAACGTATGTAAGATATGTACCTTTTACCCAACTAATCACTTTCCTTGAAGATTTACCCGTGTCGTAGGTGTGAACCAACCCTCATCAAATTAGTGAATGGACTGACACAATGAACAGTATCGGTTCTGAAAACAAGGCCTAAACTTCCTCCATTTTGTCAAGCAATTGCCTCCATGCCGGATCAATATAGTTTTCATCCTCACTTTCCTCTTCAGCAAGACTACTGGCAACAGTGCCACCATTATTCGATACAGTACTGGTAGGATTGCTGTCTGAGTAGAATCTTTGTAGCATCATTTTCTCCAAATTTATACCAGTTTCGGGATTTTCTCTTAACGTTTGTATCTTCTTGCACAATTTAGCAAACACTTTCCGTCCTTCTTTGTCCCATCCATTTGCACTTCCACTTTTTGAATCGCAATATTTTTTTTCATGTATTTTGTTTTTTTTTTGTGTCGTGTATGTTCCATCAAGTTTCATTTCCTTTTGTTTTTCCCAATTGCTGTACTCGTTGTCAATTATCATTAGGGCAAAAGCCTCATCCGTAACAGTAAAGATGGTACTAATAAGATCCTTTGTCTTCCTCAGCCTAAAGGTAGTCTTCCCCGGATTAATGGCAGACAGGATTCTTGTCACAAAATAATAAAATTCTTCATTTGCCGCATTTCTGTATCGCCGGTACTCTTTTGCCAGAATTTCCATCGATTCCGTATTTAGAGCTACAGTACCAGGGAATGATGCCGGCACTTTTGCCATTTCACTATCAACTGCGGTGATGTCATCAAATGGCAGTATGATATCATAGTATGGTTGGGTTAGTTGTATGTCGGTCGTAGGCACATATGGAAGAACGTCGAAAGTACCATAATTTCCAGTTGATTCAACAATTACGCCGTCACTTACCAAACCAATTTTTTCTAGCCAATGTTTGATTATTGTGTCTCAATTTAGCCAGGGCTTTTGGTACTGCATTATGAAAGTAGGCACAGAATTTCTTAATGGGTATATTTTTTGGAACGGATATTACACACGCATCGATTCCTTGCACGATTATTTTATTGGAGAGTGTGTTTGTTGTCATAAATTTCAGGCCACCATACCATTTCTTCTTCACATATGCCCTCACCTGTCCTTCAATTGTATTTTTACATGTTTTCAATAGTTTCATAGTTTCCGTTTCCATACTATGTCTAGTTCCACAACTCAATGTACTCACTTTATCAACGCTATCGCCGCCCCACACTGTTTTCAATGGTACCGTGTTGGTAGTTTTTGCAGCATCCTCTTTAGAATTCTCTCCCTTCTTACCTTCGCTCCACCTTTTCAGGAAATCCTGTACTAGATCCGGATCCTCATTTGCTATTTCTCTTAATTTTTTTCGTTCACGTTTTTCTTTTTCTGCCGTCCGCCCTCCGTAGTTTTTTGTTTTGTTGTCTCTTTGGTATTTTCTCTAGTATCCTTATTCTTTTTGGAGCTCCCATCATTGTCTTCACTAACCGAACTCGAATCAGTGTCACTGTCAGTGTCACTTTCACTGTCACTGTCGCTGCTGTCCATGATGCTAATGTTTTCTGCTTTCCTTTTTAGTGGTTTTTCTCTTTCCACCGTGGTGGTGCCTTTTTGTGTTGCTGCAATGTTTGTGTTCGTCTCGCTGGACATGTTTGTAATGCTTGTATTTTTGGTATTATCTCTAGTGTCTCCATCCCTGACTGCGTTTGCCATATCTGCTATTTTCTTTTCTTGGAGACGTGTTATTTTTGCCTTGGGTAGGTTGGACCATTTTTGTTTTGTCATCTTGTATTTAAAAAATTTCAATTGTTGGCGTTTTTGGTAATTTTGTGAATTTTTATGCTGCCTTGTTTTGGCATCGATTGTACGAATTCAGCAATTTGCAATACATTTGTCTTTCTCTAAGCGGGCTTGTGAGCGCGGGCCAACCAAAAAGAACTGTCTGCCTAGCCGCGCCATTTTTTTTCTTCCCTACATTCGCTTCCTATTTCCAAACAAGTAGTACTAGTAACGGTACTAGATTGTACGATACCAATTTATTTTGATGTTCCCCATCCTACTACCGTATCACACCACTTCATATTGAAATCTGTAGAACCGAAAACAGGCACATTGTATGGAAAGGTGTTGGAGATAACAATTCTCTGTTAGGGAAAATCCGCACAACGTATGCATTTTCGTTTTAAGGTTAAGTTTCTGTAACGGCGTTCCTGATTGAGTTGTCTGGAACCTCAATTCTGACTTCTTCATTTGTATGGAACCAGTTGCATTGATGAGCCTGTAATGGAAAATAAGCACGATTTTTGCCACGGCGTTTCCGTGTTATGTGTCTGGAACGGTGTTGTAGCTAACAATTGACTGTTTTGGAAAATTCACAGAACGTCTTTATTAGCGTTTCAGGTTTAAATTTCTGGAACGGCGTTTCAGATTTAGTTTTCTGGAACGGCAATTCTGACTTTTTCATTTGTAACTAACGTTTTTCACAGTAGTTAATTTTTATATTTACGTATTTAACAAGGACAGGATTGTGCACGTATTCGTGGTAAGTAGGGGTAAGTTTTTCCATAGTAAAGCTTGTTACTAGCACTATTTCACATGTCCCCACGCACCACAAGGAACGGGATAGTTATTGTATTCCTCTAAATCTTCCGGTGAATGTAAAGCATGTACGAGTGCACGCCACCCCTCCCGCGCCATAATTTTTTCAAAGAGGAAATTGTGATCACACAAAGGTTATGTATCTAAATCCCCAACCCATCTGTAGAATCTGGTAGCCAGTCAGTGGTTCGAAACTCCCTTGGGTCAGTAGTATGGTACCTACCTTGTACACTTTTTGCACAGTACCCAACTATGTACCTTTTTGCATGCAATATAAGCTACAACTAGTAGTACTGGTAATATCTGCACCATTCTTTTGTCTGAGAATCATAAAAAAACAGCACCTCCATCTCGATTAAACAACTTATGAATTATTTTCATTTGACACTCATTAAAGTACGTTTTTGGTGATTGGATTCTACAAAGTAAATGTTGTTCTTCCTATTATGGACTTGACCTCATACTTTGCCTGTCATTACCCAATAAGTCATTTTGTGCCCTGGATTTGCACCAATAATATTCTCTTGTGTGCCATTTGGAGAGACAAGCCACAACAGTTTCAGCAATCTGTGGGGTAATATTGTTATCAATATGCATCATAGGAGTCATGAAAAAATCATTCATGGCCTGGACCAGATACTTTGTAAGTCATTACCCAATAAGTCAGTTTGTGCCCTGGATTTGCAACAAAAATACCCTCTTGTGTGTCATTTGGAGACACAAACCACAACATTTTCAGCATTATGTGTGGCAATGTTGTTCCCAATATGCATCAGATGAGTCATGAGAAATATATTCATGCACGGCACCAAAAACTTTGAGA
Organism: Pseudo-nitzschia multiseries; assembly: GCA_037355745.1. Classification (NCBI taxonomy): domain Eukaryota; phylum Bacillariophyta; class Bacillariophyceae; order Bacillariales; family Bacillariaceae; genus Pseudo-nitzschia; species Pseudo-nitzschia multiseries. The sequence continues at coordinate 7,609,158 of CM074783.1, forward strand.
GTCGTTACCCAATATTATTTTTCCTCCAAATCCAGGACCCAAATGCACTCAGTAGGTGGTTACACACCAAACATCACACATAACTCACTTCTGTTTCTTTCATGATTCAACTTATCCATTACAGGAACAATATTCATGGACTAATCACCCAAAATATCTGATTTTCTAATTTTTAGTTGCAAATGAGTGTGTATTTTTCCTCCAAATCCAGTACCCAAATGCACTTATTAGGTGGTGACACACAAACTATCACAGATAAGTCACTTCTGTTTCTTTCATGTTTCATCTTATCCATAACAGGAACAATATGCATGGATTAATCACCCAAAATATCTGATTTTCTAATTTTTAATTGCAAATTAGTGTCTATTTTTCTCCCATTCCAGTACCCAAATGCACTCATTAGTTTGTGACACACAAACTATGACAGATAACTCACTTCTGTTTCTTTCATGATTCATCTTATCCATAACAGGAACAATATGCATGGACTAATCACCCAAAATATGTGATTTTCTAATTTTTAATTGCAAATTAGTGTGTATTTTTCCTCCCATTCCAGTACCCAAAATGCACTCATTAGTTTGGCTGTGACACAAAAACTATCACAGATAACTCACTTCTGTTTCTTTCATGATTCATCTTATCCATAACAACAGGAACAATATTCATGGATTAATCGCCCAAAATATCAGATTCTCTAATTTTTAATTGCAAATGAGTGTGTATTTTTCCTCCCATTCCAGTACCCAAATGCACTCGTCATTAGGTGATGACACACAAACTATGACAGATAACTCACTCATGTTTCTTTCATGATTCATCTTATCCATAACAGGAACAATATTCATTGACTAATCACCAAAAATATCTGATTTTCTAATTTCTAATTGCAGATTAGTGTGTATTTTTCCTCCCATTCCAGTACCCAAATACACTTATTAGGTGGTGACACACAAACTATGACAGATAACTCACTTCTGTTTCTTTCATGATTCATCGTATCCATAACAGGAACAATATTCATGGATTAATCACCCAAAATATCAGATTTTCTAATTTCTAATTGCAAATTAGTGTGTATTTTTCCTCCAATTCCATTACCCAAATGAACTCATTAGGTGGTGACACACAAACTATGACAGATAACTCACTTCTGTTTCTTTCATGATTCATCGTATCCATAACAGGAACAATATTCATGGACTAATCACCCAAAATAACAGATTTTCTAATTTTTAATTGCAAATGAGTGTGTATTTTTTCTCCAAATCTAGTACCCAAATGCACTCATTAGTTTGTGACACACAAACTATCATACATAACTCACTTCTGTTTCTTTCATGATTCATCATATCCATAACAGGAACAATATTCATGAACTGATCACCCAAAATAACAGATTTTCTATTTTCTAATTGCAAATTAGTGTGTATTTTTCCTCCAAATCCAGGACCCAAATGCACTTACTAGGTGCTGACACACAAACCATGACAGATAAGTCACTTCTGTTTCTTTCATGATTCATCATATTCATGATAGGAACAATATGCATGGACTAATCACCCAAAATAACAAATTTTCTATTTTCTAATTGCAAATTAGTGTGTATTTTTCCTCCAAATCCAGGACCCAAATGCACTTACTAGGTGCTGACACACAAACCATGACAGATAAGTCACTTCTGTTTCTTTCATGATTCATCATATCCATAGTAGGAACAATATTCATGGTTCAATCACCCAAAATAACAGATTTTCTATTTTCTAATTGCAAATTAGTGTGTATTTTTCCTCCAAATCCAGGACCCAAATGCACTTACTAGGTGCTGACACACAAACCATGACAGATAAGTCACTTCTGTTTCTTTCATGATTCATTATATCCATAATAGGAACAATATTCATGGTTCACTCACACAGAATATCTGATTTTGTATTTTCTAATTGCAAATTAGTGTGTATTTTCCCTCCAAATCCAGGACCCAAATGCACTTACTAGGTGCTGACACACTAACTATGACAGATAAGTCACTTCTGTTTCTTTCATGATTCATCATATCCATAGTAGGAACAATATTCATGGTTCAATCACACAAAATATCTTATTTTCTATTTTCTAATAGCAAATTAATGAATAATGTTTATGTGGTATGTACTGGGATTCATAGTAGCAGTACGGTACTTGTACTACTTGGCAGGTACTTGATGGTCTGTCCTTTTTCCGTTTTCATGGTCTGTCCTTTTTCCGTTTTTATGGTCTGTCCTTTTTCCGTTTTTAATGGTCTGTCCTTTGTCTGTCCCTTGTTTTTATGGTCCGTCCTTTACCTCTTTTCTGTTTTTACACAAATTCGGTACCAGAAATTAGCTAGTACGAAAACGGTGTAGAAAGCTACGGCTGTAACTATCATCACCGGTACATGAAAGATCTCACTGTATCACAAGTTGAGAACGTTAACTAAAAAAATCAGGGCACTATTCTTTATTGTTCTATATTCAAAACGCGTGCGACGCGCGATTTATTTACTTAACGTTCTTATTTTAATTAAGAAAATCAAATCATTCTTCATTGTTCTATATTTACTGCATTAGATCTCACAGGTTAAGTATCGAACACACACACAGCGAAAAGTAATTTTTTTTCGAACGAAAAGTATTTTTTTTTCGAACACACATAATTTTACAGTGTGATTTTACAGTGTGATTTTACAGTGTGATTTTACAGTGTGATTTTACAGTGTGATTTTACAGTGCGTGTGTGTGTTTTGTCGCAAGGCAAAAAATACTCTTTCCCTTCATAATCTTACCGAACTTATCTTGAGCAGAGTTGCTTTACCGTACTTGTACGATAAAGCACTCCGTCTGAGAACGCGGGATCCCACTGAACTGATCAGCAATGATCACTAGTAGGCAGGGAATTCAGGCTCGAGATGTTTTAATCCAAAAAAACTGCCTTTGCTGGAAAAAGAATTGGACGGCATTGGACGAGAGAGGAATTGCTGGATAGATATTGGTTGGACTGCAGCCTTACATATATGTCTCGAAATCAATGAATCTGCATCCATTGCGTATATATATCAACAGGATAAAGATCCAGTTTTTCGTGAGAAAGGAGCAAGAAGGCTGCAAATCTACGGCAGCAGCAGCAACAACGGCAATCGGCGGAACGACAGCGAAAGGTCGGCAACGGTGGATTGGATACGAAAAGGATAGGAAACGGTGAACAACGTGAGATACATAGACAATGATGCCTACATCCTACATTGCTGACGATGATGTATTCCTCACTTCTGTTTTCCTTATTATTTTCATAGGTGCGGATTGGAAACAACGAATCAGATCAGAAAGAACGGAGCGGAAACAACGGATCGGAAACATTGGATCGAGGTGCGGTGAATGGTGTGGCAAATCATCGTATTCTTCCCTGTAGGTGCGGCGAATTTTCCCTCTAGGTGTGGCAAATATCGGAACAACAAATTGGCAGCATCGAATCAATCGGACACCAGCAGTGTAGGTTGGCAGCACGTAGATTATATTATTCTGTTGTTATCATTTACTCTACATCAATAGATACTCACCTCAATTTTTTCAATTATTGTAGATTGTTATAGATTGGCAACAGCAACAACAGCAACAAATTGATCAGTGGGATTCATCTGGCAACTAATCGACGAATCAGCGAGAGCAACAGCAGATCCAACAGCAATCGATCCGCAACAGCAACAAGAATTGCCGTTCCAGACCACTCAATCTGAAACGCCGTTCCAGAAATTTGACCCTGAAACGCCAATACAGACGTTCTGCGGATTTTCAAGCGGCCGGAACCGGGAACAATCGAACCAACAGCAACAGCGGAAGCGATAGCAACAGCGGCAAGCAACAGTGATAGCAACAGCGGCAAGCAGGAACGATCCGAGCTCTGCCACAAAAGTCAGAATTGCCGTTCCAGACAACTCAATCTGAAACGCCGTTCCTGAAACTTGACCCTGAAATGCCAATGCAGATGTTCTGCGGATTTACAAGCAGCCGGAACTGGGAACGATCGAACCAACAGCCACAGCGGCAGTCCTGCGACATTGTGCAATCATTTCGGAGTAATACCCAAATTGGACTTGATTTCACTAAATATGGCTTCTCGATGGCGGGGGTAGGTAGAGCTAAAGTCAACACCATGAATAGTTTGACATTTGTTTGCCCATTGAAAAATAGATTTGATTGTGTTTAGAGGTAACTTGTGTTTCGTCATTAGATTCATGAGCTTTATTTCAGCAATGAGCCTATTGGTAGGTGAAAAAGAAAGATGAGATCGGATCAATTGCTCTTTTTCATTGATGTTTGGTTGGGATGCGGTGGGTTCCGAAGCATCCATACCATTATCGTTCTGAATAGGAAGGCAAATTTCTTCATGAATAACCATGTCATCGTTGTTGCTGTTGTCTTCTGAAGGAAACAACTGTGATTCCATTACATTTCTATCCATTGGTGGAACAAATAAGTTGTGTACTACCTGACTGTTTAGAACAGAGTTGAACGTTTCGTTTGAGGATGCCTTGTTAGTGTGAGCGGCAGCAACAGAAGCGGAAGGAACAATTGGACCATTCTCGGTCAATGTCAGGCCATATTGTGAAGGTGAATGACAAACTGTACTAGTGGTTTCTTCTTTGGCAGATGATGAAAATTCCATTAGGTTGTGGTTTAAATAGAAATCACGGCAAAAAGCTATTGAATCAAGGTGACATGAAAGGCCTCGTGATACATATTGGTATGATTTGTGTGTAGACGAATCTTGTCTGCTTCCGATGAATGTCTTCGATTTGCCCTTACAGGACATGCAGCTACAACTTATAAATAATTTGGGAATTTTGGTATAACAACCACTCTTGAAGTGATGGCGATTTTTACTAGGTTGTGACATGTTCTTCTAATGGAAGAAGGGAGGGGGAGAAATGGTTTCGATGGGGGTGTTAAATGAACATGATGAAAATGAGCATGATGCTATCGGATCGAGCATGAAAAGGCATGATGGTATGAAAAAAGAAACGTCGTGACATAGAAACAAGGCAGAAACATAGTACTTGTACGAAGTAGCAAACAAACACTTCTGAAAATAATTTTATTTCATATCTTGGGTTAAGGTTAGGAAGTTGTTTGGCACCGAGATTTCAAATTTAAACATGATTCGAACACAAAAGCATGAAATGCTGTTCCGGTGACTGAATTCTGAAACGCCGTTCCATGATTGTTGACATGAATTGTACAAAAAATCGTTTCACCACTCAAACAGAAATCGATACTATCATACCTACATTACTACTACTACTAGTACTATCATAATACACCCGGACACATATCTAAGAAAAAAGTATTTTTGGAAACAAAATAAAAGAAAGAATGGTGGTGAAGTCGTGTAGGAGGAAGGTAGTGCTATAGAGTTCTACGAAAATTTGTTAAGACAAGCATGATGCTATCGAAGCGAGCATTAAAAGGCACGATGGTATGAAAGAAGACACGACGTGACATACCGTAGAAAACAACGCGGAAACATAGCAAACTAACACTTCTGAAACTAATTTTATTTCATATCTTGGGTTAAGGTTAGAAAGTGTGGTAGTGAAAAATAGATTTTTTAAATCAATTTAGTCAAAATGGAGAGATCAATGGACATTTTGAGTATTCGGAGAGAATTTTGGTCGCAACCTGAGGGGGGTCAAAAATCTTTACCACAAAAATTGTGAATTTAAAAAAATACCCTTGTGCATAACAAACGCAGGGTCGATTTTCTGAAAATAGGGCTTGCGAGGGGTCGCGTGGGGTCGCGTGACAGTTATCGGACGTAGGTCAAATGCCGGGCCAGAGTAGCAGCAACAGCACTTGAGTAGGACACAAATCCTTGTATAGCGGGGCTTGTAGTTCTAACAGACGCTGTGGATACGCTAGACAGCTGCTGCTGCTAAAACACCATCGTCATCGCCGTCGTCGTCATCGTTGATCCCAACATTGGTGGGTTGTTGTTGCTGTTGCTGTTGTTGTTGTTGTTGCGTCCGTAGATGACCAATACCAAGTCAGAGACTGAAGATCTTGAGCAGAAGGCCAAGCCCGGGGAGCTGGGGCAGCCTTGCTCTTCCGGGGTGGAATAGTTCAAACCATGGTTGCTGGAAAGGTGCTAGAAGTACTATTCCCATGGTCGAAAGCAAAAAAGAAGAAGAGTCGTGAGATAGGAATAAACAAATGACGACATGACAGCACGGCAACACAACAACAACGACAACGGCGGCAAATCAAACAGAACAGCCTGAACAGCTTCCCCCAAGCAAACAAAGGACCGGCAATGACTTACTACACAGCTAATAGGATGGATCTCTTGCTGTTGTAATAGGATAGGAAGCAGCGAAAAGGGGCCATTGCCATGGTTGGGGAGCAATTTGCTTTTGAAAGTGGTTGATTTGGAAATTATGAATTACAACTGGGAAAAACCAAGCAAAAGATTTTAAAAATCAAGGATGTAGTAGTAGGGATTCTACTAGATTCTACACAGGTGGTGTCAAGGAATCAGTCAAATTCCATGCTGCTGCTGTTACTGATAATCCTGCGTGCTAGTAGTTCCCTCTTTACCCATGAGTATACCTAAAAACACGTGCAATGCGTTGAACAAATTGTTACTTAACAAGTGAGTGGTATGATGGTACCACCAAACTGGTAACACCAATTGATACCAGTTTATCCTTGTTCCCCCCTGTAGCAGCATCAAAACACTACTACTAATCCTCCTGTAGCAGCATTGAAATGCTAGTAAGGCCCCTGGCCAAGGAAACAAGGAGCTCCTAGAGTGGTACCAAGTAACACCCCTCCTCCCAATGGTACTACAAGGAGGAGCAAAAGGAGGAAAGGGGATTTGACCTGGTAATCCCATGGCTTTGAAGGACGAGCACAATGGAGGAGGAGGTCCTTGTTGCTAACTAACGTACCGGCAATGCTTGCTAGCGTTTTGATGCTGCTACAGGAGGATTAGTAGTAGTAGCGTTTTGATGCTGCTACAGGGGGGAACAACTGGTATCGATTGGTGGTACCAGTTTGGTGGTACCATCATACCACTCACTTGTTAAGTAACAATTTGGTGTTCAACGCATTGCACGTGTTTTTAGGTATACTCATGGGTAAAGAGGGAACTAACGTGCGGGATTAACAGTAGGCGTAACAGCAGCAGCAGCAACAAGGATTTTGACTGATTCCTTGACACCACCTGTGTAGAATCTAGTAGAATCCCTACTACATCCTTGATTTTTTAAAATCTTTTGCTTGGTTTTTCCCGGTTGCAATTCAGTGCGCCTCGGATTTGTCGTTAGAGAGGGGTTGACACGTGCCAACCAAAACGGAGGACGGGATGTTACCGCTTTGTTTCACATCATAATTTTAGCGATCAATCCCACCAAGAGCACACCATTTTATGCACATTTTTACGCACATGTTTGTTCTTTGAATTATGTAATGGAACAATGTATGTCGGAACCGCCGACGATAGAATAATTCTACCCAAGAAAAAGATCAAACCGATGAAATTAAAATAAAGAATTACTCGGATATTAGTAGTCTCATAAAATTAGCAGCATCAACAAGCTACACTCTTATCTCCAATAGCAAGATGGAAACACCAGCATCAGGACGACAACGACAATCAATGTGGATCCAGGCATCAACAATGGAATCTGACGCTGATAACACCCCCATCCCTATGCTTCAAATACTAGGCAGGAATGAAAGTAGTGGAACCATCAGCTCCCTAACCACAACAAGAAGTAGAATATCCTATCAAGCCACAGTCATACCACTACACAACCCCAGGGCTGACGACAACGAGGCTGACAATGGCAAGGCTGATGACGATGAGGCTGACGGCAAAGACGACGCCAACGCTACTTCTACTATGATGTTGTCACACAATGTTACTCAGTCCCAAATCTCCCAAATCGACCAAAAAAACCATTGGGATGAGGAACTAGACAGGGATGTAGGGGATAGTGATGAGAAGGGATCATTAGCAGCTGCCTTCAGTGCACAGATACAAGGGTGCAACAGTGGTGAGGACGACAACAAAAATAACAACAAAAACGACAAACTCCTCCATGTTGGGATGCAAGATGGGTACTACTATAAGGATGGAACCCAAGTTGAGGAAGCAACAACTTACCCCAAGCCCCCACAAGACTACTCCCCACCAGACAACAACAAGAGCAAAATTGGAGATCCATCCTGGCATGATGTTGACAACCCCGGCGCCTGGAACCAATCCTACTATCAATCAAAGTTTGAGAAAGGCTCTGGTGGTAGGTACATGTACCACAAGTTTCCATCTGGATGTACTCCTGTCCCTGGGGTTGGGCCCGTAAGGGAATACAAGGGATGGATGTTTCACTACCAGAACTGGGTTCCTGAAGAAGACACTCCTTGATTCTCCTGTAGGTACACCTCCAGTAGAGACATCTTCCCCCAAGAAAGGAAAGGCAAGCTTGATATGGCTAAGCTTAAGACGCATGGACTTCGACTTAAAAGAGGGCTTAACAGTGATGCTCTATTCTTCTACCAGCTCCTCCTCCCTTTCCATGCAGATGAAGAGGATGAGAAACAAGAAAACAAGATGGGGCAAAAGCCCTTCTATTCTGAAGTGTTGAAATGGAGCAACAACTATGTCAATCAAGCTAACACTGGGAAAGGGCATTATGTTAGAAGAATCAAGCTCTCTGAAATTGTTCACTTTGATGGTATTGTCTACCTTCATGGTGTTTTGGAGGGGAAGAAAGACAGTATCTGTTACAGATGGACAAAGTTTGAGGTGCTGTATTCCCCTGAAATTGCAACAAAAATTGGCAGAGGCAAATCAGGTCTAATTTGAAACTGAATTGCACCCATGAAGCTAAGTACAACAGGCTCTTATACAAGGATGACATGAGCAAATTCAACTAGTATGCTTACAAGGTTGACTACATTTATGAAACTCTTGTTCACAATGTCCATTACTTCAGCAAGAAGGTGTGCTCAGACCTGTGTATGGATGAATTGAGTTGGGCATACTATGGGTTTGGTGGACCAATGGTTGACTGTTTGAAAGGAGAGATGTTTTCTAAGGGTAGACAAATGGTTATCTTGAGTGACGTGGACAGAGTTAGGCCCAGAGGGTATCTGCACAGGCATCGGCACTACCAAAAAAAACACCACACAGTACTAAGGGTTGCTCTGAAGTACAGGATATCTTCACAAAGTATGTTATTCCAGAAATTGGAAAGCTCTGGTCATCCCCACCACATCTCACTGCTGATAACTTCTTCAACGGTGATTTGATACTTGACTGGATGGGAGGACTGGGTTTTGGAATAATTGGAACTGTGTCACAAAACAGGCTTCCCAAAACTGTTGAAGACGAGTACTTTCACAAAGAAAATGTATCATCTGCATCTGGTAAAAGGTGTTCACGCGTTGTCGGGCTCTGTAATCCTGTAACCATGGTAAAGGAGATGCCTGCCTGTGCTGAAGCTGGCAGCTTTACAAAGGGGTACAGGTGTATCCATTGCTCATTCCAGAGCACACGAGCTTGCAATATTGGTTCTGTCAACAGTCTTGATTCCAATGGTTTCTTCATGCACCAGAAAGAGCGTGGGATGGGGAGGGGGGGGGAGGGGGGGGGAGGAAATGGGGAATTGAAATGAACCATTTGTGAGAGCTCTATCTTTGAACCTATGGAAAGCTAGACCAGATAGACAATGCTATCTTGAGGTCTACATTGGATACAAGTCTTGGAAGTATTACCATGCCTCAATTAATCATACTAAGGCATTGACAGTTCTAACAACCTTTGATATGTATCAGGAGCTCACAGATGGTACACAGGGTCCATCCTGGCTGTTGCCTAAGAACAGTAATTGAATTTTAGGCAGTTCAAACTGAAGTTAGCAGAACAAATGCTTGCCTGTAATCCATCAGATAAGAAGGCTTATCCAGTGGACGTGCTACTCAGAGAAGTTACCCAGTCTTCATCAAAGCAAAGGCTGGCGCAGAGTGACCGGCGCAGATCTTGTGCATATTTCTTTGGTGGGAGAATATTGAATTATCACTGTTTGGAAACTGTGTTTGAAGCTAAGCTGAACGGTAGATTCTGTTTGGAGTTTGATACAGAGGAGTACAAGGAGCATCACAAATCTGTATGCACTGGCAAGTGGAGAAGCAGGAGGAATTGCTACATGTGTGGTGCTGGCTGCTACACAGTCTGTGAGAAGTGTGTGTTTGGCAAAAAGTGTGTACTACCTCTTTGCAAAGGGGATTGCTTTGCAGACTAGTATCACTCCTATAAGTACTTTGGATTGGGTAGGGGCGGCTTTAGTTGCAGGATAAGAAGTGATAGAAAGCCACAGAAGGATTGGGAAAGGTGGTCTACAGTTGAACAGGCCTTGAATGAAGCTTATTTGTATCACATGCTGTTTCAAGTTGGCATTGCACCTAGCACAGTGAGCGATTGCTGTAGTATTGTGCGAGGTCCTATTGGAGCTATCTCAGAGGTGCTGTAAAGTGTAAATTAATACTAGTATTAAAGTATCTGTTAGTTGTATTGCACTTTACTATTAGACTTGTAGCTATTGTACTGTATTACACTTGTTAAAATCATTCAAATAGGCTGATTTGGATTAGATCAATTATATGGGTACCAACTAAACATGGATCATAATTGGTGGATTGGATGGATCGCAGTAGATTAGATTAGATAAGATAAGATAAGATTAGATTGGTCAATCAAAACAAAAGAACGCAATCAATTAGTTCAATCTTATTTGGATTGATTTGCTATCAATCCAGTTTTTTTTATCTCCAGCGCACCTCAGTGGACCAGTAACTGGGGTTTAATTGTGTTCCTCTTTTTTCTTCTTCTTCTCTGCTGTAACCACAGCTCCTTCCACAGATCGAAGTTGGTCTGTTGTTGCAGTTGCAGGACTACTAGGGGGACTACCATCGATGTCGAACAAGGGACTATTCCAAGATGTATTATTGGATGATTTGTGTATCTTTGCATCTGCCCAAGTGGATGACTCTTGCGTCATCTTTGCATCTGACTGTTGAAATAAGATCTTCTCCAAGCTCTTACAGGGGGGGGGGGGCTTTCTTCTTGGCGTTTTGTGAGGCGGGGATGTTCGTGGCTTTGGCTATCCTGAGTGGCTTTGTTGTTGATGGTACTTGGGCTTTCACATGATTGAGCAAGTTGGATATCAGGGCCTGTAGCAGATGCTTCCATGTCTTCAGTGTCCCTAGCAAAAATAGGGAACTCCATGGAAGCAAAGTTCATAGCACAAGTAGGTTTGTTGTCAACCGATTCAGGGCAATGATTGATCATCAGCTGCATGTAGACCCCCATAAACCAGTCCTGTTTGAAGTGGTTGTCATCCTGGTACTTGGAAGGAAGGTTGTGTTGTGCTGTGAATTCCCCCTCTTTAGACATGTTATAAGCCCGGTGAATCCATCGTCAAAATTTGCACTTAGTGCTGTAGCATCCTAGGCAGTGATGGACGGGGGCAACCAGACAATCAAGGGTATTGAGGAGCTCTACTTCCCCTATCTTCTCTGGAGTGGGGGGTGATGGGGGTGGATTTGCTGTTGGATCCCTCACAACTTCAATATTCCAACTGTATCCAGCAGGATTGATTTGCCTCACTAGCTCCTGAGCACTTTGCGCCTTGGTGGCCAAGTGCCACTTCAGACAGATGTTACCCTTGTTAAGTTTGTTGCTTCTCTTCACCACCATGACTTTGGCAAGGGAGGGGAGCAGTTTCTTTGTGGCTTTCATTGCAAGTTTCTTTCTTCATTTCCTCTTTCTTTGAATCACAAATGCTAACCCTTGCTTTGTTGCCATTGATTCCAAGAGAAGAATCCAGCGAACGTTGGAATACATTATCCAAAGTCTCTCTTTCATCCTCATCCTCATCCTCGTACTTGAAGTAGGTCCCAAGGAGTTGGGCTGCTTGGAACACTGGGATTTCCATAGGTTTTGGCAATGGCATCGATTTTCTTGGTTCCAGTTTCTAGAAGTGCCACAGTGCTGAGTTTGCGGCAGCTTCCATTGTAGCATGAGGAAAAACAACAATGCCAGCAGCAAAAGCAGCGGACTAACCTCAGCAGCCTCAACAAAAGCCCTTCCTTCCTCTTGGGCCAACAGGCTTTTAACAAACAAACGGCTATTCGACAATAATGTTGATGGCAAGTTGTTCCGAAGAAAAGTAAGTAATTTGATTCACAAAAATTGGCAATCACGATTGAATTTATCACTTGAATTCTTTAATCGAAGGAGTCATTACTAGTAAAAGTTACTCCCATAAACCCCACATTTCGCCAAAAAAATGTGATATACATAATAGTGATCCCTTCTTACTTGTGGTGGGGTTTTGGGCTCAACAGACAACTTCCTTAGCCAAACACATGGTTAAAAAGGAGAAAGTAACAGCTTTCAACCGGTGTACCACTTAGTATCCACTGTTGAATACGAAGTACCCTACTTCACAAGTCAAGTGGCGCCGCTTAGAAAAAGGCGTAGTTGAAAAACAACGTGTGGGTGTGTTTTTCGTGTTGCCGCAGCGCGACGATAGTACCGTATGATACTATTACTTCTAGATTTTTGTGTACCGTACCAGCATTCTTATCCATACAAGTAACAATTTCAAAATCTTAAGTTGTTGCACACTTTTACTTCGTATTTTTCTTTCTGTATTTACTATCATTACTTCGTATTTCCGAAACTAAATCTAAAATCTATGAAAAAGAGGGGCAAGCCAGATTTATCGCTAACACCTCTTTCTTGTACCAGATACGCTTGACACTCAAAGGTCCAAATTAACACACACCACACATCGACTGTTGATTGAAACCATCGATCCAACGCTCTTCGCGATGATCATATTCATTTTTTGGGAGGACGCAAATCAAACTCAAAGGTGTGTACCGTAGATACTAAACATGTTGAACTACGAGCGATCTACTGTACCAAAAATTCTGTTGTTTCCCTCTGTAGACGGGATCGAGGACAGGGACGCTATTCTGTTTGTTTTTGCCTTATGCGGTGCCGTGTAAAGCACATTCTGCTGCGCCTTGTTCCTGGCTTCTAGTAACATCAATTGGTTTGGTAGAGGATGCCATGGGCTTTTCGGTACAACCAAACATTGACTGCCACATTCAGAACGGTTCCTATGCACAGCAGACTGAATTCCGGAAGGATTCGAGTCGTGATCACGAAGCACGTAGTGCAATCGTTCTCGACCAACCCTGCTCCGAAAATGGGCATTTGCAAGACGGCAAGGATGGTGGACAAGAGCAAAACCTCGGCACAACTGTGCGAGTGAAGATTGTTTGCGCAGAGCGACGCGAGAACGGTAATTTTTGTTAAAAAGGGGGAAAAACCAGCAAGGTGTGAAAAAAATAATGAAACCGAGTGATTGTCGGCATGGGGTGCGTCTGTCTGTCCTCCCGCACCACGGAACCGCAAACCTTCGACCAGGCCCGGCAACGTACCTCCACGCAAACGCGATCTCCGCCATGGTGAAAATGCACTCCATAGCTGCCTTCGAAAAGTATGGATTCGCGTACAATACCACAAACATGGCGCTGCACCACAGGGGCATGGCGAATCCCAAAAAGAACCACATGACTTGTATGAAGCGCGTCCCGATGTGCCCCGCATCGAGGTAGGCATCCGGTATGGCCATTCCGATGGAAGCGATGGAGTAGGCCGTCGTTACGACGTCCGTCTCCCCCCGCGTGCTGGTCACCTCAAAGGATTCCGTGAGGACACCCGCCAGGTACATGGCAATAGACACCACGAGAGAACCGAGGGCTAGCGCCACGGATCCGGTAGAGAGACTCCCGATTTCTTTCATGCCGCGCGGTCCCTCTTTTCCGGAAGCGTTTTTCTCCTTGGCCTCTTTCTCTATCGCTTTCGGATTCTCGTCGTCGCTCTTGGCAGCCTCGCCACCACCACCACTACCAGCGGCAATGCTCTCCGTGTCGTGGTAATGGAGCTTGCGGTGGTAGTGGAGAATGAGATGCGTCGACAAGAGAGACATCATTGTCGCGACAACCTTCGGTACAACAACACATAGTCACAGTCACAGTTATAGCCACAGTCGCAGTCACAGCCACCCAAACAAACAAAGCATTTTGAGGGTTCGTCGTTAGGAATAAAACTGTTTCGAAGCATGAAAGGCGTTTCGGAGAGAGAATTGTCGCAACAACACGAGCCGCTGTATTGTATCGGGCATAATACAAATACACTTACAAACCCATAAAATCCCCACTCGGCAAAAATGACGATTTCGAGAGAGAGACCCGTACCGGCCCCTAGATCGAGACTCGAACGAAAGGCTACCATGATTTCGACCAGTACCATAATGTCGACAAAGGACCATTTGCCCAATGCATCGATGATCTCGATGAGGAATTCCCGTTTCCGGGGATTTTTGTACGGCATCACCCACGCGAAGGTCGCCAGGGCCAGCTTGATGTAGGGCCAGCCGATGCTGGTGATGGCGATAAAAATCGCGAGTGGGTAGGACTTGGCGTCCCAGAGTTTTCCGACGGAGGAGATAACACTGACGGCCAGGATCTGATCGGTTTCGAGCGCGACTCCGTCCTGCATCAGGACCGAGAAGGCGCTCACGCCGCTTCCGATGTCGGCGCTAACGAGCAAGACAAAGGTGCACAACAAAAAGAAGAGGATTCCCCAGCGCAGGATCCACGAGAAAGCGCCCTCGTTTGTTAGGTGCGAAACATGCAACTCCTCCTCGGCGGGAGCTTCGTCACCGCCCGGAGCATTGTCGAGTTCGTCGTTTGCTTTCGTTTGCGGCTTGACTTCGGTTGCCATCGTACTCGTACAATTATTATTATTTATTTGTCGGTGCAAGAATGAATGAATCCGTATCGTTTGCAAGTCGATTGGCTCTTTGTTTGGAGACGGTTGTGACTCACAAGATTAGTCGGGCAAGGATTTGAACCGTACAGGTATTACAGTCACGATGGTATTGAATTACTTCAACAAAAACAAATCAATGAAGATGCGTCGACGTTTCGTGTAGATCTTCTGTCCAAACGGATGAGATGTGCTTTACTTCGTACGAGACCGGTACCGGTGCCAGGTAAGTTTTGTCGTCGAGTGACATCTAACATCCTCATGTCGCTGATAACGGTACAACATCTTTCCCGCTTTGTTTCTGTTTTCAATAGTACGTCTATTTCATCTACGTGGAAAATAGAGTTGAAGTAATACCTGACACAATAAATAACATTCATGTGCTACGTGAAAGTATCATTCAGTAATGGCATTATTTCTCCGTGTGTGTCGTGCGTCGTGAGTTCCAGCATGCGAGTACTACGTAATTCGTAACAGCTGTCCGCCTCTCAGGTCGAAAACTCCTAAACCCTCGGGTTAAGGTAAATATTTCTACAGGGCTCTACCTCAATATTGAGGTACAGAGCAACTCTCAGAAAAAAACTAAAGAAATCTCCCTAGTACTAATTCTACATGAAATTGTTCAAAATTACATGATGGCTCCAACTTAACCAATTTTCAACCCAGAACAGCAGACAAACTAGCCATTTATGCAAGGATGATGAGTTGGATAGATTTGGCATGGCCACAAGTCTATTGCAACTGCTTCCAATTCAATCACCAAGGTCAAGAGGGTTGGAGGGGTATTTTGTAGGGGAATTCATCATCGTCACAATGTAGAAAATTACTACCAGAGTTTTTTACAGGAAACAAGTGTAGAATTTGTACCAGGCATTCTGATCTTAACCCGAGGGTTTAGGAGCTTCGACCAGTGAGGCGGACAGCTGTTACAAATTACGTAATACCATACAGAAGTAAGATCTTCTTCACGACTCATTTTGGCACCCCAAACATTCTTGTTGTGGCAGCATGCTTTTAAGCATGATTCTTTTCAGTGGCTGAAAACGCAACGCAACACAACGCAACGCAATAAATGAATCCTCCTCTTCATCAAATGGGCAGCAAACTGTGCATACTTGCCATGTAAGTCATAGCAGAATGTTTTGCCCTCCAAATTCCTCAAGAAGGGGTGGTAGTAGTAGGACGGCGAGTATTATTTGACGTAGTGGTAGTACTAGTACTACTAGCCCTGCTGCCTTGTTGTTGTTCAAGTGGGCTGGCATAAAATTATAAACGATGTTCTTCTTTTGTTGCTTACTAAGAAGTTCTTCTTTTTGTTAGCTAAGAAGTTGGCTTTTATTGAAGAAGGGGGGGATCACTAACTTGTGTCACAACTATCTCTTTGATCTTACAAGAAATACTAGTAGTACACTTGACAATGTTGGAGACTAATACTACATATTGTTTCTTACGAAAGGTGGAGCGATTATTGTTTGTTGGCTGACAGGAAGTGATGGTGTTACACTTGACTTCATTAGAAGCATCATCAGGGTACAAGAATGAGATAGCATGATCTTCTTGTGGCATGTGAAGATATCGTCAGTGCTGGAGGCTCGTCGTCGTCCTCACAGGTAACTTCTTCTTGCACATTTATTAAATTCCTTTCGTGCCCAGAAGTACCAAAGCTACCCGACGGTAGGTATTCTATTCGTACGAATCAATGAGTCCCGTATCAACCAAAGTAATCAATTCCCACGGCATATCAATTCCCACAGAGCATCGATTCCCATCGCGCATTGACGGTGAGCAATCTCTGTTTTATAGTATTGCCATTGTTCTTCGGTGAGCAAACTCTGATTTCATAAAGTATCACACGAGCTATCATGAAGTCTTCCTAACGGAACAAGAGAAGAAAACCGTTGGCGTGTGATTCTCACACAATATATATATACACACAGATATACATATGGTCAACGACCAATACATGTACGGAAATAATCAGCGAGTAATCTCATCACTACGCAACAGCAGTTGCAACGTATTTCACCCCAATAAAAGCGATATCTTGCATTTTAGCAAGATTTCACTTTATCTCATACTTTTAACATTCAACTGATTTATATCCCAAAATTCACACTAGTTGCTACCAACTACCTGTAATCTACATTACTAAGGTCTGTCTTGCTGTATCTGAATAAGTTCACAGTAAGAAGAGATCTGGCGTTTCCATAGTCTCGCCTGTAGTCCGATTATCCGTTGCCAAAAGTATCCAACCACAATTGTCACGCGTAGAGTACAATCGTTCATCTACTAACACACTAACGCAGCGTTGCTGTTCTTCAGAAGCCTTTGAATCAGACCCTCAACGGACCGGATTCAGAAGGAAAATAATAGATTAACAGTCACAAGCTCCAAAGTGGCTTGCACACAAAGAACAGGGACGGAATTGAACACAATCCCTACGCTGGCATATGCCAATCACACACCGTCTACGGAGCAGTTTCCTTCCACCACAAGATTCCTCCGACGGATTGGAATTATCACCAAGACTGAACATGCCCGCCAATCTATTCGGAGGTGGGAACAGCAAAGGTGATGGCGATGGCGTTGCTGTCAACAATTTCCCTAGTTTTGATACCAATATGAAGCTGATACTTCTAACCTTATTCCGCCTAACAAGGGAAGCCGATAGCAACTTGTGCTTAGCTCTCCAAGAGGGAGGATTATGCGAGTGGCCGGCTTTTCTTGACGCACTCATCGAACCTGATTTTGCCCGCAAGCTTACCTACACTCAAGGCGGGCTACCGACCCATCTACATTGGTTCATCCAACGGACCATAGAGGCACTTGCGGAATTCTCAAACGACCTGCGCAAGGACGAGAAGAATTGGAAGGATGTAATGTCATATACGTATGAAGACTTCAGAACCTTTCGCTTGGAACGCGCTCTACGCCTTCAGAGTGAATCTATCCTGAATCCCCCAGCTCCTCCACTGGGAACCAATAAAAAGTCCCCTCAGCGAGTGAAGTACAAATCTTGGTGTCGAAAAGCACGGGATGAAAAGTCCTTTACACCTCTCACGAATGACTCAAGATTCGAACATTGGCTTGTGGGTTTCAAGGCTAAACTCGAGGCATACGACATTGACACCAAAACATTCCTTGATGAAACCTGGCCTCCAGCTGCACTACAAGGCTATACACGTGACCTCTTCGTCAAACAGTGTGCCTTCTTCTGGGTTCTAATGTTGGAAGTCTTCAAAAGTGACTTATCTGCGTCATGCGTGCACAGCCATTCCATCACACGCAATGGACGTCAAGCATACTTAGGCGGGTGATACTCTTGAAGGTATACTTGCTTTATGACATCAAGAATGGGCAGCCAAGCCAAGAAACATTCTTGGGGAGCTTCAAAGTTGTATCTACAGGATATGTGAGTACAGGGGCCTGGGGAAACGGAGGAAAAGAAGCAACATCTCAGGGATCCATGTTAATTTGCTTCCAAATGGATGCAAGCCGACAGAATCCAAGAAAGGCTTGGAAGAACAGCAAGAGCTGTATTTGTTAGTGTTAGCGCTACAGCCAATTGAGGTGTCGGTCTGTTATGTTCCAATATTTCTGGCTTCTTCAAATGGACGAATATCCTCAGCCATGCTGTGTATCACCAAGAAGAAGCAATGCAAGAAGAACAAGAAGCAAGGGCAACTGTGCACAGTAGTACTACTAGTAGTAGTAGCTACAACACCAGCACCCATTTCTAGTATCCCCAAGAATAACAACAACAACAACAACAAGAATATTTGATGGGATAGAAATTATCACATCATCATCATGCATCATTGGACAGCTCACTTTATTCTGAATTTGATTTCAACCCAAACTTCAATCAATTCGTCATTGACAACCACCTTCTTCCTCTATTTGTTTGCTGTACTACCTACGCAAAACGTAGGTACCGTAGGCCAGTTGAGGAGCACAGAAAAGAAGTTGTTACTATGCTGATCGAAGTCGATGTTCGAATCAAGAAAGGCTCTTTCAACGATGCCTATAGCCTGACCACAGTGCTTCTGTAATGGCCTCTGTTTGTTGGCTTATGTCTGATAGAACCTTCCATTACCATACTAGCGCTACATGAGCGTCACTTTTGTTTTTTGTGTACTAGTACGGTAGGCTTGGTGGAAGCTGCTGAGCTCGAAAGGCCGCATGACGCGCGAGACGTCACATTTTCATTCCGCGAGTCACGAAATTTCGCTTCTTGGAAAAAGCCTTGCGTACAATCTGCTCTTTTCACTACCTTTGTTCCTGTACGGCATCTATGGAACGGTACATACCAGTAAGTACACGTTGTGATCTATGCTAGCTAGCTCAAAGAAATGACATCTTGCAAAAAGCCTTTTGCTATCTATCACTGACTTTCTAGTAATGGTGTAGCCGGTAATGTTGTCCGACGCTCAGCAACTAGTATTCAAACGGCTGCAATTCTTTTCTTTCATTACAACCGTAACAATTTGAAGAGAAACGATATACTTTGTACCGTATTTATGAGTCGGAAACGCAAAGATTCTCCTACGATGACGCAACCGCAAAGTAACGTCGAAGAGGCCGATAAGGGAGCCAAGAAATCGAAGCAAAGTAGGATTCCGGTGACCATCTTGAGTGGGTTTCTTGGCAGCGGTAAAACGACTCTTTTGAAGTATATTTTGCAATCACCTGATCATGGTTTGAAGATAGCTGTTATTGTGAACGATATGGCCGAACTCAATATCGATGGTCAAACTATTTCGAGAACAAAGAAAGAAGTAATTACATTGGAAAATGGCTGCATCTGCTGCACATTGCGCGGCGACTTGATTCAGGAACTCCAACGCATTCAACAAGACACTACCAATAATTTTGATTACGTGGTGATTGAATCTACAGGTATTGCTGAGCCTCAACAGGTAGCCGAATCGTTTTGCGTTGATCCCGCTACATTGACGTTGGCAGGAAACGACGAGACCATGCTATGGAACGCGGCGCGATTGGACACTTGTGTCACTGTCGTGGATTCCGCCAATTTCTCCACTTATCTATCGTCACTCAAACGGTTCCAGGACATCTTCAAAGATGGCCTGGATGACTCGTCAGACGGAGAGGGTCTTAAAAGTATCAGCGAGCTTATGGTGGAGCAGGTCGAGTTTAGTAACATAATTGTACTGAACAAGATCGATTTGGTATCAGAGGGAACAATTGAGGTGACAAAAAAACTGATTCACACCCTCAACCCAAAAGCCAAGGTAGTCACTGCTTCCTTTGGCAAAATTGATCTCACTCAAATCTTGAATACACACATGTTCAGTTTGGAAAGCGCGAGCTCATCGCCTGGATGGCTTGTGTCGCTCGAAAATGGTGCAAAGGCCGATGTTGGCGAAGCAGACGAATACGGAGTTAGCTCTTTTGTCTTTCGGGCCCGCAAGCCTTTCCATCCCATGCGCCTACATCGCTTCTTGCAACAATTCTTTTGTTTTGCCCAAGATTGGATTGCCTCCGATACAACCGATGATACATCCGACGAGAAGGCACGCGCGCTGCAGTTGAGAAAAAGGTTGGACAAGGAATATGGTAGCATCCTTCGATCCAAGGGAACGTGTTGGGTTGCTGGTCGAGATGAATACGAAATGGAATGGGCTCAAGCTGGTCGTATTGTGAAGCTCAGTCACATTGCTCTTTGGTTCTGCATGCAGCCCATGGAAGAATGGGGAATCCCCGACAACGATGGAGAACGAGAAAAGATCCAAAAGAAAATCGACGGGCATCGGTATGGGGACCGTCGCAATGAAATTGTTCTGATCGGTACGAAGTTGCAGCAAGTAGCACTCGAAGAAAAACTAGGCGAATGTCTCCTGACCGATTCGGAAATGAAAAACCACGCAATTGAGAATTTACCGATCGGGAGTTATCCAGACCCCCTTGAACCCGTTCTTGTGAATTGTGACGATGCGAAAAGTTTGTTCATGATTGCCCGAAAAGGGCAAAATCAGCACGTGCGTGTTTTCCCTGGTTTCCAACTGACCCTTACCAGTCTGGCACTGAACTACGATGATGCCGACAACATCAAAGCAGTCAAAGTTTGGCTCGACCCCAATGGTGCTATCTCTCAAGGGATTCTTCTTGCTACGCTACGACCCATTTCATGCGAGCAGTTTGCTTTGTCACTGCCATTTGTGGCGTTTTTTGATGACGTCGTGCAAAAACCAACGATATGCCAGGTTCGAATCCAAGTGATTCCCAAGAATCCTATCACCGATGTCTCAATGGAATCTTGTGAAGTTCACATTAGCGGAAATGTCGAGCCACTTCCTTATTCTCCGACAGATGCCGATGAGGAAGAAGATGATGGAGAAGACCACGAAGAAGATCATGAAGACTGTGCCGATGGCACTTGTGGTGCACAATAAGGTGTCGTGACAGGATTACTGTCAAGAGTTTTTCAACAAAACTGAAATGCCAGATAAAATCTCATGAATCAGCTCCACGATTATGACATCGTTTCTTCTCACAATGATACTGAAGGACTTTCGACTCTGCAAATAGCACGCAGCTTTAGTGGAAAAATTGTGCTTTTACCGTATTCGACCAATCCATAGCGTATAGATGGAATAGATTTTAGCATTTTCGCTTTGTCCTACACTGTACCAATGATTTTCCAAATACCCTTTCCATGGTGGTTCTTCCGAGCGTATTTGCAATAAATGTCCCCCACTACGGTAAGCGTAATAGGTGCATTGTGCTCTGCCGAGGCAGTTGACGAACTGTTGTGTGAGCCTCGATGCAATGGGCAGGTTCCCTCCATGATAACGACGGATATCGACAGCTGAAATATCGTTGAATAAGGAGTTAGCTCTTTGAAAATGCACTATGACACAATCACTAACGCTCTTCCTTAAGAGTAATGTAAGGCATTCTGGTATCCGTTCTGGGTGCACATGCCGGATAGTATACCATGCTTCCTTGCTCAAGGCTCTATCGTTAGTTCCGGTGTATCAGTCAAGAGACGCTCCAAGTTTGGGAATCGTTTGTAGGCGGCAATGTACGACATTTGTCAAACAAGGGAGACTGCCCCACAAATCTGGCACTACAAGGATTGCGCAAGGTTCAACCAGGCACGAGTGACAGAATGAAGTGAACCAACGAAACGGATCGAAACGAAACGAAATATGCCGTTACGGTACAGGCATTGTTGTGTAGATTGTGGTTCATTGCATTATTGTTAACTCTAACGGAACCATCCTGCAACGTTGTCAACGAATCCTTCGACGTTCTTTTCCAGATCGGAAATTTCCAGGTTGTCAAAGGCCTTCTGACACTCGTCCGGGGTCGGTTTGTCCGATTGCGACAGAATGGTTTTCGGTCGTCCGACGTTGGGCTTTCGCGCCAACACCCAGTCTCCCGGATAGGCCCGGTAGAGAAGGCAGCTCGGGGCTTCCTGCTGGGGAGCCGCCGCAAGGCTAAAGACGGGCTCAAAGTCTTGCGTGAAGAGTTTTTCCGTCGCCTCGGTCCCGAAATTTGTGACCTTGTCGAGGCGGGCGTTCAACAGGACCACGAGGGTTCCCATTCCCACCGACTCGCAGATTTTTTCGATGACAACCAGTTCCTTCGGACCGGGCGCCACAAAGAGCGCGACCTCTGTGTTATCGGGCAGCTTGAAGGGGCCCCGGTTGCTGTTTCCGCCCTCTTTGGGAGCGGTGTCCTCCACCTCGGCGGCCATCTTGGCGGCGAATCCCCGGGCGCTCGTCAGGACCTTTTTTCCCTTCTTTTTGTTTTTCTTGGCGGCGCCCCCGGGTCTTCGGTTCATAGCCAGTACACGGCAGGAGGCCCCCGCGTCGTTTTTCCAGTTGGCCTTGGCCACGTCCGCGAGCTCGTCGTCCACGAAGGAGACAACAATGTTGTCGCCCCCCACCGGCTGGAACATCTCTACGAACAATCGCGCCAGCTCCCGGTCGGACCGGTCCAGCTTCGCTCGGGTGGGAGCCCCGCTTATGCCGTTGGATTCCTCGTCGGCCTCCTGTCTACGCCGGCGTCCGCCCTTGGGTTTGGGCTTTTTCTCGACCCCGAAATCCGTGCCGACCGGGAATTCGATGTCCATGCGCGACAAACGGTTCTGCAGGGCCTGTTGCGTGGCCTGCCGGCAGCTGGTCACGGCCTCCTTGACATCACGCGGGAGATCCTCGTCGCTTTTGTCGCCGCCCCCGCCGAAGGAAATCATGTGCCGGTGGGTACTGGTACTCGTACTCGTACTAACAGTTGTGGAAAGAGCGGGAACCGTTCGCGACAGCGGATTGCTATTCGAAAAAGCCGACCCGTTGTGACACAGGGACAGCAAAGCCATCGCGAACATAGGAGCTGATTTCAAGGGCATCATTGTGATTCGCTGGTTGTTGCGGGCGTTTGTTGTTCGAATTTCGAATTTCGAAGTTGTCGTTCGTTTCGTTCGTTCGTTCGTTCGGCACTCGGGTGCTTTGGTTTTCGGAATCCTTGTTGTATTTCGTTTGCTTCCTTGCTTTGAGATAAGAAGATGGCTTTTGGGCAACCAAGAATTCTAATCTTCTTTTCAAAAAGATTCCAAGAACTTGACTCGAAGCAAGATGTTTGTTGTTTGCTTGCTTGCCTTGATGCTGGTTTGGTTTGATGCCCCGGAGCACGAAACAAATCTTGTGATGCCACCAATCAACGAGACGAAAACACGTACTCGTACCGGTAACCTTCTTGCGGGGTTTTCGTTTGTTGAAGCTTTCCTAAATCCTCCGTCGTGAATCTGCTAGACTTTCACGTGTTTCCTAGTTTCGATGAAGAGAATCATGGATTGTTGTGTCTGTCCGTCAATCGCAAAAGACGCATCCCTAATCCTCTGAAATCTGGGGGAAAATTATTTATGTTTTCTTGGATTTTTGTTTGTTTCGGAAAAACCATCAATCAAAATTGTACCGGTACCGGTAGATGTACGGTACTACCTACGAGTACGAATACCGGTACTCGTACCGGTACTGTACAGCATTCCATACCGATATCTTCTCCGTTCTCCCGCCTACCGCGTTTCAGCATCCCGCTATTCATGATTTCACCGGGGTGATCTGTTGGATCATGACATCGAATACACGAATCTCTTGCGGACGTGGATCGGCAATCGAAGGATTTGACTCCGGCTTTCGATCCATGAGTCGCATGCCGATACGGTGTGGGACAGAACCAACCAACGCCTACGCAACAATACTGAATACCGAACGAGAACACACACAACAACAACAACGGCAACTAGTACTTTGTCGGATAGGATGAAACGCTGGTTGTGTTGTTGGTGCATCACAACAATCGCCATGGGCTGGGTTTCGGTTTCTACCATGCTGCGCAACACCCAGAGCACCGGGCGCGGATCGTACCGATCGCTCTGCCACGCCTGGACCACCACGAGTAGTACTCGATGGCAGACCGCCACCCAACGCCGGTCTCGAAACGTGTTGGTTGGGTCTTCCCGGCGATTGGCGCACACGAGCACAAAAGCAAACACGAACACGAACACGAACACGAACACGAGCACCGATGGAGCACTCCGTACCGGGCATCCTCCTCCCGATTCGCAGGCGGCGGCGGTCTGGAAGGGGCCCATGGCAAATTTTTCCCAGTATTCGACCCACGTGGAGGTTGGCAAAGAAGACGCACCGGTGACGGTAGAAGCCGCCATTCTGCGGTCGATGCTAGCGCTGGGCCAAAACTGCTCAAATTCCAATGACGACGACGACGACGACGTCGCGGCTTCGGATTCCGAGTCCTACCGAGCGGTCTTTATTATCGAAGACGATGCGCGGGAGGTCGGCCGGCCCGTTTGCAGCTACGACCCGGAAGCACGAAACGCCGTCGTGGGTCGATTGAAAGACCACCCCCAAGACCAACCCATGACACCCCGCCAATTGCTCCACCTGGGATCGGTTTGGCATCTTTCGGCCGATCACTACCAACACAACCAAACACTGGAACTGGAACAGCACGGTCCGGAACTAGCAGCAAAGAACAAGAAGAACAGGGACAAGAATTTCAAGGTCCACAACCGCGTCAAACCGAAGCGGTTGTCGTTGTCGAACGCGACGATGGTGCTCGGCGAAGGCGATTATCTGCGTATCCATCACACTCCGAGGCGATTTCCTATGGTGTACCGCGCCGACTGGTCGTTTCCAGCCGAAAACAACAACACGGACCAAATTCAAAACCAAAGCCAAAACCAAAACCTCAGCGGAGGAAACACTGTGGTAGTACGGCAGCGAGGCCCGGGGTATTGCATCATCGACAAACCCCCGCTTATCCCCGTTCATCCCACCATCGACAACGCCATCGAGACGGTGGCCAGTCAGCTCGCCTTGGCCCTGGAAGATTATAACAACGATGTCGCTGCTACTAATGCTACGGCTGCTGCTGCTGCTGCTGCTGCTGCTGCTACGAATACCCAACGCAACGAAACCAACGCCACCACCGAGGCGAATCCATCACCACCCTATTTAGTTCCGGTGCAGCGCATCGACATCAATACCTCGGGGTTGTTGGTCCTAGCGACGTCCCCGGAATTCGCCGCGTACTTTTCGGAACTCCTCCGGCGCAAAACCGCAACGATTCTCGACGAACGCAACAACAACAGCAACAACAGCAACAGCAACAACAGCAACAGCAACAACAACAACAACAACAACAACAACACCGGAACGAGTTCGAATGCCAGCAGTACCAATGGTGATGATGCCATTCGAAAGGGGTACAAGTGCCTGGTCTGCATCCAACCCGACGAAACCAGTGGCGAATCCGTGGTGCAGGCATGGCAGCGTCTCTCCAAGTTGCAACGGCAACCACCATCATCCTCACAGGACCAGACCGCCAACGCCGGAAGCACCCAAACCATTATTCGTCATTTCCTCAAGGCCTCCGATCGAGCTCCCAAATTGTTTGTGGACCAAATCCCCGAAAGCGACGACGAAAACGAAAACGAAAACGAAAACGATTCCAAGTGGTTCGAGTGCCTCATGGAACTCACCTCCGTGGGAGAACCCATCCCGCTCTTTGCCACGGACGAAACCTCGCCGGCGGCAGGACTGGCCAGGGGACTCTGGCCCCGATCGGGGGATGGCAGCAGCAGCAACAGCAACAGCAGCCGAATGCCTCCCTCGGTCAAGGCGGTGGTCGAGGTCGAGGTCTGCCTCATGACCGGCCGGACGCACCAGATACGGGGACAGCTCAGCAAGCTGGGATTCCCGATCGTGGGAGACGAACAGTACGGGGGAGCCGTGCCGGTGCCCTTGCCCGTGGCAGGGACCGCGAAACCGCCGACACCGGATGCCAATACCGGTACCAATACCGATACCGATACCGACGCGGGAACCCCCCAGCAACAACAACGAAGGAAAGAGGAGGAGCCGCAGCTCCTGGCGCTGCAGTGTTGCCACGTGAGCTTTCCCGATGCCGACTACCAATCGGTTTGGCACAAGAGAAAACATCGCGAGGTCCTCCGGGGCCGGCCGAACCGGACCGGTCGGAGGATTCGGGAGACCCTGGACGCCGCGTGGTGGACTCCCGCGCTGGAACGCTACTCGGCGGCATCTGCATCGGGTGCTGCAGGCGGATTCAGCGACCTGGATTTCGTCGATGCCAGTGCCGATGTCCATGTCGATGCCGATGCCCATGCCTCCGAGACGGCCGACAACAACACACCCGGCGAGCAAGAGCGAGACCCCGAGATCCGCCCGGACCTGTTGCCCCCCACGGTCCAGCTGGCTCCCGGCCGCAACAAGTACGTGATAGCCAGGCTGCGGGATCCGTCGACGAGCCAGCTGCGGTGGTTCGTCAAGAGCGCCCCGGTGCCGTACCACGCCGATGTGGCCGCGGACCTTCTGGAATGGATTCGTTCCGTCCCCGGGTACGAGGACACGCGGGTGGACGTCACGGGGGGAGGACGCATCGATTTCGACGTCGTCGGTTCGAAAGCGTCCGTCTACGGGTTTTCGTACCGGTACGGAAAGGGAGACCACGTGCGGGCCGCGCAGCTCATCCGGGATTCTCCCCTCGGTGGAAGCATGCTGGTGACCTGTGACCTGTCCGACGCGCTGTATTGATTTGATGGATCACGATCACGATCACGACCAAAATCAGCTCTCGGCAGGGGATTGAAGACTTGCTATCGCCCCACTGTTTTCCACGTAGAAGACGACGACGATAGAGAAACCTTGCACCGAATGGATTTCGAGGAAATACACCAGATACAATTTTGCAATGTCTGTAACTTGCAAACGAGAGAGAGAGAGAGAGGGTTGTGGATGAAAAGGATTGTCAAATTGTCGCAACCTACCAGTTTTATTGCGCAGTCGATCGCTTTTCCTGTAAACTTTTGTTCCAACAGCAAGTACTTGACACTATTCTTTCATACTCTGTGACACTATCATCAAAAGGGAGTATAAGTACCGTTGATTTCGGTTTCTAGTTTAAAGAAATATTTGAACGAAGAATGTACTTGAAACGTCATTCAGAGGCCCCAATCTAGATATTGCGTGGAGTAGATGGTTCGGTGCATTGTTGCAAAGCTTGTGGCTTTATGACAGTGGCTGAAAGTTCTGGGAAGCATACATACCGTAGTTGTCGATTTCAGTTTTCGCTTGCTTTTCCATCGTTGGATACAAGAGACATTCTCTCGCGGAGAGTCGGATACCATGCAGGGTTTCTTTCTCGATAGGATTGTTCGGATATGCAATCATGACTTTCGAATTCGGCTATCGAAATCTCCCTGGTCCCTCTCCAATGCAGCAATCAATGGCATCGTGCGATGCGATGCGATGCGTTGAATTGGGATCCGTCCAACTCGCACTTCTCGTTCCTGGCCATTCGTTCCCATCGGTTTCGCACGGTTCGGTGTCGCGCACGGCTCGGTTCCGTTTCGAACCAACACAACACAACACAACACAATATTGTTATACTATTCCTACAGCCGACTCTCCGGTGGCGCATCGAATTGTCCCGACGTCAGAGCCCGGTACGCATCCACATAGAGTTCGATCTTGATCATCTGAAAGGTCCGCGGCGTAAAGTTCTGCAGCCCGAGGGATTCGGGCAGGCCCGCCGCCGCCAGGTCTTCGCTGCGGTCCTTCAAATCGTCCACGGCACACTCGGCGTCGATCAGTCCGTGGTTTAGGGCCTCCCCGCTGCCGTACCGCTTGGCGGTCAGGACCCCGTCCCGCAACACCCCCGGGTCGGCAACCTTGGCCTTGGAGAGTTCCGAGAATCCCTTGGCGAGTCGCATCCCGAGGTTGACCTCCGGCCAGCAGAGAAATCCCCTCTGGGTTCTCATGATCCGGTAATCGCAGGCCAGTGCCAGGAACAGACCCGCCCCGAAGCCGTGTCCGTTGATGGCGGCGACGGTCCGGCAGTCCGCCACCAGCAACCGGGCGAGCAACCGCCAGAAGGAAACGATCATTCGTCCTTGTTCGGCATCGCTGGACTTGGTCAGGAACTCCAGGTCGAGGCCGTTCGAGAAGAATTTTCCCGTTCCCGTCACGACGAGCGTCTTGGGGTGGGGGGCTTTTTCGATGGCGTCCAGGGCCCCGCCCAGCAGTGACACAAACTCGGGGTTGACCACGTTGGGTCCGCGGTCCATGCGCAGCGTATAGACACTCGTCGCGTCGTTGGCGGTGAGGGAGACGCCCTTTGCGTTGTACAGAACAAGAACTCCCATGCTATTGCTGCTGCGAATGAACTGTGCTGTTCTGTTCTGTGCTGTGCTGTGCTATCGGAGTGTTTTGTCTGCCTTAGATACTGTGCATGTACAGTAGGAACAAGAGTGCAGTGGAGTCCGGTGTTTGGGGTATGACGCGGTAGGGAGTAGATCGGATGGTGATCTTACCGTATTTGAGTACTGTATGTTTACTTTCTTTGGATCACCTTGGACTCAACAGTTTGAAGTTTGAAGTTGCTTTCTACGGTATTTATTACGGAGTACGACCAAACGCGAGGTCCCGGGCCCTGCGACAACAAGGCGACAACTTAGCCATACCGGTAGGCAAGGATCGTGCCTCGTGTAAAGGTTCCAACTTCTACTTCGGGTACGGTACGTAACTTCTACGAAGTAACTACAATAGCGTACTTGTACCGTAGGCTTGTAGGTACGTGATACTATCCCAATAGAGTATGTAACGTACGTACCATGCTATATATTTTTGGCAGATCGCAGCGTTAGAGTCTGTCCTCGTACGTCGTGGTTTGTAGAGAAAGGAAGTTCGCGCAGCGTTTTCATCATCATCTGGTTTTGTGAGTTAGATACGGTACAGCATTGACTCCGCTCGATCAATCGATCACCTACCGTATCACGGGAGACGAGATGCGAGTTCGTACTACCGTACCGTAAAAGTACCGCAACAGGATTGAGATTGCCGTCAATCGCAAGCAAGGGAAACTCAGAAAGACATTGCAGATATTGCCGTAATCGAAGCAGTTCGATCGTTACCATGGCACACAGAAGCATACAATCGGTGGCACGTCGCGGATTCGGGCTGGCGGCCCAGCACTTCCAAGCATCGGCCTCGGCCGCGGCCACAGCCCCATCCGCCGTAGCAGCTCGATCGTTCGCCTCGGTTCGCTTCCGCAAATGCCAATCCCACGTCGGAGTGGTCGCTTCGCGGCCGATGGTTCTTTGGCGGTAACAGCGAGCATTCCCGACAACAGCAACAGCAACAGCACCGCCATTGCCAACACAACCAACGATCCTACTCCTCTACGACGGTGCCCCACAAACGAGAATACAACCCCAGCCCGCTCGATGCCTTTCGGGATCCCGTCGATCGAGCGACGCGCATGGAACAACCGGTGGGCCGGCAGTGGTCCGTCAAGGAGCTCCGCCGCAAGTCCTACGAGGATCTGCACCGGCTCTGGTACGTCCTCTACAAGGAAAAGAACATGCTCCTCACGGAGCGCCAGTTGTCCCGGCGCCGGCAATTGATATTCCCGCAGCCCGACCGGTTCAAGAAGGTCCAGAAAAGCATGGGCGCCATCCGACAGGTTTTGGGGGAACGGAAACGAGAGACGGTCGCCGCGCACCTGGCCCGGCACGAGGAAAGGGAACTGGCGAAGAGAATGGAGGCCGAGTCGGAGACCCAGGACACCTACGAAGAAGCCATGGACGAAGCTGGCAGCGAGACCACCAAATAATAATAATTATGATAGCCACAACTACAAAAAATATAACAGTCACGAAATGGTTGTATGCGAATAGTGCGGTGATTGAGGTTGATGCTGTAAGGGAGGTGTCACCACAGATTGTACGAGAAATGAACCGTTGGCACAGATCAAAGCCGAACTTGAAAGTCATAAAATAATTGTTTCTATCTGGTTCTGCATACAATATCCTAACCGTGCAAGATCAAAGTTCGATCTACTATTTGCGTTGAGACGAGTTATTGTATTGTCCATGTCGCAAACTTCTTGTTAGTATTATACAGCTTGTCGCAGCTAGCACCAGTGTTTCTGATCCACACGAGCAAGTCCGACGAGCGCGAGTGCGAATGGATGGTCACATTGCCATCGGTTTTCAAAAACGAACGAAGTGTGGGATATTATTATAGAATATGTGGCAAATTATCTGGCTATGTTGATATTGTTCTTTGGTGCCCGTTGCGAAGATTGGAGAAACCGTGGGTCCGATGCTCGTTTTCTTCCGTGGAACGTGGAACGGCAGAAGTGGCTTCGACTCGTCGCTGATAGAGAGAGAGTTGCGTTCACCGTCGAGTAGAGAGAAACTGCAACGCTCCGATGCGAGATCCGGTAGCTGACGATCTATCGGTATCGAGAACTAAACGATCCCGGCGAAGATCTCTTGGGGGAAGTCGAGTCATGTCGTTGTCCCATCCCAATATTCGAAACCCACGGCCTGGACAGGAGCGGTAGGTAGGTTGGTTGGTTGGTTCTTCCGATGCGAGCCGTACAAAAAACGGAGGGCGTTCCTATTCCTATACCGTTCCGATCTTTCGATGTCATTGCGGAGCGTCACGGGAGAAACAATCTTCGGGTGATGCGATTTCGTCAACGACGCGAGCCACAATCATGTCACGGTCGCGAGAGAAAATCTGCCCCAATGGCGCAGAACCAGGTTTTTCGTTTGTGTACTAATTTGAAATTCGTGAGTACAATAGTTCATCGGGCAAGGCAGAACAGAAGTGCCATCGGTGATAGCAAACCAATACAACATTGAACATGGAATACCAAAAAGAGCAACACCTTATCCTACTATCTACAAAGAACTAGTACAGTATTGAGAATGAAAAAATACTTTTTTCTTGTTGATTTCCCAGATACAAGAAAAAATATGAAAAGAAAAAAAAGGACCGGTTCGTACGTACCGTACCTTAAGAGCCTAATAATGATATTATTGTATAACATACGTGAACCTATGAAGGTACTCAACCCTAACATTGCATACGAGTACGAGTACGTACTTCGTGGTAGCCGACTAAAAATAATTCTATGCGCGATCTTTCTCCAAAGTTGCGCGTACGTTAAGTGAGCGTGAGGTTTTTCACCGATTAGTTTTGTTTTGATGGCATTTCTGTAGCTTTCGTTTCATTTTTTGCCCGTTTTCACGTTAGCAAAGGTTATGGATTATGGATTGTCGGAACTGACTGAACAGCTCGTACCGGTAGTTGTTGCCGCTTCTAACCGTATCTCAGGCACAATACAGTAGGGCAACCACCGAGTTCGTATGGTAAAGATTGACGATAGCAAAGCAATTGCATTTCGTACCCCGTCGACAACGTCAGCGCCGCAGAGAGGAGACGCAATCGCAACAGTACTTCCCCTAACGTACTATCATGAAGAGCAGATCCATATTGTCTTTGACCATCCAAAGTCGGAATTCCCAGCTCTTGAATCATTTCTGCCGTCGTTCCCCCTCGTTTTCGGAACAAGTTGCGACACGGAGCCGGCTCTCCATTCGACAGCAAGTTCGTTCGTATCAAAGCACTACTGCGATCCAAACCATGGCTGCGGGCGATGGTGACGACAACAAAACGACGCTCAGCTCGTCTCGTGCAGGCCGCGCCGTCTCTCTGCTTCCGACGTACCTGACGGACGCAAGGGCCGTTCAAAAGTATTGCCGGAACAGTGCCCCGGATGGTGCGCTTCAATTGAGTGTCGCCGAGAATCAAATGCTAGAGGATCTGTTGGTTCCGGCCCTGACCAAGTTTTCGAGATCGAGAGAGGTCTTCCCGGCCGATGGCATTTACTATCAACCGACACACGGACGAGAATCGCTTCGGCTTGCCGTGACGAGCTACCTCGAGGATCTCTTTGATTTGGACAAGGACGCGAACGGAACTCTGGATCCGGATGGCATCGTAGTTGGTGCGGGATGCAATGCCGTCTTGGAGAACCTGTGTGTGTCGCTGGCCGAACCAGGAGAGGGAGTCATGATTCCACTGCCGTATTATGCCGCATTCGAATTCGATTTGGGTTCCAGAGCAGGGCTGGAAGTGGTTCCCGTGGCAACCATGGAACACTCTGGTTTCGATCGCAGCAGCGATGAAAGTCCTCCACCCGAAGCCTATTATCTCACCCGCGCGGCCCTGGATGCCGCCAAGCAAAAATCGATCGACGAAAACGGCATCGAACCGCGCGTCCTCCTGATCAGTCATCCGCAAAATCCGTTGGGAATCTGCTATCCTCCCCATGTCATTCGGGAGGCGATCGACTGGTGTCGCGACAACAAGATCCACCTGGTCAGCGACGAAATTTATGCCGGAAGTGTTTACGAAAAGGACACGGCGGGCTTTTCGTCGGCTCTCAAATTGGCGTCGTCGCCATCCCCGGGGGAGAAGGGATTGGGGCTGGGACCGTACGTCCATTTGGTCTATGCTCTTTCGAAAGACTACGCTCTTTCTGGCCTACGGGTAGGAATCATGTATTCGGAGAACCCAGAAATCCGACTCCCTCTCCAAAAACTCAATGATTTGTGCTGTATCTCGTCTCAAACCCAATGCTTGGTGGAAGACATGATGACGGAGGTATCGACGTCCACATCGGTTAATTGGACCAAGGAGTTTCTGGAGGAGAACCAACGTCGGATTCGAGCACGGAAGGATGCGTGGCAGTCCTGCTTGGACGAATTGGGGATCCCGCATCTCGATGCCACCGCCGGACTCTTCTGCTGGATGGATTTTTCCGAGTTTTTGCCGGAAAACGGCACCCCCGCGGAACGAGAACGATCTCTGTACCTGGAATTGCTCCAGGAGCACGGCCTTCTCTTTACGCCCGGGGACAGCATGAAAAACGAATTGCCCGGATTCTTCCGTTGCGTCTTTACGGCGGCAAGCGACCACGAATTCGAGCTCGGCATGGAACGGTTGCGCAAGTACGTGGAGGCGAAGCGAGCTTGACCTCGTAATGCAAAGGAAAAATATCATAGAAACCTCCGCGGTACTTTCATGGCCTATGAAAGGCTCCTTCCGAACGCTAAAATGCATAGCACACAGTCTTAATAAGATAGCGAAAGAGTGATCAATCAACAGAACGGCCATACAACATAAAATATTCACACTATTTCTTCATTCAAATTGATTGGGACGGTTTGTAGCAAGCTTGAGGGCCGAGAAATAAACTGAAAATGAAAACGAAATCCAAACAAGTGTTTTCCTTTGTCTGTTTTCGACTTTCAGTGGTTTCGAGTTTGTCCCAAAAGGGCATTTTTCGTTTGTCTAGAATCTGCGGTCCGACAAGTCTGTTTGTTCGTTAATGAATTGTTCATTTTTTATTCATTCGTTCCAACACAATCAACACAATCAATTGGTCCTCATCGCACTTTTTTGTACAGCTTGTAGCAGTGAGGGGGATCAATCCGACGATAGTAATTCTCGACCATTTCGCCCTTTTCAAAGCCGAATTTTTCGGTGTAAAACTTGATGGCATCGTCGTTCGAAACCTGAACGTGCAGGGAGATTTCGGTGACATCTTTCAGCTCGGGGCTGTCAGCTTTGTTTTCCTCGAAGTAATCCAGTATCGATTGAATCAGCTGCGTGCCGATTGTTCGCCCCCGATAGGCTGCCAAAACTCCCAGCGTCATGATGTAGATTCGTTTTTCGTTGCTTTCGCCATTCGTGTCGTCTTTGCTGCTGCTGCTTTCGGTTGGTTCTATTCGTGCCGATGCCGCTCCGACCACAAAACCGTTCCAATAGGCAAATTTGCAGAGACCCTCTCCCGAGCTTTCCGCGACATCTTTGTAGTATTTTTCTTGGTATTGGACTGGGAAGCACGCCAGGTTCACCTTTCGCAACTGGCAATCGATCGACAAGAATGAAACGGAAACGAAATCAACAGAAAACAGGAACGATATCGACGACAGGGATTTCAAAAAGGGGCGCGCAAAATCGTTGAGTCGAGGTGAGTTTGCTTTCATCATCGCGGTACTCGTACAAACCCACGTTTGGAATCGCTTCCGATGCTCCACTAGGCACCGGGTGAAATCGTTTTGGAAACAACACTCACTTGCTCTATATTGTCCTGGTTGATCCTCCCGAATTCTACTTTCAACTCTCTTCCCATTTTGGTGCAATTCTGTCTCGAATCCTGATACTGTTCTTCTTCGTGCAACAATGCCGGCCCCGCGTACAAGGCTCTTTGGCTGTCTCGAGGCAGGAGGGAGTATGTTTCTTGTGATGTAATGGATGCAAAATCTATTTTTTGGCCTCTGCGCCTCTACCGGGAGTACGGCGTTCTGGGCATCATCCCCGGGTAGGAGTTTACCCTGAGTATTGAAGTATTCAGTAATCTTACAAGAGTTATACCGTTAAGACGAAAGTGCTCATTATTCTTAATGTTTTGAAGGGTGTACAAAGGGACCTTACTTTTATCCAACTTTTATCCTCGTTTACTATCATTCAGTGACAGTCATCCACATGAAACATTTTATAAGCCCTTAGCGCGTAAACATTGAGGTGATTTCGATTGGACTGAAAAATCCTCGCATGGCTCGCAGGGTATTTTTGTCGCGAACTTCCGACAAAAGAATGAGTGGCCGTTGCGATGTTTCCGATCTGGTCATGTACCGGTATCGGACTAATGAAAAAATAACCGACGCAGTAATAAATCTTAGTTGTACAGGTACGTACCGGTACTACGGACGTACCTGACTAGGACCTAGTATGGCATGTACTGCATACGTTACTACGTAGAGTATGCGGCATACCGGTACTCGTACTCGTACCCCTATTATCGGTATGATTGGTGATAGCGTCTGACCACGGATCAGTTTTGTTTCATCCATCACATCAGAGTTTATCCTCACAGAAGCAACATCAACGTTCACGGTTGATTCAAAGCACAAGGCAAGATTCACAAACACGTGTTACAGGCTACAATTATCATACTTGTACTTTCCATTGGAGAAAACCAAAAAACTTCCGTTCTAGTATAGTATAGAGAGATTGCAGTATATTTCCGTGGTGATCGGTGTGGTGGCGATGATGGCGACGACGACGGCAACAACAACGACAACGATTGCGATTGGGGTAGCCCTTGGACTGCTCGCGACGCCCAACTATGCCTTGACTCCCGTCCGAATGCACGGCTCGAATAATGCAGTGTCGTTGGCACAAATAAAGCCCACTTTGGATCGGGCAGTTGTCGTCGCGAGGCGAAATTTTGCCTTGTCGGCACGGGACACGATTTTCTCGCTCGGTGATGACGACGACGGCGGCGGCGGTGGCGATGACGACAAACAGGATATTGGCATTGATATTTCCGATCTTATCACGGCCGACGAGACGATTAATGCCAATACCGAAAACCCCGCCAAGAAACGGATCGGTGATCCGCTTCGGGAAGACAATGGGGTTCGACCCTCCATCCATCCAACAACCATCAATGCCATTGTGGATGCCCTCAAAGCCCGTGCTACACAGAGCATCAAGAAGCCAAACGACAGCGACAACGACGACGACGACATGATGCACTTTCGCACCACCGAAACAATCGAGCCACTAATGGTCATGGTAACGGCTGGACAATTCGCCTCCGACGCCATTCAGAAACGACAAGAATCCAGCGAAGCCGACGGAATGTTGATGACGCAGGGAGAGGAACAAACGCTAGCCGGTCGCATCATGGGAGTGATCATGCGCCTCGACATGCTGGAGGAGGAACTGGCGGAACGTGTCTCGAGCGTGGAGTGGATTGGTCAGTACGACGAATGGGGAAGCTTTGGAGTGCTGTCCAACGAGCACGAAACCAACCTTGCCCGAGAGAACGACGATTCGTCGA
Organism: Pseudo-nitzschia multiseries; assembly: GCA_037355745.1. Classification (NCBI taxonomy): domain Eukaryota; phylum Bacillariophyta; class Bacillariophyceae; order Bacillariales; family Bacillariaceae; genus Pseudo-nitzschia; species Pseudo-nitzschia multiseries. Next base: position 7,645,368 of record CM074783.1, read on the forward strand.
GCGACGACGACGACGATGGGTTGGCAGCCGTCCACGCAAAGATTCTCGACGATCCGTTGTTTTGCATGAACCGGGCCGAATGCTTGCTGGCAATTTTCCTGCAAGAAGTAGAAATTCCGCAGTTGCAAAAAGTTGGTGAGACCGTTCCGGACGGAAGCAAGATTGACTTCCTCGACCAAGATAGAATGGAAGTTGTCGTTAGAATGGAATAACAATAGCAACTCGCGTTCAATAAACAATGAAATTCAGTCATACTTAGACGGTAAACCTAGTGCAACTCAAAAGAGAGACACTGTGATCGGCAATATTAAGAAGTGTATCTTACTTCCAAGTTTCGAAGTTATCACTTTGACGAACGTGTACCGGTAACAAAACAGGGATGACGACCCCTGTAACAAAACACATCCATACCGGTACGGTTACATACGAGCTCGTATGTTACTATCATTAGTACTTTCGACCATGGGATCATTTTATTTGGTACGTTTAAACTGTTTGCAGTTTGGAGTCAATTCTTGAATTGTCGATTGAATTGTTAATCAAATCCATTGCAAGACTTAGTCGAAACGACTTAGTCTTGCGGACATGGAGGTGGAGTGTTGAAAGCGTCGTCTTCTTGTTTGCCTTCGTAAACTGATCCCCTTCTTCCAGTATTGACTCTACTGATTCTCCACCAGCGGCTCTGTCCTTGACAAAGTCTACGATGCATTTGAGTCGCGAGAAGTTCTTCTGAGCTGTTGGCTTTTGCTGGCCGCCAATTGTGTTGATTGCTGCATCAAGGAAGGAGAACGCTTACTGACATCTAGCGGTGGCTCTACGGTACTTCACGGCAAAAAGAAACCGCCTCTGTCTTGGGACTGCCCAGCCAAGGCCTGCATCGCCTTCAGCGGAAGTTTTGTTGAGTAGCAATCCTCTCTGACATTTTCCAATCATCTTGATGTATTGCGGATCAACCTCTAGCATCTCCAACGCAACTGCACCTGATCCGCGGCTGGAGTGGATGAAATGCTTTGATAGGATACCCAAGGCTTTGCATGTGTTCCGCATTGTTTTTGCAAACGCATGATCGCTGATGGAATATTGGTTCTGTGAGTTATTACAATCGGTGAGTGATTTGATGTTGAACCATGACTTGTTAACGGCAAAGTTGTACTGCAAAAGCTCTCCAGTTGCATGGAATTTTGCCATTAAGTAGAAGCCCAACGCGACAATGGGACACATGTTGACCTTACAGTGCCTGATCACACTACCGTACAAAGTTTTCTGACCGTTTGTTTTTCCCGTGAATATTTGCATGATAAATATCTGGCAGGGGTGTACACCTTTGCCGTCTTTGACCATGTTGCAGAGATCAGACAGATCACATTTGAATAGGGACTTGCCCCAGAACCGGTCCCTCAGGGCTGCAATGTGGTAGTGTTGTTTGGAGCAATTCTTTGTGAACAAGAATCCTTGAGCCGCTTAATGCTTTGCACATTGATGCATGGCGATCACGCGTGATCTATCTTCTCATTGAACCATATCTTCTTGAATTTTTGCTTTCTTACTCAAACAACATGCATCAACTGCGGGACTCTCTTAGATCGGATGTGTTCCATCAGAAGATTGTTGATGTTCTGACTCATCTGATGCTTCAATACCTTGAGGATTGAACACAAGTATTGGCTGGTTCACAGTATCATAACCTACAGGGTTGTGATCGATCTCAAAAGTGGCCGTGTCACCGTTGCCATTGTTGTATTTTGCCATGGCGCTGTGGTAGTTGTCCCCGTCGTAAAAAATTGAGTTCGCAGCAATTGCCCCTTCCTCCGGCCTCTTTTCCTTTGCTTCCGGTATGCCTGGTAGAACAGGAAGCCGAAGACCTTTTCCTCAGTTACTGTTGCCGAATCATTGAGCAAACAAAATACAATAGTGCAATACTGAAGGAATTCTGCCCCTTTATTATTGTAGGCAAGGTGGGTATTAACTGGAATACCATCATTGTCATCCTGTTGCACATGCCTTGCTGCTCTGGCAAATAAACCACTCGTGTAAGAAATTTTGCTTGCTGGAGACAAAGGGGATTGTTTTGTTGAGGATATTGGTGTTATTTTGGGTGGATATTGCAAGTGTTATGGTTCTTTTGGCATTTTTTTGTTCTCGTCGTTCTCGTCATTTTTGTTTTTTTTGTGTCAGATGTTGCTGGAAGCAAAGTGTATGTGTTTGTTGTGTTTGTTGTGCTGTTTCAGGCCAGGCGCCCTCAACCTTAGTAGCTACACAGTGTGTGCTTGTTGTCTTTGTCTATGTGCGCACGCGCATAGTATGGCTATGACTGATTGGCTAAAAATAGTGTAAACGTGGTTATCAATTCATATCAGTAAAAACAACCGTTACAGTGAAGCCACGCCCAATTAATGAAGACCGGTATCTGATATTTTTTGATATACCAATAATAATCTCTTATTATTATATTAATTGTACTCCATAATACTGGGAGTCAACCATGCTGTGGAGTCTCTGTGAGGTATCAATTGGCAAATGACGACTTGTCTCTATATTGTAATTGGAATCCAGAGAACTGGTTGTGGGTTACAAGGCTTGTGTTAGCGAGTACACCCCCTGATCCACAAGCAGGGAACAGAAGGAAGATGTACATTCAATGTGTGACCCTTGAGAGGGAGGTGACGCAAGGAGCTTGGAGTGGAGGTCTATTGATGCAGCTCGTTGCCGAAGCCCACACCAAGTATCCTCTGGTGGTAACCAAACAGTTGACGTGCTGAACGGGCGGAGATATATAGCTTAAGGTATATGCCAAGACACAAGTTATAAGGACTCTATAACCTGTTGTTACTCTAAAAATCAACCAAAAGGTATAAGATGTTAAAATTTAAAGAGATGTGAGTTCATGGAGACACTCTTATTTTGCTACCTAATGTGTGTATTTTGCACTGTGCCAGGGTTCCCTATATTTTACATGGTAGGGATCTTCCCCGGTTATTTGTTACCATTGGACCAATTCTGTTGCTGTGTTAGTATCGTGTTGGTCTTTCTGTATTGGTCATTCGATGATATCGGTCTTTTACAATGTTAAGTATTTTGTTTGATGGGCCTTATGCTTGACCGTGATATATGGAATAAATGAGGCCCATTTGGATTCGGTATTGATTTTCATGATTGCAATAAGTAGTTTTCTCGCAGGCTGTTATGTGTATTCATTTGAATGCACATATGGGATCCAAGTGTTTACTTATTGGTCTGGTCTTTAAAGATGTCTTGTTCCCAAATTTTTAACCTGTTTTGTTTGTAGCCTTAAGTGGAAACGTTTTTATCACTTAAGGGTTTCCAAGTAGTGGAGGTTTGTTTTATTCTAAGCCAGAGTCGACGGCGAGTATTCATACCTCTATGGCCTTGTGTTAATAATGCAATGGAGGTCCGACATCATCATCTCTCAGTGTGTTTGTACCTCTGCTTTGTTTTTTTGTAGTGTTTCTACGGTGTTTCTGTTGCCGTACTAGTTTTAGCCGAAAACAGTTGGGCAAGGCATAGGAGAAGCCAAAGCAGGACGCGTGGGAGGCACACTCCCCCGCTCCTCGGGCACTGGGGGGCTGAGACACAAGCAACTAGCAAGGTATGTATACAATGGTCTCATATGTAGGTAGGTACAATGCAGAGACGCAGACCAGCGGCTGCCCAGGCATTCACAAGGATGTCTAGGCAGACCCTGGCCAAGTGAGGAGCCCCAGACAGGGGAGCAATGCCCAGATACTCACCGCATTGTCCAGTAGCCCTACACAGCAGGCCCGCGACAATGAGGATGATGTGCATCAAGAGCAAACTAACTAAACTCCCACCCATAACCCACCCGCAAGGTGTTCTCTGTACACAATTCAGCCCCAGCCCTAATCTACTTCCCCCTTTAGGGTTCAGGTCACCCTGACCACGCGCGACCGTAGTACTTAAGCCCACGCACACATACACCTAGAGCTTAGTCATATTAAATTCCTTTCGTGACCAGAAGTACCAAAGCTACCAAAGGGTAGATTTCCTATGCGCATGAATCAATGAGTCCCGTATCCATCTAAGTAATCGATTCCCACGGCATATCGATTCCCACGGCGCATCGATTCCCATCGCGCATAAACAGTGAGCAATCTCTGTCTTACGATATTGCCATTGTTCTTCGGTGAGCAAACTCTGATTTCATAAAATATCACACGAGCTACAGGAGCAATTCCTGACCTTAATGATAAACATTTCATGGAGTCTTCCTAACGGAACATGAGAAGAAAACCGTTGGCATGTGATTCTCACACAATACATATACATGCATACAAATATATATGGTCAACGACTAATACATGTACGGAAATAATCAGCGAGTAATCTCAGCACTACGCAACAGCAGTTGCAACGTATTCATCTCAATAAAAGAGATATCTTGCATTTCAGCAAGATTTCACTTTATCTCATACTTTTAACATTCAACTGATTTATATCCCAAAATTCACACTAGTTGCTACCAACTACTTGTAATCTACATACTAAGGTCTGTCTCGCTGCAATCTGAATAAGTCACAGCAAGAGGAGATCTGGCGTTTCCCTAGTCTCGCCTGTAGTCCGATTATCCGTTGCCGAAAGTATCCAACCACATTTATCACGCGTAGAGTACAATCGTTCGTCTACTAACACACTAACACAGCGTTGCTGTTCGTCAGAAGCCTTTGAATCAGACTCCCAACGAATCGGATTCAGAAGGAAAATAATAGATTAACAGTCGCAAGCTCTAAGAAGGCTTGCACACAAGAAGGAACAGGAACGAAACTGAACACAATCCCTACGCTGGCATATGCACATCGCACATCGTACACGAAGCAGTTCCCATTCTCAGTCACCGCGCAATTCTTTCCAAGGTTCCGAACCACCACAGATGCCGAACATACCGTTGATGCCCGGCAATGCACTCGGAGGCGAAGAGAAGAATGACGCCGAAGTCACCACTATCGAACGCTTTCCCAGCTTCGATGCTGATATGAGAAAGATACTCATATCATTACTCAACGTAACAAGTGAGATTACTAGCAAGTTGTGCCTAGCTCTCAAAGAAGGCGGATTATGCGAGTGGAAGTCATTCCTCGACGCACTTATCGAACCGGATTTTGCACGCGAACTTACCTATACGGAGCAAGGATTGGCAACGCATATCCCTCGATCCATCCAAAGGAGCATAGAAGCACTTGCGGATTTCGCTATCGACCTACAAGAAGAAGATGTTGCCCTAGAAGATGACGAGAGGAACTGGAAAGATGTAAAGTCATATACTTACAGGGAATTCCAGTCATTTCGCGAAGAACGTGCCCAACGCTTGCGTAATGAATCTGCTCTGAACCCACCACCTCCTCCGGCGGGAAGTAACAAAAAGTCCCCTCAGCAGGTAAAGTACGAATCATGGTGCCGAAAAGCACGAGATGAAAAGTCCTTTACACCCCTCACGAATGACTCGAGATTCGAACACTGGCTCGTCGGTTTCAAAGCTAAACTCGAGGCATACGACATCGATACAGAGACATTCCTCGATGAAACTTGGCCTCCAGCTACGCTTCAGGGTTATACCCGTGACCTCTTCGTCAAGCAGTGTGCCTTCTTCTGGGTACTAATGTTGGAAGTCTTCAAGAGTGACCTTTCTGCATCATGTGTACACAGTCATTCTACCACTCGTGATGGACGCAAGGCATACTTCGATTTCATAAACCTCCATAGCAAATCAAAAGCAAAGGTATACGGCAACTCGACTCAGCTACAAGCTTTGCTCAAGTTGAACCTCAACAATTGGAAGGAATCTAAGGTGAAATTCATCACACATTGGTTTGACGAATTGAATCACCTAAACAAGCTCCGTCCTCCCAACAAGCCCCTTGAGTACCATACTGTTAAATCAGCATTGTGTCAGGCATGCTATTCCAGCTTCCAGCTAAGTGAACAGTTTGCCAAAGTCAAGGATCCAGGTGGGACGAATAGCACCGTAACGGATGCAGTTGCCGAAGCCGCTGCTATCCACGATCTCAAAATCACGCTTTTACTCGAAGCAACTCGACTTGATTCCCAGTCCGCGATGTCTGCTCCTCGGTCGACCGTACGTGCACACGTTCATGAATTCTCTTCTGAATCGAGCCAAAACCATGATGACTATGCTCTCCCCATCAAATTCGAAGGAGACTATCAAGATTATGCTGTGTTTAAGGCTGGACGTACCCCTGACCCTACCACAAGGTTGCCTACAAACATATGGAAGGCCTTGTCACGTCAGGACATGAAGAGTTGGCTCAGTTTTTCTCCTGAAGGCAAGAAAATTGTGGTTGCCTCATTGCGACACGACTTACTTAACAAGGACCAACCTGACCCCAACAGTACCAAACCCATTACCCGGAAGGCATACCAACATGAACACTCGGTATCTTTTTGAGAAGACGATACTTCGACTAAAGATGAGCATGCCAATTCCGCAGCAGACCTCCATCCTGCTGTAGAGAATGATCGCAGAGGTGTTTTCCATGCATCCCTAGGTGTATACAAATCAACGGCCTCTTCGTCTAAGGACCAGCGACCTCTCAAGTCCTCCGTGTCACCCGCGCATCCAGCTCGATTCCTTTCAGACAACCCTGACATTCAGTACAAAAAGGACGGTGACACCCAAATACCTGTGGGAACACCATCGTATTCCGCCAATTTTCACCAGTGGTATACTCCCGAGGATGATCTCACCTTTCCTAATGATGGTCCCATAACTTCATACACATACCGTATACACAAAACTACGGTTACTAGCCCCGGTTTTGCCATGGTCGATCGCGGCGCAAATGGCTGCATCATCGGTAATGATGCGTGCCTCATCTCCAAGGATATCCCACCACGATATGTTAACGTCACCGGCATTAACAATCATCAGGTACAAAATATTCCCATTGCTACATGCGGAGCATATTCCATGTCGAACAGAGGCCCCGTCATTCTCATTTTCAATGAATGTGCCTATACAGGACGACATCCTTCTATATTGTCATCCGGCCAGATGGAAGCATATCTTTCCACTGTAGACGACACGTCCATCAAAGCAGGCAGAGGACAGGTCATCACCACCTCCGATGGCTATGCACTGCCTCTTAGCATACGACACGGTTTACCATACCTTGCGATGCGAAAGTATACGACTGTTGAATTTGACACGCTACCACATGTTATCATGACATCCGATAAACATTGGGACCCATCTGTTCTTGATACCATGATCAGTGCGAAGGATGAACAATTTCTCCAGAAATATCCTCCTCAACCACAGCAACTCCCTTATGCCGACTACGACGAATATGGGAACCCACGCTGCCTTGAAGGGTTAGATATCTCTGTTTCTCCCGGGTCCTCCACGGTCACATCCCTCAGCTCGTATTCCAGCCATTCCACCCGATCTCCCTTTCTTCCTATTGATGATCATGGGACCAACGATTGCTCCTTTTGGCTTACTTCCACCGACTACGCTCATCAAGAACGTCTCGCATGCTGCGCGCTACCCGCAGTCTCTGGAACAGTCACTGCGTTTCCGACAGATTGTACAGCCAGTGACACTACACGCATTGCAGCTACGCCCTGCGAAAGATACCCCAACGAACATGACTACTTATCCCTGAAACCTTTCTTTTGTTGGGTTTCCACCGATCGCATCAAAGCTACTTTTGAAAACTCGACCCAATACGGTTCGTTAGCGGTTAGCCCTGATGGTAACATTTTCAAACGGTTTCATTCCCCTCAACCGGCCATGAACGTTCGCCCCTTCAATGACGATGTTATGTCTGATGCTGTCTATTCAGATGTCCCAGCAATTGATGGTGGATCCAAGATTGCTCAGATCTTCTTTGGCCAAAAATCACATATTATACACGTTGAAGAAATGCGTACCACCGGCGATTTCCTATCCTGCTTTCAGAACTTTGTTCGAAAATGGGGCAGGCCCATCCGCCTCCTTTGCGACCACGGTAACTATCAATCCAGTAAGAAAGTTATGGATTACCTCAAAATGTTATGGATTGGACTCTGGCAAAGTGAACCGTATCATCAACACCAAAATCAATTCGAACGACGATACCAAACGTTCAAACGCATTGTCAATCGCGTCATGGATCGTACCGGCACACCACCACACATGTGGTTACTGTGCATGACATACGTCGCGGGCCTCCTCAATGTTGTTTCTGACCCTACGCTGTCCGATAAACAACCAATCTTCATTGCCACGGGTACACTTGGCGACATCAGCGCATACACCAGTTTCTTCTGGTTTGAACCTGTGTATTTCAAGACCAATGACTCTCCTTTCGGTACCAAATCTACCGAACGCCTAGGTCATTTCGTCGGCATCGCCGAACATGTTGGCAATGGACTCTGCTTTCGAATCTGGGATCCCGTTACCAACAAGTTACTAGACCGATCCGGTGTTCGATCTGCTCTTACACCTGAATCACGTAACAAACGAGCGGGCCTATTTACCGATGATGGTTTCATAAAATGGCGTAACGCAAAAGATTCGTTACCCCGTATATACGCCACTGGAGAAGCTCCAGCTTTCAAACATGGGGAGCATACCAATCAGAATAAACTCATTGACGAGTCTACTAAACCAAACAGCTCAGTTCCCCCTAACGTTTCACCTGCTGATTCTGACACCGCCGATGACACCGTTCCATCTGCACCCAACAAACAACCAGATACCACGCCCCACGCATCTGGCACTCAACCAATTCTTCAACCACCCGCCCACCCCTCGTTACCAAGCTTTCTTTATAAGAAGGTCGATGACAGCCCAAGCTGGTCACCTTCTCCACTCCCTAACAACTATGGGGAGAGTCTTGATGGTCCTCCTACGACACACATCTTCAGCAAGACATCCGACGGCGTTCTCCTTACTGAAGATGATTTTGATCCACCAGAATTAGCATACTTTGATGTTAGTGATGTCACAACTCCACACACAAACCCCGCTACTCCTTCCGTAGACCCATCACAGGTAGTTGTTACCGACAAAGAAGGTAACACACAATTTGACGATGACGGTAAACCTATTACCATTCCTACGATCCCGATTGCCGATCTACAAGGACGTTCCTTCCTTGTAACCAATCCAGATGGCACTCGGAAACGTCTTACCATCGTTGATGTTGAAGACAGTCTTGAACGCAACAAAGACTTCATCAAGTTCAAGTGCAAACACTCCGATGACGAACTCAATGATATCATTGCATACAATGACGTCATGAATTACATACATCGTGATTCAACACAAGAAGACGGCAAACTCTGGTCGTTTCGCCGCATCCTAGGACACCAAGGTCCACTGGATAACAAACATCCTCAATACAAAGGTTCCAAGTATAACCTTTGGATTGAATGGGAAAATATGGAACGCACATATGAACCCCTGGCCAACATTGCGGCTGATGACCCTGTCACCGTTGCAAAATATGGGAAAGACAACAACTTGCTTGACCTCCCGGGTTGGAAACGCCTCAAGCGAATCACCAACCTAGCGCGACGAACCAAGAAACTTGATCGACTCGTGCACCAAGCCAAACTACGTTCTTTCCGTACCACTCCGCAGTATCAATATGGATTCAAAGTGCCTCGTAACCACGAAGAAGCCCTCCGTTTTGATCAAGCCAACGGAAACACCAAATGGGAAGATGCCACCACCCTGGAAATGGCACAACTCAATGAGTACAATACATTCATTGATAAAGGCGTGTACAAGACGAGCTCCATTCCCCCCGGATTCCAACAGATCAAGGTACACATGATATACGCTGTCAAGCACGACGGTAGACACAAGGCTCGTCTCGTTGCTAACGGTAATCTCACTGAGGCCCCTATCCATAGTGTTTACGCAGGCGTCGTATCTCTCCGCGGCCTACGTATGTGCCTATTCCTAGCTGAACTCAACGACTTGGAAGCATGGGGCACCGACATAGGTAACGCCTACTTAGAAGCAGTCACCTGCGAGAAAGTATGCATCAAGGCAGGTCCCGAATTCGGATCGCTGGAGGGTCACCTGCTGATCATTTACAAAGCCCTATATGGTCTCAGGTCTTCAGGCAAGTGCTTTGGAGACTTACTCGCGGCTTGTCTCATCAAACTCGGCTTCGAAAGATCCCGCGCAGAACCGGAAATATTCCTCAAACCCGGAACGAACAAGCATGGTGAACGTGTATATGAGCTTATATGCACATATGTCGATGACCTATGTCTCTGCATGGCCGATCCCAATTCCTTCTTGAAGATATTGGAATCGTCACCATATAATTTCAAATTGAAGGGATCCGGACCTATGAACTTTCACTTAGGTTGTGGATTTGAGCGCGACGAACATGGTGTTCTGTGCATGAATCCCATAAAGTTCATCGAAAAGATGGAAGCGTCTTACGAACAAATGTTTGGATGCAAACCTAGCACTAGGTTTCAATCACCCATTGCGGAGAACGATCATCCTGAATTGGACTCCTCAGCCTTTCTTGAAGAAACCGGTATACAGAAATACCAAAGTATGATCGGTTCACTCCAATGGATCATCGCTATTGGCCGTTTCAACGTACAAACAGCCGTGATGACGCTCTCAAGTTTCAGAGCTCAGCCACGAGATGGGCATCTCGAACGTGCAAAACGTATCTATGGATATATCTCCAAGTTTAGACATTTTAAAATCAGATTCCGCGTGGAACCGCCCGATTTTATATTGACTAAACCCGACACCATCGACTGGTCCAACACCGTCTATGGGGAGCATTCTGAAGAGCTACCCGACGACGCTCCTGCACCGCTTGGAAAGACAGTAGTGTTAACACACTTCTATGATGCCAACCTCATGCATGATATTCTCAGTGGCAAGGCAGTAACAGGCATTCTTCATTTCGCGAACAAGACTCCCATGATGTGGTTCTCGAAGAAGCAGTCTACTACGGAGACAGCCACCTTTGGAGCCGAATTTGTTGCAGGAAGGACTTGCATCGAACAGATCGTCGATTTACGCCACTCATTCCGATACCTAGGAACACGAGTTCATGATATCTCATACTCTTGGGGTGACAACGAAAAGATGATCCAAACGTCAACCTTCCCTTACGCAAGGTTGCACAAACGTCATAATATTCTGTCGTTTCACTACGTACGAAGCATGATAGCGAGAGGTTTCATTTTAATGATGCACATCCCAGGTAAGGATAACTGTGCAGACATTCTCACCAAGCATTGGAGTCACTCAGTTGTGTATCCACTGCTCAGGCCCATCTTCCACTTCTGTGGTAATACTGGCGACCTTCTTCAGGATGATGGAAGCATCATGTAGAGCGTGATGACCCTTCATAAGGAGACATGGGGAGTATTAAATTCCTTTCGTGACCAGAAGTACCAAAGCTACCAAAGGGTAGATTTCCTATGCGCATGAATCAATGAGTCCCGTATCCATCTAAGTAATCGATTCCCACGGCATATCGATTCCCACGGCGCATCGATTCCCATCGCGCATAAACGGTGAGCAATCTCTGTCTTACGATATTGCCATTGTTCTTCGGTGAGCAAACTCTGATTTCATAAAATATCACACGAGCTACGGGAGCAATTCCTGACCTTAATGATAAACATTTCATGGAGTCTTCCTAACGGAACATGAGAAGAAAACCGTTGGCATGTGATTCTCACACAATACATATACATGCATACAAATATATATGGTCAACGACTAATACATGTACGGAAATAATCAGCGAGTAATCTCAGCACTACGCAACAGCAGTTGCAACGTATTCATCTCAATAAAAGAGATATCTTGCATTTCAGCAAGATTTCACTTTATCTCATACTTTTAACATTCAACTGATTTATATCCCAAAATTCACACTAGTTGCTACCAACTACTTGTAATCTACATACTAAGGTCTGTCTCGCTGCAATCTGAATAAGTCACAGCAAGAGGAGATCTGGCGTTTCCCTAGTCTCGCCTGTAGTCCGATTATCCGTTGCCGAAAGTATCCAACCACAATTGTCACGCGTAGAGTACAATCGTTTGTCTACTAACACACTAACACAGCGTTGCTGTTCGTCAAAAGCCTTTGAATCAGACTCTCAACGAATCGGATTCAGAAGGAAAATAATAAGTCAATCCGCCATGCCTAATTTCCACGTAGTCAGAGTAGAGTATAGACATAGTAGTGTAGGGATCATGTGTGAGCTCAGAGGACATGCTGCACTCTGAAGTTGACATACTCCCGAGACGGGCCGGGGTATCCCAGAGGATACTGGTACGTACTCACACCCGTACCGTACCGGTACGTACAATCCACAACAAAAAATATTGTGGTATTCCAACGCTCACGATTGAAAATTACCCACGATTCAAGAAAATCTGAAAAGCAATGCCACACAAGCCGGTCTTCAACCTTGAAGACTGGATGAATAACATATCCAAATTCTCCATGTGCTTCTCTATGTGCAATGTACGTTGAATTTCGATTCAACGGCTGTTTACTGTTACTAGCCTTCCAACTGCTCCTTGGAGTAGTTGACAGAAGAGCTAGCTCACAATCTTAGTTTTTAACCAATACATAAACCTTATTTTAGTACCTTTTTAGAGCCATACGACACTGTTTAAACAGTCGAATAACTGCTTCGACCTTATTACTACCGGTAAAGACTACTTCAACTACTACGCGAATAAAAATTACCACTACCGTGCACCTAATAAACGAACAACCGATCCTGACAATTGTCCAGTAACAAGAAGAAAACGACCATGTCTTACTCAGTCATCCCCTTCAAGTACGACTTTGATCAAGATTCTATTGACAAAATTGAATACAAGAACACCCAAGAAGTCAATGGATCTCAAGAAGTTACCAAGATCAAAATCCCTTTGATTACTGCAGGATCAACCAAATTACAAATCCTTTTTACCATCAACGAGTTCATTAGATCCAAGAAGACCCTCAACTTAACCACAGGACCAAGAATCTATGACAAGTTTGTAGATCTCCTCAGAGACAACACCGACTGTAGCTGGTGGAACAGCTATGTGTCAACCAATGTGCCACAGAGAACCGTGGACAACTTCCAAACCACAGTGGAAGCATTTATCAACTTCAAGTTCGACAGCAACCTTGATGCCTATCAGAATCATAGAAGATTCCTCACCAACATCAAGAAGACAACCAGCATGACCGTACACCAATTTGTAGCACAAGTCAACTTCCACAACCATGTTATCCTCCCATTACTTCCAGGACACCCACCACAAGATGCAGAGATCAACGAAAGAGAGTTCAAGAATCTAGTCTTTGAATCGATGCCTGAGGACTGGAAACACATCTATCAACAACACCACTCTCCCCATAGAGATTCTCTCTCTGAAATGATGATGAGATTTGAAAGATTCCAATCTGCACAGAATAGAAAGAACAAGAAATCAGATAACTCGTCTCAAAACAACAACAACAGCAACAACAATGCCAACAACAATCGTAACAACCGAAATGGAAACAATCGCAACAATCGAAACAACCAAAACAATCGGAACCGAAACAATAACAACAACAACCATAACCAACGCAACAACAACAACAACAACAACAACAATCAACGCAGCAACAATCAAGGCAACAACAACAAAGGCTCGACTAGGATCTCGAACGACTCACCATGCCCTATCCATCCGGGTACCAATCACACTTGGGGTCAATGCTACACCAACAAGTATGGCACCAACTCCAATCAGTCCAATAACAACAACAGAGACAACACCGACTTGCATGTGAACGATCGCAGTAACTTCAACAACAGCAATCGATCCACTACCTCCTCTTCACATGGCAGTAGCTATCATGAACCAGAGCAACACATGTGTGTCTTCATCAATGAACCAGCAGAAACCATACCTGCCACACCTTGGCCGGATCTCTTCCATGTAGATATGGATATCGATGAAGAATAATACAACTCAGATCTTCAAAGATTTCCCTCATCCGAAAAGACCGATTCCGACAACAACAGACAAGATGTTGCTCCCAGCACCGACAATGTTGACATCGACCTTGCTCCAACCACAGTAAGTGTCTGCAACTCAATTAATGGATCCCTTGGCAAGTACTACTTGAAAACCCTCTTCGATTCTGGATCAACCGACAATCTCATAGTGGAATCAGCAATTCCCTCTGGAATCAAGAAGAACCTTCTAGACCAACCAATCCAAATGCAGACGACAAATGGCAAAACCACTTGTAACCACTATGTAACCTTGGAGAACACCATATTCCCAGAACTATCCTACTCCATGAAAGTCCTACAAATCAAATGCTTTGTGGTCTCTCAAAATATCAACTACCATCTCCCCATTGGAAGAAAGGCAATGAGAGATCTTGGGATGAAAATGGACTTCGAGACTTGTACCATAGAATGGTATGAGAAGACAATGGACTTCCACCCGCGAAATTACTTTGACAACAAGTCCTTGCTTCACAAAGTCATGTCTGCAGAACCACATGCAATTGCAGAAAGTTACTCCAACCAATCAATCCAACAATCTTATGTAGATGGAACCACCAAGTATGAGAAAACTGACCTCCACAAGCTAGTAACCGACCAGATCCATCTCTCCTACCAAGAGAAACAAGCCTTGTTACCAATACTCCTCCAAAATGAAGAACTTTTTGAAGGCTTGAACGACAAAGAATTAGGCATTTTCCCTAATCAAACCTTCCACATTGATCTCCAGCAAGGCGCAACCCCATATCATGTAAAACAACCATATTCCATCCCACTGCACCAACAAGAAGCAGTGAAGAAAGAAATCGATCGACAAGTGAAACTTGGTATTCTCGAACAATGCTATGCAACCGAATGGGGAATGCCAACCTTTGTAGTGCCAAAACCAGATGGCTCCTGTCGCCTCATCAGTGACTTTAGAGAACTTAACAAGGTCACCAAGAAACTTCATTATCCACTCCCAAAGCTCCAAAATATCTTCCACAGAAGAAAAGGCTTCAAATATGTCACCCTTATTGACGTCAGCATGCAGTTCCACACCTTCAAACTTGATGAAGCCTCCACCTGGCTTTGTGTCCTTGTTACTCCATTCGGAAAGTTTCGACTGCTTCGATTGCCAATGGGCTTCCTTAACTCTCCAAGTTGGGCCCAAGGCTGTATGGAACAAATCCTCTCACACTTGAAGGACATCGAAGTGTACATCGATGATATTGGTATCTTCTCAGACACTCTCGAATCCCATTGCAAATCAGTCTCTTCTGTCCTGTCCTTACTGAAGTCCCACAACTTCTCTGTCAAGCCTTCCAAGTGCCACTGGTTTCAATCGCAAGCACCATGGCTTGGCCACATTATCTCGCGTGATGGTATTAGACCCAATCCAAACAAGATTGCCCCCATCCTGAAACTTGCTTTTCCCTCAACAAAAACCCAACTTCGATCCTTTGTTGGGATGATTAACTTCTATCGGAACTTCTATCCCAAAAGCGCTGAGGTCCTTGCACCCCTTACTGACCTCTCTGGAAGAGCCAAAGGCAAAATCTCTCCAACTCCAGAACTTCTTGAAGCTTTCAACAAAGCGAAATCCCTTATTGCCAATGATATCCTCCTCGCCTTTCCTGACCCAAACAAGCCCTTCCATGTCTATACTGATGCTTCTGACTACCAACTCGGAGCTATTGTTCGCCAAGATGGCAGAATCATCCTTTGCTTCTCAAGAAAACTCAACTCAGCTCAAAGGAAATACCCAACAATCGATAAAGAAATGCTCTGTATCGTAGAAGTCTTCAAAGAATTTCGAACCATTCTGTGGGGTGCTGAAATCATAGTGTGGACCGACCATATCAACTTAACCAGGCAAAATCTTACCAGCCACCGAATTATGACTTGGAGAATGCTCCTTGAAGAATTTTCCCCAGTATTCAAGTACATCAAAGGCAAAGATAATGGGCTTGCTGATGCTCTCTCACGGCTAGACACTCCGGAGAAAAAGAAGGAGTTCTCCGGTCCAACTCCCGATCCAACGGATGACTCGGACCTTTTAACTGACTCAACCGACTCCGACCTTCTCTCTCTCTCTGAATTGTTCCTTAACTACCCAGAAGACATTCCCATGTATCCCTTAGCCTTCGACCAACTCGCCCAAGATCAAGCAGCCAACGCAGATATCTCTACCAATCCCCGGTACACAACTGAAAACTTCAACGGCACTGACTTGAAAGTTGTAGACTCCAACGGTCGACAGAAAATTGTACTCCCCCCAAACCGAGTGCAAGCCACAATCAAATACTACCACCACGTGCTTGGCCATGCCGGCGCAGAAAGATTGTACCGAACCATCAACCAATTTGTATATGCCCCAAACCTGAAGGACCAAATCAATTCCTTCTGCAAAACTTGTGACACGTGCCAACGATACAAGAATAGCCACCAAAGCCACGGACAGCTCCCTACCAAAGAACACCAATATGTTCCTTGGGACACCATTGCAATCGATGGAGTAGGCCCTTGGAAAATCAAGATCCCTGGCCACGGAACAGTCTCCTTCAATGGCTTTACCATCATGGACATGTGCACCAACCTCCTTGAGATCATCCGAGCTCCACAAGTGAATCCAACCGGCCTCATGGCAGTCCATGCCCTCGACAATGGCTGGCTCTCCAGATATCCCAAACCAGTAAATTGTATTATTGACCAAGGAACCAACTTCATGAGTAATGACTTCCAACTTCATCTTGCCAACCTAGGAATCAAAGCCAAGGTCTGCTCAGTTCGCAACCCACAATCCAACGCTGTACTTGAACGAGTCCATGACACCATGAAGTCTGCAATGAGAACGGAACTCAATACCAACCCTCCACAGACTCTCCAGGAAGCGACTGATATCATCGACAGCATCTTTGCATCGGCTCAGTTCGCGGTTAGATCAACCATCAACAAGACCTTCGGAATGACGCCCGGAGCCCTTGTATTCCACAGAGATATGTTCCTACCAATTCCTGTGATTACAGATTTGGCCATGGTCAGAAACAAACGCCAGGCTCAGATAGATAAGAACGCGATGAAAGAGAATAGCCACAGGAAGATTCATGATTACAGTGTAGGAGACCAAATTATGGTGAAAAATGAAAAGATCATTCCTGGTGCTTTTGACGCAAGAAGCAAAGGCCCCTACACCATACAGCAAATTCACACAAATGGTACAGTTTCCTTTCTCTTAAGAAATCAAGTAATCCAACGTATGAACATTTGAAACCTGAAACCATATCACACCAACTAAAAAATTTCTTATCTAAGCAATACTGGTCGCACACGACTAACAAAAATTCTGTGCCACCAATCGAACTTTTACGAGAAGGAGAAGAGTGTGGTATTCCAACGCTCACAATTGAAAATTACCCACGATTCAAGAAAATCTGAAAAGCAATGCCACGCAAGCCGGTCTTCAACCTTGAAGACTGGATGAAGAACATATCCAAATTCTCCATGTGCTTCTCTATGTGCAATGTACGTTGAATTTCGATTCAACGGCTGTTTACTGTTACAAGCCTTCCAACTGCTCCTCGGAGTAGTTGACAGAAGAGCTAGCTCACAATCTTAGTTTTTAACCAATACATAAACCTTATTTTAGTACCTTTTTAGAGGCATACGGCAAATATCCAATTCGTGACACGATCTAGTGGTGACTCAATCTCTCACATCCGAACTGTGGTATTCCAACGCTCACAATTGAAAATTACCCACGATTCAAGAAAATCTGAAAAGCAATGCCACGCAAGCCGGTCTTCAACCTTGAAGACTGGATGAAGAACATATCCAAATTCTCCATGTGCTTCTCTATGTGCAATGTACGTTGAATTTCGATTCAACGGCTGTTTACTGTTACAAGCCTTCCAACTGCTCCTCGGAGTAGTTGACAGAAGAGCTAGCTCACAATCTTAGTTTTTAACCAATACATAAACCTTATTTTAGTACCTTTTTAGAGGCATACGGCAAATATCCAATTCGTGACACGATCTAGTGGTGACTCAATCTCTCACATCCGAACTGTGGTATTCCAACGCTCACAATTGAAAATTACCCACGATTCAAGAAAATCTGAAAAGCAATGCCACGCAAGCCGGTCTTCAACCTTGAAGACTGGATGAAGAACATATCCAAATTCTCCATGTGCTTCTCTATGTGCAATGTACGTTGAATTTCGATTCAACGGCTGTTTACTGTTACTAGCCTTCCAACTGCTCCTTGGAGTAGTTGACAGAAGAGCTAGCTCACAATCTTAGTTTTTAACCAATACATAAACCTTATTTTAGTACCTTTTTAGAGCCATACGACACTGTTTAAACAGTCGAATAACTGCTTCGACCTTATTACTACCGGTAAAGACTACTTCAACTACTACGCGAATAAAAATTACCACTACACCTAATAAACGAACAACTGATCCTGACGATTGTCCAGTAACAAGAGAATACGACCATGTCTTACTCAGTCATCCCCTTCAAGTATGACTTTGATCAAGATTCTATTGACAAAATTGAATACAAGAACACCCAAGAAGTCAATGGATCTCAAGAAGTTACCAAGATCAAAATCCCTTTGATTACTGCAGGATCAACCAAATTACAAATCCTTTTTACCATCAACGAGTTCATTAGATCCAAGAAGACCCTCAACTTAACCACAGGACCAAGAATCTATGACAAGTTTGTAGATCTCCTCAGAGACTACACCGACTGTAGCTGGTGGAACAGCTATGTGTCAACCAATGTGCCACAGAGAACCGTGGACAACTTCCAAACCACAGTGGAAGCATTTATCAACTTCAAGTTCGACAGCAACCTTGATGCCTATCAGAATCATAGAAGATTCCTCACCAACATCAAGAAGACAACCAGCATGACCGTACACCAATTTGTAGCACAAGTCAACTTCCACAACCATGTTATCCTCCCATTACTTCCGGGACACCCACCACAAGATGCAGAGATCAACGAAAGAGAGTTCAAGAATCTAGTCTTTGAATCGATGCCTGAGGACTGGAAACACATCTATCAACAACACCACTCTCCCCATAGAGATTCTCTCTCTGAAATGATGATGAGATTTGAAAGATTCCAATCTGCACAGAATAGAAAGAACAAGAAATCAGATAACTCGTCTCAAAACAACAACAACAGCAACAACAATGCCAACAACAATCGTAACAACCGAAATGGAAACAATCGCAACAATCGAAACAACCAAAACAATCGGAACCGAAACAATAACAACAACAACCATAACCAACGCAACAACAACAACAACAACAACAACAATCAACGCAGCAACAATCAAGGCAACAACAACAAAGGCTCGACTAGGATCTCGAACGACTCACCATGCCCTATCCATCCGGGTACCAATCACACTTGGGGTCAATGCTACACCAACAAGTATGGCACCAACTCCAATCAGTCCAATAACAACAACAGAGACAACACCGACTTGCATGTGAACGATCGCAGTAACTTCAACAACAGCAATCGATCCACTACCTCCTCTTCACATGGCAGTAGCTATCATGAACCAGAGCAACACATGTGTGTCTTCATCAATGAACCAGCAGAAACCATACCTGCCACACCTTGGCCGGATCTCTTCCATGTAGATATGGATATCGATGAAGAATAATACAACTCAGATCTTCAAAGATTTCCCTCATCCGAAAAGACCGATTCCGACAACAACAGACAAGATGTTGCTCCCAGCACCGACAATGTTGACATCGACCTTGCTCCAACCACAGTAAGTGTCTGCAACTCAATTAATGGATCCCTTGGCAAGTACTACTTGAAAACCCTCTTCGATTCTGGATCAACCGACAATCTCATAGTGGAATCAGCAATTCCCTCTGGAATCAAGAAGAACCTTCTAGACCAACCAATCCAAATGCAGACGACAAATGGCAAAACCACTTGTAACCACTATGTAACCTTGGAGAACACCATATTCCCAGAACTATCCTACTCCATGAAAGTCCTACAAATCAAATGCTTTGTGGTCTCTCAAAATATCAACTACCATCTCCCCATTGGAAGAAAGGCAATGAGAGATCTTGGGATGAAAATGGACTTCGAGACTTGTACCATAGAATGGTATGAGAAGACAATGGACTTCCACCCGCGAAATTACTTTGACAACAAGTCCTTGCTTCACAAAGTCATGTCTGCAGAACCACATGCAATTGCAGAAAGTTACTCCAACCAATCAATCCAACAATCTTATGTAGATGGAACCACCAAGTATGAGAAAACTGACCTCCACAAGCTAGTAACCGACCAGATCCATCTCTCCTACCAAGAGAAACAAGCCTTGTTACCAATACTCCTCCAAAATGAAGAACTTTTTGAAGGCTTGAACGACAAAGAATTAGGCATTTTCCCTAATCAAACCTTCCACATTGATCTCCAGCAAGGCGCAACCCCATATCATGTAAAACAACCATATTCCATCCCACTGCACCAACAAGAAGCAGTGAAGAAAGAAATCGATCGACAAGTGAAACTTGGTATTCTCGAACAATGCTATGCAACCGAATGGGGAATGCCAACCTTTGTAGTGCCAAAACCAGATGGCTCCTGTCGCCTCATCAGTGACTTTAGAGAACTTAACAAGGTCACCAAGAAACTTCATTATCCACTCCCAAAGCTCCAAAATATCTTCCACAGAAGAAAAGGCTTCAAATATGTCACCCTTATTGACGTCAGCATGCAGTTCCACACCTTCAAACTTGATGAAGCCTCCACCTGGCTTTGTGTCCTTGTTACTCCATTCGGAAAGTTTCGACTGCTTCGATTGCCAATGGGCTTCCTTAACTCTCCAAGTTGGGCCCAAGGCTGTATGGAACAAATCCTCTCACACTTGAAGGACATCGAAGTGTACATCGATGATATTGGTATCTTCTCAGACACTCTCGAATCCCATTGCAAATCAGTCTCTTCTGTCCTGTCCTTACTGAAGTCCCACAACTTCTCTGTCAAGCCTTCCAAGTGCCACTGGTTTCAATCGCAAGCACCATGGCTTGGCCACATTATCTCGCGTGATGGTATTAGACCCAATCCAAACAAGATTGCCCCCATCCTGAAACTTGCTTTTCCCTCAACAAAAACCCAACTTCGATCCTTTGTTGGGATGATTAACTTCTATCGGAACTTCTATCCCAAAAGCGCTGAGGTCCTTGCACCCCTTACTGACCTCTCTGGAAGAGCCAAAGGCAAAATCTCTCCAACTCCAGAACTTCTTGAAGCTTTCAACAAAGCGAAATCCCTTATTGCCAATGATATCCTCCTCGCCTTTCCTGACCCAAACAAGCCCTTCCATGTCTATACTGATGCTTCTGACTACCAACTCGGAGCTATTGTTCGCCAAGATGGCAGAATCATCCTTTGCTTCTCAAGAAAACTCAACTCAGCTCAAAGGAAATACCCAACAATCGATAAAGAAATGCTCTGTATCGTAGAAGTCTTCAAAGAATTTCGAACCATTCTGTGGGGTGCTGAAATCATAGTGTGGACCGACCATATCAACTTAACCAGGCAAAATCTTACCAGCCACCGAATTATGACTTGGAGAATGCTCCTTGAAGAATTTTCCCCAGTATTCAAGTACATCAAAGGCAAAGATAATGGGCTTGCTGATGCTCTCTCACGGCTAGACACTCCGGAGAAAAAGAAGGAGTTCTCCGGTCCAACTCCCGATCCAACGGATGACTCGGACCTTTTAACTGACTCAACCGACTCCGACCTTCTCTCTCTCTCTGAATTGTTCCTTAACTACCCAGAAGACATTCCCATGTATCCCTTAGCCTTCGACCAACTCGCCCAAGATCAAGCAGCCAACGCAGATATCTCTACCAATCCCCGGTACACAACTGAAAACTTCAACGGCACTGACTTGAAAGTTGTAGACTCCAACGGTCGACAGAAAATTGTACTCCCCCCAAACCGAGTGCAAGCCACAATCAAATACTACCACCACGTGCTTGGCCATGCCGGCGCAGAAAGATTGTACCGAACCATCAACCAATTTGTATATGCCCCAAACCTGAAGGACCAAATCAATTCCTTCTGCAAAACTTGTGACACGTGCCAACGATACAAGAATAGCCACCAAAGCCACGGACAGCTCCCTACCAAAGAACACCAATATGTTCCTTGGGACACCATTGCAATCGATGGAGTAGGCCCTTGGAAAATCAAGATCCCTGGCCACGGAACAGTCTCCTTCAATGGCTTTACCATCATGGACATGTGCACCAACCTCCTTGAGATCATCCGAGCTCCACAAGTGAATCCAACCGGCCTCATGGCAGTCCATGCCCTCGACAATGGCTGGCTCTCCAGATATCCCAAACCAGTAAATTGTATTATTGACCAAGGAACCAACTTCATGAGTAATGACTTCCAACTTCATCTTGCCAACCTAGGAATCAAAGCCAAGGTCTGCTCAGTTCGCAACCCACAATCCAACGCTGTACTTGAACGAGTCCATGACACCATGAAGTCTGCAATGAGAACGGAACTCAATACCAACCCTCCACAGACTCTCCAGGAAGCGACTGATATCATCGACAGCATCTTTGCATCGGCTCAGTTCGCGGTTAGATCAACCATCAACAAGACCTTCGGAATGACGCCCGGAGCCCTTGTATTCCACAGAGATATGTTCCTACCAATTCCTGTGATTACAGATTTGGCCATGGTCAGAAACAAACGCCAGGCTCAGATAGATAAGAACGCGATGAAAGAGAATAGCCACAGGAAGATTCATGATTACAGTGTAGGAGACCAAATTATGGTGAAAAATGAAAAGATCATTCCTGGTGCTTTTGACGCAAGAAGCAAAGGCCCCTACACCATACAGCAAATTCACACAAATGGTACAGTTTCCTTTCTCTTAAGAAATCAAGTAATCCAACGTATGAACATTTGAAACCTGAAACCATATCACACCAACTAAAAAATTTCTTATCTAAGCAATACTGGTCGCACACGACTAACAAAAATTCTGTGCCACCAATCGAACTTTTACGAGAAGGAGAAGAGTGTGGTATTCCAACGCTCACAATTGAAAATTACCCACGATTCAAGAAAATCTGAAAAGCAATGCCACGCAAGCCGGTCTTCAACCTTGAAGACTGGATGAAGAACATATCCAAATTCTCCATGTGCTTCTCTATGTGCAATGTACGTTGAATTTCGATTCAACGGCTGTTTACTGTTACAAGCCTTCCAACTGCTCCTCGGAGTAGTTGACAGAAGAGCTAGCTCACAATCTTAGTTTTTAACCAATACATAAACCTTATTTTAGTACCTTTTTAGAGGCATACGGCAAATATCCAATTCGTGACACGATCTAGTGGTGACTCAATCTCTCACATCCGAACTGTGGTATTCCAACGCTCACGATTGAAAATTACCCACGATTCAAGAAAATCTGAAAAGCAATGCCACGCAAGCCGGTCTTCAACCTTGAAGACTGGATGAAGAACATATCCAAATTCTCCATGTGCTTCTCTATGTGCAATGTACGTTGAATTTCGATTCAACGGCTGTTTACTGTTACAAGCCTTCCAACTGCTCCTCGGAGTAGTTGACAGAAGAGCTAGCTCACAATCTTAGTTTTTAACCAATACATAAACCTTATTTTAGTACCTTTTTAGAGGCATACGGCAAATATCCAATTCGTGACACGATCTAGTGGTGACTCAATCTCTCACATCCGAACTGTGGTATTCCAACGCTCACGATTGAAAATTACCCACGATTCAAGAAAATCTGAAAAGCAATGCCACGCAAGCCGGTCTTCAACCTTGAAGACTGGATGAAGAACATATCCAAATTCTCCATGTGCTTCTCTATGTGCAATGTACGTTGAATTTCGATTCAACGGCTGTTTACTGTTACTAGCCTTCCAACTGCTCCTTGGAGTAGTTGACAGAAGAGCTAGCTCACAATCTTAGTTTTTAACCAATACATAAACCTTATTTTAGTACCTTTTTAGAGCCATACGACACTGTTTAAACAGTCGAATAACTGCTTCGACCTTATTACTACCGGTAAAGACTACTTCAACTACTACGCGAATAAAAATTACCACTACACCTAATAAACGAACAACTGATCCTGACGATTGTCCAGTAACAAGAGAATACGACCATGTCTTACTCAGTCATCCCCTTCAAGTATGACTTTGATCAAGATTCTATTGACAAAATTGAATACAAGAACACCCAAGAAGTCAATGGATCTCAAGAAGTTACCAAGATCAAAATCCCTTTGATTACTGCAGGATCAACCAAATTACAAATCCTTTTTACCATCAACGAGTTCATTAGATCCAAGAAGACCCTCAACTTAACCACAGGACCAAGAATCTATGACAAGTTTGTAGATCTCCTCAGAGACTACACCGACTGTAGCTGGTGGAACAGCTATGTGTCAACCAATGTGCCACAGAGAACCGTGGACAACTTCCAAACCACAGTGGAAGCATTTATCAACTTCAAGTTCGACAGCAACCTTGATGCCTATCAGAATCATAGAAGATTCCTCACCAACATCAAGAAGACAACCAGCATGACCGTACACCAATTTGTAGCACAAGTCAACTTCCACAACCATGTTATCCTCCCATTACTTCCGGGACACCCACCACAAGATGCAGAGATCAACGAAAGAGAGTTCAAGAATCTAGTCTTTGAATCGATGCCTGAGGACTGGAAACACATCTATCAACAACACCACTCTCCCCATAGAGATTCTCTCTCTGAAATGATGATGAGATTTGAAAGATTCCAATCTGCACAGAATAGAAAGAACAAGAAATCAGATAACCCGTCTCAAAACAACAACAACAGTAACGGCAATGCCAACAACAATCGTAACAACCGAAATGGAAACAATCGCAACAATCGAAACAACCAAAACAATCGGAACCGAAACAATAACAACAACAACCATAACCAACGCAACAACAACAACAACAACAACAACAACAATCAACGCAGCAACAACCAAGGCAACAACAACAAAGGCTCGACTAGGATCTCGAACGACTCACCATGCCCTATCCATCCGGGTACCAATCACACTTGGGGTCAATGCTACACCAACAAGTATGGCACCAACTCCAATCAGTCCAATAACAACAACAGAGACAACACCGACTCGCATGTGAACGATCGCAGTAACTTCAACAACAGCAATCGATCCACTACCTCCTCTTCACATGGCAGTAGCTATCATGAACCAGAGCAACACATGTGTGTCTTCATCAATGAACCAGCAGAAACCATACCTGCCACACCTTGGCCGGATCTCTTCCATGTAGATATGGATATCGATGAAGAATAATACAACTCAGATCTTCAAAGATTTCCCTCATCCGAAAAGACCGATTCCGACAACAACAGACAAGATGTTGCTCCCAGCACCGACAATGTTGACATCGACCTTGCTCCAACCACAGTAAGTGTCTGCAACTCAATTAATGGATCCCTTGGCAAGTACTACTTGAAAACCCTCTTCGATTCTGGATCAACCGACAATCTCATAGTGGAATCAGCAATTCCCTCCGGAATCAAGAAACATCTTCTAGACCAACCAATCCAAATGCAGACAACAAATGGCAAAACCACTTGTAACCACTATGTAACCTTGGAGAACACCATATTCCCAGAACTATCCTACTCCATGAAAGTCCTACAAATCAAATGCTTTGTGGTCTCTCAGAATATCAACTACCACCTCCTCATTGGAAGGAAATCCATGAGAGATCTTGGGATGAAAATGGACTTCGAGACTTGTACCATAGAATGGTATGAGAAGACAATGGACTTCCATCCGCGAAATTACTTTGACAACAAGTCCTTGCTCCACAAAGTCATGTCTGCAGAACCACACGCCGTTGCAGAAAGTTACTCCAACCAATCAATCCAACAATCTTATGTAGACGGAACCACCAAGTATGAGAAAACTGATCTCCACAAGCTAGTAACCGACCAGATCCATCTCTCCTACCAAGAGAAACAAGCCTTGTTACCAATACTCCTCCAAAATGAAGAACTTTTTGAAGGCTTGAACGACAAAGAATTAGGCATTTTCCCTAATCAAACCTTCCACATTGATCTCCAGCAAGGCGCAACCCCATATCATGTAAAACAACCATATTCCATCCCACTGCACCAACAAGAAGCAGTGAAGAAAGAAATCGATTGGCAGGTAAGGCTTGGCATCCTCAAAAGATGCTATGCAACCGAATGGGGAATGCCCACATTCGTAGTCCCAAAACCAGATGGCTCCTGTTGACTCATCAGTGACTTTAGAGAACTCAACAAAGTCACCAAGAAACTTCACTATCCACTTCCTAAGCTCCAAGATATCTTCCACAGAAGAAGAGGATTCAAATACGTCACCCTTATCGATGTCAGCATGCAGTTCCACACCTTCAAACTTGATGAAGCCTCCACCTGGCTTTGTGTCCTTGTTACTCCATTCGGAAAGTTTCGACTGCTTCGATTGCCAATGGGCTTCCTTAACTCTCCAAGTTGGGCCCAAGGCTGTATGGAACAAATCCTCTCACACTTGAAGGACATCGAAGTGTACATCGATGATATTGGTATCTTCTCAGACACTCTCGAATCCCATTGCAAATCAGTCTCTTCTGTCCTGTCCTTACTGAAGTCCCACAACTTCTCTGTCAAGCCTTCCAAGTGCCACTGGTTTCAATCGCAAGCACCATGGCTTGGCCACATTATCTCGCGTGATGGTATTAGACCCAATCCAAACAAGATTGCTCCCATCCTGAAACTTGCGTTTCCCTCAACAAAAACCCAACTTCGGTCCTTTGTTGGGATGATCAACTTCTATCGGAACTTCTATCCCAAAAGCGCTGAAGTCCTTGCACCCCTTACTGACCTCTCTGGAAGAGCCAAAGGCAAAATCTCTCCAACTCCAGAACTTCTCGAAGCTTTCAACAAAGCGAAATCCCTTATTGCCAATGATATCCTCCTTGCCTTTCCTGATCCAAACAAGCCCTTCCATGTCTACACTGATGCCTCTGACTACCAACTCGGAGCTGTCATCCTCCAAAACGGCAAAATCATCCTTTGCTTCTCAAGAAAACTCAACGCCGCTCAATGGAAATACCCAACGGTCGATAAAGAGATGCTCTGTATCGTAGAAGTCTTCAAAGAATTTCAAACCATTCTGTGGGGTGCTGAAATCATAGTGTGGACCGACCATATCAACTTAACCAGGCAAAATCTTACCAGCCACCGAATTATGACTTGGAGAATGCTCCTTGAAGAATTTTCCCCAGTATTCAAGTACATCAAAGGCAAAGACAATGTCATTGCTGATGCCCTCTCAAGGCTTCCGCTCCAGCAAGACACTCCGGAGAAAAAGAAGGAGTTCTCCGGTCCAACTCCCGATCCAACGGATGACTCGGACCTTTTAACTGACTCAACCGACTCCGACCTTCTCTCTCTCTCTGAATTGTTCCTTAACTACCCAGAAGACATTCCCATGTATCCCTTAGCCTTCGACCAACTCGCCCAAGATCAAGCAGCCAACGCAGATATCTCTACCAATCCCCGGTACACAACTGAAAACTTCAACGGCACTGACTTGAAAGTTGTAGACTCCAACGGTCGACAGAAAATTGTACTCCCCCCAAACCGAGTGCAAGCCACGATCAAATACTACCACCATGTGCTTGGCCATGCCGGCGCAGAAAGATTGTACCGAACCATCAACCAATTTGTATATGCCCCAAACCTGAAGGACCAAATCAACGCCTTCTGCAAAACGTGTGACACGTGCCAACGGTACAAGAATAGCCACCAAAGCCACGGACAGCTCCCTACCAAAGAACACCAGTATGTTCCTTGGGACACCATTGCAATCGATGGAGTAGGCCCTTGGAAAATCAAGATCCCTGGCCATGGAACAGTCTCCTTCAATGGCTTTACCATCATGGACATGTGCACCAACCTCCTTGAGATCATCCGAGCTCCACAAGTGAATCCAACCGGCCTCATGGCAGTCCATGCCCTCGACAATGGCTGGCTCTCCAGATATCCCAAACCAGTAAATTGTATTATTGACCAAGGAACCAACTTCATGAGTAATGACTTCCAACTTCATCTTGCCAACCTAGGAATCAAAGCCAAGGTCTGCTCAGTTCGCAACCCACAATCCAACGCTGTACTTGAACGAGTCCATGACACCATGAAGTCTGCAATGAGAACGGAACTCAATACCAACCCTCCACAGACTCTCCAGGAAGCGACTGATATCATCGACAGCATCTTTGCATCGGCTCAGTTCGCGGTTAGATCAACCATCAACAAGACCTTCGGAATGACGCCCGGAGCCCTCGTATTCCACAGAGATATGTTCCTACCAATTCCTGTAATTACTGACTTGGCCATGGTCAGAAACAAAAGACAAGCTCAAATCGACAAGAATGCTATGAAAGAGAACAGCCACAGGAAGATTCATGATTACAGTGTAGGAGACCAAGTTATGGTGAAAAATGAAAAGCAAATCCCTGGAGCTTTTGACGCAAGAAACAAAGGCCCCTACACCATACAGCAAATTCACACAAATGGTACAGTTTCCTTTCTCTTAAGAAATCACGTGATCCAACGCATGAACATTCGAAACCTCAAACCATATCACACCAACTAAAAATTTCTTATCTAAGCAATACTGGTCGCACACGACTAACAAAAATTCTGTGCCACCAATCGAACTTTTACGAGAAGGAGAAGAATGTGGTATTCCAACGCTCACGATTGAAAATTACCCACGATTCAAGAAAATCTGAAAAGCAATGCCACGCAAGCCGGTCTTCAACCTTGAAGACTGGATGAAGAACATATCCAAATTCTCCATGTGCTTCTCTATGTGCAATGTACGTTGAATTTCGATTCAACGGCTGTTTACTGTTACTAGCCTTCCAACTGCTCCTCGGAGTAGTTGACAGAAGAGCTAGCTCACAATCTTAGTTTTTAACCAATACATAAACCTTATTTTAGTACCTTTTTAGAGGCATACGACACGAACCTCAAAGAAAAGAACAATCGAAATCATGAATCTATCTTCCATCATGAATCATCGATCGCTGCGTTGTGCAAGACGCATGCCAATACATTTTTACGTAGTTTCCATGCTGATCTTTGCTCCTCCAACCCTCTGAGGATTCATGATCCACGAAAAGCACACTCGTCACAAATTGCTGTGGATGAATCAATTCCATCGACGTCACATGACATCGGTATGCCAAAATCCAGATACATCGTTGGAAGTTTGCTTTTCGAAAAACCTCTGCCAGATACGGTAGCCTCTCGGACGAAACGACTGGAAGAGGGGGGAAGATACTCCAGATCGTTTGTCGTCGGCGTTTCCAACCCGAAAACAAACAGAACATGCACACCCATACCTTCTTTCGCAATGGTACACTTCGCAGCACTCTGCGCATATTATCCGTGACGGGGGGACCCATAGTAGCAGGATGTCAGTTTTTTTCGCCGGCAAAAGAGGAGGATACAGAGCAGTGTCGCATCGGCGGTTTCGATCATTCACCCACTTTGCCACGGACATTCGACTCCATTCTATCGAACCTTTCTTTATCATGGGATCCAATGAAAACGTCGCTCGAGGCCAACGCCGATGGGACTCGGCAACCGGAATCCGAGTCTTCCTTCATTTGGGCAGGCAACAAGACAATTCTCGCGACATCGTTGCAAGAGAGGAAAACACGCCTCCATCCTGCAGCGACCGACAACATAAACATGGCAATCTATGACTTTGTCATTATCGGATATGGCAATGCAGGCCAGAGTGCTTTTCGCACGCTACAGAAGCAATGCCCCGACGCGAAGGTGGCACTTGTGGATCCATTGCGTTCCCCAAACAAAGGAAAAAACAAACAGACACAGATCAAAAACACCGATTATTACCGCGACACCGTGGTCGAATTCGATTCGTCTTCGAAATCGTTTCGTTTGCTAACGGATGCGAAAACAGCCATTAGCTACAAACACGGAGTTTTGATAGCGACCGGAGCACGTGGAGCACCACCGCCTCTGGAGCTCTTCCAGGAAGAATCACTCTCTCGCGTCTTGGAACTCCGGCCCACCGAACTGTCGAAAAACACAAAACGGCCAATGATGGCCCCCGAAAAAGTTCGAAAGGCAGTTGTGGAGGCGGCCTCGAGCGGAGCAAAAATTGCCATCCTGGGGAGCGGGTGGGAAGCACTCGATCTCCTATTGGTGGCCGAGCGAGCCTGCAAATCTACCAAGAAACGACCGACGATTTGTTTCGCCAGCCAAGGAATCGCGTGGCACATACTGCCCCCCTATCTCAGCGCCGAACTGAGAAAGAAATTGAACAAGCGTGATATCGACGTACAAGATCGCTCCTTTGTTCGGTACGTCGCAGACTATCAGCAATCGAACCGCCAACAAATCGAGCTACACAATGCCAAGACATACGACTTGCTCGATACTCGCAGAACCATTTTGGATTTGTTGGTCATTGCGCCCGACTCGTTTGGCGACAAGGGAACGGCGGCGCTCCCAACTACAGACATTCCGGATCGCATGAAGGAATCCAGCGACGGTCGTCCATGGTACAAAACTTGGTCCCAGATGGCAACGAGGTCGAACATGGAACCGTCGATTTTAGTTTGTTTCGAAGACGACGGGAGAATCGCGGTGAATACCGAGTTGAGTGTAGCCTCTCGAATATATGCTGCGGGTGGTTGTGCCAAGTATCCAAATAGTTCCACGGGTCATTCGTGCATCGCCGGGGAGGGATCTATTGACGGATCCGAAGCAGGCCGTTTGGCCGCCCTAAACATGTCCCGGGACTATCGACTGGAAGCACGAGCATCAGGCTACAGCTTTGCGTCCCCCGGTATGGAAGAAGCATATTCGTTTGCTACCAATTCGCTCCCCGTGTGGCGCTCCGATATAACCTCGTACCCGGCTGTGAACGGGGACCGCACCTCGGCCCTGTCGAACATAGGGGTGCAAGCGCTTTGTGAGTGTGCGCAGGTTTCGGTTTGTTTGCATGATCCGATTCAATTTCATTTCTTCTGTGTTTTGTCTGTCGCCTTCAATCCGTTTGCAGCGTTGATTTGCGTCGTCCTGCTCATTCTGCCTCATTCGTTTCTCGTGTCTAGGTGTGGGAAGGTGTGATTCCGAACGACAATCGACGAGGGCATTTTGGTGGACAAACTCATCCGCTCAGAGGAAAATGAATCGTTTCGCCGAAACCGAAGCCCAAAACCCTCTGGACGATGATGATGGTGGTGGTGATGATGATGGGTATGACGACCGTGACGAAGGGGTAGCATCGGGACCCGATGGTGGGGATGAGAACGAAGTTTCGATTCGGCGACGAAAAAGCCTTCTGCTCAGCCGTTACAAAACCGGTCGAGTCAAGAGTCGTGGTCTGGTGAATCCAATTTACGGCATCGGAGTCGTCTTTTACTTGGATCACTACGGCAGAATTCAGGGGATTATGACATGGGGCTTGCCATTTGCAGACCGACCAGGAGGAAGTATTAATCGGAATCTACTCGATCACATGGAGAACCTGATTGCCACGAACGCGGGGATTTCAGAGTTGAATGCCGAAGAAAAGCACCAACTAATGAACGTTGCATTGGGAAAAGCAAGTCAAAGGTTGGTGTCCATCGCCGTAAAGGGGCATGTCTCTCAGTTGACGAGAGGTTGGCACGGGCTGGATGGACCCATCGAAGGCTTTGCAACACCGCTTTACCGATACACGGAGGTGTCAAGTTCACGAAACAAAACCGTTAACGTCCTAAAACGAAAAGATGGGAGCGGCCTCGGAGTATTGGGCGAAGGGCTTTACGCACGGGACGATTTCATGTTGGAAGAGACAATCCGCAAGGAATCTGCTGACAATCCTTCGGATGAAGAGGACGAAAGCCACCCGGCCAATATTCCTACCACCATGTATCCAATCACGGTTGTTCCGACTTCTAATTTCGATGATAGCTACGGTGAGAAGGAAATTTCGGCGGAAACGATGAAAGAACTCAATCGATACTTGGCAGTACAGCGCCGTTGGGAAGCAAACGAAAATCGAGCGCGTCCCGGCAAAGAAGATCCGCTTTGGTTGCGGCCCGGAGACGAGAGAAAGAATACGAGTGGAAAACAGAACGTCATTGATGCCTATCGTCGAATCATGTTTCCTCATCGATCGTAGCAAAGAGTCACGAATGTAATTTATGACACTTGTAGTCACCTGTATCTTTTCATGGAAACGGAATGACATTCTCTGGTCTTTTCTTTCGTCATATTTGTACGATCGAGCAACATCGGTAACTACCATACAATATCAAACGCACAATGAAACATGTTTTCGGTGTTGACTCCCTCGTTGAAATCAGTTTATGTAGCTAGGGTTCCATGCTCGAAGTCGAAGCAGTCCCTGCAACACGTATTTGTCTTCTCCATTTGTTTCGGCTACTGTTGGATCCAGCGAAATCCAACGGCTGTCCTCACTGGTTTCATCCAGTTCTACGTCCGCACCGACGGTGTTCAACTCAACGAGAACGATGGCATTCACCGTCTGGGTTCCCTTTTCCGTCTCGGTGTCCCAATTGGAGGTCGGGAAAAACGTGTTCCAAATGCCCAGAACCTGAACACAAGAAACGTCGGACAATCCGGTCTCTTGCTGAGCCTTTCGCTTTGCGGCATCAAAGAATGTTTCGCCCTTGAGCATTCGGCCACCGGGCCACCACCAGACTCCCTTGACGGGTTCGGAGGATCTCTTCACCAGGAGGCATTCCTTTTTGCCATCCTTGTTGGTTCGGACCAGGACAATATCGACACAAAAGACGATGCAGTCTCGGACAAGTTTCCCGTACAGATCTTCCGGCAGAAATTTTCTAGAGGGCGTAATGGTCGTCAATTCATCAACGTCGCCGTAGTACAAGCTGAGATCTTCTCCTTCGATCGTAGCTCCGGCATTCGTTTTGTCCGTTTTGCAGCCCAGGAGTTTCGAGGCAACTAGGGTTGTGGCCACACCCGCAGCGAATGCAGTCAATGCGACCAATGGACTGGAACTTTTTGTTGACATGGCAGGATAGTGTTTGGTCTGTTGTTATCGCGGTACCGGTACGGTATGGGTGTGTTCATTCCAGCAAGAGGACTGGTTTCAAGCAAAACGACATGGCGAATATTCCATTAGATGATCGGCATTTCTCCTTTTTGTTGAAATATATCGTATGGATACCTACGGTACTCGTACGCAGTACGAGTACTGTAATGAGAATTTGCGAGGGAAACAGCTACCGGTACTTCAGTCAAGCATAGTCAGTCACGAAATGTTTCGTTGTTGTGGTATTCAGCCCCATACAACTGAATTCCCACAATTCATAAATATCTGAAAGCTGCTGTCAGCAACAAATGCCACACCAGCCGGCCTTCAATATTGAAGTCTGGATGAAATACATATCTTAATTCCTGTATGTGCAAGCCATTTGATTTCAAGTTCAACGCCTTTGCAACTGTCTTAGCAAATAAATACAAGCTCAACACTCTTCAGAGTAGTTTACAGAGCTTGCTCGCGATCTTAGTTTTAGTTATTACCTTCAATTAGAGGCATGATATGACATTTGTTGTGGTATTCAACCCCTCACGATTGAATTTCCATGATTCATGAAAACCCAAATCTGATGTCAGTCGAAATAACATGCCAGCTGGCACTTCAATATTGAAAACCAGATGAAATACATATCTCAGTTTTTACATGTGCAAAGAGCTTTGTAAAAGTTCAACACCTTTCCAACGCTTAGCATGTTTTCAACACTTAGCTTACAATCTTAATTTCAGTTCACTTTCAAACCCATACATACCTACATATTGTATTACTACCTTCATTTAGAGGCATATGGCACTGTTTAAATAGTCGAATAACTGCTTCAATGTATCTTTCACTTAAGTCACAAACTAACAATCATCCAACCGCTCCTTACAGATTGTCCAGCAATGACAAGTTATTCTGTCATTCCTTTCAAGTTTGACTTTGATCCAGAGTCCCTTGAGAAGATAGAATTCAAACACACAAGTACCACCAATTGAGTTTCTGGGACTGTCAAGGTCAAAGTACCACTTATTACTGCCGAAGCGTCACTTTTCCAATTCCTTTTTACCATCAATGAATTCTCACATGCAAAGAAAACCCTTTCCTTAACAGCAGAACCAAAGCTATATGATAAGTTCT
This sequence comes from Pseudo-nitzschia multiseries, assembly GCA_037355745.1. NCBI lineage: Eukaryota > Bacillariophyta > Bacillariophyceae > Bacillariales > Bacillariaceae > Pseudo-nitzschia > Pseudo-nitzschia multiseries. Next base: position 7,679,723 of record CM074783.1, read on the forward strand.
CTGATCTTCTCAGAGATTGTGCCAATTGGAACTGGTGGGATGCATATGCAACAGCCCAGGACAGCCAAACTTTGCCATCACAATCAATGCCTTCATCCCCTACAAGCTCAACAACAACAACGCTGATACATATCGATGCCACAAACAATTCCTCAACAACATCAAGAAGACCACCAACATGACTGTACACCAGTTTGTCTCCATGGTTACATTTCACAACCATGTAATACTACAACTACTCCTCCTAAGACACCCAGCCAAAAATCCAACCATCAACGACAAAGACTTCAAAAGTCTTATCTTTGAACCCATGCCAACTGAATGGAAGGACTCCTACAAAAAAAATCACTCCCCCTACAAAGAAAGCCTCGCACAAATAGTCACGAGGATGGAGAGATACAAAACAAAGTAAACAAAAAGAGTAAGCAACATAATCACCAAGATAATTCCTCCAAAAACAGGAATAACAGGAATAACAGCAACAACACTAGCAACAACAATTGGAACAATAGTAACCGCTGCAACAATAACAATCACAATCAAAACAATCATGATGGAAACAATCAAAATAACAATTGGAACAACAACCAAAACCAGCACCAAGGTTCCAACAACAACAACAACAACAACAACAACCAAAGCAACAACAACAACTCAGGGAGAGTATCAGAAACCTCCCCTTGCTCAATTCATCCAGGAGCAAACCACACTTGGGGACAATGCTTCCTCAATGCCAACAATCCAAATCGTCCTGACAGAAACAACAATAATAACAACAACAATGACACACATGTGAATGATGGGAATTCCAACAGCAGTTGGTCAAGCAATTCAGCCTCCTCCTTCAGCAACAACTCACATGAAAATGAGCAACACATGTGCACCTTCAACAAAGAATCTCCCAAAGAAACCACTCCCAAGGAACCGTGGGTAGACCTCTTCCATGTGGATATTGAAATTGATTCCAAATATTACAACTTAGATCTTCAAAGATTTTCAAAAACCTCCAGTTCCCTCAACAACAATATCAATGTTGCCTCCAACAGCAACACCAATGACACTGATCTTGATCTTGCTCCAATCATGGTCAGCGTATGCAACTCGGTCAATGTCATCCCTGGAAAGCACTATTTGAAGACACTCGTTGATTCTGGATCCACCGAGAATCTCATTGTTGAATCTTCCATTGCTTCCGGAGCCACAAAGCACTCCCTGGCTCAACCAATCCAAATGCAGATGACCTATGGCAAGGCCATTTGTAGCCATTAGGTGATCCTGAAGAATATCATGTTTCCAGAGCTCTCCAACTCCCTGAAAGTGCTGCAAATCAAGTGTTTTTTTGTCACCCAAAACATCAGCAATCACCTGCTCATTGGCAGAAGAACCGTGAGAGATCTTGGAACAAAGATGGACTTCAAAGCTTGCACAATTGAATGGCTTGACACGGCCATGAAATTCCACCCAAGGAACTACTTCGTCAACAAGACAACCCTCCACAACGTCATGTCAGCCAAACCTCACTCAGTTGTTAAAAGTGAAAATTAAACCAACCAATCTTCCCAGCAAGCCTATGCTGATGAATCAACCAAGTATGAGAAAACTGACCTCCACAAGAACACCTCTCAGATCATGAAAAATCCTATCTCCTCAAGATCCTCACATACCACAAAGAACTTTTTGAAGGCTTGAATGACAAGGAATTTGGCATTTTCCCTAATCAAGAGTTTCACATTGATCTCCAGCAAGGTGTGAAGCCATATCACATCAAACAACCATATCTAATTTCACTTCACCAACAAGAAGCTGTCAAGAAGGAAATCAATTGACAAGTGAAACTTGGAATCATCAAACGTTGCTATGCAACTGAATAAGGAATACCAATCTTTGTAGTCCCAAAACCAGATGGCTCCTGTCACCTCATTAGTGACATCCAAGAGCTAAACAGAGTGACCAAGAAACTTCACTGCCCACTTCCAAAGCTCCAAGATATCTTCCACAGAAGAAGAGGCTTCAAATATGTCACCCTCATTGATGTCAGTATACAACTCCACACCTTCAAACTAAATGAAGTGTCCACTTGGCTTTGTGTCCTGGTTATAGCCTATGGAAAATTACAGCTCCTCCAACTTCCAATGGCCTTCCTTAACTCTCCAAGCTAGGCCCAAGACTGTATGGAACAGATGCTTCTCCATTTGAAAGGTGTTGAAGTATACATTGATGTTATTGGAATCTTCTCTGACACCCTTCAATCTCACTGCAAACCTGTCTCTGACATTTTGTCCTCCCTCAAGGTACATAACTTTGCTGTCAAACCGGTCAAGTGTAATTGGTTCCAATCCCAAGCGCCATGGCTAGGCCATATTATTTCCAGAGATGGCATCTGATCCAATCGAAAGAAGATAGAACGGGTCATGAAACTGGCTTTTCCTCCAACAGTTACCAACCTTCTGTTCTTTATTGGGATGATTGACTTCTACCAAAATTTCTATCGGGAACGAGCCGAAGTCCTTTCTCCGCTCACAGCTCTTTCCAGTTGCTCTGAAGGAAAACTCCAACCAGCTCCAGAGTTAATCCAAGCCTTCAACAAAGCCAAAGCCCTTATTGCACAGGATATCCTCCTGGCTTTCCCAGATCCAAACAAGCCCTTCCACATCTACATTGGTGCTTCAGATTACCAACTTGGCGCCGTAATTGTCCAAGAAAATAAAATCTACCTTTGCTTCTCCAGAAAACTCAACGTCACCCAACAGAAGTATCCAATGGTCAACAAGGAAATGCTGTGTATTGTCAAAGTCTTCAAAGAATTCAGACCAATCCTTTGGGGTGCGGAACTCATTGTTGGGACTGACTACATCAACCTCACTTGCCAAAACCTGAGAAGTCACCAACTTATGACTTGGAGAATGCTCCTTGAGGAATTTCCCCCAGTGTTCAAATACATCAAAGGCAAAGACACTATGATTGTTGACGCGCTCTCAAGGCTCCCTATTCAGCAATATCTGGAGAAAAAGAAGGAATCTTCAACTCCAACTGACAATTTGAACTCAGAAATTTCTCCAACCCCAACTGACAATTCCGACTCAGAAATGGCAACTGGCGACTTTGAATTTATTCATCAATTACCCCAAAGATATAACAATGTATCTGTTAGCCTTCATTAAACTGGCTGCTAATATTTCCACAAATTCAAAGTATGCAACTGAGAATTTCAATGGTACCAATTTGTGAATAATTGTTGAATCCAACAGCCGAAAGAAAATTGTACTCCCTCCAAATAGAGTCCAAGCAACCATCAAATATTTCCACCACACCCTTGGACACGCCAATGCTAGAAGACTTCACCAAACCATCAATCAATTTGTATACAAGAACCCATACCTGAAAGACCAAGTCAATGTCTTTTGCAAATCCTGTGACATGTGCCAAATGTACAAGAATAGTCACCAAAGTCACAGCCAACTCACAACCAAGGAACACCAATATGACCCCTGGGATACAATCACAATCAATGGAATTGGTCCCTGGAAAATGAGGATTGCTGGCCAAGGAACAATTGAATGCAACAGCTTCACCATCATAGACATGTGCACTAATCTCCTGGAAATCATTTGAGCTCCACAAGTCAACCCAACCGATCTCGTGGCTGTCCACGCCCTCGACAATGGATGGCTCTCCAGATACCCCAAACCTGTAAATTCCATCATCAATCAAGAAGGAACAAATTTTATGAGTAATGAGTTGAGATTTTACCTCAATAATCTTGGAATCAAAGCCAAAGTCTGCTCAGTCCAAAATTTACAAGCAAATGCAGTCCTTGAATGGGTACATGATACAATTAAGTCTGCAATGAGAACAGAGCTCAACACCAACCTTCCGCAAACACCACTTCAGCAAGCAACCATCATTGTTGATATTGTTTTTGCTTCAGCTCAGTTTGCTGTCAGATCAACAAGCCATAAACCAATTGGAATGACACCCAGTTCCCTTGTATTTCATTGTGACATGTTCCTCCCCATTCCAGTTATTACAGATCTTACCATGGTGAGAAACAAACGTCCAGCTCAAATCGACAAGAATGCTATGAAAGAGAACAGCCACATGAAGCTGCATGAATATCAAGCCAGAGACCAATTATGGTTTTCAATGGCAAGCAAAATCCAGATGCTTTTGAAGCAAGAAGCAAAGGACCTTATACGATTCAAAAAAATCATACAGATGGGACAGTTTCCTTTCTCTTAAATCAACATATTGTTCAATGGATGAATATTCGGAACATCAAACCATATCACGCGAATTAATTATTCATTAATGAGTGAATCAGGGTTGTGTTGGAACATAAAACATTCTGAGCAACCGGATGAGATCTTTACAAGAAGAAAATGAGTGGGCGGTGGTGTGGTATTCAACAACCCCTCCTCATGATTGAATTCCCACTAGGATTCATGAAAATCCAAATCTAATGTCAGTCAAAATAACACGCCAGCTGGCACTTCAATATTGAAGACCGGATGAAATACATATCTTAGTTTTTACATGATGTGGGAAGAGCTGTGTAAAAGTTCAACACCTTACCAACGCTTAGCATGTTTTCAACACTTAGCTTACAATCTTAATTTTAGTTCACTTTCATACCGGTACTAGGAACCTTCAACTAGAGGCATACGACATTCGTTTCTCTGTGGTATTCCAACGCTCACGATTGAAAATTACCCACGATTCAAGAAAATCTGAAAAGCAATGCCACACAAGCCGGTCTTCAACCTTGAAGACTGGATGAAGAACATATCCAAATTCTCCATGTGCTTCTCTATGTGCAATGTACGTTGAATCTCGATTCAACGCCTTTTTACTGTTACAAGCTTTCTCAACGGCTCCTCGGAGTAGTTGACAAAGCTAGCTCACAATCTTAGTTTTTAACCAATACATAAACCTTATTTTAGTACCTTTTTTTAGAGGCGTACGACACTGTTTAAACAGTCGAATAACTGCTTCGACCTTATTATTACTACCGGTAAAGACTACTTCAACTACTACGCGAATAAAAATTACCACTACTATACACCTAACAAACAAACAACTGACCCTGAAGATTGTCCAGTAACAAGAGAAAACAATGTCCTACTCAGTCATCCCCTTCAAGTACGACTTTGATCAAGATTCTATTGACAAAATCGAATACAAGAACACCCAAGAAGTCAATGGATCTCAAGAAGTTACCAAGATCAAAATCCCTTTGATTACTGCAGGATCAACCAAATTACAAATCCTTTTCACCATCAACGAGTTCATTAGATCTAAGAAGACCCTCAACCTAACCACAGGACCAAGAATCTATGACAAGTTTGTAGATCTCCTCAGAGACTACACCGACTGTAGCTGGTGGAACAGCTATGTGTCAACCAATGTGCCACAAAGAACTGTGGACAACTTCCAAACGACAGTGGAAGCATTTATCAACTTCAAGTTCAACAGCAACCTTGATGCCTATCAGAATCATAAAAGATTCCTCACCAACATCAAAAAGACAACCACCATGACCGTACACCAATTTGTAGCACAAGTCAACTTCCACAACCATGTTATCCTCCCATTACTACCGGGACACCCACCACAAGATGCAGAGATCAACGAAAGAGAGTTCAAGAATCTAGTCTTTGAATCGATGCCTGACAACTGGAAACATATTTATCAACAACACCACTCTCCCCATAGAGATTCTCTCTCTGAAATGATGATGAGATTTGAAAGATTCCAATCTGCACAGAATCGAAAGAACAAGAAATCAGATAACCAGTCTCAAAACAACAACAACAGCAACAACAATGCCAACAACAACCGTAACAACCGGAATGGAAACAACAATCGCAATAACCGAAACAATTGCAACAACCGAAATCGAAACAACAACAACAACAATCAACGCAGCAACAACCAAGGCAACAACAACAAAGGCTCGACTAGGATCTCAAATGACTCACCATGTCCTATCCACCCTGGTACCAATCACACTTGGGGTCAATGCTACACCAACAAGTATGGCACCAACTCCAATCAGTCCAATAACAACAACAGAGACAACATCGACTCGCATGTGAATGATCGCAGTAACTCCAACAACAGCAATCGATCCACTACCTCCTCTTCACATGGCAGTAGCTATCATGAACCAGAACAACACATGTGTGTCTTCATCAATGAACCAGAAGAAACCATACCTGCAACCCCTTGGCCAGATCTCTTCCATGTAGATATGGATATCGATGAAGAATACTATAATTCAGATCTTCAACGATTTCCCTCGTCCGAAAAGACCGATTCCGACAACAACAAGCAAGATGTTGCTCCTAGCAAGGACAATGTCGACATCGACCTTGCTCCAACCACAGTAAGTGTCTGCAACTCAATCAACGGATCCCTTGGCAAGTACTACTTGAAAACCCTCTTCGATTCTGGATCAACCGACAATCTCATAGTGGAATCAGCAATTCCCTCTGGAATCAAGAAGAACCTTCTAGACCAACCAATCCAAATGCAGACGACAAATGGCAAAACCACTTGTAACCACTATGTAACCTTGGAGAACACCATATTCCCAGAACTATCCTACTCCATGAAAGTCCTACAAATCAAATGCTTTGTGGTCTCTCAAAATATCAACTACCATCTCCCCATTGGAAGAAAGGCAATGAGAGATCTTGGGATGAAAATGGACTTCGAGACTTGTACCATAGAATGGTATGAGAAGACAATGGACTTCCATCCGCAAAATTACTTTGACAACAAATCCTTGCTCCACAAAGTCATGTCTGCAGAACCACACGCCGTTGCAGAAAGTTACTCCAACCAATCAATCCAACAATCTTATGTAGACGGAACCACCAAGTATGAGAAAACTGATCTCCACAAGCTCGTCACCGACCAGATCCATCTCTCCCACCAAGAGAAACAAGCCTTGTTACCAATACTCCTCCAAAACGAAGAACTTTTTGAAGGCTTGAACGACAAAGAATTAGGCATTTTCCCTAATCAAACCTTCCACATTGATCTCCAGCAAGGCGCAACTCCATATCATGTAAAACAACCATATTCCATTCCACTGCACCAACAAGAAGCAGTGAAGAAAGAAATCGACCGACAAGTGAAACTTGGTATTCTCGAACAATGCTATGCAACTGAATGGGGAATGCCAACCTTTGTCGTGCCAAAACCAGACGGCTCCTGTCGACTCATCAGCGACTTTAGAGAACTCAACAAAGTCACCAAGAAACTTCACTATCCACTCCCAAAGCTCCAAGATATCTTCCACAGAAGAAGAGGCTTCAAATATGTCACCCTTATCGATGTCAGCATGCAATTCCACACCTTCAAACTTGATGAAGCCTCCACCTGGCTTTGTGTCCTTGTTACTCCATTCGGAAAGTTTCGACTGCTCCGATTGCCAATGGGCTTCCTTAACTCTCCAAGTTGGGCCCAAGGCTGTATGGAACAAATGCTCTCACACCTGAAGGACATCGAAGTGTACATCGATGATATTGGTATCTTCTCAGACACCCTCGAATCCCATTGCAAATCAGTCTCCTCTGTCCTGTCCTTACTGAAGTCCCACAACTTCTCTGTCAAGCCCTCCAAGTGCCACTGGTTTCAATTGCAAACACCCTGGCTTGGCCACATTATCTCGCGCGATGGTATTAGGCCCAATCCCAAAAAGATTGCTCCTATCCTGAAACTTGCTTTTCCCTCAACAACAACCCAACTTTGATCCTTTGTTGGGATGATTAACTTCTATCGAAACTTCTACCCCAAACGCGCTGAGGTCCTTGCACCCCTTACGGACCTCTCTGGAAGAGCCAAAGGCAAAATCTCTCCGACTCCAGAGCTACTTGAAGCTTTCAACAAAGCCAAGTCCCTCATTGCCAATGACATCCTTCTTGCCTTTCCTGATCCAAACAAGCCATTCCATGTCTATACTGATGCTTCCGACTACCAACTCGGAGCCATTGTCCGCCAAGATGGCAGAATCATCCTTTGCTTCTCCCGCAAACTCAACTCAGCCCAAAGGAAATACCCAACAATCGATAAAGAGATGCTCTGTATTGTAGAAGTCTTCAAAGAATTTCGAACCATTCTTTGGGGTGCTGAAATCATAGTATGGACCGACCACATCAACTTAACCAGGCAAAATCTTACAAGCCACAGAATTATGACTTGGAGAATGCTCCTTGAAGAATTTTCCCCAGTATTCAAGTATATCAAAGGCAAAGATAATGGGCTTGCTGATGCTCTCTCAAGGCTTCCAATCCAGCAAGACCCTCCTGAGAAGAAGAAGGAGTTCTTCGGTCCTCCAACTCCCGATCCAACGGACAACTGGGACCTTTCAACTGCAACTCCCGATCCAACGGACAACTCGGCCCTTTCAACTGACTCAACCGGCTCCGACCTTCTCTCTCTCTTTCAGAATTGTTCCTTAACTACCCAGAAGACATTCCCATGTACCCCTTAGCCTTCGACCAACTCGCCCAAGACCAGGCAGCCAACGCAGATATCTCTACCAATCCCCGTTACACAACTGAAAACTTCAATGGCACCGACTTGAAAGTTGTAGACTCCAACGGTCGACAGAAAATTGTACTCCCTCCAAACCGAGTGCAAGCCACGATCAAATACTACCACCACGTGCTTGGCCATGCCGGCGCAGAAAGATTGTACCGAACCATCAACCAATTTGTATATGCCCCAAACCTGAAGGACCAAATCAATTCCTTCTGCAAAACTTGTGACACGTGCCAACGATACAAGAATAGCCACCAAAGCCACGGACAGCTCCCTACCAAAGAACACCAATATGTTCCTTGGGACACCATTGCAATCGATGGAGTAGGCCCTTGGAAAATCAAGATCCCTGGGCATGGAACAGTCTCCTTCAATGGCTTTACCATCATGGACATGTGCACCAACCTCCTCGAGATCATCCGAGCTCCACAAGTGAATCCAACCGGCCTCATGGCAGTCCATGCCCTCGACAATGGCTGGCTCTCCAGATACCCCAAACCAGTAAATTGTATTATTGACCAAGGAACCAACTTCATGAGTAATGACTTCCAACTCCATTTTGCCAACCTAGGAATCAAAGCCAAGGTCTGCTCAGTTCGGAACCCACAATCCAACGCTGTACTCGAACGAGTCCATGACACCATGAAGTCTGCAATGAGAACCGAACTCAGTACCAACCCTCCACAGACTCTCCAGGAAGCGACTGATATCATTGACAGCATCTTTGCATCGGCTCAGTTTGCGGTTAAATCAACCATCAACAAGACCTTTGGAATGACGCCCGGAGCCCTTGTATTCCACAGAGATATGTTCCTACCAATTCCGGTAATTACTGACTTGGCCATGGTCAGAAACAAAAGACAAGCTCAAATCGACAAGAATGCTATGAAAGAGAACAGCCACAGGAAGATTCATGATTACAGTGTAGGAGATCAAGTTATGGTGAAAAATGAAAAGCAAATCCCTGGAGCTTTCAAAGCAAGAAGCAAAGGCCCCTACACCATACAGCAAATTCACACAAATGGTACAGTTTCCTTTCTTTTACGAAATCAAGTAATCCAACGCATGAACATTCGAAACCTGAAACCATATCACACCAACTAAAAATTTCTTATCTAAGCAATACTGGTCGCACACGACTAACAAAATTCTGTGCCACCAATCGAACTTTTACGAGAAGGAGAAGAGTGTGGTATTCCAACGCTCACGATTGAAAATTACCCACGATTCAAGAAAATCTGAAAAGCAATGCCACACAAGCCGGTCTTCAACCTTGAAGACTGGATGAAGAACATATCCAAATTCTCCATGTGCTTCTCTATGTGCAATGTACGTTGAATCTCGATTCAACGCCTTTTTACTGTTACAAGCTTTCTCAACGGCTCCTCGGAGTAGTTGACAAAGCTAGCTCACAATCTTAGTTTTTAACCAATACATAAACCTTATTTTAGTACCTTTTTTAGAGGCGTACGACATTCTCGATCGCATCGGCATTTTTTCGGGACATAATACCAGTACTATTCTTACGTACCGTACTCGTACCTCTTAAACGTCTTACGTCATCTACTCGCACCTCTTTGTCGGTTCGTACCTACGAGTACTCGTACTCGTACTCGTACTCGTACCGTTCCCCATGGACCGTAGCCTTACGGTATGAATGGTGCCTGCAATCATTATTTGCGAATAGTACGAGTACGAGTACGTACGTACCGTACACACGTAATTACTGGTGAAAACCAAGTGCATGCACCTAAATCGCGCCAAAATGAAAACCGTCCCCTGGTGATTACTGGTACGGGTACGAGTATCGTACGGTACACTACGTCGTCAAGAAAGAACGAAGTGCTTCAATAATAATCCTTACTTAAGTCCAAAAATCTTACCGACTAAAATAATACAATTAATCTTACCGGGATGACAATAAGAATGAAATTGTCACAAAGTTTCATTCAGGTGGACGAAAAAGAATCACATTACGCTGGAGCATCTCCATTCTGCAGGCATTTACAGAAATCTTACGTACAAGTAATTACCGAAGTACTGTTACATCATACAAACGAGAAAAAAGAACCGGGATCCGACAATCGTCGGTGTGATAATGATCATATCGAAGACAAGCTAAGGCCGCGTAGACCATTTTCGAAAAAAGACACCTCGAACTTTCGTTGAGATACTAGAATCCCCGAACAAAAATACGGTACTAAAAATAATGGAACTCGAAGCTGGATCCAATGGCAACATGTACCAAATATCGTACTCGGAAGAGGACGTGGGAAGGATGGTGAAGAGCAGCAAGATTCGGATTACGTGGGAGTTTGTGGGCAATAATGGTCGGCAGCACGAAATTGTCTTGTCTTGGAGCAAAACTACGGGAAAACAAAAGATCTGCATGGACGGAGCCGAGATTTGGTTCGGTCGCAACAAGGGGCGGAGCGTCCTCGATCACAACTGGACGACCCAAGACGAGACTCTCAAACTACACGTGATGGCAACTTGCGCCCCACCCATGAACGCAACTTTTCGAAGCTTTGATTTGATGATCAATGGTCAGCTCTTTATCAATTTGCCGCAACACGATAGTCAGTCGGAGGACCCGACTTATTTTGCACCGCTTCTACCGATGGGGAACAACCATCTCAATTCGATCATTCAAATTCTGTACCCGAACGGATATGCTCCGCCTCTGGATAAGGATCAGCAGCAGCAACAGCAACAACGAGAGGAGGAACGGCAACGGCAGCAACCGCGTGGCATAGATGTGGCTCTTCGGCACGATAATGGACCGAGGCCGACTGTTCCAATGACAGAGACACAGAATCTTCACCAGAACATACCCGCTGTCGTCAGCTCAGATTCGCCGGCGCTCGAATCATCAACAAGAAATGGTGCATCACATCAACCCATAGTGGATTTATTGATGTAATAGTGCAAAATATCGAGTCGAGAGATGCTGACTACAGCACAGCACATGCACTGCACTAAACCAAACCGTATGAACTCTTAATTGAGCAACACAGTAGACGTACCAGACATTTGCTGAAAATGATTGCCACGAAATAAAATTAAATAAAATTAAATACTGACTGAACCTTGTTTCATCGCCGTTCTGGCAGAAACAATAATGTGAATAGGCGATGGCGCGTATGTTTATCTCTCCTATTGCATTGCGTGCGTTACTGCTTTTTTCCATTCATCCCTGGGTTAGATCCTCGTTCTACGGATATTATTTTCGTCCTTCTCGGATGACACAAAACTAATGTATGCGTGTTTCACATGGAGGGATGCTACGGAAGTTCAAACAACTGTTGTTGCTGGTCCAACACATCGTCGAAAAACAATTCTCAAGGAAACGCGGTTCAAAAGGGACGACTATCGTTTTCGAAAAAGGGCCCCGATGCTGGTTCCAGCGCCCACTTTCGTTTCCAACCCCAGCGAAAGATTTTTCCAGAGACGCATCCGTATCTATTGTGGTCAACCTCGAAGCGGGAAGAATCTGACCCGACACAATTTGCTTATCATCAGAAGCCACGGAAAGTGTCCTCATTTAAATACGAAGTACTTTTCAGTGAGCAGGTTTTTTTCAGACCACTGCTATCTACGAAGTAGCATTTTTAGCCGCGACCGTCGTTCATCCCTCCAATGGAATCTTTTTAGTGTTTTCTAGTATCGTAGTAGTTCCATCACGCGAGGGACGATATGAGAAAGAATAGATTCTAGGCTAGGATACATGGTGTGCTGGCACCATCTTTGTTGCGCTTTCAGGGTATTCATGGCAATTCATGGCGAGCTGTTCATTCTTGCCAACTCTTACGAATCATTTTACGATGCCAGAATACTCTAACCGTCTCACAACTCAAGTGTAGCTTTCAATTTAGCAATTATGTATTATATTATAATATTATTTCCCTACACATAGTCTAAGAGTACATATTCCACACTTTCACCACACTTCCACACTGCTTTGTGCTATCTATTTATTCAGTATAAAGTCGCATCCTACCAGTACATAACAAGATGAGTGATCTGAGTCCGAATTTTTCGGATATAATGATCGAATCACCTCTGTCCAAACACATAATGAATGACATCCATCTCAATTCTAACTTACCCCCTTTGCCATCGTACAAAGTCTGTCAAAGGAAAGAAGTTAGAAGTATCCAGCCCGATACTTTCGACGCCATGATCAATATCGTCTTGTATCTCGTCCTCTTCATTTTCTACCCAACATGGGTGTACCTTTTCTCCCGTATCGACGTCAATGTACATATCTTTGTCTTCAAGGACAGCATTCCAATCCGATCCCTCCGAAAGGTACTCGTATTGATTTCTATCGGCAATGTCCTGGAGTTCGCTTCCATCCCTCCAGAAAGCCTTCTTAATACGGTTTGAGTAGGCGTGACGAGAAGGAATCGGAACCACCAACACGTTATCATTGAATCGTACTCTTCTCGATTTTGGTCGCGTCCGCGTCGTGACGGTATTAGTACGAATCGTGCCAAGCTTGCTGGTTTTGAATGTGGTTGGATAAATTGCTGTCGGTAGGAGGTGTCCATCGCAATCTCGAAGGGGTTGAAAAAACGGCACGGGATCGTTCTTGGTCTGAAAACTGTGCAGTTCGCACCCTGTGGCGCGCGCAAGTCCATTTGTCATTGATCCTCTCTGCTGATGAATCCCCAGGCGATGGAGCAAACGAGAGCGGATGTAGCTATCATGAGATTGTGACATCGACGACGATGCAGACAGGCGGTTCCCGTAGGTTCGGGGGCGACACGAGATTGGTATTGATGCTTCCATGGTTGGGATATTGGTGCGTGAGTGTGTTTGTGTTTGTGTTTGCGTTTGCGTTCGGTTTCCAAAAAAATACTGTTTTGAGGTCATTTTCAGCCCTTTGATTGGTACAATTTTTGGGCACCCCGAACTCGATGTCAGCAGAGTAAAAACCAATTTTTAATATTGAAGGTGTCAAGTACGAAGTTTTGTTTTGACGCCGTAAAAATACTTCAAAGACATGGTGATGAAACCCATCCGAACCAGTGATCGTAAAAGTCACGATTCAATACTTGCTTTGTGACTGATAAGTTTTGACCCATTCATTCTACAGTTCTGTTATAATTACCGTACAAAGGACCGCCCACCGGCAGGGGTATTATTATCATCTTCTTATTTAAGCACTGTATGTCGGCTGGCGTTTACGAGATTTAACAATATTTCGTAATTAAGAAATCATATGTGTCATTGGGAAGTTTAGAAAATGAGAGAACCATAAAAACTGCTGAATTGCCCATTCCTTTCTCGGAAGAAGACAGAAGTTTGGACGACGAGAAGGACCAAAGGCGCGGTAGATTTACCCAATTTCTTCTCCATAATTATAAGCCTTCTCCTTTCTGGTATTCTTTACGACTGCCTATAAACATAAATTAAATACCCATGCATTCATACTACCTTACGGTATTATTATGTTTAGTTTTTGGGGATTAGACGTTGTACGCAATGTCCCTAGTAGTTGTTCCAACACCCAATCCAACATTTCATTCTACTGGATCGACGGTACCTACATTCGTACCGTACCGGTGCTTAAGATAATTGGATCATAGACTCAATACGTAGTGCGATACGGGTACGGGTACGAGTTCGTACGGTATGATGCAGATCTGAAACCTGCTCCATTTATTTCGGGGGAATGTTAAAAATACTTCTACTTCGATAAAAAAAATGATGGAAACTAATACTGGTACCGGTAGAAGATCATCGCGATACCGGTACAACATTCGTACCGTACCGTAATCTTACGGTATCAGTTTTCTTTCATTCCGGCATGTCATACTACGAGTACCGTATTCGAATAAGGGCCGGTAGTAAATGCATGGCTTCGAATCCGCCTTCGCCTGATATCATGCACACTTTTGAGACTTCAAGATGGATGTGCATTGTGAACAAGTAACAGAAGAAGTAGGCAGAAAAAGTCCTGATAACCGCAATGAAACAATGAGATTTGTTTTGTATCATAAATAAACTCACATTGTACTCTATTCTCTTACCAACATTTGGCATCATCCGTGTGCCCACGTGCATGTTGTATTTGGTGTATGATATTATCTTGTCTATTTTAAAATGATATTTCATGCCGCAGCATGCTTAGTGTAGTGTCTAGTATCTAATTTTTGTATACGCGGTACGTAGCTGCTGTCTTCGTTCGCCCTACGAAAGTCTCAGAGCATCTTCGCTCTCTATCCAGAATGGATGAATCAGTTCCCCGGTGTCGGTATCCATATACATATCATCATTCTCTAGGACCGACTCCCAATTCATCCCCTCGGCTTGGAATTCAAGTTGATTCCGGAAGGCGTTTTCTTTGATTTCTTCGGAATCACTCCACAGTGTTCTTTTGATTCGATCTGAATATTTCTTGTGCGAAGCAATTTGCTTCTCCGTGACAATGCTGTTGAATCGAACATGGCGCTTTCGACCTGTCGCACTCGGACGGTGGACCCTGTATTCTTCGCTATCGTTCAGAGAGCGTCGGGTCGACACGGCGTTGCTGAGCAAACTGATATTGGTGTTAACGGCACGTTGATCGGGTATAATCAACATCGTTCCTTTCTCTTTCTTCTCAACACTCAGGGTAATATTTGACGCCGAATTTGTTCGTTGGATACCAAGAGAATGGAGCAATCGAGATCGAATCGCTTCGTCTCGAGAACCTTTGCCTCGGATCATCGCAGCCATAACTTCGTCGGATATTTCGTTTTCGTACGGTAGTTTGTTGTGTCTATGCTGCAGCTGAGACTCTTGTTGTTATTGTTGTTGATAATGATGATGTTGTTGTTGTTGTTGTCTTCGTCGTCCTCGATAAGATCTTCAGGGTAGTACGTAAGCGAGTCGTCTTTCCGATAGTATATATCCGTTACAGACTTGAATCAAACAAGATTGCCGCTTCGAAAATGCAAAGGGTCAAAATTGTGACATTTAGTGTGATATCGAATACTTTACCACCACGTCGGTGTTTCCGGAATGTGAGGGAAGTTCTCAATAATGACAAGTTCAGGTGGCGCATTTATTTAATACTCCGACCAGAACCAGTTCGAATTTTTGCGAAGGCTGCAATCGCGGTATCACCGGTACAGTACGTACTACGAGTACGTACTCGTAGTGTCTTAGTAAGTTGAGTACCTGGTCCCTCGTACGCGTAGTACGATGAGGTGCGTTCCATGCGCGCCATTATCCAGGATCTTCAATGTTTTGACGTCGGAGGTAAGATTTACCATAATACTACTGGTAATTATGAGTCGATGCATATGCGCGTGTGGCACTGAGTTTTTTGCCGAGCGCTGCGATCAGATTTTTAGACGATTAAGAACAAATATGTGTGAATCTACTAAAGTACGAACCATAAGATCTTGCCCTCCCGCGGTAACAGATTTTTATTACGATTTACGGCTGTAAAAACTAAGATCATCATCTGTCAGAGTGTCAAATCAGTTTTTTGTTGACATTTCGATGCAAATTTCTCCCTCCGCAACGGCACCTCGTGGATTTATTCTTAGTTTCAGCAGAAGAAATTGGTACGCGAAAGGCCAAGTTCCTCACAACACACAGCATCAACTTTATCAGAAAACAAACAGCGACTGATTGGATTAGTCGGTATGCTGCTGTTTCCAACGCGTCTCATCTCCGTCGATTTCGAAAGAAAATATTACTTGTATCGGTACTCATACCGTAGGAAGTAGAAGTTGTAAACACTTCAAGTATTTCGCACGTGTACCGGTACATGTTGTACCAGTACGGTTGAAAGGCGTCAACTCGGGACTATTATTGCTTTCAGAGAGTTTGACATCTAAACCTTCTTCTACCGGCATCAAATGTCATGACGATAGTCGACTACGAACCCGTCATTATTTTCAAATAAGCTGTAACTTTTCCTCGTAGCACCGATGGTGATGTATGCAGTACGAGTACGAGTACGTATGATTGCTTGAACACCAGCAAAGATCTCATCGATAAATTTTGGGATTCACGTCATTTTGAAACGCACATACGTGTACCGGTAGTTGATAGCGGCCTCTAAAATTTCGGTCTCCAACCGTCCTTTACCACGTATTTGATGCCGGCGAGGATCGAAAAACCGATGTATAGGAGAGTAATAGCACCCCCCAGCGCTTCACCGGGATTTTCCCAGTTGATGAGACCTGGGCGGACGGTGGTTGCGGTTGCGGTTTCGCTTCCTTCTGTTGCAGCTGATATCAGTAAGGTCGTAGCGTCGTCAAGCAGTGGTGCCAATCCCGTCGTCGTACTCACATGCATCACAATGGCCTCCATAGCATCATGTCCGGCTCCCGCAAACGCACTGAACTGAGGGGCGAAAGAGACGACAGTGCCGGTCAGACTTGACAAAATGAACAGGTGAAGGCCGAATCGGTAGAAAATCATTCTGGTTCTTTTTGTGTCTAAACAGGGTTGATCGTTGGACGCGAAGAAGACTACTGTTGTGTTGTATTGTGAAAAGTGTTGCTCGACAAGGTCAACAACCCAAAACTCTCTGTTACATCTTCATTGTCGAATCTACCGGTACGAGTACCTCGTCCGTAATTATTATTTCTTGAGTCAGTATTCCGTGTAGTTGTTGCTTGCTGCTGAGTCACGAATGATTTATTTTTTGTCGCCAATAAAGGACTGAACGTGTACAAGTGCCCTACAATACAGTACAGTACCGTACGAACAATAGGGCAAAGATACCACCCGCAATATTACCTTGTATCAAATGTACGGTACGGTATGTACGAGTACTGCATACCAAGCAAGATCTTGGCGTTTTGTAATACTAGTACCGGTACGAGTACTCGTACGGTACTATCGGTACAGTAGATCCAGGAACAATGACCTGAGAAGCTGCTTTACTCGTTTAGATCGAACAAGGGAAGGAAGGTACTCGTACTCGTACCGCATGTGTGCTGTGAAATAATAATGTCATAGTGATTCATAACTCCTACAATGTGAGCGTCGACAGACAATTTGCCTACGTGAGGGAGATAATGTTTGGCTTGAGGGAGG
Organism: Pseudo-nitzschia multiseries; assembly: GCA_037355745.1. NCBI lineage: Eukaryota > Bacillariophyta > Bacillariophyceae > Bacillariales > Bacillariaceae > Pseudo-nitzschia > Pseudo-nitzschia multiseries. The sequence goes on from CM074783.1 coordinate 7,697,321, forward strand.
TATTCTCAAAGGCATAATGTTCCTACCGGTATCTGTCTGGAATCTCTAATCCAATACCAAGATTCTCAAGATTCATCCAGGTCTTGTTCCCGTTACGCTAAGGTTAATTTTCTGATGAAAGTCTTTCTTGGTAAAAATACAAAGTCTATTATTAAGTGTTTTCATTGCAGGCCATGATCTCTTCTCAAATTTCTCTTTATGTGCAGAAGTAGAGGGTTATGCGCAGAAGTAGAGCGAACGGCATGCGTGAAGTTCACCATAGAACTCAAGTGTGAAATGTACAAGTACGGAATACATAATGTGCCCCTTGTTGCGGCCGGAGCCTAGTTCCTTCTCGCCCGTTTCGTTTAGGAGTATCCTACTACGTGGACGGGATGAATGAATTGCATCGAGCCCATGTCGAGATACATTTGATCCTCCTCGAGGACGTATTTCGCACTCCATCCTTCGAAAGCAAATTCCCTTGCATTTCGTTGGGCGTTCTCTCTAATCTCGGTCCCGTTCGACCATATGAGCCTCTTTACTCGGTCCGAGTAGTCTTGATGCGAAGGAATCGGCATCGCTTTCACCACCGCATTGAATTGGATCCGAGAATCAGACTTAGGTTTTGTATTGCTACCGCAATGATTCTTCAGAGGAATTTCTTGTGTTCTTGCGGTGAGAATGTTCTTTTGTTTGTTTGCGTATCTATTCGTGTCCATTTGTGATGAATGGTTGATACCAAGACTCCGTATCAGGCGGTGCCGAATCTGATCGTCGCTCTTTATTCTCATGTTGGTGGTTGAGCGTAATGGTGAGTAAGTCTTCGTTTGAATCATTATTTTTTTGTAATGTGTACGGTACGAGTACGGGGGTTCGCGAAGCAGTGTTTCTTGTTCGAAATCAATTTTATGTCTAAGGATTTGTATCGGTGAAATCTAGCATCGAAGTGGCCCGGTCTCTCGCGAGATATCTATTATGAAATGCCGATGAAATTGTGTAACGCACTTCGAGATTTATTGTATCCCTCTAGGTTTGTTACGTCCTTGACACTTTGATCTCGTGTTATAAAAATCGAAGTACAAATCAGGAGAAAGGTGTGGAAGAAAGAAGTGATCGAAAAGGCATCACACATCATCTGTCCGAATTCTAGTTTCGGTCATGGGACTCGTTTAAAGTTCTAACGGGATCCTCGTAAAAGAATTTTTTCAAACTGCCGATAGAACCGTGAAGTTGCAATAAAGAATTTGGTCGCGGTATCCGTGGTGAGAGACATTTAATACGTTTTGACACTTAATCGACCACGGTTTTTTTTTCAGAACAACGGCAATCACAAGTTGGAATTCGAATTTTCCAATAAAATACCTTCTCTCTGACAAAGCGCACTGGAGCTGCTAGCAGCAGTAAACTAATTTTCTCCTGGAGGAAGTTGTATTCCCACATCTGCTATCACTTAAGCGTCTACAGGAAATTCTATTCCATTCGTCAGAATCAAATGAACTACGTCATTTTCTGAAGAGCCAATGATAAGTCACACTTGGCCTTCCGTAAAAATTTCTGAAGCATGTTGTTACAGCACTGTACATACCTTAAGTAGGCACTAGTTATTCGTTCGTAGTCCGTATTTACGATAAAAGGGTTGCCAGAAAGTCATCCCAATTAAGGACAGCATGCTTTAAATTTGGATTCCGATGTCTAAATAGCTTACGAGCGGTCCAACCTCATCCGTATTTTGTTTTTATCCATCTGCGTCCTTGGTGGGGAATTATCGGTGGCTTCGACAAAGTTTTGTTACCTCATTCGAAACAATTTACTTTCTCGCCGAACGGATACTTAAAAGGCAGATTGAAAGGATTGTTGATGTACCGTACACGAAAAAGCAATTGTGAACCGGAATCGTTTGGTCAGCAGGCCAACAACAACATGAACAAATTTAGCTTTCGAAACTTGGTCACTTAAATCTGCACAACCCTCGAACTTTCTCGCCAAAGATCAAATTGAGATCGGGAAAGAATTTCGGTGCGAGTTGTTGCCAATGCACCAAGTATTGCAAAGTACTCGCTACGTTGAGGAACCAACCCCCGCTGGTATGAACAAAGTGAACGTGAAACAATGAACTTAGGATAGCTCAACTCCAACTCACTAGCTTAGGATCGCAAGACCAACTTCAATGAATTCAATGAAGATGAGTAGCATGCCTGTTGAATACTTCGTAGTATGGAGTCGAAGAAATTATGTTAAACGTGTACCGGTAGCGTAAACATTGTAGTCGGAAGCCAAAGGAGTATAGATGCATGGCAGAAACTTAGTTCTAACGTATGCACTACTAGTGTACTTGAAGGTAAAACTTGAACTTAATATCGGTAATTCTAGCATTGTTTTATTATTATAGCACATTAAAGTTCAATATATACATAGTATGATAAAGCTGTATCCGAGTAGACCTGAAAAACATTGTAATAGTCGCGCTTTCTGCATCTATTATATGCGAACCGAAGTCGGAATTCCACGTCAAATCAAGGAAGCAACCCAATAATATGCCTTCGTTGTTTGTTTCGTTGAAAAAGAATGGTAAAAGAGACCTCGATATCGCTAGCAACAAATAGATAGGTCTTCATGAGTTATCGTTCGGATCGATGATGTTTGATGATCAATATAAACAACTAAGATCTGAGAATTGGTGTTCATTCCCACTACTTTTGGCAAACCGCTGAGTCCGACCTAGATAAAGGAGAGAACCCCCGGCCGTCATCGAACGAATCGTCGTCGTCATCGTCGGTGTCGTCAAATGAGAGGCCTTCCACGTGACAGGGGTGAACCCGTTCTCCACTGGTGGCATCGACGTACATCTCTTCGTCGAGCACTACCTGATTCCAGTCATAGTTTTCTGCGTGGAATTCTGTCGTGTTTCTCTCCACCATTTCGGAAAGTTCGTAGCGATCTCTCCACAGCGTCTGTTTGATTCGTCTTGAGTATTGGTTCCTGGAAGGGATCTTCACTCCAGAAACAACCGTGTTGAACCTAACAGAGGGCGAGCTTCTGTCCTTTTTGCTGCTGTTGTTGTTGTTGCTGCTGTTGCCATTGCTCGAGTCTGAGAATGAAGACCGCCTTTGCAAAACGCTGCTCTTGTTTTTGTGGTTCCTCGTGACGCTCTCGTCGTTCAATCGCGTCTCAAATGCGACTGTGTTGTGGAGCGCCGATCGAACGGGGATGTCGGACAAACTTCTGACGTGACGAATTATTTTCTTCTCTGGATAACCACCGTTTCCACTGTCTTCCGAGTGAGTACTGGGTGGGGAAGCGTCGCGGCCGTCTTTCGTCCATCCCACGGGTTGTCCGAGACGACGCTTCGCTTCCTCTCGCTGTTGCTGTTGTTGGAATAGTCCGAGACTGTTGAGAAGCCTAGTTCGAGAATCGGCGTTTCGTCCTATCGGTGTTCGTGCCATGGCCATTGTCATTGTGATCGGTTGTTTTGATGTTGAGTGGCAAGGTCTATGTAGGTATGTAGGTTTGTATGCTCAAAAAGTGCCAGATGGCTGTTACTTTTGAGAAATAATGAACTTCAAATCGTGTGGGGTTTGCTTTGAGACAGACTTAAGTCTGTTTTGGTCAGTGTAACACAATGTTACTTACGCAGGAGTAAAATGTAATCTGGTGATGGATAAAGCGGTTTAGGGCACTACAGTACCGTAATCTTACGTGTGGACGTTAGTTTCCAAAACTCGACAACACAATTACGTACGAGTTATCCTAAACCTAACGTACGCTATCAGTACGAGAATAGTAGGTCTTGAACCAACTTCCGTCGGTAGCTGCCTAAGTGTTCGGTTTCATGTCCACACCAAAGACAAACGCGACTTAGCGGAGTTTTCCGATGTTGCCTGAGCCTAACGAGCGATCTTGTTTCGGTGTTGAATAATAAGATTGCATAAGCGCACTATTCTCTCTTGTTCTTTGAAGTTCTTTCAAGACCATGCGTCGTTCTATGCTTGTTATAACAGAGATTCAGTCCACGATTGCAAAATGGTTCAGTCACAGCGATCAAATGGAGAAAGAACGTTCGAGTGAAGAAATTCTGATTGATTTTTCGGTTTGTTCCGGAAGTTTGACTTCTTTGCATTGGTTATACGTGTCTTACGATTAATGACGCATACCGTACGGTACGACTAGCGAACTGGGATCTTCAACGCTCCTCATTTGTCAAAAAATTCTTCACCGAACAATCAACGACCTCGTAAACCCGAGAAGAATACTGCAAGCGAAAACTATGGTTCTTCATTAGCGTTTTCTTGAACATTGAAAATGCTTTTCATACGTACGTACGGTATTTGAATACCTACCGGTACATGTTTCAGTTTCAACTCTGTATGTGTACCGTGTACGTGTACCGTGTAGTACGAGTACCGTGTACCTGAATTGAGACAACTAATCAACAGCCACTTCCCAGATGGAAGGAAAGGGGTACCTCAATACTAACAAGAGCAGCGGATTGAAGTGCTGGAGTATCCTTCCTTGAAACTCGTGCTCAGGGTGGCTGAGCAATCATCACCTCCTCAACAAGGTGCACTCTGAGCATTCACAACTGAGGAGCGGCCTGCTGCCCCGCCTTCTTCTTGCTTGTTGCTGCTGCTGCTGCTGGTGGTGGTGGTGGCTGAGAAAGGATCCAGAGAGGCAAGAAATCTTTGTGACCTCTAGTAGTATCATTCAAATGCAATATCCACCTTTTATATTCAACAACTTCCTTTTCCTTGCAGTAACATGAACTCAACTTTGTTAGTGTTTAGATTACACAAGCCATACTAGTAGCTAGTAGGGAGCAAGCCATCTTATCAACTTGTTGCCAAAATAGAAAGCAATAATTATCATCCTTCGGCAATTCTTGCACTGGGTAAACTATTGCCACTTGCAGCTTAAAATTTGAAGTCTGAGATATAGTAAATGATACTAAAAAAGACGAGTCAAAATATATCTGGTTCAGTTATTTGTTCAACTGGACTGCTGGTCTTTCCTCTTGTATATTATGGTTTGTCTTCAAACAGCTACTACTACTACTAGTACTATCATCCCCCAACCTAGTTTGGATATTACAGTAATCTGTTGCAGAATTACTGCAAGCTGGGATCTAATTAGTTGAGTTAGGTTTTCAATGCTGTAGTAGGTTTAATAGTTAACTTTGAAGACCAAATAAGGTCTACACCAGATGACCAAAGACCAGATGATAATTATAATCCTAATTCGTCCATTATTCATAGCAGGATTTTGTTGTCTGCAGCACAATTCAACTGTATGCAACATAAGTCTCCCACTCTACCTGCACTTCGCTAACGTTATAACGATGATATTCAGAATGATTCAAATGAAAATGTATTTTCTAGTCAAGGATCTCATGGCATGACATTTCATGACATTTCACCGTTTCCCACGAGTCGCTTGACAATGCGGTCGAATCTCGAATTCCACGATGGTGATATAGGCTAGAGGCTCTTTTGTTTTGAGTCTTCACAGCAAACCGAACCGAACCGAACCGAACAGAGTCGAGTCGAAATACTTTGTGGAATATCTTTCATTCATTGGACATAATATAATGCATGGAGCGGTCTGCTCCGTAATCTCGGCTTCGAATCACTGTTCGTCGTGCTCTTCGTGGAACCCCCTTTATCGAAAGGTGCGGGAAGGAACAAGAACAATTGAGACGCCGATGCGTGCGCGCGTGCGTCGGCATGTAACATGATCCGCGTTCGGTTCCTATTGCATTGCCATCGCACATGGGCCGCTGCCGCTGCTTCGAACACGCAGGCTTGTTTTTGACCGGTAGAATTTTGTTTCCCATCATCCATTATTATTTATATAAGTATTTTTTCTTCTTCTTGCCCCTCGCACCTCGACCACCACCACCACCCTTGTTGTTGTTGTTGTTGTTGCTGCTGCTCATTGTGGCTGCTTTCGCGCCGTCTTCCGCTGATCCGGTAGAACCATCGAGAGCTTCTGCTCCTGCGGCCATCGGCGAACCACCGGAAGCATCGGTGTCGCCCTTCGGCGAAGTGTTTTCCGGTCTGTTGTTGCTGTTGCTGTTGCTGTTGTTGCTGCTGCTGTTGTTACCGGTGGCATCGTTGATGGTCGTGCCCATGTCTTCGACGAGAACTTCGTAGCCTTTGGAGACGAGGACCTTGAGCATGTCGAGAGCCTTTGTGGCTTTTTTCTCCGTCGTGGCCACAATGGTCAATTTCCACGAACCACCCGAGGATTTGGCCGCGGCCGCGTCCCTGCCCGAGGCATCGCCGCTGTCGTACGCGGCGGCGAGATTCTCTCCCGGATCGTTGGGTTCCTGTGGCTCCGCTTCGTCCTCCATGTCCCCTTCTTCCATCGAGAGTTCGAGGTCTTCCGGCGAGAGTTGTTCGTATTGTTGCTGTTGCTGTTGCTGTTGCTGTTGATTCTGTTGCTGTTGTTGCTGTTCTTGTTGTTGTTCTTGTCGCTGCTGCTCGAGTTGTCGTTGTTTCTGTTTTTGTTGCGATCTCGGGATCTTCTTTCTCAGGATCTTGGTTTCGGTTTTCCGGGCAATGTTGCGCAGTTTCGTTTGCGACGGCAACGGTCGGACGATCAGGGTAATCTGGTAGTTGCTCTTGGCATTCTCGATTTTGTTGCGGTTTCGAGCGTTTTTCGTTTGCGTCTGCGTCTGCGTCTGCGTTTGCGAAGCAGCGGTGGCGGCCGGTGTCTTGTCGCCGCTCGGCGATGGCTGCTGTGGCGGTTGTTGCTGTGATTGCTGCTGCTGCTGCTGCTGCTCCGCTGCCTGTTCGTCGATGTTGCTGTTGCTGTTGTTCCCGAACGAAGAAGCGGAATTTGTCTCCGCCTGGAGTTTTGCCGAAATGGCCCTCAAACAGGAGCAGCACTCCTGCAGGGGGGCCTCCAGCTGAATAATGTTGTGTCCGAGTTGCTTGGGCGGGACCATGATCCGGCACTGGTGATCGGCGCTCAGCTGGATGAGTTTGTTCCCCTTTTTCCCGACAATGGAGGCGTGTCGCAGGTTGGCATTGTAATTATTGGTATTGGTATTGGAATTGGTATTCGTATTGGAATTGGAATTGTCGCCACTGGCATTGCCGTTGGCATTGCCGTTTGCTATTGCCGGAACCGGCACGTCCATGATGTACACCAGCTGTTTTCGATCGGCAATGTATTCCGGGCAACAAATGTCGTGGATGGCCTTGGAAGCGTGCAGGGCAGCGATGGGATCGGCCCGAATGACGATCGGGGTCCACTGTGGGTCGCTGAAATCGAGTTCCGTGTACGTGGGCGGGACGCCCATGTCGCCCATAGACTGTTGTAGTTGCAGGGATTGTTGCAGGGATTGTTGCAGGGATTGTTGCTGTTGCTGTTGGATCCCCACCTGTGGCGAAAACCCCACGCTTCCCAGCTGTGGTTGTTGGGGCGGCTGCTGGATGGGATATTCTTCCGAATTGGTGAGGTAGCGAGGATTGTCGTAATTCTCGTAGTTTTGCTGGTGCTGCTGCGCGGTAGGAGGTGGTGGTGGGTAGTTGACGACACTGATCCGCACGGAATCCGGCGATATCTTTTTCTGTTTCAACCGATTGCTAGTGTTGTTGTTGTTGTTGTTGCTGCTGCTAGTATAGCTGTTACCAGTACCGTTGTTGCTGCTCCCGTTGTTGTTGTTGTTGGTGGTGGTGTTACGTCCACCACGTTGTTGCGAAGAAGTTGTTCCCTGCTGCGATGCCCCTGCTCCGTTGGTGGAAAAGAATTTGGTGGATTCGGTAGCCGCGTGGCGTTGGATTTTATCGATGGTGTATCCCCGTTTCCCGATGAGAACTCCTACACAGACAGTGGGAATGTACACGGTGATTGTCAGGTGCGGAAACGCCTTTGCGATCGTGTTGGAAGATCCACTCTCGTCTTTTCTGGTTGTTTTGGCACCGGTCGCGTTGGCGTTGGCGTTGGCGTTGGCGTTGGCGTTGGCGTTCGCGTCCATCGTCGGTGTTGTCGGTGCCGTCCCGGCATTGACATACGCATTCGAATTCGAATTCGAATTCGAATTGCTTCCGTAATCCCCATTACCGTGGCCCAAGCCCAAGCCCAAGCTCAATGCCGATATGGATGTCGACGTCGACGTCGATATAGATGCCGGTCCTGGCGACGCGGCCACAATCTCTGCCATTGTTTTGGCCGTGGTCATGGTTGGTTGGCTGGTTGGCTGGCTGGCTGGTTGGTGTTCCGAAACGAAACGAAACGAAACGAAACGAAAACTCTTGTCCTCCGAATAGGACGAAGCAGTCGTCGTGCTTCGTATGGCACTATTGTACTGTCTGGATCTAACTACGAGTAAGTTGTATACCTCCTTCCAGCACCAATCGCTTTATGGTATCATAGGATTACGGTACGAGTAATACGGTAGGCGAGAGGACAGGAATGTCGCACAGTGAGAATCCTTCCGCGAACAGAGGAGGTACTCGTACCGTACGGTACTCGTACTCTTACTCGTACGGTACGAATACCGGTAGGAAATGCTTAAAAATTAATCACACCAGTAACCAACGGCGCCGTGACCAGTAAATCTTACTCGTACCACACTGGCAGGGCCAGTAAACGAATGGGGAATTAGAGGCCAGCACTCATACGGTTTTTAATATTGTCCTGGGCCCTTGATTGGATTTTTTAATTTCACCAAAAAATAACACTTCCAATAATATTACCAGAGGTCACAGTACGAGTATTTTTTCATTCGTTCGACCGCAAATGCGGGAAACAACAACAATGCAGCCCGGGCTGAGAATTAGTAGTCTGGTACTACTGCTAGTAGTACTAGTAGTACTACCTATACTACTTGAACCTCCAAGAACACCAAGCGCACCACTCAACCCGTCAACAAAGCCCAACATCAGTCGGTGAACCGCACAGATCAGCCACACTATGCACCTGAATGGTGTGAGTGTCGTGCCTATTGCAGCAACTGGTGCACCTTCTTCTTGTGAAGGTTTGCCTCTAGCCATGCAATCGATGAACATGGAGAATCAGCCCTTGGCACTTTCAGTTATCCGTCAGTAGTACTAGGTCAGCTGAATAACCTAGTGGGCCACTCACGCAGCAATATAGCAAGCAATGGCAACATCACAAGTAGCACGCTTTGTTCACAGTCCAAAGAGAAGTCATGAGCTTGTTGCCCTAGTTTGTATTGGGCAATATCTAAAAGGAATGCTGGACAGATGGCTCATCCTACGGCCTACTTTTGATGGCACGTTGGATGTGGACGTGGATGTGGATGTGAATGCTGCATTTGCCCATGGATGGAGAACAGAAGAAGGAACCAAGAACCCAGACTCAGTGAAGTCTTGCACAGGCTACCCGATTGAGATTGAGGAGATAGCGGGTTGTCCCATTCTCTGGGTATCCAAACTACAATCCACAATAGCTACAACAAGCACTATGGAATCTGAATACACAGCCCTCTCAACAATGGCTCTCAGGAGCGGCAATTCCCTTGCTAGTTGTTTAAGGCAGTAATTCGGAGGCTTACATTACTGACAGAATCAAAGCATTTGGTTCAACAAGGCAACAGTCGATGAAGACAACCAAGGAGCTCTAATCCTAGCCAACCTGCTGGAACCCGGGAGACACACAGTCTGCTCCAAGTTTGATGCTCTAGAGCTTCACTAGTTCAATCATGGATCAAGTTAAAGGAAATTGGCATTGAATTCATTGACTCACTATCTCAAAAGGCAGATTTCCTCACTAAACCACTTGGACCTACTGCATTGGCTAACAATCAGAAGGTTTCAATAGGATGGTAACCATTATCAAATACCATTCTATTGAGAGGGAGAATTAGTCAATCTAATCATCAATGTAGAGAACTGGGCAAGAATGACCCTCATGAGTCCATTATTGAAGAAAATTTCTACACATTCCAAGGAATGCATGAGGGTAGATCCTCTCAACAACATTGACCCCTCTTGCAAGTTAACAATTTGATGACATAATCTAAGTAATTTTTACATAGAAGTAACATTATTTCTACCAGAATCAAGCAGTTGTCAGACTGTCTGACAGACCTGCGCGCGCAGTTTTACAAAGTAGTATATAATAACCGATTTATTTTATACTAAAAATAAATAATAACCCTAGTTATTATTTTTCTGTCAGCATAGCTTTTCTACTAACTTGTACTAACTCAATAGATGACCAAATTCAAACCCAAACCTGAAGTGATTCCCACTCCAGTTTTCAAATCAATATGAAGAACTGAAGATTGAACATAAATTAAGACAGCCCTACCCTGCTGGGACTAAACGTGCTGGCCGAGGTAAATCCCAAGAAACTTTTTTGAACTGATTTCTGTTTTTTGATATTCAACTAAACACGATGCGTTCTTCGATACTCAACTAAATGGGATCCATTTCCATGACCGTCCATTGACACGATTGGTTGGAGTGATTTGCAAAAGGAAACTCTAATTTCAAATTTTGAAAATACAAAGCATGTGATTCCACTACGTAACATGTGATATTACTAGATAACAAGTTATTCAACTTCATAATTTCTACTTTTGCAACAAAGAGCTCATAATTTCTAATTTGGAACCAAACTCTGCATCATTTTTGGCTCTGTAAACTTTGCTAAGCCAAATAATCTTAGAATCAAATCGACCATGGGATTCCTCCTCCACCAATCTACTAAACTGATGCTAAGCAAAACAATCTTCGAATCGAATCGGCCATGGGATTTGTCTCCACAATCAACAATCGACTTGCTCTTCTCTCCAATCAACAATTGACTTGCTGCTCTCCTGCCTCTCCAATCAGCAATCAACTCTCCTCTCCTACTCCAATTAAATCAACTCTCAAACGCTTCACAACACCGTATTTCGGTGGTGGCGGTGGTGCTGCTGCTGCTGGTGCTCCCCATGTTGATCGGTTGCCGGTGGTGGGACTATCAAGTCTAAAGGACTTGGCCTTTTGAAGATGGGTGTGGATTGTTGAAAGGGTCCTCTTTGCCTTCATTAAGTTGTCACCTTCTTCCAGTACTGCCTCTAAGGATTCGCCGGCAACAACTCTACTCTTCACATAGTCAATAATGCACTTGAGTCAGGAGAAATGCTTCTGGTCGACTGAGTTGTAATGCTTTCTCCATCGACTGTCAGCACTCTTTTCAAGGTCTTCAATACCCCCAGCAGGGAAGTCAACACCAACAAATTCCCCAAGTCCAAACCACTCATTCCACATCAAGGAAGCTGTCTTGTGGTTACAAAACAACCCTATTATTGGACAAGTATCCGGTGGGTTGTCAACTGTTGGTTATGTTGGGGTTGTGGGTGTTGGTGTTGGTGCCAGTTGAAAGGCATGCATGTGGTGGAGGAAATGGTGAACTTGGGTGTTGACAACACCTTGTTCTTGTCTGAAGCCAGTAACTGAAGCCTTCACCCTCCCAACATCCTTCCAAACATTGTGGTCTTCGGAATGAATGTTGTGCAGGCGGTCCGCAAACTCCAGAAGGGCAACATTGATACTCCTTTTGATTGAGGTAGTAGCAGTTCCCATTGCTGCTTCGGCAATGACCTTGTCAATGAGTGTTGCTTGATAAGTCTTGAACAGTTTGGTTTGGAAGACAGGCAAGGAGAAGAGCCAGTTTTTCCTGCCTTGGTGTATCAAGATGGCCGCGTCCTGCAGTACCACACATTGTGAATTGAGGAGGAGCTCAAAGAAAGCTTGAGCAGATGGCTTTGGGATGTTATCGATGGTGCTTATTGCCTTGTCAAGGAAGGGGAAGACTTGACGACGAAAGCTCCTGAAGGTGGATCGATAGTACTTCTTGGCAAGAAGAACCCCCCTTTATCTTGCGAAAAGCCAGAGGATCTGGCAGGCGTGTGTGCCTTCATCATATTTGATAAGGATCACACAGATTGGACAGCTCAGATTTGAATAAGGACTCCCTGCGGAGAACACCTCCACGTGTCATAAGGAAACAGTATCTGTCTCTCAAGGATGCCACATGATAATTTGGTTTGTAACAATTCTTAAAGAACAAGAAATCCTCTATCTGCTCAATGTTTTTTGCATTCATGTATGGTAAAAGGGCATGATCTATCTTCTCATCAAATCTCATTCTTTTGATCTTCTTCTTTCGGACTTGAAGGACTCGCAGCAGTTGGGTGACTCTTTCAGATCTGATGTGTTCCTTGGTAAGATTGTTGGTGTTTTGACTCCTCTGATGCCTCAATATTTTGAGGATGGAACACAAGTATTGATTCACAGTGCCATAACCTACAGGATCATGGTCCATCTGCTCCAGCTCCAACAGCGAATTCACGATTCATGTTGCTACTACTACTATTGTTGTATTTGGCCATCACGGCGCCATAGTCGCTGGCGTCAAATATTTGTGGTGTTCCCACCTCCCTCTTGGGCTTCTGGCCTCTTCTCCTACGGGATCGATATGCCTGATAGAAAAGGAAGCCAAACACCTTCTCTTCAGTTACTGTTTGTGGATAATCGAGGTAGCCAAATATGGTAGTGCAAAACTTAAGGAACTCTGCCCCTTTGCAACCGTAGGCAAGTTGGGTATTCGCTGGGACGCCATCAAGGTCATCCTGTTGAACATGTCGTGCTGCTCTGGCAAATAGGCCGCTTGTATAGGACATTTTTGTTGCTGGAGACCAAGGGGAGTGTTTTGTTGAGGATAGTGGTGTTATTTTGGGTGAATATTGAAAGTGTTGGTTGTTTCTTTGTCATTTTTGTCGTTTGGTCTTTTTGTCGTTTTTTGTGTCTTTACGTTCTTCGGTTTGTCAGGATTGAAGTGTATGTGTTTGTTGTGTTTGCGTTTTGCTGCTGCTTGGGCTGGGGGAAGTGCAAAGTGACACCTTTAATCTGATTGGCTGAAGAATTTGGGTATGGGAGGGTCCGGCTTGGTCACTTGGTCGCGCAAAAGGTTCTCTCATGGTTGAATTCGGTTGAATCTGATTGGATGGTTTTACTGTAAAGTGGTTATCTTAGAGAGTCAGGGATTTCGACCGTTACAGTTAAATCATGCGCATTTTGCTAAGAGGGGTGTCGGACACTGCTCTGACATACTAATAATAATGAGTGATTCCCAGCAATGATAAAATTATAAAAGTTTGCGGCCAAAGTAATAAATCTATTCACATACAAATAGATTTATTCCATATTTAATAAAATTTGGCAGTCGAGACTGTCTCTACTTTCAAAACTTTATTAACTGAATAAAAAAAGAATAAACTCCAACTGGAATCTTAAAATTATGCTAAAATCAAATATTTTAGTCCCCAACACATGAATCAATCATGTGTGCACCTCTTGCACCTCTTTTGCCAGGCATGCTTGCATGCTATTTTTGGTGATCATCGCCAACTTTGCTGAGCTGAAAAATTGCAAAGAAAGAAAGTCCGGAAAGAAAGTCCGGGAAAAAACAGCAAACAGCAACAACAACAGTACGGCTTGTCTCTCCAGCACATTAGACACGGTGGCACCACCACCAATGACTACTGTTGCTGCTCTTGTCGCGCTTGCTCTATTATTACTAGACGAATTGGACGAGGAATCGATTTTGATTCAATTTGACTGCTCGTCACATAAAAAAATGAACACCACCAGCAATACCATCGATTGTAACAATCAACAGCATGCCCTTGACTGGAGGCAGGAAAGCCGGCATCGGCAACTACACCAAGGCCGAATTGGAGAACATGTTTGCTGCCATTAGAGCTGTCATGCCAGCTGGAACAGATGACTGGGATGATGTTGCAGACCTGCACTCTGAAAAATTTCCTGGAAGGGATGGTAGTTCCATTTGCAACAATTCAATCGAATTGAACCAGAAGAAGGCGCCAACAGGCAATCCACACATGAGATGGGATATTAAGGAGGCAAAGGAATGTCCACAGACTAATAGGTGAGAAATCACACGTTACAGATGGAGAAGATAGTTATGATGTTGAAAGTAATGAGTTTACTCCTCCTCTTCCTCTGTCTGCTACAACTCAACCGGTACCACTTCTACTAGGTCAACCAACTCAACCAACACAACCACTCCTACTTGGTCAACCAACTCAACCAACACAACCCGAAAGTCAACAAGTTAGACCGCCCGAAGAAGTTAGTACCATTACTAAAAGCAAGAAGAGACAGTACTGCAAAGGAAACGATTCGAAGATGATGAATACAATTGCTCAGGTATTAAAGCTTCAGCAGCAGGCATTGGAACAACAACAAAGATATCAGGAAAAGGCAGATGAAGAGAGAAAGGTGATGATGCAGGTACTTGTTGCTCACGTCAGCGCCGGTGGTACTAGTGGTAGTAGTAGTGGTAGTGGTGGCGTCAGTCGCAGGTTGTGCCCGTCGTACTACACCTCCTATAACTCCATAGGTTACTACTCCCCAAGTTACAGATGTTACTGAAGGGGGGAAGCTCAAAAGAAAAGTCAACAGTCTCCAGCATCCCAACTACAGCAGTAACAGCAGCAGCAGTGACGACAATTTACTCAGTTGACATCAATTAGTTAGGAAGAATTGAATTGATAGGTTACAAATTGAATCGATTGATTAGTTAGGAATCGATTAGTTGAATCGATCGATCGATTAGTTGAATCGATCAATCAATTAGTTAGTTAGTTAGTAACAATAAGAAATGAATCGATTATTAGTTAGTTAAACTCAACAACACTACCAATGTTCCTCCAGACAAAAACTTAGGCTACAAAGGCAATAGAAAAACTCTATTGCAACACCTTAAAAGAGGGATCCAAAACCACTTGAGGTGCGCTGGAGCAAAATTATTTGAACGTGTTGTCGACTGCTCGTAATCAATTGATCATGATCGATCAATCAAATCGATCGGACTGCCAAATCGATCGGACGTGATACGGCTAATCAATCGAATCAAATTGATCAACTAACTGATCAACTAATCGATCGCTTCAGAATTGTTGACTGCTAATTCGTAACTACTATTGATTATTATCTAATTCGTAACTACTATTGATTATCAAATACATTGTTTGCGGTTTCAGTTGGCACCAAACCGTAGGAGAAGAAACCTTCAGTCTGACTCATGTAGGTGTTGAGTATGGTGTTGATTCCAACCTTAGCTGTCTGGAAGTTATACAACAACACGGCAAGCTTCAGAATGACCCTCCTGTCTCCCGTTTCTTCCAGCAACATTTTATCTTTGAGTCAAGGGAACCTGCCTTGGATCTGTTGCATCCCCCATTCAGACATCTGTCTAATGCTAGTCGCATCTCTGTTCACTGCAATAGCCTTGCTAAAAGCCCGTCTTTTCATTGCTCTGGCCTCTTCAATAGGTGTACCCTCAGGTATTTCTACAGGAGCTGTCATATGGTCGTATTGACTACTTCTAAGAAGGTAGTTGTTTGTAGATAACCTAAATGCCGCATCGACTACAGTCTTTGCCTTATAGAGCTCATACATGCACTCCATCTTTTCATACAGCCGGTACTTGGCCTGAGTACTATCATGCCAAGACCAAGGACAGTTCAAGACACAAGCCCGGATCCTCCCATCTGGGCAGAAAAGAAAGACACTGTTGACATATGTACAACAAGTCCAACCATTGTAGTATTGGTTCTGTTTGGTCCAGTCGCCAGATTGCTGGAGATGCAGTTTAAGCCCGTCGTAAGCAGCCCACACTCTGTGTGGACGAAGAGTTGGATACTTTGCAGCAATAGCATCGATGTATTGTTGAATCTCTTCGTCATTTGGCAAGCAAACTTTTGCAGAAGGATGGTGTTGTAATGCAGTAAGAAGGACCTTGCGACCAAATTTCAGCCATCTGTACATAGGAGAGGCTGTCAATCCAAACGCTATAGCAACTGCTCTTGCTGCTGATCCTCTGGTACGGAACCAGAATAAGATAAGAGCAAGACATCCGGTTGCATCAAATACTCGACGTCAAATATAATTGTGTTTGTTGTATTCCTTTAACTTTCGAATCGATCCAGTCTTCTCATCATACGTGTATTGATTGAAGAATGGCTCGAATATATCTAGGAGCTCGCTGAATACTACGTGGTCCACTCCACAGCAATTGAGAAGGGCTTGATCGTTGCCGGATCGGTACAAATACATGAAAGCAGATTGACTGTATCTCTGGATTGCTATCCTCTACGGTCCCTTCTTTTCTTATCTTCCTCGCCAAGCAGTGGGTTATTGTAATCGGGGGTTAAGTAGTTATCATAGTAGTCTCCAAGCGCTTCTACTAACTCCAGGGCCATGGTGATTGTTGATTCTAAAGAAAGAGTGTATCGCGAAAGAAGAGTGTTTTGCGAAAGAGTGTGGTTTCTTGCTGCTGGAGAGCAATGTGGGTGTTTTAGCGAGGATACTAGTAGTGGAAATAAGCAGCGCAAATTCTAAGCGAGTCGGTACATAAAAAATTCTGAAAATTTCAACTGCCGGCCATCCTTGAATACTTACAGGCTTGCTTGCCAAAATAGGCCGGTAGGTGGCGCGGGTAGTATTAGTTTCCTTCTGAATCCGGTCTGCTGAGAGTCTGATTCAAAGGCTTCTGAAGAACAGCAACACTGCGTTAGTGTGTTAGTAGATGAACGATTGTACTCTACGCGTGACAATTGTGTTTGGATACTTTAATCGGACTACAGGCGAGACTATGGAAATGCCAGATCTCTTCTTGCTGTGAACTTGTTCAGATACAGCAAGATAGACCTTAGTAATGTAGATTACAGGTAGTTGGTAGCAACTAGTGTGAATTTTGGGATAAAATCAGTTGAATGTTAAAAGTATGAGATAAAGTGAAATCTTGCCAAAATGCAAGATATCTCTTTTATTGAGGTGAAATACGTTGCAACTGCTGTTGCGTAGTGATGATATTACTCACTGATTATTTCCGTACATGCATTGGTCGTTGACCGTATATATCCGTATGTATATATATATTGTGTGAGAATCGCACGCCAACGGTTTTCTTCTCTTGTTCTGTTAGGAAGACTCCATGATATGTTTATCACTAAGATCAGGAATTGCTCCCGTAGCTTGTGTGATACTTTATGAAGTCAAAGTTTGCTCACCAAAGAACAAGGGCAATATTAGAAAACAGAGATTGCTCACTGTTAATGTGCGATGGGAATCGATGTGCCGTGGGAATCAATATGTCATGGGAATCGATTACTTTGGTTGATACGGGACTCATTGATTCGTACAAATAGAATAACTGGCGTCATGTAGCTTTGGTACTTCTGGACACGAAAGGAATTTAATAGGTAGTGATTAAACAGATGTAAACAAACAGTTACTGTTTCTCATTTAGAGATTCCAAATTCCAAATCTCCGTCAGTTAATTAAAATATTCGTTGGTTGGGTGAACCAAAAAATCTATTCATCTATTCACTCGTGAATATATATTATTACTTTGGTCTTTTATTACTTTATTATTGCTGGGAATCACTCAATCTCTAATTATCGAGCAGTTGTCAGACTGTCTGACAGACCTGCGCGCGCCCGGTTTTAGAAAGTAGTATGTAATAACACAGTTATTTTATACTAAAAATAAATAATAACCCTAGTTATTATTTTTTCAGTTAGCGTAGGTTTTGTACTAACTTGTACTAACTCAACAGATGATCAAAGTCAAACCCGAACCTGAATTGATTCCCACTCCTGATATGAAGAACTGAAGATCAAACATAAATTAAGACAGCCCTACCTGCTGCGACTAAACGCGCCGGCCGAGGTAAATCCCATAACTTTTTTGAATTGATTTCTGTTTTTTGATATTCAACTAAACACGACGTGTTCTTCGATACTCAACTAAATGGGATCCATTTCCACAATCGACCGTTGACACGATTGGTTGGAGTGATTTGCAAAAGGAAAATAGAAAGCACGTGATTCCACTACGTAACACGTGATATTACTAGATAACAGTTATTCCACTTCATAATTTCTACTTTTGCAACAAAGAGCTCATAATTTCAAATTTGGAACTAAACTCTGCATCTTTTTTGGCTCTGCTAAACTTTGCTAAGCCAAATAATCTTGGAATCGAATCGACTATGGGATTCATCCTAAACTGATGCTAAGCAAAACAATCTTGGAATTGAATCGACCATGGGATTTGTCTCCACAATCAACAATAGACTCGCTCTTCTCTCCAATCAACAATCAACTCTCCTCTCCAATCAACAATCGACTTGCTCTTCTCTCCAATCAACAATTGACTTGGCTCTTCTCTCCAATCAACAATCGACTCTCCTCTCCTCTCCTCCTCTCCAATTGAATCGGCTCCTCCTCTCCTCTCCAATCGAATCGACTCCTCCCCCTCTCCTCTCCAATTGAATCGACTCCTCCTCTCCTCTCCTCTCCGACTCCTCCTCTCCAATCGAATCAACTCCTCCTCTCCTCTGCAATCGAATCGGCTCCTCCTCTCCTCTCCAATCAAATTGGCTCCTCCTCTCCAATCAAATTGACTCCTCTCAAACGCTTCGCAACAACGTGTTTGGTGGTGGCGGTGGTGGCTGCTGCTGCTGGTAATCCCCAGCATGCCAATCCGTTGTTGGGGGTGGGACTATCAAGTCTAAAGGACTTGGCCTTTTGAAGATGGGTGTGGATTGTTGAAAGGGTCCTCTTTGCCTTCATTAAGTTGTCACCTTCTTCCAGTACTGCCTCTAAGGATTCGCCGGCAACAACTCTACTCTTCACATAGTCAATAATGCACTTGAGTCAGGAGAAATGCTTCTGGTTGACTGAGTTGTAATGCTTTCTCCATCGACTGTCAGCACTCTTTTCAAGGTCTTCAATACCCCCTTCAGGGAAGTCAACACCAACAAAACTCCCAAGTCCAAACCACTCATTCCACATCGACGTAACCGACTTGTGGTTACGGAACAACCCTATTGTTGGACGAGTATCCGGCGGGTCCTCGATTGTTGGTTCTATTGGGGTTGTCAGTGTTGGTGCCATTTGATACCCATGCATGTGCTGGAGGAAGTGGTGAACTTGGGTGTTGACAACACCTTGTTCTTGTCTGAAGCCAGTAACTGAAGCCTTAACCCTCCCAACATCCTTCCAAACATTGTGGACTTCCAAATGAATGTTGTGCAGCCGGTTGCGAACCCCCAGAAGGGCAACATTGATACTCCTTTTGATTGAGGTAGTAGCGGCTCCCATTGCTGCTTCGGCAATGACCTTGTCAATGAGTGTTGCTTGATAAGTCTTGAACAGTTTGGTTTGGAAGGCAGGCAAGGAGAAGAGCCAGTTTTTCTACCTTGGTGGTGTATCAACAAGATGGCCGCGTCCTGCAGTACCACGCATTGTAGATTGAGGAGGAGCTCAAAGAAAGCTTGAGCAGTCGGTTTTGGGACATTATTGATGGTGCTTATTGCCTTGTCAAGGAAGGGGAAGACTTGACGACGAAGCTCCGGAGGTGGATCGATAGTACTTCTTGGCAAGAAGAATCCCCCTTCATCTTGCAAATGCCCAGCCAAGGCCCTCATAGCTTTCAAAGGGAGTTTGGAAGAGTATCGGTCCTCTCTGACATCAACATTCCAATTGCCAATCATTTTGATGTATTGGAGATCAACCTCTTGCATCTCACATGCAACCGCACTGGTTCCTCATCCAAAGTGAACAAAGTGCTTTGAAGCAATACCCAAGGCCTTGCACGCGTCTTTCATTGTATTGGCAAACGCTTGGTCCGTGATTGAGTCTCAATTGTCAGAGTTATTAGTACAATCTGTGAGTAATTTGACGTCGAACCAATTGGCATTACTTGCAAAGTCATAGTCAGCAAGCTCGCGCGTTGAATGGAATGGTGCCATCAAATAGAAGCTCAACACACCAATCGGGCACATGTTAACGTTTCGATGTCTCATAATCATGTGTCCATATAAAGTTTTCTGACCGTTTGTTTTGCCTGTTATTATTTGCATAATTAGGATCTGGCAAGAGTGTGTGCCTTCATCATATTTGATAAGATCACACAGATTGGACAGCTCAGATTTGAATAAGGACTTGCAGGGGGGAACCCCTCCATGTGTCATAAGAAAATAGAATCTGTCTCTCAAGGATGTCACATGATAATTTGGTTTGTAACAATTCTTAAAGAACAAGAAATCCTCTATCTGCTCAATGTTTTTCACATTCATGTATGGTGAAAGGGCATGATCTATCTTCTCATCAAATCTCATTCTTTTGATCTTCTTCTTTCGGACTTGAAGGACTCGCAGCAGTTGGGCGACTCTTTCAGATCTGATGTGTTCCTTGGTAAGATTGTTGGTGTTTTGACTTCGCTGATGCCGCAATATTTTGAGAATGGGACACAAGTATTGATTCACAGTGTCATAACCTACAGGATCATGCTGCTCTATCTCCTCCAGCTCCAACAGTGATTTGCGATTCATGTTGTTACTACTACTATTGTTGTATTTGGCCATCACGGCGCCATAGTCAGCGGGGTCAAATATTTGTGGTGTTCCCATCTCCCTCTTGGGCTTCTGGCCTCTTCTCCTACGGGATCGATATGCCTGATAGAAAAGGAAGCCAAACACCTTCTCTTCAGTTACTGTTTGTGGATAATCGAGGTAGCCAAATATGGTAGTGCAAAACTCAAGGAACTCTGCCCCTTTGCGACCGTAGGCAAGTTGGGTATTCGCTGGGACGCCATTGAGGTCGTCCTGTTGAACATGTCATGCTGCTCTGGCAAATATGCTGCTTGTGTAGGACATTTTTGTTGCTGGAGACAAAGGGGAGTGTTTTGTTGAGGATAGTAGTGTTATTTTGGGTTGAAATTGCAAGTGTTTTGGCTGTTTCGTCCTTGTTTTGGTTGCTTCAACGTTTCGACGTTTTAGCCTTTTTTGTCTTTATGTACTTTTCGGTTTGTCAGGATTGAAGTGTATGTGTTTGTTGTGTTTGTGTTTGCGTTTGCGTTTTGCTGCTGCTTGGGCTGGGGGAAGTGCAAAGTGACACTTTTAATCTGATTGGCTGAAGTATTATTTTCCTTCTGAATCCGGTCCGTTGAGGGTCTGATTCAAAGGCTTCTGAAGAACAGCAACACTGCGTTAGTGTGTTAGTAGACGAACGATTGTACTCTACGCGTGACAATTGTGTTTGGATACTTTAATCGGACTACAGGCGAGACTATGGAAACGCCAGATCTCTTCTTACTGTGACTTATTCAGATACAGCTAGACAGACCTTAGTAATGTAGATTACAGGTAGTTGGTATCAACTAGTGTGAATTTTGGGATATAAATCAGTTGAATGTTAAAAGTATGAGATAAAGTGAAATCTTGCCGAAATGCAAGATATCTCTTTTATTGAGGTGAAATACGTTGCAACTGCTGTTACGTAGTGATGAGATTACTCACTGATTATTTCCATACATGCATTGGTCGTTGACCGTATGTATATCTGTGTGTATATATATATTGTGTGAGAATCGCATGCCAACGGTTTTCTTCTCTTGTTCCGTTAGGAAGACTCCATGATATGTTTATCACTAAGATCAGGAATTGCTCCCGTAGCTCGTGTGATACTTTATGAAGTCAGAGTTTGCTCACCGAAGAACAATGGCAATATTATGAAACAGAGATTGCTCACCGTTAATGCGCGATGGGAATCGATGCTCCATGGGAATTGATATGCCGTGGGAATCGATTATTTTGGTTGATACGGGACTCATTGATTCGTACGAATATAATACCTACCAATCGGGTAGCTTTGGTACTTCTGGGCACGAAAGGAATTTAATACTCCCCATGTTTCCTTGTGAAAGGTCATCACGTTTTACATGATGCTTCCATCGTCTTGTAGGAGATTGCCGGTATTCCCACAGAAATGGAAGATGGGCTTGAGCAGTGGATACACAACTGAGTGTCCCCAATGCTTGGTGAGAATATCTGCACAGTTATCCTTACCTGGGATGTGCAGCATTAGAATGAAACCTCTTGCTATCATGCTTCGTACGTAGTGAAACGATAGGATGTTGTGACGCTTATGCAACCTTGCGTAAGGAAAGGTTGACGTTTTAATCATCTTCTCGTTGTCACCCCATGAGTAGGAGATGTCATGGACTCTTGTTCCAAGGTATCGGAATGAGTGATGTAGATCAACGATTTGCTTGATGCAAGTTCTTCCTGCAACGAATTCAGCTCCAAATGTGGCTGTTTCCGTAGTAGATTGTTTCTTTGAGAACCACATCATAGGAGTCTTGTTCGCAAAGTGAAGGATGCCGGTTACAGCCTTGCCACTGAGAATATCATGCATGAGATTTGCATCATAGAAGTGTGTTAACACTATTGTCTTCCCAAGTGGTGCAGGAGTGTTGTTGGGTAGCTCTTCAGAATGCTCCCCATAGACGGTGTTGGACCAATCGATGGTGTCTGGTTTAGTCAATATAAAATCTGGGGGTTCCACGCGGAATCTGATTTTAAAATGTCTAAACTTGGAGATATATCCATAGATACGTTTGGCACGGTCAAGGTGTCCATCTCGTGGTTGGGCTCTGAAACTCGAGAGTGTCATCACGGCTGTTTGGACATCAAAACGTCCAATGGCGATGATCCATTGGAGTGAACCGATCATGCTTTGGTATTTCTGTATACCAGTTTCTTCGAGAAAAGCTGAGGAGTCCTAATTCAGGGATGATCGTTTTCCGCAATGGGTGACTGGAACTTGGTGCTAGGTTTGCATCTGAAACATTTGTTCATAAGATGCTTCCATCTTTTCGATGAACTTGATGGGATTCATACAAAGAACACCATGTGCGTCGCGCTCAAATCCACAACCTAGATGAAAGTTCATAGGTCCGGATCCCCTCAGTTTGAAGTTGTATGGCTCCGACTTGTAATATTTCCAGAAATGAGTTGGGATCTGCCATGCAAAGACATAGGTCATCGACATATGTGCATATGAGTTCATATACACTGTTCCCCATGCTTGTTCATTCCAGGCTTGAGGAAGATTTCTGGTTCTGCGCGGGATCTTTTGAAGCCTGAGTTCAATAAGGCAAGCTGCAAGTAAATCACCAAAGCATTTGCCCGATGATCTGAGTCCATATAAGGCCTTGTAGATGATCAATAGGTGACCTTCCAATGGTCCAAATTCTGGACCTGCCTTGATGCAGACTTTCTTGCAAGTAACTGCTTCGAGATAGGCATTACCTATATCGGTGCCCCATGCTTCTAGGCTGCTTCAGTTTGGCTAGGAACAGACACATACGTAGGACCGCGGAGAGATACGACACCGGCATAGACACTGTGGATGGGGGCCTCAGTGAGATTACCGTTTGCAACAAGACGAGCCTTGTGCCTACCGTCATGCTTGACAGCATATATCATGTGTACCTTGATCTGTTGGAACCCGGGTGGGATGGAGCTTGTCTTGTACACACCCTTATCAATAAATGTGTTGTATTCATTGAGTTGTTCCATTTCAAGAGTGGTGGCGTCTTCCCATTTGGTGTTTCCGTTGGCTTGATCAAGTCAGAGGGCTTCTTTGTGGTTGCGAGGTACCTTGAATCCATATTGGTACTGTGGGGTGGTACGGAAAGACCAAAGTTTGGCTTGATGCACGAGTCGATCGAGTTTCTTGGTTCGTCATGCTAGATTGGTGATTCGCTTAAGGCGTTTCCAACCTGGGAGGTCAAGCAAGTTGTTGTCTTTCCCATATTTGGCAACGGTAATAGGGTAATCAGCTGCAATGTTGGCTAAAGGTTCATACGTTCGTTCCATATTTTCCCATTCAATCCAGAGGTTATACTTGGAACCTTTGTATTGAGGATGCTTGTTATCCAGTGGACCTTGGTGTCCTAGGATTCGGCGAAACGACCAAAGTTTGCCGTCTTCTTGTGTTGAATCACGATGTATGTAATTCATGACATCATTGTATGCAATGATATCGGCAAGTTCGTCATCAGAGTGCTTGCACTTGAACTTGATGAAGTCTTTATTGCGTTCAAGACTGTCTTCTACATCGGCGATGGTAAGACGCTTCTGAGTGCCATCGGGGTTGGTTACAAGGAAAGATCTTCCTTGTAGATCGGCAATCGGTACCGTAGGAATGGTAAGGGGTTTACCACTATCGTCAAATTGTGCATTGCCTTCTCCATCGGTAACAACTACCTGTGATGGGTCTACTGTAGGAGTAGCAGGGTTGATGTGTGGAGTCATGACGTCACTAACATCAAAGTATGCTAGTTCTGGTGGATCAAAATCATCTTCAGTAAGAAGAACGCCATCGGATGTCTTGCTGAAGATGTGTGTTCGTAGGAGGACCATCAAAACTCTCCCCATAGCTGTTAGGGAGTGGAGAAGGAGACCAGCTTGGGCTGTCATTGACCTTCTTATAAAGAAAGCTCTGTAACGAGGGGTGGGACGGGTGGTTTTATAATAACCTGATTACCAGATGTGGGAGGTGTTGTATCTGGTTGCTCGGTAGGTATGGATGGCGAGGCGTCGTCATGTACTGCAGGAGTGGCAAGGCTCCGAGTGGTGTCAGAGTCAGTAGATGGGATGCCCTGTGGTGTAGAATCGTCAGTGGGACTATTCGTAGTGATATGCTCCCCATGTTTTGTGAATGTAGGAGCGTCACCGGTGGCGTACAATCGGGGCAAGGAATCCTTGGCGTTACGCCATTTGATGAAGCCGTCATCAGTAAAGAGGCCAGCTTGTTTGTTGCGAGACTCAGGCGTAAGAGCAGAGCGTACACCAGACCAGTCAAGCAATTTATTGGTGACTGGATTCCAGATGCGGAAACAAAGTCCATTGCCAACATGTTTGGCAATGCCGACGAAATGACCGAGACGTTTGGTAGACTGGGTACGGAAAGGGGAGTCATTGGTCTTGAAATAAACAGGTTCGAACCAGAAGAAACTGGTGTATGCGCTTATATCGCCAAGTGTACCGGTAGCAATGAAGACTGGTTGTTTGTCTGATAAAGTAGGATCAGAGATAACATTGAGGAGCCCGGCAACGTATGTCATGCACAGCAGCCAGAGATGTGGTGGTGTGCCGGTACGGTCCATGACGCGATTGACAATGCGCTTAAATGTTTGATATCGCCGTTCAAATTGATTCTGGTGTTGGTGATAGGGTTCACTTTGCCAGAGTCCAATCCATAACATTTTGAGATAATCGGTGACCCGCTTACTAGATTGGTAGTTCCCATGATCACATAGGAGGCGAAGGGGCCTGCCCCATTTTCGAACAAAGTTCTGAAAGCATGATAGAAAGTCGCCGGTGGTGCAGCATTTCCTCAACGTGTATGATATGAGATTTCCTGACCAAAGAAGATCTGCGCAAGTTTGGAACCGCCATCAATCGCTGGGACATCTGAGTAGACAGCATCAGACAGGACGTCGTCATTGAAGGGTCGAACGTTCATTGCCGGTTGAGGGGAATGGAAACGTTTGAAAATGTTGCCATCAGGACTAACCGCTAACGAGCATATTGCATTGAATTCTCAAAAGTAGCTTTGATACGATCTGTGGAAACCCAGCAAAAGAAAGGTTTCAGAGATAAGTAATCATGTTCGTTGGGGTAGCGTTCACGGGGTGTAGTTGTGATATGTGTAGCATCACTAGCAGTACAATCCGTGGGAAAGGCAGTGACCAGTCCCAGAGATTGGAGGGGAAGTACAGCATGCAAGGCGCTCCTGATGAACGTAGTTGGTAGGTGTAAGCCAGAATGAGCAATCACTGGTTCCATGATCATCAATAGGGAGAAAGGGAGACCGAGTGGAGTGGCTGGAGTACGAACTGAGAGACTGTAACCATGGAAGAGCCAGGAGACACAGAGATATCTAACCCTTCAAGGCAACGAGGGTTTCCTGTATTCGTCGTAGTTGGGATATGGAAGTTGTTGCGACTGAGGATGGATATTTCTGAAGGAATATTTCATCTTTAGCACTGATTGTGGTATCGAGGACGGATGGGTCCCAGTGCTTATCAGGATGTCATGATAACATGTGGGAGCGTGTCAAATTTGATAGTCGTGTACTTTCGCATGGTAAGGTATGGTAAACCATGTTGGATGCTAAGAGGCAGTGCATATCCATCGGAGGTGGTGATTACCTGTCCACCGCCCGCTTTGATGGATGTGTCATCGACAGTGGAGAAATATGCTTCCATCTGGCCGGAGGACAAGATAGAAGGGTGTCGGCCCGTATATGCACATTCATTGAAAATGAGGATGACGGGACCTCTATTTGAGACAGAATAAGCGCCGCATGTAGCAATGGGAATATTCTGCACTTGGTGATTGTTAATGCCTGTGACATTGACATATCGTGGTGGGATATCTTTGGATATGAGGCATGCATCATTGCCGATGATGCAACCATTGGCACTGCGATCGACCATGGTGAAACCGGGATTGGTGATTGTAGCTTTGTGGGCACGATAAGTGTACAATGTTACTTGATTATCATGTGGAAAGGTCAGATCATCATCGGGGTTATACCATTGATGAAAATTGACGGAATAAGAGGAGGATGTTCCCACAGGTATTTGGGTATCACCTGTCCTTTTTGTACCGAATGTCAGGGTTCTTCGAAGAGGAATCGTGCAGGATGCGCAGGCGACACGGAAGACTTGAGGGGTCTTTGGTCCTTGGAGGAAGAAGTCTGAGACTTGTATACACCAAGTGATGCATGGAAGACACCTCTACAGGTCGTTTTCTACAGCGGGATGGAGGTCTGCTGAGGAATCGATATGTTCATCTTTGTTCGAGGTATCATCTTCTAGGAATGAGACAGAATGTCCATGTTGGTATGCTTTCCGGGTGATGGGTTTGACAGTATTAGGATCCGGCTGATCATTTGGGAGCAACTCGCGTCGTAATGATACGACCAATATTTTCTTGCCTTCCGGGGAAAAATTCAGCCAACTCTTCATGTCTTGACGTGATAGGGCCTTCCATATGCCTGTGGGCAGGCGCGTGGTAGGGTCAGGTGAACGTCCGGCCTTGAATACCGCATAGTCTTGGTAGTCACCTTCAAATTTGATAGGAAGAGCATAGTTGTCATGGTTTTGGCCTTGTCCAGATGAGAAGTCATGAACATGTGCACGTACCGTTGACTTAGGAGCCGACATCGCGGACTGGGAATCGAGTTGGGTTGCTTCGAGTAGAAGCGTGATTTTGAGTTTGTGAATAGCAGCTGCCTCAGCGACTGCATCTATCACGGTATTATTCGTGCCACCTGGATCCTTGACTTTGGCAAACTGTTCACTTAGCTGAAAGCTAGAATAGCATGCCTGACATAATGCTGATTTTGCAGTATGGTATTCAAGGGGTTTGTTGGGAGGACAAAGCTTGTTTAGGTGATTCAATTCTTCAAACCAATGTGTGATAAATTTCACTTTGGATTCTTTCCAGTTGCTGAGATTCAACTTCAACAACGCCTGTAATTGAGTCGAGTTGTCATATACTTTGGCTTTCGATTCGCTGTGAAGATTTACAAAATCAAAGTATGCTTGACGTCCATTGCGTGTGGTGGAATGGCTGTGTACGCATGACGCGGATAAGTCACTTTTGAAGACTTTCAACATTAGAACCCAGAAGAAGGCACACTGTTTGACAAAAAGGTCACGTGTATAGCCTTGTAGTGCAGCTGGAGGCCAGGTTTCATCAAGGAATGTTTCGGTGTCAATGTCGTATGCCTCGAGTTTAGCCTTGAAACCCACGAGCCAATGTTCGAATCTTGAGTCATTCGTAAGGGGCGTAAAGGACTTTTCATCCCGTGCTTTTTGGCACCAAGATTCGTACTTCACTTGCTGAGGTGACTTTTTATTGGTTCCCGGTGGAGGAGCTGGGGGATTCAGGACAGATTCACTCTGAAGACGTAGAGCGCGTTCCAAGCGGAAGGTTCTGAAGTCTTCATACGTATGTGACATTACATCCTTCCAATTCTTCCCGTCCTTGCGCAGGTCGTTTTAGAATTCCGCAAGTGCCTCTATGGTCCGTTGGATGGACCGATGGAGGTGGGTCGGTAGCTCACCTTGGGTGTAGGTAAGCTCGCAGGGCAAAATCTGGTTCGATAAGTGCGTCAAGAAAGGCCGGCCACTCGCATAATCCTCCCTCTCGGAGAGCTGAGCACAGGTTGCTATCAGCTTCCCTTGTTAGGCGGAATAAGGTTAGAAGTATCAGCTTTATATCAGTATCAAAACTAGGGAAATTGTTGACAGCAATGGCTTCGCCATCACCTGTGCTGTTCCCACCTCCGAATAGATTGGCGGGCATGTTCAGTCTTGGTGGTGATTCCAATCCGTCGGAGGAATCGCGTGGTGAAAGGAAACTGCTCCGTAAACGATGTGCGATTGGCATATGCCAGCGTAGGGATTGTTCAATTCCGTCCCTGTTCTTTGTGTGCAAGCCACTTTGGAGCTTGCAACTGTTAATCTATTATTTTCCTTCTGAATCCGGTCCGTTGAGGGTCTGATTCAAAGGCTTCTGAAGAACAGCAACACTGCGTTAGTGTGTTAGTACACAAACGATTGTACTCTACGCGTGACAATTGTGTTTGGATACTTTTGGCAACGGATAATCGGACTACAGGCGAGACTATGGAAACGCCAGATCTCTTCTTACTGTGACTTATTCAGATACAGCTAGACAGACCTTAGTAATGTAGATTACAGGTAGTTGGTAGCAACTAGTGTGAATTTTGGGATATAAATCAGTTGAATGTTAAAAGTATGAGATAAAGTGAAATCTTGCCGAAATGCAAGATATCTCTTTTATTGAGGTGAAATACGTTGCAACTGCTGTTGCGTAGTGATGAGATTACTCGCTGATTATTTCCGTACATGCATTGGTCGTTGACCGTATGTATATCTGTGTGTATATATATATATATATTGTGTGAGAATTGCACGCCAACGGTTTTCTTCTTTTGTTCGGTTAGGAAGACTCCATGATATGTTTATCACTAAGATCAGGAATTTCTCGCGTAGCTCGTGTGATACTTTATGAAGTCAGAGTTTGCTCACCGAAGAACAATGGCAATATTATAAAACAGAGATTGCTCACCGTTAATGCGCGATGGGAATCGATGCTCCGTGGGAATTGATATGCCGTGGGAATTGATTACTTTGGTTGATACGGGACTCATTGATTCGTACGAATATAATACCTACCATCGGGTAGCTTTGGTACTTCTGGGCACGAAAGGAATTTAATATGAAGAATTGCGTCCAGCTTGGTCTTTTGGTCGCGCAGAAGGTTCGCCCATGGTTGAATCCGGTTGAATGTGATTGGTTAGTTTTACTGTAAAGTGGTTATCTTAGAGTGTCAGAGATTTCGACCGTTACGGTTAAATCATGCGCGTTTTGCTAAGAGAGGTGTCGGACATTGCTCTGACATACTACTAATAATCTCTCATTATTATGCATATGTATGACATGTACGGTATGCATGCGACCTTAGTCCGTACAAATATGAGTACCGGGTACGAGTACGTACCGTACGTACTCTAAAGCCTAAAGATGAGACCCTATACCGGTAGATAAGATTACGAACCTGTCCTACGGTACAGATATCTTTCCTCCAAACGACTAGGTGTATTCGTGTAGGTAGGAGTTTCGGTGTGAAGCTAAAAAATAATAATGAGAGATTATTATTAGTATGTCAGAGCAATGTCCGACACCTCTCTTAGCAAAATACACATGATTAAACCGTAATGGTCGAAATCTCTGACACTCTAAGATAACCACTTTACAGTAAAACTAACCAATCAGATTCAACCATTCATAATGTATGCGCGCGCGCGCATGTACGGGTTTGAATACGATGTGGGATTGGATCGAACCAATGAAATTCAACCATATCGGTATAAAGAAACCCGGATATATGTCCCTACGTGTGATGGTAGTACAAAACCTACTGTGGTACAGAACTTACGTAGAAAGTACTGTAGTACAAAATCTGCGCAGTATCTACGATAAAGAAACCCGGATGTACGTCCCTACGAGTGATCGTAGTAGAAAGTCTACGGTAGTACTCAATCTACGTAGAGAGTACCAGAAACAAACCCGGATATATGGCCCTACGAGTGATGGTAGTACAAATCCTACAGTAGTACATAACCTACGTATAATGTACGGTGGTACATAACCCACACTGACAACTATGTAAAAAAGGAACCCGGATATACAGAATGGGACCAACAAAACCCGGATGTATGCAAAACCTACGCTGACTGAAAAAATAATAACTAGGGTTATTATTTATTTTTAGTTTAATAACTGTGTTATTATATACTACTTTTGAAAACCGCGCGCGCAGGTCTGTCAGACAGTCTGACAACTCCCCGATTCTGGTAAAAATAATGCTAATTTTGTTTTGGTGTGCCGTACGAGTTCGTACTCGTTCCGGTACGAGTACGAGTACCGTACGACAAAAAGCAGGTATGTACGTGATCCCAATCCACCATTGCCTTTCTCCCCATAATCTTGCTGTACGGTATAGTACGCATAACCGACTTGTTTGTAGTTCGATTACCGGCTTGCGCCGCGACTAGTGCGTCACTCGGGGTTAGATTAACTCTAAGTGGAAAAAGTCATCGATTTTGTTAATCTCAGAAGAATACGGTTTTGGAGCTATAATTAGAAATTGTCCCACATTCAGATATGCCTACCTGTTGTCACTTAAGTGAGCCACCAATCCATCGGTTTTCTTCTCTCTCTCCTACGGTACGTATTTGCTGTTGCCGAAATGTCGTCGTGCGTACTTGTTGTAGGGTCAACACGATCCCAATACCGTACTTACGGTATAGTACTCGTACGAGTACCGGTAGGAGCAACAGCGAACAGAACGACGCCCGGTATGTTGCCGTTGACGTAGACCCCACGGCCCTTCGACTAGACAGCTAAGATTAATTTAACTCCAATCTCGCTACGGGACGCGTAATGAATGACATATGGAACGTAACAGCCAATTATTACTGTTTGTGGAAAGAGCGGAATCACATCGCGATAAAAAAATATTTATTTTTTACTTCCTAACATTCATTATGACTTACGGCACAACCCATTGCACATAAAGTGATATCGAACGTTCGTTGCAATCTCTAACTGTTCGTTGCCTCTTCTTTGCAGAAACACCATAGTTTCGTTTTAATCAAGAAACAATTGCGCTGTTGCGTGTGCTTGCGTTACGAGTACAAGTACGTTTGTTTGCGTTGTTCGTCCCCGTTGTGTTACTTGTGTTACTACCATACGGTACAGCACAGAGAGTGGAAGAACCACAACAAACTATCCAATCAACATCGACTTGATTTGATTTGATCAAGGGTAGACATCCTCTACGGCAGTTTTGCTTTGCATCATCTACCGTGGAAATCATCGCAAGTTACAGTTACATCATCACCACCATCCCGTCGTCAATTATTGCCAACCGCCAGCTTGATACGGTGTCATACCGTACCGGTACGCAACCAGTATAACTATAGACAGCCA
Organism: Pseudo-nitzschia multiseries; assembly: GCA_037355745.1. Lineage (NCBI taxonomy): Eukaryota > Bacillariophyta > Bacillariophyceae > Bacillariales > Bacillariaceae > Pseudo-nitzschia > Pseudo-nitzschia multiseries. Next base: position 7,728,740 of record CM074783.1, read on the forward strand.
AGCCAAGCCAAGCCACACCGACGAAAGCAATCCATCTTCGATTGATCGATTGATCTGACGCAGCACTTCGCTTCACTTCAGTTCCCTACCACATCTATATACTATAATATTATTATCATTACACTCCACTTCACTCCACTCCAACACAAGATGGCGAGCTTGAGCGTCGCATCCCCGCCACCACCGGCGAAGGCAGAAGAAGAAATGAGAGTCAACATGATCAGCGAGGGGATCAATCGTGTGGGATTGGCCGCGGCGGTTGCCAATGCAGCAGCAGCAGCCTCGAACACAACCGCTGCATCTCTATCCGCATCTCTATCCGCATCCGCATCCGATGTGCCAACAACTGCAACACCGGCAATTGTTGACACGGAGCAGCAGTTCGCGGAGGAGGAACCGCGCCAGGCACGGATGCCACCACCACCAACGACCACCGCACAGGTGATCCCGAGGAACAATAACAGCGGCAATGGATATGGAAACGTCAACGGCAACGGCAACGGCAATCCGAGTTACGGGGGAGGAGGAAGAGGCATCCGGGGGGGAAGCACGTCCGGCCGGGGAGGTCGCGGAGGTTCCTCCGAGGACATTCGATCCCGGTTGTTGAGCCGCCTCGGAATCTACGGTTCCAGCCCTCCCTTTGGGGCAGCAGGAGACAATGGCAGCGGCAACGGCAGCGGCAGATCCAAATCACACACGCAGATGCAGATGCAATTCAATACGCAACCCCTGACGGCGGCCCAGCACCGGCGCGTCCGCATCTTGAGGGGCATGGGCGTGGGATACAACGTCGTGTACCAATCCCCACCCGATGGCTCCGCCACCCGGAAACCCCTCAGCGGGGTTGTGCCATCGAAGGAACCTCTCAAATCCGGGATTTATTCGGACGACGAAATGGAGGACGACGACGACGATGATGAATCGATCGTGGTGCCCGATGACAGCGACGACGAGGAAGAGGGAGGCGAAGCTATTGCCAACAGCGCGAGAAGGAGTTCCGCCAGCAAACCCAAAATGAGGAGGTCGTCGAGCACCTCGAAACTGATCCGGTCCAAACCCACAAGAATTGCCTTTCAGGACCAGGTGGAGGTCATGCCCATCCCCACCCGCCACGAATACAGCAATCGGATAAAATCGCGCATATGGTCCAACCGATACGAACTGCAAGAAAACGCGGAACGCAACGCCGTCGAATTCGCCTCGGAGGGATGGAACTGGAGAAACGTCACGGAAGACGAGGGCATGTACATTTGTTCGGTGAGCGGCGAACTGGTCCACCCGGCTTGGGTGGGAGGACTGCCGACCGTTGACAATGGAGGAGCACCAGCTTCGTCTGCGGCGAACGCTTCGCCAAGTCCGGCTCCTCCGTCATCAACAGCAACAACAACAACAACTGCCAGTAGTAGCAACAACGGCATGGCGACAACGGCCCCCGTTGGAAATGCTGTGTAGGTGGGGGTTGTTGATTGATCGATCGGGAACGATGCACAAAACAATTTGACAATCGAGGAGGAACGAATCGTTGAGTTGAGTTGATCCAGACCAAACAGAACCGATCCGAAGCACACCGGACCTATTAATACTTATTTGTACATTCCTCGCTGCTATTGCTATATGCTTTTCTCTCTTCTTCATTCATTTGCTACCGGTTGAATCACTCTCACATTCAGAGAGAAAAAGCGCACATCATCTCTGTATATATCCACGTTCCACACCCAATTGTGATACTACTACACCAATTGCCACGAAGACCTACCGTACATGTGTGGTGAACGATACGCCGACGAACAGCACACCTCCCGTGAGCCAAGAGACCCCTGTTTTTACTTGCTCGGGCACACGGAGGAACGCACGAACAACCACTTTTCAAAACACAATCCAAAAAAACACAAACATACTACAAGCCGAAATCTCTACTCTGCTCTGCTCTCCATATATATGTATGCCTCTTCTTCTTCTTTGTTCTGTACTCGCAACACACAATGATATGTCAGTCCCCGAGATTGATTTCAATGCGAGTGCCGGAGGCAGAAACAACTTGTGCACTACTGTAGTACTCTCAATTCAATAAATAAGCACGACGACGAGGGCCTGGATTCCCTCTTCAAAACGTCCAACAGAACGCACAATTTGCTTCTGAAAATTTCAATGGCATATCGTGCGTGTGACTGAGATAGTACTCGTACTTTCAGGCGGCACTCCTTTAGTAAGACCAAACTATTTTATTTGAAAATTTCATTACCACGTGACGTTCTCACGCAATAACAGTGTACCGTACTCGTACGGTACTCGTAGGTCCTAGAGATAGATGGCATGAGGCAGATAAACAAGAGCTTGTTAGTATGAGTCAGTTGGTACAGGTACCGTACGAGGAGTACCAGGAGTCATAATTTTAGAGGGGTGCGACACGATCAGTTGCAGCTGAAATCATGATAGGAGGATTTTGGAAAAAACTTCCCCAGCCAATTTTTTTCATCACCATTTTTACTGCATTTTACTAGTAAAAGTGACTGTGAAACACCTGATTCCCAAAGGTACTTCCAATCACTTTCTGACCTTCATATTACATACACACTTTCCTTATACTCTTGAGAGACACATAGTAAGTGACATTTGGCTGTATTGCTCATCTGCAGCGTTCTTGACAAGCACATGTGGGGTGACCAACAAAAAATGGTTCAACAGTCTGTCTGTCATCCATTTTTGCTGGTCAGTCCCACCAAAAATGATTCCAAACCCACAAACAGTCTATCCGTCATCTGTATTCGCTGGTCAGTCCCACCAAAAATGATTCCAAACCCACAAACAGTCTAACCATCATCTGTTTTCGCTGGTCAGTCCCACCAAAAATGATTCCAAACCCGCAAATAGTCTGACCGTCATCAGTTTTCACTGCTTTTTTCTCACAATATATTGTGCTGTCTCTCTCTTTAATAAATACAATTCTGTGGAGAATCAGTCCAAATGAGTTGAATATTCAACTTCCTCATTAAAAATTGGTCTAGAATGAACCCTGTAACTAATTTTTAATATTGCTTTTTGATTGAATTGCTATCATTTGAAAGTGTAGTAGTTTTACTAGCATTTTGCAGTAAAAACAGACTTTTAAAAATTTAGCTGGGGAAGTTTTTAACAAAATCCTCCTATCATGGTTTCAAGAACCCCCTTTTTTTTCTCGTATCATGCAGCAAAAATGGACAACCGACAGACGGAGTGTTGCACCCCTCTATTTTATGACTCCTGACGAGTACCAGGTACATAACACATTCCATCAGTTCTAGAAAACCGGAAAAAATACTTGGCCGGCTTCCCAAGGGCCCAAGTAATCAATCTTACTGTGTCAGTTGCATACCATACTATGCGTGACAAACAATCGGCGTCTCTTTATAGATGTAATGCAGAGGCCCCTGCAATATCATTGCTGTTGGTGCCGTCGCTTCAGAGATATCTGCCCTCACTGTTATTTTGGGTGCTTCCTTGAAATACAACCAAATTTGTCACTCTGCGATGCTGAGTCCGTTCCTTCTAATCCACTGAATGGATCAATACGAAACTTAGTTGGCGTCTCCTCATAGATGTAATACAGAGGCCCCTGCAATATCATTGCTGTTGGTGCCGTCGCTTCAGAGATATCTGCCCTCACTGTTATTTTGGGTGTTTCCTTGAAATACAACCAAATTTGTCACTCTGCGATGTTGAGTCCGTTCCTTCTAATCCACTCAATGGATCAATACGAAACTTGGTTGCCGTCTCCTCATAGTTGTAATACAGAGGCCCCTGCAATATCATTGCTGTTGGTGCTGTCGTTTCAGAGATATCCGCTGCCGCTGTTATTTGGGTTGCTTCCTTGAAATACAACCAAATTTGTCACTCTGCAATATTGAGTCCGTTCCTTCTAATCCACTCAATGGATCAATACAAAACTTGGCGGGCGTCTTCTCATAGATGTAATGAAAAGCCCTCTGCAATATCGTTACTGTTGGTGCCGTTGTTATAGAGATATCTGCTATCGTCATTATTTGGGTCGCTTCCTTGAAATACAGCCAAATTTGTCACTCTGCTGTGTTGAGTCTGTTCTTTCTAATCTGCTCAATGAATCAATACGAAACTTGCAGGTCTCGTCCTTCTTGATATAATGAAGTGATTCCTGCAACATCATTGCCGTCGGTGCCTTCAGTATGGAGATATTACTATTCACTGTTTTTTTTTTTTCTTGTTTCCCTTCAAAATGGACTTCGTGTGTCCAAAGCTTTGCCAGTTAGATACTTCCAATACACTAATCAATCAATTTGAAACTCGCAGGCCTCGTCCTTCTTGCTATAATGAAGAGATTTCTACAATATCGTTGCCGTCGGTGACTTCAGTATGGGGATATCTGCTGTTGCTGTTATTTGGAGGGTGTGTGTGTTTTCTGTGGTGTTGAAAAAACGGATTTGGAGTTTCTGCTTGGCCCTCCCATCTGAATAGCCATCCAAATAGCCATCAGATAGCCCTTCAATTGCCATTCCTGGTCAGCAAATCAGTAGAGTAACATGCTGGCGTTCAAACCTGGTAGGGTTTGTACATGTCTGTCTCCATTCTCTCCTTTGTCCAAGGGGAAAGAGATGGGTCGGAGTAGGGCCCGTAGTTGTTGTTGTCTTTGCCGTTTGAATACCCTTCCCGATCAAAAATGAAGTAGGGTTGCGTGTTGGTATTTGAGTTGGTGTCATTTTGTACTATTTGTATGGTGGTGAACCTTCACGGTCTGTTCTAGTGAAGGAGAAACAGAAGGGTTGTTGCAGGGTCGTCAAAATGGAAGTTAATGACATGGGTGATTTCGATTATTGGAATTCCTATCAAAAATAAATCATGTCTTTGAGGGTTTTTCTGCTGTGTTTGCAGGGTCTTTTCACTTGTTCTTTTTTTGAAGAGATTTCAGTGTACAGAGCACACACATGTTCATTACCTGTAGACTTGTGCATGGTTTTTGTACTGTGTATTCATTGCGGTATTTTGTACACAGTGTGTTTCTAAGTGCAGTTAACAGCATGTTGCGAAGATGAGGGAAAATTATTTGTGCGTAAGAAGTTTGACACAAAATATTGTTCACCACGGCAACTTTATGATATCCCTAACCCTGAAATTGTTATATAATTGAATATTTTTATTCCACCAAGTCAAGAGTGAGTTTCAGGTGATGATCCAGATAGGGATCAATGAGATATTGTCTGGTGGAAAGGAGAAGCGCGTGACACGCGAGATTTTTTAGTAAACACGCAGGCTCAGAAGGTAGGGAATTTTAAAAATAAGGTAGGGAGTTTTGAAAGCACCGCGCGATACCCCGCGGGGGGTAGAGAAACAGTTCTCGGACGTACGCGTGACAAACAATCTATTATTATTTTTAGGATGCGTGAAAATTCTTAAATTGTGACTATTGCCTCTCAATAACCTGGCGTCCCCTGAAAATGCTCAATGGCCCAAAATATTGCTGCGATAGTAAAGCATAATTTACTCTTATTTGGCAAAGTCACGTAATATCCATATATGTTACTGTCAGCTTTTTAAAACACATAGTAATTCCTGGAGCCGCAAGAAAATCCCTGCCCAATATGATATCATCATATCGGCATTGGGGTGAGTTAAATATTAAGGCCAAAATCCCTTTGATTCTTCGGCCATTTACGGATTCCCACATTTACAACTCCTTCAGTTATACTTCCATTGAGGTGTCAAATGCTCCATTGGATGTTGTTATTATTCTTTTGTTTCTCACATATTCTGGTTGGACACCAAAGGGCATGAATTGTGAGTTAATCATGGTTTTTGTGTCACTGGAATCACATAATGACGTATAGGGTTTGTTGGCTGATACCCCTTGTATTGTTTTAATTTTCAGCAACACTGTAGGCGCTGCATCATTCATTGCGATATTTGAATTTTTATTCTCAGCGGCCTCAGCAGGCCCTGGAATTTTCTCAGCAGCCTTCAGCCCTGGTATTTTTGCAGTTGCCGCAGCATCTCCTGTGTTTCTCAAGTATGCATTGTCCTGAATAGGTTCAACATGCAGGGACTCCGGCTGTCATTTGTACTGATGCTGATTTTGGTTTTGATTTTGATTCTGGCCTTGCAATAGCTGGCGTCACTCACTGTAATATTAGAATAGGCGGCATGGCCTTGGTCTCCATAATAGCTGTTACTCTGTCCCCATGATTAGGTGTGGTTGCTTTCATTTGATCCCCTTCCTGCTCCATTCCCTCGGCCACCGGATCGTCCACTAAATCGTCCACTAAATCTTCCTCCTCCGAATCAGCTGCCAAATCATCCTCTTCCTCCGGATCTACCTGTGGTGGAATTGCCTGAATAAGAATTGTCCGCATTAATATACTATGGGAATGGCGCCTGCTGTCAATTCTTTGGGTTGAAGTTGCACTCCTCCCAGGTATGATTTCCATGTGGATGTCTTCTGCATTTTTCTCCAAAACCGCCATTTCCTCTTCTACTGTTTCTGCATCCACCATTTCCTCTTCCTTCGGCTGTGTGACAGACATTGCCCCCATTGGATATGCCATATGTTCACCGCCATCCCTAGAGGATTATATATGTTACTAACAAAGATGTCGTAGGTATACAACACCTCTTCCACCTCCAAGTTTTGTACTCTTCTAATATTCTTCTTCCACGCCGACCTGTTCTGAGCCGGAGCATAGTCTACTACAAGCTCGTGACTGTCATGGTCTTCTGTGACATCAAAGGTCCTCTCATATTGGATACAGGGTGGAAATTGAGTGTTCATTGTCTTGTCAATGGATGCGGTCTTTGTGTTTTTTGTAAGCAATATTACATGTGTTTTTTGTAAGCAATGTTTCGCAACGCAAGATAGCTTTAATGTAATTACAGTGTATCAACTATCGAGACGTTTTTAGAAAGTGATAAAATAGAAATTATAAGTATTAAAATCAAAATGTAAAAGTGGTCTCATCCTGAGGGAACCTTCTTCTGGTCTTTCAGAATCTCCTTTTGGTCATTTGTAAGCTTCTTCTGAACCTTTCAGTCATCCAGAGTTGTTCCCGATTCGATCTCACGATTCGATCGATCAGTCACGAGGATTATTGTTACACATGTGAATTTCTTTGTGCCTGTTATTTCTGTCAGTGGTGCTAATATATGCGCGCATCTTGGCCAGAATGATTTGTAATGATTTACAGCTCCAATGAGTGAGCAAACCTGTGTGATGTTCTGTGGTGGACCCATCTTTAGAACTGCATCTATTTTCTTCTTCCAAGGCTTGATACCTTCTGGTGTCATCCAATGACCCAAAAAGTCAGTTTCTTTTACCATCCAGCTGCATTTGAGTGGATTGCACTTCGTTCTATTGGCAGCAAATTGACTGAGTATGTTGTCTAGCAATCGGAGGTGATGATCAAATGATTGGTTGGTCCAGATTCCCATGTCGTCTATGTAGCATGTGCAATCTAATCCATCCAACTGCCCACGTCTCATTGTGGAGAAAAAAAGGGCCTTAAGGAAATCCTTCAGAAAGAAACAGAAAAAACTATGGCGAACCCTTTATTTTTTATGCAAGTAAATTAACGTCTGTTTTATACTCTTACTGCGCTATGCGCACGCAAGCGAATACCCGAAAAAGGCAACAACCAAAGGGAGAAATCAAGCCAACAAAAGGAATATATATCCCTCCTCCAAAACTGACAAAAATCATTCCCCCTTTTTTACAAGAACAAGCAGAAAAAAGACAGACAGACATCCAAAGGGGGGAAATCAGGCTGACAAAAGATGTGGGTATCCCCCTAACCAATTAGTAACTCAGTCCCCCCCCCCCCCCTGTTTTTTACAAGCTAAAACAGTTAAAATAAGCAATACCAACTACTCATACAGTACAGTACAACACTAACTTTTGTGCAATTTGCATCGTAATGTACTTTAGATTGTTGATGAGATGAGTCATGCAAAGAATATTCATGCAATTTACCTCATATTATGGCAGTCACAACCTAATCAGTCAGTTTGAGTATATTTTCACACCAAAAATTGTCCGTGGTAATGTAATTTGGAATGACGAAGTGCATCCTTTTGTGCAATATTCATGGTAATGTAGTTCATACTATGGATGGGATGGACTATGGAACCAAATTACAAGAAATAAGCTGATACTTTAGTAGGTATTGTGAATTTTTGATTCATTTTGAACCCTGCTGGACATGGGTTAAAATAAGGGCTACTAGTCAGTTTTTGAGTGCAAATATGCTACATTGATTGAAATCTCACCATGAACATTGTTCATACTACCTATGGATGGGAGGGACTATGGAAGCAAAATAATAAGAAACAGATACAGTACAAAATACATAGCGAAAATAAGAGTCTCTCTCAGAGCTCACATCTCTTTAAATTTTAACATCATATACCTTTGGTCGATTTTTAGAGTAACAACACCTTAGGCATAGTGAATTTTTTATTCATTTTGGATCCTTGATAGTGATAGCAAGTAAGTATGTAGCCGTACGTTAGTCCAGGCACTAATCAAGCGCGTGCACAAAATCTAATAGTAGAACACCCGCTTCCAAATTTGAATTTTTCAACTGCTGCAAGTGAGGGAACATGCACACTGCAATGGGCAGAGTCTTAAATTCTATGAAAATAAGGCTCGCAGAACAATAATAGGCTCATTATTCTCATGTTCATACAGTGACAAAGATAGAAAATTCTATATTTGGGCTCCATAAAACTGGAAAAATAATAGCATATCCAGAAGGGCGATTAATCTTATACCCCGTCTTTACAATTGAGAAAATCTCATACCCCATTGCTATCACCTAAAATGCCTTTTTCAAATCTCGCACCCTGCATAATGTCCGTTTCAAATCTCGTACCCTGTCCCAGCATATCTACTAAAAACCAACAAATACCATACCCTGTCTTTCCCTAAGTAGTATTTCCAAAGCTCCAAATGCCATATCCTGTCATGGGGTATCAAATCGAGTCATAATAGGCATTATATGGGTTTGTAATGGGTCAATCCCGAAATGAATCTGGGTCCTACCCAGATCTATGCCTTTTTGGTATTTTGGGAATGAAAATTAACAGACCCAGATTTTGGTGGGCCAGCATCTAAAATCTCATTTTTGGAATAGGGAGTTTCAATAATATTTTAAATAAGCATATAAACAAGCAGGCGCAAAACATGTGGAAATGCGCATTATTTAACACGCGCATGTGCTTGGATTGGGTCATTCCTGAAATACTTCTGGGTCCTACCCAGATCAGATTTGGACCTCGGTTTTTGTCTTTTTGGACCCAGATTCTGGTCAACGTGAGCTTACGTTGATGAGAGATCTGGGGCCTACCCAGATTTTTCTTTGGAATCCAACCACATGTTAAATAATGCGCGCACATGTTAAATATTCAACCGGATATGTGATTTGCGCATTTGTTTGCTTATTTAAATTCTTATTCAAAATTTCTTATTCCAAAAATGAGATTGCCTGCCAAAATCTTGGTCTGTTAATTTTCATTCCCGAAATCCAAAAAACAAAAAAGACATAGATCTGGGTAGGACCCAGAAAAATATTTCGGGAATGACCCATTCGTAAGGAAAATCTGGGTAGGACCCAGATTTCCGGTCGACAAAAAAACAAAAACCGAGGTAAAGGCCCGACCCCAACCCACATTGTCGTACGCCTCTAAAATAAGGTACTAAAATAAGGTTTATGTATTGGTTAAAAACTAAGATTGTGAGCTAGCTCTGTCAACTACTCCGAGGAGCCGTTGAGAAAGCTTATAACAGTAAAAAGCCGTTGAATGGAAATTCAACGTACATTGCACATAGAGAATTTGGATATGTTCTTCATTCAGTCTTCAATATTGAAGACCGGCTTGCTTTTCAGATTTTCTTGAATCGTGGGTAATTTCAATCGTGAGCGTTGGAATACCACACTCTTCTCCTTCTCGTAAAAGTTCGATTGGTGGCACAGAATTTTTGTTAGTCGTGTGCGACCAGTATTGCTTAGATAAGAAATTTTTAGTTGGTGTGATATGGTTTCAGATTTCGAATGTTCATGCGTTGGATCACGTGATTTCTTAAGAGAAAGGAAACTGTACCGTTTGTGTGAATTTGCTGTATGGTGTAGGGGCCTTTGCTTCTTGCTTCAAAAGCTCCAGGGATTTGCTTTTCATTTTTCACCATAACTTGATCTCCTACACTGTAATCATGAATCTTCCTGTGGCTGTTCTCTTTCATAGCATTCTTGTCAATTTGAGCTTGTCTTTTGTTTCTGACCATGGCCAAGTCAGTAATTACTGGAATCGGTAGAAACATGTCTCTGTGGAATACAAGGGCTCCGGGCGTCATTCCAAAGGTCTTGTTGATGGTTGATCGAACGGCAAACTGAGCGGAAGCAAAGATGCTGTCAATGATATCAGTCGCTTCCTGGAGAGTCTGTGGAGGGTTGGTATTGAGTTCGGTTCTCATTGCAGACTTCATGGTGTCATGGACGCGTTCGAGTACTGCGTTGGATTGTGGGTTTCGGACCGAGCAGACCTTGGCTTTGATTCCTAGGTTTGCAAGGTGAAGTTGGAAGTCATTACTCATGAAGTTGGTTCCTTGGTCAATAATACAATTTACTGGTTTGGGATATCTGGAGAGCCAGCCATTGTCGAGGGCATGAACTGCCATGAGGCCGGTTGGATTTACTTGTGGAGCTCGGATGATCTCGAGGAGGTTGGTGCACATGTCCATGATGGTAAAGCCATTGAAGGAGACTGTTCCATGGCCAGGGATCTTGATTTTCCAAGGGCCTACTCCATCGATTGCAATGGTGTCCCAAGGAACATACTGGTGTTCTTTGGTAGGGAGCTGTCCGTGGTTTTGGTGGCTATTCTTGTATCGTTGGCACGTGTCACAAGTCTTGCAGAAGGCGTTGATTTGGTCCTTCAGGTTTGGGGCATATACAAATTGGTTGATGGTTCGATACAATCGTTCTGCGCCGGCATGGCCAAGCACATGGTGGTAGTATTTGATGGTGGCTTGCACTCTGTTTGGAGGGAGTACAATTTTCTGGCGACCGTTGGAGTCTACAACTTTCAAGTCGGTGCCGTTGAAGTTTTCAGTTGTGTACCGGGGATTGGTAGCAATATCAGCATTGGCTGCTTGATCTTGGGCGAGTTGGTCGAAGGCTAAGGGGTACATGGGAATGTCTTCTGGGTAGTTAAGAAACAAATCAGAAAGAGCGAGAAGATCGGAGTCAGTTGAGAGGTCCGAGTCAACCGTTGGATCGGGAGTTGGAGGACCGAAGAACTCCTTCTTCTTCTCCGGAGTATCTTGCTGAAGTGGGAGCCTTGAGAGGGCATCAGCAAGGACGTTGTCTTTGCCTTTGATATACTTGAATACTGGGGAAAATTCTTCAAGGAGCATGCGCCAAGTCATAATTCTGTGGCTGGTAAGAGTTTGTCTGGTTAAGTTGATGTGGTCTGTCCATACGATGATTTCAGCACCCCATAGAATGGTGCGAAATTCCTTGAAGACTTCTACAATACAGAGCATCTCTTTATCGACCGTTGGGTATTTCCGTTGAGCGGCGTTGAGTTTTCTGGAGAAACAAAGGATAATTTTGCCATCTTGGAGGATGACGGCGCCGAGCTGGTAGTCAGAAGCATCAGTATAGACATGGAAGGGCTTGTTTGGATCAGGGAAGGCAAGGAGGATATCATTGGCAATAAGCGATTTGGCTTTGTTGAAAGCTTCAATTAGCTCTGGAGTCGGAGTGATTTTTCCTTTGGCTCTTCCAGAGAGGTCCTGTAAGGGGTGCAAGGACCTCTGCGCGTTTGGGGTAGAAGTTTCGGTAGAAGTTGATCATCCCAACAAAGGATCGAAGTTGGGTTGTTGTTGAGGGAAAAGCAAGTTTCAGGATGGGAGCAATCTTGTTTGGATTGGGACGGATACCATCGCGCGAGATAATATGGCCAAGCCAAGGAGCTTGGGATTGAAACCAGTGGCACTTGGAGGGCTTGACAGAGAAGTTGTGACACTTCAGTAAGGACAGAACAGAGGAGACTGATTTGCAATGGGATTCGAGAGTATCTGAGAAGATACCAATATCATCGATGTATACTTCGATGTCCTTTAGATGGGAGAGCATTTGTTCCATACACCCTTGGGCCCAACTTGGAGAGTTAAGGAAACCCATTGGCAATCGGAGGAGTCTGAACTTTCCGAATGGAGTAACAAGGACACAAAGCCAGGTGGAGGCCTCATCAAGTTTGAAGGTGTGGAATTGCATACTGACATCGATAAGGGTGACATATTTGAATCCTCTCCTTCTGTGGAAAATGTCTTGGAGCTTTGGGAGTGGATAATGAAGTTTCTTGGTTACTTTGTTGAGTTCCCGGAAGTCACTGATGAGTCGACAGGAGCCATCTGGTTTGGGCACTACAAAGGTTGGCATTCCCCATTCAGTTGCATAGCATCTTTCGAGGATACCAAGTTTTACTTGTCGATCGATTTCTTTCTTCACTGCTTCTTGTTGGTGCAATGGAATGGAATATGGTTGTTTTACATGATATGGAGTTGCACCTTGCTGCAGTTCAATGTGGAACGTTTGATTAGGGAAAATACCTAATTCTTTGTTATTCAAGCCTTCAAAAAGTTCTTCGTTTTGGAGGAGTATTGGTAACAAGGCTTGTTTCTCTTGGTAGGAGAGATGGATCTGGTCGGTTACTAGCTTGTGGAGGTCAGTTTTCTCATACTTGGTGGTTCCATCTACATAAGATTGTTGGATTGATTGGTTGGAATAACTTTCTGCAATTGCATGTGGTTCTGCAGACATGACTTTGTGAAGCAAGGACTTGTTGTCGAAGTAATTTCGCGGGTGGAAGTCCATTGTCTTCTCATACCATTCTATGGTACAAGTCTCGAAGTCCATTTTCATTCCAAGATCTCTCATTGTCTTTCTTCCAATGAGGAGATGGTAGTTGATATTCTGAGAGACGACAAAGCATTTGATTTGTAGGACTTTCATGGAATATGATAGTTCTGGGAATATGGTGTTCTCCAAGGTTACGTAGTGGTTGCAAGTGGTTTTGCCATTTGTTGTTTGCATTTGAATTGGTTGGTCTAGGAGGTTCTTCTTGATTCCAGAGGGAATTGCTGATTCCACTATAAGATTGTCGGTTGATCCAGAATCGAAAAGGGTTTTCAAGTAGTACTTCCCAAGGGATCCATTGATCGAGTTGCAGACGCTTACTGTGGTTGGAGCAAGGTCGATGTCGACGTTGTCCTTGCTAGGAGCAACATCTTGCTTGTTGTTGTCGGAATTGGTCTTTTCAGAGGGAAATCTTTGAAGATCCGAGTTGTAGTATTCTTCATCGATATCCATATCGACATGGAAGAGATCTGGCCAAGGGGTTGCAGGTATGGTTTCTTCTGGTTCATTGATGAAGACACACATGTGTTGTTCGGGTTCCTGATAGTTACTGCCGTGGGAAGAGGTAGTGGATCGATTGCTGTTGTTGGAGTTACTGCGATCGTTCACATGCGAGTCGGTGTTGTCCCTAGAGTTGTTATTAGACTGATTGGAATTGGTGCCATACTTGTTGGTGTAGCATTGACCCCAAGTGTGATTGGTACCAGGGTGGATAGGACATGGTGAGTCGTTCGAAATCCTAGTCGAGCCTTTGTTGTTGTTGCCTTGATTGTTGCTGCGTTGATTGTTGTTGTTGTTGTTGTTGCGTTGGTTATGGTTGTTGTTGTTGTTATTGTTTCGATTCCGATTGTTTCGGTTGTTTCGATTGTTGCGATTGTTTCCATTTCGGTTGTTACGGTTGTTGTTGGCATTGTTGTTGCTGTTGTTGTTGTTTTGAGACTGGTTGTCTGATTTCTTGTTCTTGTTTTTATTCTGTACAGATTGGAATCTTTCGAATCTTATCATCATTTCAGAAAGAGAATCTCTATGGGGAGAATGGTGTTGTTGATAGAGGTCTTTCCAGTCCTCTGGCATCGATTCAAAGACTAGATTCTTGAAGTCACTTTCATTGATCTCTGCATCTTGTGGAGGGTGTCCCGGTAGTAATGGGAGAATAACATGGTTGTGGAAGTTGACTTGTGCTACAAATTGGTGTACAGTCATGGAGGTTGTCTTCTTAATATTGGAGAGGAATCTTTTATGATTCTGGTAGGCATCGAGGTTGCTGTTGAACTTGAAGCTGATGAATGCTTCCACTGTCGTCTGGAAGTTGTCCACAGTTCTCTGTGGAACATTGGCTGTTATATAGCTGTTCCACCAGCTACAGTCGGTGTAGTCTCTGAGGAGGTCTAGAAACTTGTCATAGATTCTTGGTCCTGTGGTTAGGTTGAGAGTCTTCTTAGATCTAATGAAGGCATCGATGGTGAAAAGAATTTGTAATTTGGTTGATCCTGCAGTAATCAAAGGGATTTTGATCTTGGTAACTTCTTGGGAGCCATTGATTTCTTGTGTAATCTTGTACTCAATCTTTTCAATGGTCTCTTGATCAAAGTCATACTTGAAGGGAATGACTGAGTAAGACATACTGGTCGATTTCTTATTGTTACTGGACAATCTTCGGATCGGTTGTTAGTTGTGTAGTAGTGGTAATTTTTGTTCGTGTAGTTGAAGTAGTCTTTACCGGTAGAAAAGGGTCGAAGCGGTTATTCGACTGTTTAAACAGTGTCGTACGCCTCTAAAATAAGGTACTAAAATAAGGTTTATGTATTGGTTAAAAACTAAGATTGTGAGCTAGCTCTGTCAACTACTCCGAGGAGCCGTTGAGAAAGCTTATAACAGTAAAAAGCCGTTGAATGGAAATTCAACGTACATTGCACATAGAGAATTTGGATATGTTCTTCATTCAGTCTTCAATATTGAAGACCGGCTTGCTTTTCAGATTTTCTTGAATCGTGGGTAATTTCAATCGTGAGCGTTGGAATACCACACACATTCATTTCGGGAATCACCCAATAGGCGTTACACACGATCCATAGAACTTAGGACGTAGAATTTTCGAACGGAAGCTTCTTTCTGTCGCGTTAGCTTACGGCGTAAGATGTTATTGCACTAAAATCGCCCTACTTCCACAAGTGCATGACGAGAAAAAAGTGACATCGAGGGGATTCGAACCCCCGCCAATTAAGACAACGGCCTTAACGTTGCGCCTTAGACCGCTCGGCCACAATGTCAGTCTTGCTTGTGAAGGCTGAATTTTAACTTAGATATTTGCTTTCTGGTAGGAGGACAAACACCAGTAAGAATGAAACTATCATGCGACGGTCTACAACCAAGAAAGCCCTGTAAGTGAAATCATAACATAAAAGTTGACAAAACTTCTAGAAATCAATGGTGAATGCATTCATCAGTTGTTATTTATGGAACTCATAGAATCACGAACCATTGTCCAAGGAAAAGGTTTGTATGTAGTACTAGTAGTGCACAAAAATAACAATAGTGTTAATTTCCTTCTGAAATGGGCTGCTGAGCTGACTCAATCCAAAGGCAAAGAAGAGCAACAGGAGCTGTTCTGTTGGGGGGGCAGCCAGTTGAGGTGCTGGTCTGTTGATTCCCAAACTGATTATTCCACTACGGCAAAGCTAGGGCTAAGCGAAGTCTCTTCTAACTACCAATTATCATGGCACAGTCAGACAGACCTTAGGTTGGTAGTTCTACAATGGTTGCATTAGAGCAAGATATTTAAGGTTCAAGGTGATTTTAATCAGTTAATTCAAAAGTATGAGATAAAGAGTGTGAGCTTGCTAGAGAGCAAGATAGCTCTTTTAATGCAGTGAAAGACAGTGCTGCCGCTAATACAGCACTGTAGAATCACTTGCTTTACTATGTAATTGCAGCAGAAGACTCTTTTATGGTGAGAGAAGCTTCTGAGAACCTCTACTGCATGTTCTAAAAACATGAAAGGAATCGTGAGTATTGAAACAGCTGTACTGAGTATCGAAACACTGGTACGGAGTATCAAAATGGCTGTCCCGAAAACAGAAGATTAATCTTAAGTATCAAAACACGATGCGAGTATCAAAGCGGCTATACCAAAAATAGAAGATTAATCTTGTTTTGGTCATGAAAACAAAAGGAATCTTGCTTCCGGCCTTAAGTATCCAACTTTGATCGTGAAAACAGAAAAGAATGAGTCTTTCCCGTCATTTTTCATAAGATATGAGCAAAGAATATTCCAATCCTGCATACAGAGATACATAACCTGCTGAGTCTCATTACAAACATGTAAATGTGCATAGGTGCATATGACTTGATCAGTTGTATTGTATCATTCCAGCTGCAGTACTGTAAGTTACGTCAGATTGTACGTACGTAAGTTAGAGTACTGGCCCTTTAGTTTCCTTGCATACATACGGAAGGAATTTAATAAATGGTGGACTACTGGTTTCTGTTTGTACCTATGCCAATGCAGTCCTGTGAGCAGCACATGGATTTAGAATAAGAACAATCAAAACATTAACCTGCATAAGAAGGAGATAAAACCATTGTTGATACTTTATCAATATCTCCATAACATAAGCATTGGAGAGTCTGTAGGTAGTGAGGACATGCAGAAGGCATTATAATCTTGGGGATTTCACCAACCAAGACTTTGTACTTTTGTGAAGGTTAGCATAAGTAAGACAACTGTAGGGCTATTTGCAACAGTCTGTGATTCAACATCAATATCTTTTACATTTTTGAAGAAAGTACCAAACCTGTTTTTTTCAATAGAAGTATGTGCATTCCTTTCCCATTGGTTTTGATGCATTTTGCTGCCATCAGGGAGACAAGTGAGAAGCTGGTAAAATTGATTTGGTACTGAGACATGAATTGCTACCCTTGAGGTTGTATTGAACAACCTAAAAATGCAGGTTGAGATTGGTGTTCATCCAAGCCTTTATCATAAATGCCTAAGGTCAAGGTTGTAGGGTGAAGTTTTGGTTTTGGTAGTATTTGGTTCCTTATTATTAATATATTCTTTCAGAACAAATTCACATTTAATTCTTGAGGACAATCAATATTAATTTTAAAAGCCTCAAGATCAAACTGTCTCAGAGTACATACTTCTTAGAAGAATCAGATTGCTAAATCAATTCACCTACACCTTCCTTGAATTGGTCACTTTTGATCACCTTCAGGAAATGTTACAATAATGAATGAACAAAATGCAAAACATTGTGAGTTTGTCTTTGAGAGATTGAACTGTACATTATTCAAAATATCAAAGTGGCATGTGCCATAATATTCACACCACATGTAGTGGAGGTGCCTTTGCTTTTCAGTCAAATAGCTGCATTGTGTCGTGTTATTTGTTGCCGTATTTTTTGACTGGTAACAGTTACACAGCTGACTGTACAAATGTTGCTAGCTCTTGTTGATAAACCTATATGTTGTGCATAATGATGTATCTTCTTGTTCTGGATTGCAGTCTTATTGAAGTTTGATGCACAGTGGATATGTCAATGCATGGTAAAATTGATGAAACTGTTCAAAACTTCTTCTACTCATGAACTTCATCTTCCGTTTCAGTTTTTTGAAACAGAAAGTAAAAAATTGAGTTTCCACACTATCTTTTTGTCATCTCTGCTTTGGCGTCTCAGTTGCTGTATGAAGAGGTGACACTGAACTCATTATTACAAAGCAAGAATCAGTGGTATGCTAGATCGGTGCAATGTAAACTTATTTCAACAGTCTAACACCATCCAGTGGACATACAGTAGGGATAGAGAGAAAGAGAGAGAGAGTTCAAGATGGCCTAGTGTTTGTGTATTATGTTTGAGGTCGATCGAAAAGAGGCTATTGATTGTACTAGTCATCTTGCTTCTACAGGAATCTGATCAAACAAATCGCGGAAACTGAACAAATGAGACACGATTGAACGAATGAGACATGACTGAAATGAATGAGACGCGACTGAAGTGAATGAGACGCGTGGTCGATTGAATGGAATTCAGGATTGGAATTTCTGTGAATGAATGGAGAGGGAATGAGAATTTTCTTCGGATGTGGAGAAGGGCCATCATCATGTGAAAGAAAGGACGTCAACATGTGGAGAACAACCATCATCGGATGATGTGGCAGGAAAAGTATCTTCTCCAGAGCCCCCCCCCCCCCCCTTATGTACTAGAATCTACAGGGCACAAGATAGAGGCCTACAGCCCCTGGTAATAAAGGTACAGGGCATGTGAGAATGGAGCGAGCCGGTGCAAATATTAGTGATTTTGTGTGTGCATTGGAGTATTAACAGATCGATGCACCAATTTTAGTGATCTTAGGAAAGAGTGGATTCGTTCACTCATAATTCAATAGAATACAGTAAAGATAATTCAATGTAATAAGAAAATAACCAATCCAAATAGCTAAAACGCCAAACTTCTCCTGAATCTTTCAGGGTCCTTCAAACATACTTCAAAGTATTCTGAAGCGCTCTGGAATACCAGTGAAGAGTTGGCATCAAAGCTACATATCAAACATCGACGACGACAACGATAACAAGCAAGTGAGACAAAAAGAAGACCCCAAGAAGAGAAATTCGTGCAGCAACGACGAAATACTCCATGAAGAAAGATCCAGACAAGAAAATAGAAGACGAGAAATTTGGTAGAGCCGGAACACTTGATACAAGAAGAAGAGAAATTTGGTAGAGCCGAAACACTCGATACAAGAAGAAGAGAAATTCGGTAGAGCCAGAACACTCGATACAAAGATACAAGGAAGAAGAAGAAGAAGAAATAAGAATACCAATTGATCGGACCCAAACTTCTTCGACCGGTCGGAAAATACAAGGAAAGCCTACCACAATCGTGTAGGGAGCAGAATCGGATATCGAGACATTAAACATCGAAAGGACCGGTTATCAAGAGAAGACGAAACAACAGATAAGCAGAATCGGATATCGAGAAATTAACATCGAAAGGACCGGTTATCAAGAAAAGAGGAAACAACAGATAAGCAGAATCGGATATCGAGAAATTAACATCGAAAGGACCGGTTATCAAGAAAAGAAGAAACAACGGATATATACAGCAGAATCGGATATCGAGAAATTCAGCATCAAAAGGACCGGTTATCAAGAAAAGAAGAAACCATATATACAGCAGAATCGGATATCGAGAAATTAGCATCGAAAGGACCGGCTATCAAGAAAAGAAGAAACAACGGATATATATATATAGCAGAATCGGATATCAAGGAATTAGCTACTAGCATTGAAAGGACCGGTTAACAACTATACTATTCGGACGACCGGGCATTCGGACAAAGACGTCGGACGGTCAGAAACACAGTCAAACTCTACCAAACTTGGGTAGGAAGCAGAATCGGGCATCCGGAAGATACCGTCGAGCGAACTGGTGCCAAATGACATACAAGAAATAAGCCGTTATTTTCAATTTCAGCCTGCAAGTGGGGGAGCCAACACTACGATTCCCTTGCAATCTGAATTTGAAAATCAACAATTGAAAATCGGATGGCCGATAGAGCAGAAAGGAGCGCGGCGAGACGACAAAGACGGTGGTTAGCTGAACAACAACAACAAGCATCAAGAAACCAAGCATCAAGAAACCAAGAGATAGAAATTGAGTTCGGAGAAGCAGAGAACAATCCTAGCAATGACGATACAGAAGAAACCTAAGATCGAAATACGATAGGGAGAATAATATAGAAGAAACCAAGGACGCAGAAGATAGCAACGACGATGCGAGTTCAGAGGACACTAGTTCAGAGGAGACCCCGGACACGGACGATAGCGACGAAGAGTCAAGCAGCAGCTCAAGTGAAAGCAGTTGGAGTGACGAACAATGGCGGCAGTAACAATTCGAAAATGGGCTACTCCAAGGTGCCAAAATTGCCTTGCGATGGAGAGGTCAACTTTGAGGGATGGTATCGGAAGTTCCTGACCCATGCAAGTAGCAGAAAGTACCTGACTATGGTGTCGCCCAAAGCACACACGGATCTTCCCCCCAAAGGAGAACTTACAGAATACAAGTGACATGAACAAGGCACAGAACAAGGCACTTAAGGCACACTCCAAGGCATTGAACGACCTGCACATTGCATTCGAAGACAACCCTGCGGGCGAAGCTATAATTGAGAAATCCAAGATTGATAGGGACAGATCATTGGAACATAATGCGAAGATTACTCTACAATGGCCAAGGGGTCAAGTGCATCACATTTTTGAAGAACTATTTAAGCTGTACAGGAAAATCACCCCCGCAGATAGGCTACAACTCAAAGAGGACCTAAGAAGCATCACGATGAGGCTGACTGAGAACCCAAAGGGGGTATTTCAAGAACTATTTAAGAGTGATTCAAAGATACCAATACAAGACGATCAAGCCGGACCCCCGATGACTTATATGCTACGTCAAAGGACTTGAGTATGCTATGGCAGGAGGATGCATCACCATTTGCAATTATTGAGAAGATGGAGACCAGCAGAGGACCTATACAACAGTATGGTGGTTAAGGGCATAAAAAAACCGAGTCCTAGAGAGATGACTCTGTTTGGTGCACAGTTTACCAATTTTCAGGGTCCTGATGAACGCGATAAGTGGGCAGCGCAGGCCGTATGTTATTGGTGCCAAGAGAAGGGCTATAAGGCGTACCAATGTCCGCAATGCAAGGGGGGCAATCCAAGAGTTCCTAGAAAGACAAATGACAACAATAGCACCAGCAATAGCAACAACGATAGCAACAAGAACAATGGCAACAACAATAGCAACAACAATAGTGACAGGAATGGAGGACAGCGTGGATGTCCCAAGTGCAGTATATGTAGTGGAAAGCCATAAGGATGTACAGTGCTGGGAAGACGTCCAGAATGTGCATCAACGACCACCCAACTGGAAGTCAAAGATTAAGAGTGATGTACAAGGAGCCACTATCGACTTTGATTTTTGTCTATGATGAGAATTAGATGATTCCTTTGAATCAGGGGGGTGTGTTTGAGGTCAATCCGAAAAGAGGCTCTCGATCGTACTAGTCATCTTGCTTCTACAGGAATCTGATCAAACAAATCGCGGAAACTGAACGAATGAGACGCGATTGAACAAATGAGACACGATTGAACAAATGAGATGCAACTGAAACGAATGAGACGCGACTGAATGAATGAGACGCGCGGTCGATTGAATGGAATTCAGGATTGGAATTTCTGTGAATGAATGGAGAGGGAATGAGAATTTTCTTCGGATGTGGAGAAGGGCCATCATCATGTGAAAGAAAGGACGACGTCAACATGTGGAGAACAACCATCATCGGATGCTGTGGCAGGAAAAGTATCTTCTCCAGAGGCCCCCCCCCTATGTACTAGAATCTACAGGGCACAAGGCAGAGGCCTACAGCCCCTGGTAATAAAGGTACAGGGCATGTGAGAATGGCACCGGAGTATTAGCGGGCCGGTGCAAATATTAGTGATTTTGTGTGTTCATTGGAGTATTAACAGATCGATGCACCAATTTTAGTGATCTTAGGAAAGAGTGGATTCGTTCGCTCATAATTCAACAGAATACAGTAAAGATAATTCAATGTAATAACCAATCCAAATAGCTAAAACGCCAAACTTCTCCTGAATCTTTCAGGGTCCTTCAAACATATTATTCAAGTAGCTCCACTAAGCAACAAATTTGAATGCCATCTCCGAGATATTCCGCACTTGATAATTGTAGTAGGTTAATTTTTGAATACCTGGAAGTTCACTCAGTGCTTGCACAGAAAGTACTTATTGATACTGCACCAACGGGGTTCGCCATTTGTATGAAAATATGATGTAAATGAAAATTCAGAAAACAAGCTTTCCGAGGAGAGTTGTAGTAAGGCACTTTGACAGGCACGTTGCATGGCATTCATGACGCACTCGACTGCAAACTGCATAGATCATTGATGCAATACTCACATCTAGTGTTATTGTGATACTTCGTATTAAGGTGTTTGGAATCTCGCACGCGAAATATTTTTTTTTCTTGAAAGGATGTCAAATCTGAGCTAGACGACGTTGTTACTCGTCTCGTGTTCGCGTGTCTTCTTAATTTTCATTTACATACCCTTGGAAGTTAATATAATTATGTCGGATATTTAGTTTTAGTTTTTGAACTAATTTCTCTTGGAAGGAGGCCACACGATCGGTACGAGGTCATGAGAGAACTTTGCTCGCGGCGTGACATCTTTACACCAGTCTTGATAGCTCCATCGATCCTCGTCGTCTCCTACAGTTTTCCAATCGGAACGGATTTCTGCGGCTCCATCAACGAAGGATATTGCCAGAGCAACTCGATCTCTAGAGCCCTCCAACTGATTGCCATTCGAGCAGTGAAGTGTCCAGCCGGAATGTACCGTCACATCTCCGAGGCCCATGGGCATGTAATCGACGACTTTTTTCGGATATCGATCTTCGAGGCAATCCCATCCAGATATGTTTGTAGTTTTGCCATCTTCACCAATTTTGTTGTTCTCGTCCGGTAGTGGGTTCCAATACGGCAAAGCAAAGTCAGCGTGACTTTTTGAGCAGAATATCAACGCCGTTCCACCATTTTCTGGAGATGGTACCTCTTGAAGTGGGATCCAAAACGTTATCATGTGAGAAGTATCAAAAGGGGCCATGCGAGCATCCGCGTGCCACGGTGTTGGCCCATCTTGACTTCGTTTCCAGAATACGGCATCTTGGTACAGGCGAACTGTAGGGACATCCAACAAGATCGAGGCGGCTTTTCCAAGGTCGAACGCAAGATCTTTGACGGCCGGCAACTTTCTCCAGGTGTTAAAATACTGCAAAAATGGAAGGCTGGCTGTCACTCCAACACCATGTAATGCTCGTCGACAGTCTTCAATGCTATGGCATGAATCAGCAATGTCTTTCCCTGCAGCAACTTGGACCTTCTGAATCCACGCCTTCAATTCTTGATCCACAGCAAGATCCAACAAGTCCCTACGGAGAACCGAGAGCCTGTTCTTCTTTTTGTTATTACTACTGTTATCAGACGAGGACTTGAAACCGTTCCCGCCGATAAAATTTCGCAGCACAGCATGCCCATTCCTTGCGTAGTCGAGTTGCGTCTGGACGCTGATATCCGGAAATCCATAGATTGTTCTTGCGGCCACACCGGCAATCTTCTTCTTCTTCGTTTTGCGAGGGTCTTGTCGTGAGCTACGAGTATTGGTGGCATTGACTTCTTTCAATCCCATACCGGCAAGTATATTGTTGATGTCGACTGATCTGGGATTGCCCTGATTCAGATTCTTTTTCTGTTCCTTTTTTGTCCATTCGGCGATGAACGCGACCGGTATTTTCATTTTGAGCTTCACTTCTTGAGTGCAAACCCCACGAATTCCTCAAAGAAATTTTTGGTTCAGACGATGAAGGCACGAACGCTTCCACGCAAAACGAGAGATGCACAGTGACACATCCTAACGTCCAGCATGAGCAAAGCCAAAAAGCAAGGATCGGCAGAGACTTCCTCCGTTGCGTCTTTGAATCATCATTCAATAAAAAATGATTATAACGACGAGAATAATTCTCTCGCATTTTCTCACAAAATGGTGCCGTTGATTCTTCCAAGAGGATTAAGCTGAACCTTCACGGGACCTTTCTTTCAGTAACCAACAGCTGGGTCCCGGCGTGTATCGATCGGACTGTAGAGTCGATTTGAGTTCGCACCGATATTGTCAGGTACGAATAGTACTACCTACGCATGTACAAGTACCGGTACTCGTACCTGTATTGAGTATGGATAGTTATGGTGGTACGATACTCAGTACGGTACCAGAAAACGTGATCTGTGATGGATGTAGTTTTGCTCTCGTGAGCCTAAGATTACGAACTTCACTACCATGTTTTGCGAGGTACTCGTATTATTCAGTGATTTCAAGTAGTAGTAATATTTTTAATTTGTGAGTGATTATCATGTAAAGCTGATTATTCCGATGGCCCAAGTTAGCCGTTCTTCGCTTTATTGGTATGTTAGTCGTTTGTGTGTTTGTTGGTATGTCCGATATGTTCGTACAGTACGTTTGTATGTCATCCGCAGGTTTGCTACTGGCGCTTTTCTAGAGTCCCCGTGTCTTCGTACTAGGTACTTGTAGAAGATACCTTAAGTGTTGGCCCTATCATTTGCACCTCCACATGCATCTCTTACATAGGGAAAATAGCTTTACTCCGCCCATATGCTTGGTGAGTAAGTCTGCGATATTAGTTTCACCGGGTTCTTTGCCAATCCGGATAATCTTTCCTGCAATACATTCATGTGCCTTGTGATGAGCAATACTGTTGTGCTTCTTCTTACAAGGGCTTTCTGGATGTGTTACATTTTTCAAAACTGAGTCATTGTCACAGTGCATGTTGGTCAGTCCTTCTATGTATGCCCATCATTCTGAGCTTATATCGTAGGCCTTATACCATTTCAATTGCAATCCTGCTGAGAGCCATGATCTCTGAACCAAAAGTAGACATTTCGACTGTTGTTTGTCTCTTAGAGAACCATAGAATAGATACCCTGTTAACAAAGATGATGATTCCTGCATGAGATCTTCTGGTAGCCTTGCAACCGGCATGATCCACGTCCACAAAGCATGTAGTCATAACAGCCTTCCCACGTGGCTCGGGAATTTCTGGAGGGAATAGTTCTCATGCATCCGGATAAAATTTGGCCCGATCACATTTATGGAATATTGACTCATCCAGTTCTGGCATGGAGGAGTCAAACACCAATTTTGATTTGCTGAAATTCTTTAAGTATGCAAGCAGATGAAACAGTTGATTTAGATATCCTTCTCGGGCTTGTGCAAGATATCAAGACATAAGTGACATAGGCATAACAATATCCAATCTATCAAGCTTGCATATCCACTGGAGTATACCTATTAAACCTTGGTAGCAATTTTGTTTTTCTGGATCAAGTTCTGGGGAAGCATAAATTTCTGGCCTACATCCAGTGACCAAGGGTGCTTTTGCGGTTTTTGGAAGAACTCTGAAGGCATGTTTATCCTTAGCTAACTCTTCTTCAATGACCTTAACAGCCTTGGAGGTATACTTAGGGGAAGACATGGACCAATACTTAGTCCCATCAACAAAAGTATTTCCAATATCCGCCCCAAGATAGAACGTAGGTGGCTCAACAGTCCCATCCTTTAATTTGAATTGCCCTTCGATTGCATCCATCTGAAACTTTGGATCCATCCCACATAAAAAGGATATCATCCAATAACATGTGCCCCACAGTATTTGTAATACACTGTGTCATCCTTCTTAACCACTGGCTGCATATACATGTTCGGATTGGCTTTACAAGACTTATATCCATGTCCCCTTAAGTACTCAGACGAATGAGACCGGAATGATGCACCCGCAACTGGCAAGCCATAGGGCCCTTGCAATTTTGCAGTGCCTTCCACATAATTCTGGTGCAAAACCTTATTCCAATGTCGGCACCATGAAGCAGCCCTCTTTGATTGGCGCAGTTAAGTATGCATTCTGTATATCAGCGCTTAAAACTTCAAGATCATTAAGTGCAGCAACCAGAAAGAACATTCAAACCAAATTCCTACTGGGTACACTTGAGTATGTGTACGCTCATGGTATCTCAGGCACTTTATGCCCATCCCCAACAAGTCGTGCTTTCCAGGTTAAGCCAATTTTCACATTGAATACCATGTGCATAGTAATTCTGGTATGCCCTACAGGCACTTTGGCTTCATCATTGAACTCAAAAGCTATGGAATTGTTCTTCATTTCCTTCGCTATAGCCCGAGCCCAATAGTCTCCATCCGACCTCCAGATTCACTGTCAATCTTCCTTGCTTCAGCAATTGACTTTGGTAGGCAAACCCCATACTTATAGGATTTGGTCTAGTATTTGGTTTTAGCACCAGTGATTATCCAATCTTTCTTCCAAAAAACCTGATAGTCCCACCACTTAAATGCTGGTTCATCTATTATGCCATGTTCCTTGGCAAATAGTGCTGTTTTGCCGAGGAATTTTCCTTCAAATCACTTAACTTGGTCCAAGAAGAAGTCCCATCTTTTCAACTCACTAGGATCCTCCATCCTTTGGCTGTTGGTTTAGTCTGAGTTTGTCCGGACTAAGTAGTGATAGTGGTCTGCGCTGTTGTTAGAGCCTCCACATCTATTTCATAATCAAGAAGCTCATCCAGTAGGCAGTACATACACCCTTCATTGTTCATGGAAGAATATAGATTCTCCGCAAACACATTTGCTGTGTAGATTTTGATTGATCTATCCAGCATAGATACTTCATAGGACGAAGAGTCTAAGAGTGGATTGTTATTTTTTTCACCAACTAGGATTCCACTTGCGTCCCTGTACCAGCTATTAAGTGTACCACAAATCCGCTGGTCACATATCTGTAGTAACACTTGGCTACCAAGATACTCATCAAGATTGTCCGATAAATTATCAACATCTGGGAAAGATGCTTCAGGCTCAGCCATAAGTATCTCGTCCTCACCCTCATATATTCCAACAAATAGGCCCAAAGGTGGTTCTTGTAGCTCATTTTCCAGATAAGTATCTGAAGGTTTAACCTCATCACCAATCTTTTTGTTAAGTAGCCTGTTGTGTTATTCCAAGTGTAGGATTGCATCTGGATGTTTCCATTTGACCTCTGATATAGGCCTTGTGCCGTTTGTTATGTGGACTTTTTCGGTCTTATATAATACATAATGGCAGTCGCTGCCACCATAAGTATCCCCACACGGGCCCAGCCAACGTTCATATTTCTCCGACTTATCCTGTAGGTTGTACCATCAGATGAAATCATACCAATCATGGACCATATATGGAGTTATGTCCGGAGTATATCCATGGACTAATTCAACTCTGGTCCTGCCCATAGCAGATGGGTCCCTGAGCGCTGTATTACTAGACCGTCCGGCAGCCAGCATTCCACAAAAGGCCCAGCATCTCCTTGAGCTTCCTTTCTTTGAGGTCATCAATCTAATAGCCCTTCTTAGGTCCCCGGCACTGTGCTTGGCTGTATTTTACCACCAGCAATGGGGTTGGATATATGTTTGTCAAATGTGATACTTCAATCGAAGCCTAGTCCATCCGGTACTGTGTGTCTCATAATTCCCTTGAGCCTTTGCCCCATCAGTGACAAGATGTTCTGGGATTCCTACCTCATTTATGAAACAAGATAGCCCATCGTGACACCAATATTCCCCTCTTATTGGGTAGAATGCTGCATATCCTCTGCCGTTGGTAAAGATCTGTGCATTAGTATTGTTCTGAATAATACTTGGTACTTTGAACTTCATAGTATCAGCAAACCACCGACCCTTAAGTACTTTTCTGTTTCTCCACTTTTGGATCTTTAGCCTTCAGGTGATAGGCTTGGTAAGGTTTCTTATGCCTTCATGGGTAGTGACCTTAATAGTTTCCTTGGCCCTCTTAACACTGATGTTCCACATCTTTGCAATAGCCTCGGAATCATATCTGTCAACTTTCTCCAGGATTTGTATTGGGGGTCCCCATTGTCCACGCCAGATAAATGATCTCTTCTCAAGGGAAGTCTCCTTATCTATCACATCCTACTGGCACTGGAGTAACTTTTTTTATTTTGTCCAAGCTTTTGCTTCCTTTTGGATTGCAAGCTCTTCCTCAATTAATGAAATCAAAGTTTTGGTGGAATTAGCCAAAATTTGGAGATTATCCAAGCTTTCTTCATCCCCGGTACTTCAGGCGTAAGCTGAGTGTAATCAGTCACTGATGTCTTGTTGAGTATACCCCAACCCGTGAGTGCAAGTAGTACAGATCTTTTGTAGATAGCTGAGTTGATACTCATTGAGCTTAACCCCTATGGGCTTGTTCTTTGGATCATCCGTTGAGCGGATCTGTTGCTCAGTCTCTCATAACGGTCCTCCTCCTGAGAGGGCTGCAACCACTCAAAGGAAGGAAGCGTTGGCAGCCTCCTCATATTTTTCAAAGTGAGAGGCATATGGGTCCCACATATGTGTATCCGTTGCAAGCACATGGTCACATGTATCAAGCTTGCGTTTGGTAGGCCAGCGCGTATCAAAGTAGGAGATAACACTGTTGGCTTGGAATGGGACCATCAGTTTGAAGCTATCAGACCAAAAAGTGAGACTGTGACTGGAGGAACTGTTGTAAAGATTTAGTGTGTCTTCAACCACATTCAAGTTGCAGTCCCAGATCTGGTTAGGATAGATCAGACTGGTGTGCTGCAGTGAGTTGCCAAAATAGAGAGCTTGTCCAAACACCAAGATGTATGTGATACCATCTGTTGGATCTGTCCACCATGCAGTAGCACAACGGGCAATAGGAACATCTTTCATTGGTCAGTAAGCATCAGAAAATGAGGCAACATCAGCAAAAGTCATTATAGAATCCAATGGATCAAGTAATATCATATTGGATCCTGTTGCAGTTGTGTCCACGTGGCTATCCAGCTTGCATTGCTGGCCTGGCTTAACAGTGGATGACTGGCTCATCCCTTTGAGATGAACTATTGGCCGGCCTACCCGTGGTTCAATCTTAAGTCCTCAGCCAGTGAATCAATTCCCATGACCAATATGGCTGTGACAGCCAAATTGGTTGCCGGCTGGCGCTGGGCTGGTATTAGGAGGAGTTGCAGCCATTGCTGCTACTCTAGACTGTTGATTGCCCTGGCTATTAGCACTCTTTGCCTGTTTTAGCACTTGGACTCTTTGTTGACAGTCTTAAGTCATACTCATCCAGACTTCTTGCGGATAGAACTTGCATTCAGCGGGCCCTTTGTAGGTCCCTTGTTGTGCTTTTGTACCACTATTTGCGTTGTTATTGTTGCCGATGGACTTTTGAGGGGAACCCTTGTTTCGGTTTTTCTTCTTTTAATTGTTGGTGAAAGCTGATACATTTGTTCCTCTCTTCCTTTGGTTCTGCATCTTATTTACTCCGAGTGTTTGGGTAAGATACGCTGAAACCTTTTCAAAGTTTGTGTAATACTCCGAACCTTCTGTAATGACTATTGGAACTGAATGTTCCAGTCGTGTGTCATGGAGGGAGTGACAGAAGTCATATACAAACTGGTCTTCAGGAGGAAATGCGTTGTGTCTTAGCAATGTTTGCTTAGCATCATGTCACAAGTGTTTGTGCCTATCAAAGTTGTAGTGCTTGGAGCCGCCCATGTCGATCGATTCCCGTATGAATTGCTCTTTTGTCTCAATAATCAGTTTGATGTTGGTTTCCTCACAGGCTTGAGAGTAGAGGGCAAAGTATGCCTTACGGCCATTGCCTCTTACTCCTCCTTGAGTTCTGTAACTTTGAATATAGGACCAACGGGGACCGGATCTGACCAATTTGAAGAGTATCCCCCAAAGCGTATTGTTGTCTTTAGACCAATGCAAGCCGGCATGAATAGTGCATCTGATTGCATACGCAGTCCAGTTGGCGTACGCGTCCCCTGAATTCCACCTGACAGTTCCCTCCCTATCAAGATCCTCAATGGCAGATTGCTGTCTTATTGTATAGAGTAGGGATGTCTTGGTGACTCCTCTTTTATGCCTGGAGGTACTCCCCCAGATGTTCTCATCAAATTCTCTGAACTTTGACATGGTTGTTAGCCTGTCTGAGAGCGCTAGATCCTTCACTGCTGTGTTAACGTCATCCTCTTTAGTAGAGCGGAGGTGGTTGCATGTGCCAGATTTGGCCATTAGGTTTCCTAACCAGGCAACTTTGGTGGCAGTTGCGCCTATCATAGTCTGGAATTCAACCCAGGCCACAAATAGCTTGAGATGGTCCCAAAAGTCCTTCTGGTAAAGAGTTGCTTTGGATCAGGGCATAGATGATGCTTTGACTTGTTCAACAACCCAAGGAAAGACTTGATCCCCTCTGGATCCAGGTCCCGGATGGATTTGGTGTTAGAGTATCCATTTCTGAATATTTCATTGGCTGTGGGCCTGTTCACTCCAAAAGACTCAAGGATTTGCCTGAAGCATTCTTCTGCAGACGTTAGCCTCCTCTCTCTTCAAATCCGGGTATGCCATGATTGGTAGCCACTCTCTCTTTGGCTTCTTGTGCTGCTTGTGACAGCAACAGATTGTTGTTTGTTAATATTGTAACCAATGACCTGGTGAGCGTCTCAAGCTGGTCATCTGGGAGCCTTGTCGCAACCATCGGGGGTAGCATTGCTGCTACCTCTGCTGTGGCTGCTGCCGCTGCTGTCGCCGCTGCTGCTGCTTCTGCTGCGACTTGTAGTCTGGTCGGTGGGGCCATGGTGTTGTATTTGATGCTGGGGATTGGTCGTAGAGTATGCTTGTAGTATCTATTGAGGTAAATTGCTTTTGCGTTTGTGAAGAAGCTGAGATTGTGATTTTCTGAGTTATGAAATGAGGACTTGTGGAGTATTTTCTGATCCACATGCTTTTCCTAGTAATAGGCTCAGTTCCACGGTGTGAGGAATGATTCCTATCCAAACCCAATTTTTCAGTTCCTTGATACTTAAGCTCAACCATTTGTTCCCTCTTATTGAAACGGTATCAAATATTTGATTTGTCGTTGTCATTTCTATTTTTTGAATATGTGTGTAACCAATGTTGGGTATGTAGATAACCTCGGCTGGCTTTGTTATCATATCATTTGTATACGTGTGAGTATACCTGTGTGAATTTTAGGAACTAAATATGATTCCTGCGTGCTTGCTTGTTTTCAAGGTCACATGTCGTTTTCAACGGTTGCATTATTGCATCACGTGTCACTTAGGAGTTCTTGTTTTGAATCCCTCTTTTGTTACCGGTTCTTTTGTGAGCCGTTGAGTGATTTCCTATACTGAACACTTGCACATCACGCTATTATCCTGCCGACTCTATCAGAGCTATGGCTGTTCAGGTTTCCGTTGATGGTTATCAATTGGTGTTAAGAATAGTTATTAACATACACATCATTTAGAGTAGGGCAGGCATGATTCATCATGCTAGCTTTGACACGGTCCTTTGCAATCCCCATCGATGGGGATCTTCCTTGCAAGTGTCCTCTTAGGTAAGTAACAATCTTTTAGTGTTCTTTCTCCCCTACAAACCTCAGTAGAAACCACGGGTATTAGCCTGGTGTGCTCTGCTGCGCTAGTGTTGTTAATTGTCTAAGCACCTGAGTCTTTTCTGTAGAGAAGGGTCTTTAACGTGCGCCCTTTGGGCTTCAGACAGTGATTAACCAGTGATCAGCCGGCAATCATCTTTCATTTCTTATTACCCAGACTCTTTGAGTCCATCTTAGGTCTGATAAACTGTAGTTTTGCTCTCGTGAGCCTACTTCACTACCACATTTTGTGTGTAACTACTAAGTAGTACTATTCAGTGATTTCAAGTAGTTCTTTAATTTGTGAGTGATTATCATGTAAAGCTGATTATTTGGATTGCACCTCCATCGATGCACTATTAGTGCACCTCTATCATCATTAGCAATTTGGCAAGCCGGCCCAAGTTAGCCGTTTGCTTTATTTGTCTGGTAGTCGTTTGTGCGTTTGTCCATATGTCCAATATGTTCACATGTTTGTACGTTGTCCGTATGTTTGCTACCGGCGCTTTTCTAGGTGGATGATCGATTTTTGACAAATTCATGATTCAGTGGCTCAAATCCGAAATTCAAATACATGAAGTCAAACGAATAAATAAAAATTGAGTCACGGTTTTGTTAACTGTCGTATGCCTCTAAATAAAGGTACTAACATAGTGTTATTTTGGGTATATATTATGATTAATTAAGACTTCGATTGTGAGCTAGCTCTGTCAACTACTCCAAGGAGGCGTTGGAAAGCTTTTTAACAGTAAAAAGGCGTTGAACTGGAATTCATCGTACATTGCACATAGAGGAATTAAGATATGTAAATCATCCAGACTTCAATATTGAAGCCCGGCTGGTGTGGCATTGCTTTTCAGATTTTCTTGAATGGTGGGAATTCAATCGTGAGGGTTTGAATACCACACTCTTTTTCTTCTCATAAAAGTCTTGATTGGTGGCACAGAATTTTGGTGATCGCGTGCAACCAGTATTCCATAGATAGGAAATTCTTTATTGGTGTGATATGGTTTTAGGTTCCAAATATTCATCCATTGGACAACATGATTTCCTAAAGAGAAAGGAAACTGTACCATTCGTATGAATTTTCTGGATGGTGTAGGGGCCCTTGCTTCTTGCTTCAAAAGCTCCAGGAATCTGCTTTTCATTTTTCATCATAATTTGGTCTCCTACACGATAATCATGAAGCTTTCTGTGGCTATTTTCTTTCATCGCATTCTTATCTATTTGGGCCTGGCATTTGTTTCTGACCATGGCCATGTCAGTAATTACAGGGATTGGTAGAAACATATCTCTGTGGAATATGAGGGCTCCAGATGTCATTCCAAATGTTTTGTTGATGGTTGATCTAACAGCAAACCGAGTAGACACAAAGACACTATCGATGATGTCTGTGGCTTCCTGAAGGGTCTGTGGTGGATTGGTATTGAACTTGGTTTGCATTGCTGACTTCACCGTGCCATGTACTCTTTCAAGTACTGCATTGGATTGCGGATTCCAAACAGAGCATACTTTGGCCTTGATTCCGAGGTTGGCAAGGTGGAGTTGGAAGTCATTGCTCATGAAGTTGGTTCCTTGATCAATGATACAATTTACTGGTTTGGGGTATCTGAAGAGCCAGCCATTGCCGAGGGCATGGACTGCCATGAGGCCTGTTGGGTTTACTTGTGGCACCCGGATTATCTCGAGGAGATTGGTGCACATATCCATGATGGTGAATCCATTGAAGGAGACGGTTCCATGGCCAGGGATCTTGATATTCCAAGGACCAACTCCATTGATCGCAATAGTATCCCAAGGAACATACTGGTGTTCTTTGGTCAGAAGTTGGCCATGGCTTTGGTGGCTATTCTTGTATTGCTGGCAGGCATCACAAGTTTTGCAGAAGGTATTGATTTGGTCTTTCAAGTTTGCGGCATATACGAATTGGTTAATGGTTTGATACAATCTTTCAGCACCGGCATGGCCAAGCACATGGTGGTAATATTTGATTGTGGCTTGTACATAATTTGGAGGGAGTACTATTTTCTTGCGACCGTTGGTGGACTCAACAATTCGCAAGCCGGTGCCATTGAAGTTTTTGGTTGTGTACCGTGTATTGGTAGAGATATCTATGTTGGCGGCTTGGTCTTGGGTGAGTTGGTCGAACACTAAGGGGTACATGGGAATATCTTCCAGATAGTTGAGAAGCAAATTGGGAAGAGAGAGAACATCAGCAGTTGGGCTGTCTGTTGAGTGCGTTGGAGCAATGTCCAAGGCTGTTGGCGTTGAGGATTCCTTCTTCTCCTCTGGGGTGTGCTGAAGTGGGAGTCTGGAGAGTGCGTCAGCAATCACATTATCTTTGCCAGCGATATGCTTGAAGACTGGAGAAAATTCTTTGAGAAGCACTCTCCAAGTCATAATTCTGTGGCTCTCAAGGCTTTGGCGAGTGAGGTCGAGGTGGTCTGTCCATACAATGATTTCTGCACCCCAAAGAATGGTTCAAAATTCCTTAAAAACTTTGACAATACAAAGCATCTCTTTATTGACCGCTGGGTATTTGCGTTGAGCAGCGTTGAGTTTCTGGAGAAGCAGAGTATGATTCGGCCTTCTTGTATAACAACAGCCCCAAATTGATATTCGGACGCATCGGTGTATACACAAAAGGGCTTGTTTGGGTCTGGAAAGGCAAGAAAAATATCTTTGGCAATGAGGGCTTTGGCTTTGTTGAAGTCCACAATAAGCTCAGGAGTTGGAGATATCTTGCCTTTGGATCTACCGGAGAGGTCTGTGAGTGGGGCAAGGACTTCTGCACGCTTTGGATAGAAGTTACGATAGAAGTTGATCATCCCAACAAAGGATCAAAGTTGGGTTGTTGTTGAGGGAAAGGCTAGTATCAGGATGGGAGCTATCTTGTTTGGATTCAGGCG
This sequence comes from Pseudo-nitzschia multiseries, assembly GCA_037355745.1. Taxonomy (NCBI): domain Eukaryota; phylum Bacillariophyta; class Bacillariophyceae; order Bacillariales; family Bacillariaceae; genus Pseudo-nitzschia; species Pseudo-nitzschia multiseries. Next base: position 7,762,665 of record CM074783.1, read on the forward strand.
AATTCCATCTCTGGAGATGATGTGTCCAAGCCAAGGCGCCTGTGATTGGAATCAGTGGCATTTGGAGGGCTTGACAGAAAAGTTGTGGGCCTTGAGTAAGGGAAGAACAGAAGAAACAGACTTGCAATGAGATTCAAGGGTGTTTGAGAAGATTCCAATATCATCGATGTTTACTTCAATGTCTTTTAAGTGGAGTAACATTTGTTCCATGCAGCCTTGGGCCCAGCTTGGAGAGTTGAGGAAGCCCATTGGCAAGCAAAGAAGGCAGAATTTTCCAAAGGGAGTGACAAGGACACAAAGCCAAGTGGAGGCTTCATCAAGTTTGAAGGTGTGGAACTGCATGCTGACATCAATAAGGGTCACATATTTAAACCCTCTTCTTCTGTGGAAGATGTCTTGGAGTTTTGGAAGTGGATAGTGGAGCTTCTTGGTTACTTTGTTGAGCTCACAAAAGTCACTGATGAGTCAACAGGAGCCACCTGATTTTGGCACAACAAAGGTCGGCATTCCCCATTTTGTTGCATAGCATCTTTCAAGAATGCCAAGTTTCACTTGTCGATCGATTTCCTTCTTCACTGCTTCCTGTTGGTGGAGTGGGATTGGATATGGTTGTTTTACATGGAATGGCGCTACATCTTGTTGGAGCTCAATGTGGAACTCTTGATTAGGGAAAATCCCAAGGTCTCTCATGGTTTGTCTACCATTGAGGAGGTGATAGTAGTTGATGTTCTGGGTGACTACAAAGCACTTGATTTTCAAGATCTTCATCAAACAAGATAGTTCTGGGAACATGGTGTTCTCATAGGTTACATAGTGGTTGCAAGTGGTTTTGCCATTTGTTGTTTGCATTTGAATTGGTTGTCGAGCAAGTGTTTCTTGATTCCAGAGGGAATTGCTGATTCGACAATGAGATTGTCTGTGGATCCGGAATCAAAGAGGGTTTTCAAGTAGTACTTTCCAGGGGACCCATTGATAGAGTTGCATATGCTGACGCTGGTTGGAGCAGGGTCGACGTCCATATTGCTGCTGGGAGCAGCATCTTGCTTGTTGTTGTCGGAATCAAAGGTTTGTGCTTCATTGGTAGGATTTCTCTGAAGAACTGAATTATAATATTCATCATCAACATCCATCTCTACATGGAAGAGGTCTGGCCTAAGAGTTGATGGGATGGTTTCTTCTGGTTCATTGATGAACACACACATGTATTGTTCCGGTTCGTGTGGATTGCTGCCATAGGAAGAATTGCTGGATTGATTACTGTTGTTGCTATTGCTGGAACTGTGGTCATTCACATGCGAGTTGGTGTTGTCATTGTTGTTGGACTGATTGGAGTTTTCCCCAAATTTGTTGGCATAGCATTGGCCCCAAGTGTGGTTTGTAGCAGGATGGATTGGACATGGTGAGTCATTGGAGATCCTTGTTGAGCCTTTGCTGTTTTTGTTGCCTTGGTTATTGTTGTTGTTTCCTTGTCGGTTCTGGCCGTTGTTGTTCTGTTGATTGTTTCCATTGCAATTGTTTCCATTGCAATTGTTTCCATTGTGATTGTTTCCATTGTTGCGGTTGTTACAATTGTGGCGATTATTGTTGTTACGGTTGCTGTTGCTATTGTTGTTGTTGTTGTTATTGCTGGTTTGCGATGGATTTTCTGGTTTCTTTTTGCAATTTTGTGCATACTGATACCTTTCAAATCTCATCATCATTTCAGAAAGCGAATCTCTGTTAGGGGAATGGTGTTGTTGGTACGTGTACTTCCAATCTTCAGGCATGGATTCAAAGATTAGATTCTTGAACTTGCGCTCATTGATTTCTGCATCCTCAGGTGGGTGTCCTGAAAGAAGTGGAAGCATAACCTGATTGTGGAAGTTAACTTGAGAGACAAATTGGTGTACTGTCATGTTGGTTGTCTTCTTGATATTGGTAAGGAAACTTTGATGGTTTTGGTATGATCGAGGTTGTTGTCAAACTTGTAGTTGACAAATGCTTCCACAGTTGTGGTGAAGTTGCCGACAGTTTGTTGAGGAAAATTGTTTGATATGTAGTTATTCCACCAACTCTTGTCAGTGTAACCTCTGAGGAGGTCTGCAAACTTATTATATAGTCTTGGATCTGTGGTTAAGTTAAGTGTTTTCTTGGCAAGAATAAATTCATTGATGGTGAAAAGAATTTGTAATTTGGTTGATCCTGCAGTAATCAAAGGAATCTTGAGCTTGGTGGTTTCAGGCATTCCATTGAATTCTTGTGTGTTCTTGAATTCCACCTTATCAATAGACTCTTGGTCAAAGTCAAACTTGAAAGGGATGATAGAGTAGTAGTAGTAGTTAGACATTGTCTTCCTCTTCTTACTGGACAATCGGTAGGATCAGTTGGTTGCTTGTTAGCAGTAGTGTTTACTCGAGTAGTTGTAGTTGTAGGTCGAAGCAGTTTTTCGACTGTTTAAACAGTGTCGTATGCCTCTAAATAAAGGTACTAACATAGTGTTATTTCGGGTATATATTACAATTGAATTAAGACTTCGATTGTGAGCTAGCTCTGTCAACTACTCCAAGGAGGCGTTAGAAAGTTTGTAACAGTAAAAAGGCAATGAACTGGAATTCAGTGTACATTGCACATAGAGGAATTAAGATATGTAAATCATCCAGACTTCAATATTGAAGCCCGGCTGGTGTGGCATTGCTTTTCAGATTTTCTTGAATGGTGGGAATTCAATCGTGAGGGTTTGAATACCACATCAACAACAACAGCAGGGCCAGATCCACACAAAATTCTTAGCATGTGAGTGCATCATGCAGGACGTGTAACAAAGATCAGCATCATACAAATTCAATATCACACACAAATGCATCTAGCTAATACAGATTAACTCAAAGCTCCTCAGTGTTGAGTATCAGTATTGATTATTTTACGCTAGTACAACAACATCCACAGCCCTACTAAAACGAAGTACTATGCGGTATGACTGGTCTGAAGCAAGGACACGTCACAGCTTACTGCAACTGAGAAAATGGCATCCCAGCTGTTAAGCTTTCATAAAAAACGTGTATGGTCATATATGGATTGCCCTAGTTTTGATTTTGGGCGCAATGTGAGAGAACTTAGTAGGTTCCTCCTTATATAGTAGACACGCCGGCATCGATCGTTCCTTGACACGCTCGATCTACAATCGTTCCTACTACCACCTCCCTTGATTGATCGAATTAACCGAAATGTGTATTTTCCATGTTTCCATCATTATTTTTGGTATTCCTGTTTTCAGGTAGTAGTACATCATGCACCATTTTCAGGGCCATCAACTAATTTTGATGTTGGAACGTGCTCAGACGAAACAAAGTCAAGCAACAAGTACACCAGAAAGCCAGGTCAACTTTGTAGTTCTCAGTTTTGGTTCATCATTTTCCTGCAACACCAGCCTTCTTAATGATACTACTTGCATGTAAAATAATGGTTTGGAGCAAGGTAAGTGCCGCATGGTTATTGCAGAAGTCTTCATCCTGTCTCCTGTGACTTGAACAATCCAGTTGTTTTACTATATAATCAGCAGTTGTTGCGTTGATATTTTTTTTTAATTGACGCTGTTCTCCGTGGTGTTATGATAATCTTTTGTCTCATGTACTGTTGTGCCATCCGTTGTGGATAGGGTTAACTCTGAGTTGATTCAAGAAGTGATTGTTCTTCATCCTGTCCTGAAAAGACCGATACTCTGGACACCAGTGGACACGTTCAATGCATGTTCGCGAGCAATATCTTCCCTTCCTCCGTTCCCGAAATGAAGGTGATTTGAACACACATCACAATGTGACCAATATACCAGTAACTCAGAGGATTTCTATTTGAACACTATAGTAGTTATGAGGTCCGTGTACCAAGTAAGGATGCACCAAATTGACTTACGAGACACATTCAGGGTGTTAAAAAAAAGTTTTACAAATCGTATTGGTATCTTTACTTAGCTCCAACTCACTCCTGAGCTTCTGGAATTGTTCATTTATTTCTTTTACTTCGTTTCATTGTCTCCCATCGCTCCTCGAATTCTGACAACTTGTGGTTGAACCACCATTTGGACAATTGCTTGTGTCGGTCGTACTGATGAACTATGGGAGAAATGCTCCCGTCCCAGTTGTAAACGGTGTTCTCGGGATATTTGTCGGTCTTCTCTACAATCTTGCCGTTGCCCCATTCAGATAGTGGTTTGTCCCGCAGTGCTCCCATGTTGTTGACGATACCAAGCCCTTGGTCCTGTACAAGGATCTGGTTGATTGCCTTGGCGTTGCCGAGTTTATTACTGTAGTAGAGATAGTTGTGAAACCCCTGGTCGGCTCCGAAGATTACGGTTTTTGATTCGTCTGATTCCGCTACCTCGGCCCGTAGATAGGCATCAACTGCCACTTGTTCTCCCATTGTTGAACCGCTACAAATGGTCGGTTTGTCGGAAAATGCTTTAGCAACTCGTTCACCGTAGGCCAAAGTCAGCCACCTCCGGTTGTATTTGCTTTTTCCCAAACTCGTCGCGTCCGCGTTCTCTCCAAAGAAGATGAGCATGCCACCATCATCCTCGCCACCGCTATTCTCGCTGCTCACGGCAGCCGTTCGTCGCGGAACTCTTCCAAATGGGGTTTCTTGAAAGATTGTATCCCTAGCATCGATGAGCAAAATCCAGCTGGTGGGGTCATACTGCTCGGACCATATCCAGTATAATTCGTATCGTATTGTTTGTGCGGTTCGCCCGTGCCGCTTGTCCAAGAATGGCGTGATCTCTCCCGTGTTTTTGTGTTTGTGACCAAACATGTTGTTGCACTTGCAAACCCGCATCCCACCCTTGTGACTAGACTGAATTTCTCCTTCGAGGTTGTAGCAATGGTAAGGGACGACGTAGACAACCACTGTCATCTCGTCTTTCCCGTCACTATTGGCCCAGTATTCTAATATCTTACGGATATTTTTATCGTCCCAATCGACCTTCGATATTCCGAACACCACATCCCCCTTAAATCCAGTTTCGTACAGGCTCATCAGAAACAAAATGTATGTGTCCGAATTTGTATTCCGCCGCAAAAACAAAGACGGAATCTTGGGTCGGGCGATGTTTCCCGGACGTGGGTTGCAGATACGTTATGAGATTGCTGTCGTTCGGGACATCTTCGTCGTATACGTATGACGGTTTTGGAAAGACCGATGGTCCAATAGTGGTAACGCTATCCGACACGCTAAACATAGGATAGTGCTGTTTTTGGGAAGTCGCGACAAAATCATCGTCATCTGCCGTTAATCGCCTCCTTCGATCTGTATTTCCTTTCCGGACATATTTCTGTTGAGGATCGATCCCGGTGGATGCTTTGTTGTTGAAAAACAATCGCAGGGTTGACGACGACGACGACGACGGCGCGGATGGCGACGACGAGAGGCGCAAAAATCCCGCAACGATGATGGTCGCCATTGTCATCGCCATTGCCATTGCCAACCCCATTATAACTTCTTTTCGCATCATAGTTGTCCACCGCCGTGTCCTTTCCATCGTGACTATTGTATTACGAAGTAGAATGTTCTTCTTGTCATCAGCTTCCGTGGTTTCAGAATACGAGTTCGTACTCGTACTCGTACGGTACTGTACCGTACGGTACTCGTACGGTACGGTGCCGAACTGAAGGGTAAATCTTATCCGTGACTGCACGTGCTATCACTCACTACATTCGTGATAGCCTCAGTAGCCAGCCTACTTGTAGTACTGTATGTGCAATGCTTGTAGTTCATGGGTGTGTTGGTGGGTTAAGCAATGCTAGAGGGGGAGCCGGGAACTCCAGCCTGTTGGTTGTTTTGCAGGCTGTAGTCCGGTCCCTTAGTTTGCTGTGCCCACACACACCGGCGCACAGCCTGGCTTAATAGCTTGGGCAGCTAAGCCTTTGGCTGTTAAGCCTTTTCTGCGGGCGGGCGTGGTGGGCCAATTTATTCTACTACTAATCGTTTTAGGAGCAAAAGAGTGAGCTTTGCTTGCCTTTGCAGGAGGATTGCTTTTCTAGTGCTAGCCTGTAATTTTCGATTGCAGACGACGTGTCTTTTGGTCGCAGCAATCCATTCATACGAGCTACCGTGATACAGTGACACAGTGATACATCTTCTCTGGTGATACAGGGAATCGATCGTATCGATCGTATTCCTTCTGGTAGGGAGTGTAGGCTTGCGCGTTGTTGGAGGAATCCTTTGCCGGCTTGTTGAGGCTATCGGGGTCTAAGCGTGCGCTTAGAAGCTATTTTCAGTGATAGTGAAATCTACTAGATTTCTACTAGATTTCCCCCGGTCTGGCCCTCTACCGCTTGTGGGGAGTGCCACGTGGCACTACCATTACTTTCATTCGGCTCGCTACATCAACTATCACTCACTACATTCGTGATAGCCTCAGTAGCCAGCCTACTTGTAGTACTGTATGTGCAATGCTTGTAGTTCATGGGTGTGTTGGTGGGTTAAGCAATGCTAGAGGGGGAGCCGGGAACTCCAGCCTGTTGGTTGTTTTGCAGGCTGTAGTCCGGTCCCTTAGTTTGCTGTGCCCACACACACCGGCGCACAGCCTAGCTTAACAGCTTGGGCAGCTAAGCCTTTGGCTGTTAAGCCTTTTCTGCCATTGGGCTGCAAGCCACAGGGTGGGAGCGAGATGGAGACTGGACCTGGAAGGGACATGGAGGCCAGACTGCAAGGGTGGGAGATTCCCCAAGAGGAATCAGAGAGAGCTGCCAGGGGGAGTGGGGGCGGCAGCCGGCACCCACTCTTCTGGCAGGAAGGAGTATGTTCCATTGTTGAACATTACAGAGGCAAGATTCTGGAAGATGGGGAGGGACTGCTGGTGCAAATACCTCATCATGCAGTCACTGTGCCATCGGGCAAGAAGCTTGATGACAGTAGAGTCGCATTTGCCCCTGTAGGAGGGCCATAGCCCCCCCCGCTCAAAGGGAGCGAGCAGAGATTGCTGCAGGGGAGATGCCTGTGGTATGGTAGAGGGTCTGGGCATAGACTCTCATGGAGGATGTGACAGTTGCTGCGCGAACGAGGGTGAGAACCCCATTGTCAAAGTAACTGGCAAGCTTGAGGTCTGGGCTGAAGGGGTGGGTGATAGTGCAGCAGCCCCTGAGGTGGAGCACTTGGCGCGCGCATGCTGCTACAGGGCAGCAGAGGCAGTCACCACTCCTGGCATGAGCAATTACCTCACCTTTGTCCCCATTCTTCTGTGTGGTGAATGTCAGGGTGACAGAGGTAGCAGCAAGGAGCTCATGTTCAGGGCCATCATGGTGGAGGAATTTGGAGCCAAGGTAGAAGGAGACTTCCTTTAGGTGGAAGGCTTGGTCGTCCCTGGTAGTACCAGTGTACTCACCAGGGCGCAGACAGAAACAGAAGGCTATGCAGATCATGTTGGCAATGGCCTGTCTGGTAGGGGAAGGGGAGTCATGGTATGCAAAGCGCAGGGCATGCATGACAAGGGTGATGGGGACTGGTTTAACCCTGCAAGGGGCTGGGTCCAGTTTTGCATAGCCCTTGAACTGGGCAGTTAGCCGGAAGTCAAGACTGCTGGTAGAGCCGGTTTGAGGGTCTTTGGACCCCAAGCGGGCGAGCGTCTGGCCCACTGCCCTTAGGGTGTCCGATACTGTGCAAGATCGGATGGGCTTGTGGCTACGAGAGAGGTGGCCATCGTGGAGGCGTTTGGCAAAGACTTGGAGGATGGGGATTGGATCCTGAATGGACTGGAGGCGCGGGTCAAAACCTTGAGACAAACAGAAGTGAACCCATTGGTCCCAATGGGCATCCTTGTGCTTGGCATAGAGTTCAGTGACTGAAGCGCACATGGTCTTCTGGATAGAGCTAAGGTCAGAGCAGAATGCATGGGAGGCTTCAGGGGACATAAGATCCAGGGCAAGTCCTGGGGGTAGGTGGTGTTGAAATGATGGAGAAGGGCAGTGTCAGAGAGGTCAGAGCAAGAGAGCAAATCAGCAAGGTGATTGGCTGGGCCCGGGATGTAATCCCTAAGGGGTACATATTGATGGAGTCGCTGGTGTAGGGACTGAATTCGAAGGAGGTAAGCGGCCGGCCCAGTAGTGGTAGTGGCGCCTTTGCCGTTGCCAATAGACAGCTGCTGTGTTGTCATAGCAGTTGTGGGTGGTTCTGGATTGGACACAGGCAGCTTGGGCAAGGATGTCATTGTGGGCAATGGAGCCAGCGAAGCTCAAGGTCACTGTTGGTGATGGAGCCAGTGGGGTTGTCAAAGGTGACTAGTTGGGTGGAGACCCATTTGGGGAATGCATGCCTCCACATGATGGGCTGCACCGCGCCAGTTGGAAGGGGGACAAAATGGATGCCCCCCATGCCCCGGACCAGAGGCATCACAGGCACCGAGGGTGGCTGGGAAAGTGTCGGGGACTAGTTTGGCAAGGGAAGTAGGCCGGTTGGAGAGATCCTTGGCCAGCCACTGGAAGTCTCGAAGGAAGCTATGGACCTGCTTGGTGAGCCGGAGGCGCTGCCTGCCCGGTTCCTGGTGTCAGAAGGCTTCTTGGAGGATGGAGAAGAGGCCAATGGCGCCAGGGATGGCAAGGGCCATCGACCGGAGTTCCCCAAGGACTTGGTGCCATTGTTTGATAGGGACATGGCGCTGGTTGGGGGAGATTGAATGAAGAATCTCCTGTAGCCGGGCCACTCGATGGGGAGGAAGGCTGATGGTTTTGTTGATGGAATCAATGAGCCAGCCAAGGATAACTTTCTGGGTGGTCCACGTGGCATCCCCTTGGAGCATTTTCTTGAGGGAAGCTGGTTCCTGTCTGAAGGGGGTGTCAGAGGCATCCAGGGGCCTGGAAGACTTTGTCCAGAGACTGGAAGAGCACCCACTTGATGGCGCGACGGGTCCATTGGTTGTCTTGCGCAAGGCCACAGAAGTCATCCACATAGACATCCCAGTAGCAAACAGGCTTCTTGCTGGGGGTGGTGCTTTGGGTGGCCGCCAGAGCTTCTGGTGGGGTTGTTGTGGTGAGGGCTGTGGGAGCTGGGGATGTGTCTGGCGTGGCTTCAGATGGGATATCCAGTCGGTGTGGCGTGCGTTGGGCTGCTGCCAACCCTGTGGAGAGAGTGGCGTTGGCGAGGTCTGCAATGGTTTCAGTGAAGGCACAGAAGTTTGGTGGACTGGATTTCCACCCCATTGGGGTTGGTGAGGGGGATGCCAATGAGAGGCGCCTCCCCTGGACAAGAGGGGAAAAGGACTCCGAGCTGCATGGTGTCCTCCGGTTTCAACTGGACCCGGTAGAAGCCATCCGCGAGGTCAATCTTGGACATGTAGACTGGGCCAAACCGAGGGTTCGCCCGGTGCATCTTGGTAAGGAGCCGGGGAAGTGTGCGTCCAAATTGCATGGAGTCAGCAGGGGCGAGCGGGATGGTGTCTTGGTTAACCTCAGAGTAGGTGTAATCTGAGATCATTCGGGGGCGCCGGCCTCGCTGCGGGACCAGCCCCAGAGGGCTAAGACGCAGGCCGGGAAGGTCTTGGATGAGGCTGGCTGGGAGGACAGTCCATTGCTACTTGTCCATCATGTCGGCATATTCCTCTCGCAGGAAGTCGATGCCCTGCCGTGAGGATTGGTGAGGGCCCCTGGCAATGGCCCCGGCAATCTGGGCAGTGTCCCAAGGGGGGTCAGTCATGGAGGCAGGAGTGCCATCTTTCCCAAAGGGGGCTAAGAGGAGACTGGCTGGATGGGGGATAGTACCCACATCGGGGTGGATGTCACCTTGTCCTGCGGATGGTCCGGATGAAATCCCCCCAGATAGTGCTGTTGCTGTAGACCGTGATAGCCTGGTTGATGTGCACGTCCAGCCTGTCAACTGGGTAGGGGGATGTAGTTACTAGGGGCGCGGACCCAGTAGGCGATGAGGGCTTGGCGAATGTAGGGGGTGCGGATGTAGTGATTGGGGGCTCAGACCGGCGTGATACAGGCGAGAGTGGTGCTGTGACTAGGGGCTTGGGCCTAGGCGTCGGTTGGGGGGTGACTAGGAGCTCGGGCCTAGGCAATGGGTTGGCCTTGACTAGGAGCTCAGGCCTAGGCAAAGGTAATAGGTTCGCAGTGACTAGTAGATTGGACCCAGGCAATGTGGAAGGGATTGGAGTAGGGACTAGGGACTCGGACCTAGGCTCTGTTGGGGGGGTTGGTCGTGTTGGGTTGGGGAACGTGGGGTCAAACTCCAAAGGGAGGAGGGGCTCCAATGGGAGGAGGGCGTTTCCCTGGAACCTGTAGAGTTTGGGGAAGGCACATACAAGTCGAGAGGGGTACATGCGCGCGCGTGCTGTTTGTGCTTACCTAATTCATGTGTGATTCGTAAGTGAGGATTAGATTCATGATTAGGTGATGGATTGTTACTTATGGTCCCCCCAAGGCCAATGTGGGGTGGGGAGGGCTCCGCGCCCGAAGTGAGGGCGCGTGCCAACCGGTCAGGCATATGCCTCTTGGCACCATTACCAGAGTTGATCTTGCTCTGGTGGGAGTGATGGCCACGTGGTCATATATGTGCTTGCAGCTGCTGAAGCAGGCACCCTTGATATGCCACGAGTGGCATCTCTCTTGGCCATCTGGTCTGGAGAGGGGGCCTTTCCCTTTGTCTCGCATAGCTTGGATGGCTTCCCTCATTTTTGCTGACTCCAGTTTCTTGACAATGGGATGGTTGCTGTCTTGCAGGCGGGAGTCCCGGTGTGGGTTGGTGAGTCGTGTTTGTTGAGTCCCTCCGTTCGGGTTGCAGACTCCCGGGCTGCTGGAGGGACTGGTGCTGTTGTTGTTGTGGCTACTCCCCTTGGCGCCCGCCTTGGTGGGGGATGGAGGGGGGTCTGGTCGTCAAAGTAGTCTCAGGGCCGGCATATTGGAGACATTGGGGAGCCAGTTGAGGTTCTGGCTCATCCTGAAGGTGTGGAAGTCCACCCCAAAGTCCGGGGAGGGAAGGGTGGAGGCCGCTTCCCACTGCTCCTCCAGCCACCCCCTGACACGGATCTGGAAGTAGTAGACTACAATGGCAGGGGTGAGGAATTCTCCCACCTCATCTGCAATTGCTCGTCGGAGGGGCATCTGCTGGATCTTGAGCCTGCAAAGGCCTTGTTGGTAGCTGGTGAGGACATCATGGTTGAGTCCTAGAATGGTGGCTAGGACAGCCTAGGTAGCTCTCCAGCTGGGTGGTGGCTTCAGTCCAGTCGACAGGGATGTAGGCTTTAGTCTTCTGAAGCTCCAGGGAGTCCTTCAAGGTGAGGGAGTTGCCTTCGGTGGAGATCATAGTGTCATATACTGCCACAGTGGCTGCTGCCTCCTGCTCCCTTTTCAGGGTGGCCGCAGAACCACCTGGGGGCGTGAAAGCCATGGGGAGTATTCCATCAGCCACATCAAAAGGATCTGTACCATGGAAGTTGCCATCCTGGAAGCGTTTGAGGGCCGCAGTAGTGATCAAGGGGGCTTGGATCCCCAACTCAGACGCTCGGGCTGCCACTTGGCTTTGGAAGATCATGTGGGTCCTCTCGTGCTTGCTCTTTTGAGCCCAGGCCTGGTAGATGGGGGGGGGGAGGTTGGCTTCCTCCTGTTTACCACAGAGCAGAAGCAATCGCTGGGTGTACAAGGGGCCCCAAGTGGTCCTTACTGACTGTGACTTCTTGTGGTCCATACTCTCACTTAGCTTCAGTTGGTGGTCTGTGGGGGCAGTGACTGCTGCTGTGAGTGCCGGGTCTCCCGGTGTGTCCCAAGGGCGCTCCAATTCTGGCAGGTCCCGGTACATCACCTTGTGCTTCATGTAGCTGGTCAGGCCTGTCTCACTTCGAAAGGAGGGGCCCGGCTGAAGGAGCTTGGGGTTGCCCCCGGGTTCTGTAGCGGTAGTCCCGGCCAACCGGAGAGTATTGAACAGGGGGGTGCAGGACTCCATTAGCCCCACCCTATTAAGCTGAGGATGGACGCCCTCCATGGCCTGGCTTGGAGAGAGCCCCTTGCCCAAGAGGAAATGCCCCAACTCAAAGGGGATGAAGAACGCCTTGTGGGCCCGTATCAACTTGGAATGGCCGGTCCCTTCTGGTATCACCGGGATGGACAGTCTTCCTGGGTGCGCCTCCAACTCTGCCAGATGATGATCCAGGGTTAGCACCCGGGAGGCTATGGTGGGGGACAGCATGGCTGAATCCACTAGAACCAGTTCCCCAGCTTCCCCTTCAATGTCATCCAAGTACCCAAAGGCCTTGTTTTTGTTGGGCCTGTGTTGAGCCAAGGGCCCCGGGTACTTTTGAAGGCCATGCACCAATCGGAGGCATGGAAGGCCTTGGGAGTCAGCTACAAAGATCACCAGTGCGCCCACAGCCTCAGCCTCAAAGAGGTTGAGTAGATGTTCCAGGAGGACCTGGGGGGGGGAGGCCAGAGTGAAGTAGCTAAAGATGGTGGCGTAGGCCTTGTTGCGCTCTGCCGAGCTACCAAAGGGGCTTGGGGTAGCTCGGAAGTACTCCGAGTAGTTAAGCACTGGACCGGGACAGCGGCGCCGGTTGGTATTTAGGGTTGCACGTAACCACAAGGAGCCTGAGGTGCGTTGGCTGGGTTGATCGACTGGAGGTGCAGACTGGTGGAGTGCCGACTGGCCACTTGGAGATGCAGATTGTCGGAGTAGTTCTCGGTCCGATTCGGCTGGACGCTTGGTGGTGCGGGCTATAGGAGTAGTCAGAGCGTGGTGTCGGTTGGCCACTTGGAAGGGGGCGGATTGTCGGAGTAGTCCTCGAGGGGAATAGTCCTCTGTGGAGGTGTCAGCTGGCCGCTTGGAGGTGCGGATTGGCGGGCGGAATCAACTGGAGGTGCGGACCGGTGACCAAATTGCTGCGCCTTGGATATGGGCTATCCGAGGAGTTGGTGGTGTCTTGGTTAATCAAGGCCGGGCCTGCTGTAAGGTGACAATGGGGACGTTGATGGGTGAGTAGTATGGTTAAGACTGACTGCTGTACGGGTACACTAGGCAACACTAGGGGACCGGGACCGGTACACTAGGCAGGGCTAGGGGGCCAGGACAGATAGTAGGCTTGTCGTACGGGTACAATAGGGATGACTATTGGACCTGGACACGTTAACCAATTTATTCTACTACTAATCATTTTAGGAGCAAAAGAGTGAGCTTTGCTTGCCTTTGCAGGAGGATTGCTTTTCTAGTGCTAGCCTGTAATTTTCGATTGCAGACGCGTCTTTCGGTCGCAGCAATCCATTCATACGAGCTACCGTGATACAGTGACACAGTGATACATCTTCTCTGGTGATACAGGGAATCAATCGTATCGATCGTATTCCTTCTGGTAGGGAGTGTAGGCTTGCGCGTTGTTGGAGGAATCCTTTGCCGGCTTGTTGAGGCTATCGGGGTCTAAGCGTGTGCTTAGAAGCTATTTTCAGTGATAGTGAAATCTACTAGATTTCTACTAGATTTCCCCGGTCTGGCCCTCTACCGCTTGTGGGGAGTGCCACGTGGCACTACCATTACTTTCATTTGGCTCGCTACATCAATTCACTTTTGCTGTTGTTTAGATGAAGACCTAAAAAATAATACCCTACTGAAAAAATAATAAGAGATTATTATTAGTATGTCAGAGCAATGTCCGACACCTCTCTTAGCAAAACGCGTGATTTCACCGTAACGGTTGAAATCTCTGACACTCTAAGATAACCACTTTACAGTAAAACTAACCAATCACATTCAACCGGATTCAACCATGGACGAACCTTCTCCGCGACCAAAAGACCAAGCCGGATGCAATTACTCAGCCAATCAGATTGAAGGTGTCACTTTGCACTTCCCCCAGCCCGAGCAGCAGCAAAACGCAAACGCAAACGCAACAAACACACACACTTCAATCCTGACAAACCGAAAAGTACATAAAGACACAAAAAACGGCTAAAACGTCGAAACGTCGAAGCAACCAAAACAAGGACGAAACAGCCAAAATACTTGCAATTTCAACCCAAAATAACACTACTATCCTCAACAAAACACTCCCCTTCATCTCCAGCAACAAAAATGTCCTACACAAGTGGCCTATTTGCCAGAGCAGCACGACATGTTCAACAGGATGACCTCAATGGTGTCCCAATGAATACCCAACTTGCCTACGGTCGCAAAGGGGCAGAGTTCCTTGAGTTTTGCACTACCATATTCGGCTACCTTGATTATCCACAAACAGTAACTGAAGAGAAGGTGTTTGACTTCCTTTTCTATCAGGCATATCGATCCCATAGGAGAAGAGGCCAGAGGCCCAAGAGGGAGATGGGAACACCACAAATATTTGACCCCGCTGACTATGGCGCCATGATGGCCAAATACAACAATAGTAGTAGTAACAACATGAATCGCGAATCACTGTTGGAGCTGGAGCAGATAGAACAGCATGATCCTGTAGGCTATGGCACTGTGAATCAATACTTGTGTTCCATTCTCAAAATATTGCGGCATCAGTGAAGTCAAAATGCCAACAATCTTACAAAGGAACACATCGGATCTGAAAGAGTCACCCAACTGCTGCGAGTTGTTCAAGTTCAAAAGAAGAAGATTGCAAGAATGAGATTCAATGAGAAGATAGATCATGCCCTTTCACCATACATGAATGTGCAAAACATCGAGCGAATAGAGAATTTCTTGTTCTTTAAGAATTGTTACAAACCAAATTATCATGTGGCATCCTTGAGAGACAGATTCTGTTTTCTTATGACACATGGAGGCGTTCTCCGCAGCAAGTCCTTATTCAAATCCGAGCTGTCCGATCTGTGTGATCTTATCAAATATGATGAAGGCACACACGCCTGCCAGATCCTAATTATGCAAATAATAACAGGCAAAACCAACGGTCAGAAAACTTTATATGGACACATTATGAGACATCGAAACGTTAACATGTGCCCGATTGGTGCGTTGGGCTTCTATTTGATGGCACAATTCCATTCAACGCGCGAGCTTGCTGACTATGACTTTGCAAGTAATGCCAATTGGTTTGACGTCAAATTACTCACAGATTGCACTAATAACTCTGACAATCGAGACTCAATCACGGACCAAGCGTTTGCCAATACAATGAAAGATGCGTGCAAGGCCTTGGGTATTGCTTCAAAGCACTTTCTTCACTTTGGATGAGGAACCGGTGCGGTTGCATGTGAGATGCAAGAGGTTGATCCCCAATACATCAAAATGATTGGCAATTGGAATGTTTATGTCAGAGAGGACCGATACTCTTCCAAACTCCCTTTGAAGGCTATGAGGGCATTGGCTGGGCATTCGCAAGATAAAGGGAGGTTCTTCTTGCCAAGAAGTACTATCAATCCACCTCCGGAGCTTCGTCGTCAAGTCTTCCCCTTCCTTGACAAGGCAATAAGCACCATCAATAATGTCCCAAAACCGACTGCTCAAGCTTTCTTTGAGCTCCTCCTCAATCTACAATGTGTGGTACTGCAGGACGCGGCCATCTTGTTGATACACCACCAAGGTAGAAAAACTGGCTCTTCTCCTTGCCTGCCTTCCAAACCAAACTGTTCAAGACTTATCAAGCAACACTCATTGACAAGGTCATTGCCGAAGCAACAATGGGAGCCGCTACTACCTCAATCGAAAGGAGTATCAATGTTGCCCTTCCAGGGGTTTGCAACCGGCTGCACAACATTCATTTGGAAGTCCACAATGTTTGGAAGGATGTTGGGAGGGTTAAGGCTTCAGTTACTGGCTTCAGACAAGAACAAGGTGTTGTCAACACCCAAGTTCACCACTTCCTGCAGCACATGCATGCGTATCAAATGGCGCCAACACTGACAACCCCAACAGAACCAACAATCGAGGACCCGCGGGATACTCGTCCAACAATAGGGTTGTTCCGTAACCACAAGTTGGTTAGGTTGATGTGGAATGAGTGGTTTGGACTTGGGAATTTTGTTGGTGTTGACTTCCCTGAAGGGGGTATTGAAGACCTTGAAAAGATTGGCAGTCGATGGAGAAAGCATTACAACTCAGCGGACCAGAAGCATTTCTCCAGACTCAAGTGTATTATTGGTTATGTGAAGAGTAGAGTTGTTGCCGGCGAATCCTTAGAGGCAGTACTGGAAGAAGGTGACACCTTAATGAAGGCAAAGAGGACCCTTTCAACAATTCACACCCATCTTCAAAAGGCCAAGTCCTTTAGACTTGATAGTCCCACCCCCAACAACGGATTGACATGCTGGGGAGCACCAGCAGCATCCCCGCCACCACCACCAAACACGTTGTTGCGAAGTTACGTAGTGGAATCACGTGCTTTCTATTTTCCTTTTGCAAATCACTCCAACCAATCGTGTCAACGGTCAATTGTGGAAATGGATCCCATTTAGTTGAGTATCGAAGAACGCGTCGTGTTCAGTTGAATATCAAAAAAACAGAAATCAATTCAAAAAAGTTATGGGATTTACCTCGGCCGGCGCGTTTAGTCGCAGCAGGTAGGGCTGTCTTAATTTATGTTTGATCTTCAGTTCTTCATATCAGGAGTGGGAATCAATTTGGGTTCGGGTTTGACTTTGATCATCTGTGGAGTTAGTACAAGTTAGTACAAAACCTACGCTGACTGAAAAAATAATAACTAGGGTTATTATTTATTTTTAGTATAAAATAACTGTGTTATTATATACTACTTTCTAAAACCGCGCGCGCGCAGGTCTGTAAGACAGTCTGACAACTGCTCGATTCTGGTAAAAATAATGAAGTCTGAAAGAATTTGGTACAAAATACAGATAATCCTATTCACTAGATTAAACAAAAAGAATACTCCCTAGTAGTACGGTAGGTAGATGGTTATCTTTGGTATCTTCTTGATTTGAACTCCAACCTATCATTTTCCGTTTCCTTACTGGGAAACTCTCCCAAAAAGATGTTTCTTCAACGATTGGATCCATACTATGCATCATTGTTTCTCCTATGCTACTATGTTTGTTGTTGCTTGTTCTTTTGAATACACATATGCTGGGTTCCAAGTGTTCGTCACACAAACGAGATTCGGGGTTCTTCGGGAATCACGCGCATATTTGGGCTGAACTCCACTGGTCCCCCTTTGTAATTTCACCCTATTTTTTGAAATTAATGTCAAACTCATAATATTTTGATGCACAGTACATTTTCCTACCCCACTGGCCTCTGTTTCCGGATTAGTGGCATGTTACTAAATTTGATGCCCGAATCAAACAGTGCATGATCGCAATTTTTCAATCTCAATCGTTTCCTCATTTTTATTGTTATTACTGGCTATCATACAACGTTAGTAACCATGGTGGTACGCACTCCCAAATATCAGGTATATTGTGTACGTTGCTACCGGGACTCTCCTCTGATCACTACTGGTTACGGAAAGAAGAAGAAGGTTACCAAGAAGAAGAGCCCCCCCTTGTTTACAAACAAAGAATACGGGAGTAGCTGTGTCACATAATCTGGGTACATGTTATTCTTATTAGTACTAGTACCGGTGTTTGGGGGTAGATGATTTTGCATCTTCCTTTTTTATACGTAAATCGAAGAAGCTAGAGGATGCTAGTGAACAATTAGATCTAACGAACACCCGTAATGGTCCACAGATTAGTGGCGTATCACCAGAGGTGCTCACCAATCAAGTTAGGTACGACCCTTCTACCGAACCAATGGAGCGTGCCTTGATTTGTCAGGAATTAGTAAGCAATGATGGCAATGACTCTGTTTCTGATGATAATTGTTTTTTTCCTAACGATGACGATGACGAAGAAGTAATTAACAGCAAAGCCCCCCCTCTTTGAGTGTTGATAGAGAAGGCAACAAAATGACTGTTGATGATTCCCCCCCTCCTGATTTGAACATGGCAATTATGACACCCAATGTCGGAAGGCATGTATCGGATGAACTGAAGGTGAAGATCAAGTTAATGAAAATCATGCAGAATCATAGCATTCCTTTAGTTGTAGAGAAGGAATTGTATGAATGGGCTATCAAATCCAAGCGGCTTAATTTATTTTCATGGACAAAAGGAAATCTCATACAGATCAGATCAGGAGTCATGAAGGATATTTACACAAATGTGCCTGAAATAGAAGGTGATTAAGTGCTACAGCACTATCATGAATAATCCATCACTAATGGATGAGGTTTGATGTGTGTGTGTGTGTGTCTGGCCGCACGGGTTCCCATGATTGATTAACCAAATAACGGAATTGGTATATTGAGTGATTCCCACCACAAATAAAGTAATAAACGACCAGAGTCATAAAAAAATATTCCGGAGTGAATAATTCAACACACAAATATTTTTTATTAAGTATCACTCAGAGCAAATTTGGAATTTGGAATCTCTAAATAAGAAACAGTAACTGTCTGTTTAATCACTACCAGCGCCACCTGTTAAGTATTCAAGGATGGCCGGCAGTTGAAAATTCCAGAATTTTTCATGTTATCCTTTTGAATACACACAGGGGATTCTAGTGTTTACTTATCGATCTGGTTTTAAATGATGTCTTGGCTGCTTCGTACCTTTTAAGCTGTTTTTTTTGTCAAGTGGAATGGTTTTTACCACTTAATGATTTCAAAATAAGAGGTGCACATGATTGATTCGTGGGTTGGGTGACTGAAATATTTGATTTTAGTATGATTCTAAGATTCCGTTGGAGTTTATTCTCTCTTAAAAAATCTGGCAGTCGAGGCTGCCTCGACTGCCAGATAATATTCGAAATGGAATAGATCTATTACTTAGAGAATAAATTTATTCGTCTGGTCCCGAACTTTTATTACTTTATTCGTGGTGGGAATCACTCATTGGGCGATTCCTGAAATACTTTTATGTACTATATAAACCGGAAATTTTCTACTTGACCAGTCTTTTTGGTACAAATTATAGTCGATGTGAGCTCACGTTGACTATGATTTGTACCGTTACACTTTTTTATTCTGGAATTTGTGACTGCAGTGACTGAATCCACATGTTCTTTTGCCTACTTGTTTATACTTCCACATGTTTCCCGTGCCTCTACTTCTTGTTTATACTTATCCATACAAAGAATTCCACATATATTCCAAAATGAGATTCCACATTCCAAAATGAGATTTATGTACGGTACTAGCCCGCCAAAAAAATTATGTACAAAATTTTCATTCCCGAAATACTAAAAACAGAAATATATGTACGTTATAAAAAAGTATTTCGGGAATGACCCATTAAGCGACCGAATAACAGAAATCGCTTGTTAATTAAGCGATCAATCGCTTAATACTTAATAACACGGAAATACGCATGTTAACAAGAGAATACGCGGAGAACTCCAATAGAGGTCCGGATTCTTAGATTAACCTACGGTACTAATAAGACCACAATTCAAATTACCAGTTACTCCGTATTACCTTAGGTATGAGTAAGATTATCCCTTGTCACTACGACCCCCTGCCTCCGATTGCGTCTCAGAGGTTGCGTCGTCAGCTTTTGGGTTAGGGAAAAACGTTCAACTAACAACTCCTCGAATTTGCTAAGTGCATTCAAATAGATCTGATTCACGGCAGCGGTGGTGACGAACTGATCATTTTTTAGGGTTTATCTAAAGTTGTACGAAGTACGTACTTGTTTGCATCGTGTTGCGTTATTGCATAGCAGCTGCGTCCATCGACCCTTCCAAAACTCTGCTGACTCTCGATCCACTGGCACGACTCATAGGTACAATCGGATCCTCAACAGCGGTAGATGCAGGATCCTTCATCTTCCGACCCATCGGAACTGCAATTGCAGACGCCGAGGAGGAAGTTTGATCCCAACCGGAGCCCCAGTAGCTATTGCCCAACCGTACCAAGGAGGTTCGCACTCCCTGCGACGAATCAATAGTAATAGTATCACGAATAGCGCCCGAAGGGTTGGCATCAATAGTAGCACCGGATATCTGTTGTTCTTGTTGGTGTTGCGTCCTTGTCTGCTGCAATATCCTTTGTCGCTCCTCGTCCATGATATCCACCACCGTCCGACAATCGTCCACCACAACCTTTGTGGATGGGGGTCGAGGATAAAACGAAGGAATGTACAAAAATTCTTCCGACATAGCATCGTCGTCCTCTCCGTTTCTCTCTGCTTCCTTCTTTGCTCGACTCGGTCGACCTGTTTCGGTATTCGTGGAGGCAACTCCATTTTGTTTTTCTCTCTTCGTACTTCCATCAGCAACCTTGATCTTTTTGTTTGCAGATTCCATGTCCACGTCGCCGTCTTGATCCTTCGTATAATTATTATTTGAGTCCTGCTGGCCATTGTTGTTGTTGTTGTTGTTGTTGTTATTTGTGCTGTCTAATTTTCGTTTGTGTTTGGCATCTAAGCTTCCCCAGGAAGAACCATTTGTTGCTGCCATTTCACTCGACGTATCCTCTTGCGATGGCACAAATACATCGTCCGGCAGAGCTTCCAATTCATCGAGTGCCTCCTGTTCTTGCTCGGCGGCCTCATCGGCATCGACGTCCACCTTGCGGAAGGGGCTCGTAGCTTTTCCCGACGACAATCCTCCCGTTAATTTTGCCGGCAGAGCGTGTGGGTTGGCGCAACTCGCAGAGGCTCGGGGAAACAACGGCACGCCATCGGGATACGGTGCGTCCCAACCCCGTCGTTTTCGTCGGCGTCCTCCTCCTCCTCCTCCTCCGTGGGTGCTCATAATAATATCCCCGCCCCCCCCGTGTTGATCACCGGCATCGCCGTTCTCGATCGAAGAAGGAAACACCTTTCCTCCCGCAGGACCACCCGCGGAGGCCTCGCCTTCGCCGGTCTCGCCGTTGGCATTGTCTGTGTCGACATCAATGTCCGCATTCGCATTCGCATCGGCATTCGCATCGGCATTCGCATCGGCAGCAGCATTCGCATCGGCAGCATCATTCGCGGCAGCAGCATTCGCGGCAGCGGCAGCATTCGCGGCAGCCATGGCCATGGACCGTTCCATCAGATAGTCTTCTTCGTCTTTTTCTTCCAACCACTTGGGACCAAACACAAACGAAGCCAGGCCTTTCCAGCCGGTAGAGGACTGAGAAGCAGCAGACGAGGAACCATTGTTCGGTTGGGTTGTGCCACCGTTGTTGTTGATCGCCGAATTGGATACGGCCGAGAGACCCCCACCGTTGGAGATGGCGTTGGAGTTGGCGTTGCTACTGCCGCTGCTGCTGTTGGCGATCCCGTTCGGAGAGGTTCCCTCGGATACCACCACCACGGCTGTAGTTGTAGTAGCAGCTGTAGGCTCGGAAGAAGCACCGTTTGCGATTTCTTCTTCCTCGTCTTCCGGTTCTTGCAGATGCAGGCGCCCCACGGCGGGAGACGTCACCAGCTGACAGGCCTGAAAGGCATCGAAGACATTGACGTGCGCCGATGTTCGGCGGGAGGATTCCGCGAGATGGGACAGGGCTTGTCCCGTCCTCGTCAGGTGTTGGAGCAATATATCGGCCATCACGTCCAGGGCTTGTTCGGTCATGCTGTCGATGCCCAGATGCAACGCCGCGCGTCCAACGGCCCGCCGGGCAAGTTCGAAGGAGTACACCGAGTCCTTTACCACCGTCACGGCATCCGCCATCTTTCTTTTGTTGTTGTTGTTGTTGCTGTTGTGACAACTAAAACCGTGCTGTGCTGTGCTGTGCTGTGCTGGGTTTCGGATTGATTTGTATGTATGTGCGTGTGTGTGTGTATCTGGAACCTTTTTGTCTCTGTGAACGGTATGATGATGAACTGTATGCTTGATGTCTGGAATTGTTTTTCAATTGATTGACTGATGGATTGACTGATGGATTGACTGATGGATTGACTGATGGATTTCCTTGCTATCGTCGTTGTCAACGAGAAATACGAAGAAATGAATGAATCGAAAGCCGAAGAAAAACTCAAGAGATAGCTAGAATCGTGTCGTCATTATATTATCAACTGCAAGAAAGGGGATGTGTATTGTTTGTTTGTTTGTTTGTTTGTTTGCTTGATTGATTGATTGATTGATGATATTGTCGAGGCTTGGAGGGTTCTGTATCTGATGCTCTAGCTAGCTAGACAACGACATAGAGAGACGGCACCGAAGATATCACAACAATGGCAATCTACCAAGTACGGTACGGACCGTAATACGCAGCAATGCACATCAAAACGCGAAGCAAAGCAAAGCATTTTGGCGTATTAGTAAGAAAGTAACGTATTTGTCTTCTGCCGAGGGCAATCGCAGGACCTGGCACCGAACGTTGCACGAAATAATATTGTTTTTGGTTTTCTCAACTGCGAGTACGAGTTCGTACGGTACTCGTACTCGTACTCGTAATCTTACGGTACCGTACTCGTACGGTAGGATACAAACCTACAAAGCAAGCTTAAGCACAGCCAGTGGAACGAAAACTCGTACTCGTACTCGTACTCATACTCGTAGGTACCGTACGGTAGTACAATACGGAAAAAAGATTATGATGGTAGTACTCGTATCGTACCGGTACCGTACCATAGGGTTCCATCGTTTGGACTGGTCTTGCTGTCTTGCTGGTCTTAGTTTCTTACTGTCTTCCCTTGGCTTTCATACGGTAGGTATATTCACTTTGTACTATGCATAGATATAATAGATACGCGTGGTCTCGTTTCCGATTTTGATTGATTCGATTCGATTCGATTCGATTCGATTCCTTCGAGCTCAAGCTCCTCTCCCGGCTTTTCCCAGGAATTCCAATTCAATCAAAATTGACAAAAATTGATCAGAACCGCGTTTCAAACATGAATGACTGGCTGAATGAATGAATGAATGAATCAGCATGTGCATGTTGTTGTGACATCAGCCTTCTCGCAAAGTACCGGCATGTGGGTTGTTGCCATTCGTACAAATCTGTACTACACGAACGGTTCGTGCTCGTACTCGTAATTACTCGTACTCGTACTCGTACAGGAACGATAACCCGTGCCGGTGTTTATGTTTTTCGAAGATTCTTCTAAAATAAAAATGGCGGAAGAAGAGTGATGTTTCGAATCAGGCGCAGGAAGACCTTTTGTTTCGAAAAGTTTCCTTCCTGGACTTTTCTTCGACTGCCTTCGAATACCGGTACAGTGCGGTAATTACCGGTACGTACGGCAAATATTTTTTTTGCTCGGCTTTTTTCGGTCGGCAACCGAATATTATCTCACCGGTGGTGGCTGTGAATATCACCGATACTATAGCTGAACTCTGTTACGGCTTTACGTTTATCACTGTGTTAGAAGTATTGCTATTAGTATTATTTGATTGTTGACATCCATCGCGTGACAGGCTCCACGATTCAACAGAAGGGTACGAGTACTCGTACCGGTATTTCTTACTGCACACACAACTACAATTTGGAAAAAATAGTACTGTAATACGAAGTACGAAGTACGAAGTAATAAGAAGAAAAGTACAAGGACGCCACAACAGGATCTACAACGACAGTGTTTGGTTGGGTTGGGAAAATAAATAAATAATAATGTCGGCATCCTTGAATCTCGCTGGCAATGCGAACATCGCAAGAGCGATGTCCGGGGCAGTCGCCGTTGTCGTTTGTGGGACAGCAGCGATGGGAGCTTCTTCGTACGAAGATTGCTTGGTGCTTTCTCGGCAACAAAATGATTCACCACAAGACAGTAACAGTAATAGTCATAGCAATAGTCATCCTACGAAAGAAGCAACACCGGTACCCCAACGATACGAGAACACAAGAGCAAGTCCTCTGTTTGATCTGGGTCGACGAGGCTCGTCGTCGTCGTCGTCGTCGTTGTCGTCATCTATGTTGCCGCCATCCATTTGGCAAACGTTCCAAAAATTGAACAACAACAACAATTATATCGGATTCGACAACGACAACGCCAACGCCACCATGACGTCCGTGTGCGAAGCAGAAGAAAAAAGCCGACGCAACAGCAACAATTACAATCACAAATACAAATACGACGATCCGTCCTTCCCGAATTTGTCGAGATTCGGTCCGGATTCCTATCTGCGTCGCTATCTCACACCGAAAGTCTACGCGTCTCTCAAGGACAAGACGACGAAAAACGGCGTGACCCTGGAAGACCTGATCCGATCCGGTGTCTCGTTGCCGTGGGGTGCCAAACCTCCCCGCGGGACGGGGGTCTACGCCGGTGACGAAGAGTCTTATCACGTGTTTGCGGAATTGCTGGTACCGATCATCGAAGACTATCACCGGTACCATTTTGTCGAGCAGAAGAAGAAGCAACGGCATCAGCAACAATCGGGGATGTCACAGTCGAACTCGAATACGAACTCGAATACGAATAATTCGAATTCGAACTCTTCGTTCGTGACCGCCATGTCACCGGCCATGGTGTTGGAAGACGGCCCGATGTACGGTCGAAACAGCAAGAAGAGCAGCGGCATGATGTTGCGCCGACAATTCACGAGTCTCAATCGAAATTCCGTCCTCAAACAGAAACTGGATCCCACCGGGGATTACATCTTGCAAACGCGCATGCGGGTCGCTCGGTCCATCAAGGGATTCCCGTTTTCTCCCGTCATCAGCCGGGCGCAGCGACGAGAACTGGAAGATTTGTTTCGGCGAATGCTCGACGAAGACTGGAACAACGACAGCGACGATCACGCGACCAACCACAACCACAACGACAACGACGCCGATCACATCGACGACGACGACGACGAAGGCGGATTTGGCTTTGGAAAAATCATCAACAACCACGGAGGTCTTCGCTATGGAAAATATCTACCCGTGATGGACATGACGAACGAACAACACGACGACCTCATCTTTCGTCACATTCTCTTTCACGACCCGGACGAATACAACATCTCGGCGGGGATCGGCAGGGATTGGCCGGACGCTCGAGGGATTTATCTGAACAGCAGCCACAACAGCAGCAACAGCCACAACAGCAACAGCAACAGCAACAGCAACAGCAGTGCCCACGAGAATCCGGATCTGATGATCTGGCTCAACAAGGAAGATCACATGCGGGTCATAGCGACCAGCAACGGCGGAGATCTCCTGGCGGTCTTTGCCAGGCTCTCCAAGGCTTTGACGCAGATCGAACAATCCCTGCACAAACGGGGGCACGCGTTTGCCAAACACCCCCGCTACGGATTCGTCAACACGTCCCCGGAGAATCTGGGCACGGCCTTGCGTGCCAGTGTCTACATCAAGCTATACCGACTCGGACAACAGCCCGGCTTTGAAGAGATGCTGGACAGGCTCCGGTTGGAGACGTCGAGCCGGTTCAAAACCAACAACAACAACAACAACAACAATAACGAAGGAGGAGGAGGATCGTCACCCGGTGCTGGTCACGGCACGCACACGAACCCGCAACCGTCGTATACGGGCATATTCGACATTGCCAACGCCGAACGACTAGGTCAGAGCGAGGTCCAACTCATCAATACCATGATCAATGGAGTCGGGCGGTTGATCGAACTGGAAAAACGATTGGAGCAAGGAGAAACCGTCGATCTCGAAGAAGTGCGATAAAATACTACGAAGTACAGCACAGTACAGTACAGTACAATACTTGTACGGTACTACAAAAAATTCACACGAACGAACGAATGAATCAATCGTGACATTGCGAGTTGTACATAACAATATTATTATAATACAGTAATCATGCAGAAGAGCCGTTTGGGCAAACAAATATTCGTGCTGCGAATGTTGAAAATCATCGCTTGTTGACTGTGATGATGGATGGATGAATGGATGGATGGATGGATGGAAATCCCTTTTTGCGACTCAATTCGTTGCTCGAAAAAAGATATGCTTTGGACCGCCAAAACAGAATCAACTACGAAGTACTCCGTAGTAAGTATGTCCTTTCGACCATATTGAATATACCATACGGTACACAAAATATCTATTAACTTTTAATAACATTTTTGCGATTGATTGATTTGGAAGAGCTCGCACAAGTAGGTATTACCGTATGATCCTTGTATCGTATTTCATATTGCTTCGAATTATTTTATGTTGCCCAAATGAATTTGTTTTTGTGTCACGCGGTGAATCTTGACGCAATAGCGTTATCGATCAACTGCTCGGTGATATCATCCATCGCCCGAGACAGCTCCAATTCAGAGCTTCTCGTTTTTGTTGTCGTTTTCGTTTTTGTTGTCGTTGTTGAGCCGGTCGGTCGTTCCATGAGACCCGGGTCGAGCAACTCACGGCCGATACCGAGGTTCCCAACGACGAGGTTGTAGGTCAAGCGACCGACTATCCATTTGATGCCGCGCACGAATCGCATGGCGTCCCCCTCGGTCCCCGATTCAAAAACAAAACAGGTGGAATTTTTCAGCCGCAACAGCACGCAGCACTCGGGCACGGCGCGGGGAAAGTTTCCCAGTTGCTGCAGCAACACGTCGTCGTTGTCGTTGTTGTTGGTGGTGTGCTGCTCCAGCGAGTGAACGTCGAAAATGTTAAAGCCGTAATTCAGATCCTTGCGGTGGTCCGTCCAGATGAGCCGGGGCGCGCAGTACGTCCCATCGAGCAACCGGTATCCCCGTTTCAGGCGCACGATGACGTTTCGAGGATCCATCGGGCACGTTTCTTGGTGCCAGAGCAACGATTCTCCCTTCGTTACAAATTCATTGATGAATGCGGCTTGGTGGACGAAACTCGAATCATTGTTGTTGTTGTTGTTGTTATTGTTATTATTTGGTGATTCGTCGTCGTCGTAGTGGTGGTGGTGGTGATACGGATTCGTTAAAAACATCTGCCAACTCGGTGGTGGCGGCATCGGCATTGGCATTGACATCGGCATCGACATCGGCATCGACATTGGCATCGGCATTCCATAGTGTGCGTAGTCGGTAGCATTCGAATGGCCGGTGGTGCTGATCGAGAGCGCTCTTTCCGCGGACTTGCCCCTGTATTTTATGGGTGAGTATTTGTCGGACCCGTCCGTGCGATCATCCCCCGTCGAGAGAAACGATGCCGTCATTTCTTCCGGAACGGTGGTATCCACGGAAGGGTCGTACGAACGATCCACGGACGATTCTCGATCTCGATCTCGATGCGACGATCGTCCTCCATTCTTCTGCGATCTTCCACGATGTTTGCTGTTGCTGTTGCTGTTGTAGTTGCTGTTCTTGCCTCTCCTCCTCCCCGATCCCCTTGCGCTTTCAAACGTATCGTCGTCGTTATCGTCGTCGTCGTCGTCGTCGTCGTCGATATCGTCGTCCGAATAATCGTCTTCGGTGTACCACCCACTGCCCGAAGACGCCGATCCGTATTCGCTTTCTTCGTACTCGCTGGTTAAGCCACTGTCTCCTCTTCCTCCCCCGCGATGGCACCCCCCACCGCCGGTGCACTGGGCGATGCGCTCAAATATTTTTGTCCCCTCGACGTTGTCCAGCACGCACCCGATAATGGCCGAGCTTCTGTTTCTGCCGCCGCCAAAACGGTGTTTGTGTTTGTGTGTGCGTGTGCGCGTGCGCGTGTTGGACCCCGACGCGGCCGTGTACGAATAGTCGTAGTTGTCGTTGTCGTTGTCGTAGTTGTAGTTGTCGTCGAGTGCCCGCCTCTCCCGGCGCTTTCGAGCCTGCGCAATCTTCATCTTCCGTTTCCAGTTGTCGCGTGTTTCCATCTTGATCTCTTGGTCCGACTTGATTTTTTTTGGTTTGCCGCTCGCGGTTCGATTTCGACTTCGACTTCGATTTCGACTTCGACTCCGATTCGGGTCTTTGGGGGGAGGATCCTGCGCCCGACCAAGGTTGCCATTGACGTTGCCATTGACGTTGGCGGAGGATTCCACTTGAAAACTGCTGTTGTCCCTCGTTCGCGCCATTGGAGACGACGCCCTGACATTGCAGTTGCTATTTCCCCGGGCCGTGGCCGTGGCAATGGTGGGCATCTCCTTCTGCCACCTTGCCATTGGGTGCAGTGCCTTCGTGGCTGTGGTTGTGGTTGTGGCTGTGGTTGTGGCCGAATAACTACTTGGCATTGGCGCCTGGTGTTGGTGTTGGCGGTGATCGAGATGTAGTTGTAGTTGTTGCTGTTGCTGTTGCTGTTGCTGTTGTTGACTCGTATTCCCCGGGTCATTCGTGTTCGCACCGACGACGTTAACCTTCGTTGTGAACACAGAGGTAGAAGCGCTGATCAATCCTTTTTTCGAGGAGGCATAAACATGATTGGGGTTGTTGCTGTTGTTGTTGCTGCTGTTGTTGTTTCTGTTGCTGTTGGTGTTGGTGTCTTGGCCACTCTTCATCGGTTCGTTCGGTACACGTATTTCGTTTCCGCTTGTCCGAAGATTCTTTCGAAAATACCGCGCCAAGTGTTCTTCGGAAGAAACGCCGCTATTGGGAACGGATGTGGCATGTGGGTGTGGACCGATGCTGTGGTTCAAATCTTCCTGCGAGAATTTTCGGTTGAAAATTCTGGATGTATCTCCGTCCATCGTCACGACAACGACAACAAATAACAAATAACAAATAACAATGCGGTACTTCTAATAACGATATCCTCGAATCGCGGGCCTCCTTGAAAATCCTCAATATAGTCCGCACCCTGTTCCGCTCCGCAATGCAAAGAGCATATAAACGTGCTCCTCCTTGCAGTCTAATCACACTATCGTAATTCAATTATTGGTCGGTTGTTGAATACGAAGTGTACTTCGTAATGAATTGATTGGGGATTGACGCATACGGTGGTAATCTTACTCGTACGAGTAACTTACGAATAGCACTCGTACTCGTACTCCTACCGTACGGTACCTGTACGGATTGATGCTAATCTTACGGTTCGGTCGTTTGGCAGGATACACTCGGGGACATCCCCCTCTGCAGAGTCGTGGTTGAAGCACACACACACACAGACACAGACACGCACAAACGCAAACCAAAAGGAACCGTCGCTCTACCGGACTCAAGACTTCTACGGTAGCAAGGCAGAGCCACATTCCACTTTCAAACACACATGCCGGTCAATCTTACTCCGTAGACAACATACAGTAATTACGGTAAGATTACGGTACTATCGTACGGTACGTACTTTATTTTCGCAATCGTCGTAGATTGTTGCGCGCTCTTTGGTCGATACACCATTACGGAGAAATAGTATCAGTATAGTATGAATAAGGAATAAATTGGATCTCAATTTTTGTCCGCATGGCAGCAAAACGACTTGTATTGGATTTTGCACCCTAAGTAACCACAATCCTTTGGTCGCGCTGTGCGCGAATGATCGGAGTTCGAGGTTGGTCACTATGATTTCGTCTCGCGTTACGTATGAGTGCCTGTAAGATTACTACCGGTACGTACTATTGAATACGGAGTAGTAATTACATAGAAGTACGTACGGTACGGTACGAGTACTTCGTAATTGCTTCGTAATAAAGTTCGATACTGTACGGTACGTACGTAGTACGTACTCGTATCTTAAAAAAAGGACGAAGAAACAATGGTAACGGGACGAACTCATACCGTACGAGTAAGTGTGTAAAATAGGGTGACCGTTTTGAGACAGCTTTTTTTTCGATCCCCTTCTACACCCATCGATTTGGGTCCTGTTAGTCTTATTGATCTTATTCTCCACCTGGAACTTCTCGACCAAAGTAATCACCGCGCCAGAATTGGCAAGGGCAAGAGCTCTCCATAGATACCCAATTTGCAGGGGTTGCGCGCGCCGGAACCCCTTCCAACTTTATGATTCTTCCGGTCAAGAAAATCACGAAAAATTATGAAACACTCCATTACCACACCCATCAGAATACCAAGTGGTCTCAACCAACCCATTCCTTAACCGTAGCATTAAATCGACCCGCTACTTGGCATTGCCTTCCTTACACCAAGATCAACAAGACCTGCAAGTTTCGGATTGATTGGACGCGTCCTACAGGAGAAAAGAGCTTTAACAACAGCAACATCAAGTCGTCGTTGAAGGGCAAAAAACTGAGAAAACTCTGAAAATCCTCCCATATCAGGAACAAGGATCCCTCTGCTCGCGGCAACAACAAGGCAACCCCACTACAGGGTAAATCGATACTTATCAAGTACAAGAAGACCCCCAAGTTGGGGCTCAATCGGACCAGTCGATTTAAAAAAAAACAGCCACAGCCACAGTGACACCCCCAAGGGCCCAAAAAACAACGTCAAAAATCCCCCCATATCAGCAACAAGGATCCCCCTACTCGCGGCAACAACAAGCAAGCCCCACTACAGGGTAAATCGATGCTTATCAAGTACAAGAAGACCCCCAAGTTGGGGCTCAATCCAACCAGTCGATTTAAAAAAAAACAGCCACAGCCACAGTGACACCCCCAAGGGTCAAAAAACAACGTCAAAAATCCCCCCATAGCAGCAACAAGGATCCCCCTACTCGCGGCAACAACAAACAAGCCCCACTACAGGGTAAATCGATACTTATCAAGTAGAAGATGCCCCCCAAGTTGCAGATCGATCCTCCCGGTCGTTTCGAAAAAAACAACTCCAGCAACAACAACACCCCCCAGGGCCAAAAAACTCCCCCTACAGCAACAACAACACACACAGTTGGCGCTGTGGCAAGGGGCGCCTCCCTTCCCCCATGCAAGTTAACAAATAACGCGGCTGTTATTCTAAACCATTCACACACTGGTACTATCACCACAGCAACTGCTATGTTAATTGCGGGATTTACACAGGAGGAGAGCAAGAATCGGTCCCTACAGAAGAGAGTATTGCGGAAGAAGGCCAAACTCTTGGAAGACCAACAAAACAAGAAGGCTGCCCCCACTCCCCCCCCACCGCCGCCGCCGCCGCCACCATCCCCTGCTGTTGTTGGTGGTGGATCGAATGGTACCAGCGTTTCGACTGTAACCAATCCAAGTGGACTGTTGGATCCCCCCCTCGAAAAAAAACGCCGAATAACAACAACAACAACAACAACAACAAAAGAGCCCATACAGCCTCAAGCAACACCAATGGAAGCACATTGTCGACGGCGACGACGACGGCAACAGGAGCAGCGCCAGCAGCGAGTACAGCAGCGTTGTTGGAAAAGGAAAACTCCCCCCCCCCCCCCCCCCCCCTTGCAAAAAGAAGAAAATCAATCCACCAACATTGTTGTGTCTGAAACGAACAAAGCCGACTCCACACCAAGTCTTATGTGATTCAGCTAATGAGCAAGCTATCAGGGTTCGATTCAACCATGCATGGAATGAAGCAAGACGGAAATACAAGCACCAGGTGCAACTCCCAAAGGGTGTGGCTTGTTTGTCAGCGTCACAAATCTGTGACGAGGTAGATGAATTGTACGGTGTAAGTATTAACCCGAATACATTGCCGAATCGAGTTCGGGAAGGACTCATGGGTCCACCACGCAGGGGGCGAAGACCGGTGCTTGCAGAAGTGGTGGAAGATGCTCTTGGCGAAGCAATTGAAACGTATGTTGCATTGACCGCAGCGGGGATGAAGGAAAAACCTGACCGGCAGGTAATCCTACAGAAGCTCACAGCGTGCATAACTAATGGTGTCATTCCAGCGCCACTGACTGGTCCTGTTTTGTTATTCAGAAGGCTGCAACCACGGTTTGCAGATGGGGTGGAAGTATCTAACCTGAATTCGCAGATGGAGGAACGGCGTGCAACATACGGAACACATAAAAATATTAATGAATGGTTTACAACCCTAAAAGAATTTTTCCTCGAGATGGGCTTCGCACGGTTGCCGACAAAGGAGGAGGTCGCTGGGGGACACGAAGGAGAGCTGTATTTCCCCCCTGAACAACTTCAACAAATAATCAATGTGGATGAAACGGGGCTATCACTGGACACGACGACGACAAAGTCTGGCGGACGTCCCGTCACCCAGTATGGACCTAGCAGCAGGGATCTTCCCGTGGGAGCAAGTCGTGCGAATAAAAGCAGTCACCGCATAACACTCCTCTGTGGTAGTTGCGCTTCTGGAGATCCCATCCCCCCCCATTTTCAGTTGAAAAGTATGGCTAAAGATGATTCGAACAAGCGGATTCAGGATTCGTTTTTGGAAGAGCTCGAACATCATTCAGTCATTGGAACATGGGGGTTCAACGAACCAACCAAGCGGTGGACTACAGTGAATTGTAATGCTAGTGCAGGGATGGATGGTACTGAGTTTACGAAGGTAGTGAAGGATGCATACATGCCCTTATTTCCAGATCTGGCTCCCGTACCTGGAAAGCGAGTAGTGATGTTGGTTGATTCGGGTCCAGGACGGGAGGACGATGAGTTGCAAATTATTACCGCCCCCGAAGGCCTCTATTTACTTACTGGAGTTCCGAATACGACTCATATTTGGCAACCAACGGACCAGAACTACGGACTGTTTAAAACTCTTTTCTGCAACAACAAGACGATGATGAATGACTCGCGCCGGGCAAGAGAGCTTACCATGCGATCTCACGATATTCCGCAGCTTGTATTTGGGGGACGCGAGGTGGACGAGAACAAGGGAGGTTACATCACTTTGAACAGGGCGTTTCACGACTCATTTTCTGTGGAAAAATCAAAGGCTATCTGGCGCCACATCGGTATTGTCCCTTTCACACGCAATTGTCTAGGGAATCGCAATGTAGCTCACGAGGTGACACTACGGAATGGTTCTGTAGACGTTGGTGCGGATCCAATGACAAGAAAGTTACTTGATCTCGAACTTCGCAACAGCAAGGCAGTAAAGTACATCACCGAATACGGATTGAAAGGGAAAGCGTTTGCTGCAAAGGCACCACGAAACAACGAGAAAGAGAAGATTGCATCTACTAAACCAGGTTCGAATGAGCGGATATTGAAATTGGCAAAAGCAAATATGGCAGGACAGAAATTCCGTATCACCGGTGGATTCGTCACTAACTCCAAGGATGTTTGGAAAGCGAAAGTGTTGAAGGAACGTATGAAAAAAATCGCGACGCTGAAGACTGTAAAGGCGCGCGCGGCTGCTTTTGCAAAGAAAAAGGGAGCAGCTGAGGCCTTAGTTGCAAAGTGTGGGGGCGAATTTGCTAGACTAGCGGTGCAACATTTGAAAGTGATTTATGATTGGAAGTTTGCAAAGAAAGTTGCTGCTGGAATGAAAAAAGAGCAAATAGTTGCTGCCCTAGTGAAAGCAAAGGATGATCCGCCGGTGGGCGCGGTGGAGTGGAGTGAGGAGCGCGATGGCGCTGAGTTGCAGCGGCTGGAGAAAGCAGAGATCGAAATGAAAGAAACACAATTGGGGAAGGCTATGGCAGAGAAATTAGAGAAGTGTGTTCAAACAATTAAGGAGGTGACTCCAGAGATGCTGGAGATAGCAGCCCTGGATGATGGGAAGATTGAGTACATTAAACGGATGCAAGCAACAAGGGTGGAACAGGAACCAACGCGCGACTTGGAGCTTAGAGCAGTGTAATGGGCGTTGTCGTCGTCGTCGTTTTGCCCTTCGACGACACCGCATTGTTTCGCCCTTCGGCGCCGCCGCCGTTGCTTGAATCCCGTCCCTCTGCACCCCCCAGTGTGGTGCAATTGAATTAGTTAATTTAGTATCTGTTGTTTGTTTGTTATTCAGTGCTGTTAAAGTAGTTGCAATTAGATGGATTAGGAAGGAAAGAAGTGAGAGGAGCTTCGAGTTTTTTCTGCAATAGAGGTGCAAAAAAATCGTCTCGGAAATTTCGAACCGATCCGAAATAGGTTCGAAATGAGTCATGAGACCAATTTAAATCATGAGTGTTATATTGAACATTTGGAGCTGGTACAAATTCTACAGAGGCCTACTTTGTCTCTTCGTCATTAACACACATACTCGTAGTAATGGGCCATTCCCGAAATAGTCTGGGTAGGGACCCAGATTAAATTCTGGAACATTCTAACCCAGAAACCAGTCAACGTGAGCTCACATCAAACCAGTTTCTGGGTCCCTACCCAGATTTGATTGAAATCACGCATGGAATTTGGTTTTTTGTTTCCTACACGCCCATGCTTATCACTTAGCAAGAATAAATTACTTTATCCATGGACAAATTCCATATTCCAAAAACGGTGAGACTTTAGACAAAATCTGGGTATGGTGATTTTTATTCATTCCCGAAATACAAAAATCTGGGTCCCTACCCAGCAGCAGACTATTTCGGGAGGAATCACCCAATAATACAGTACAAGTTAAGTGGTTAATGCCATGTGGGCACATCATAGTATGTACCGTGCCAGAATCTACAGAGCTTCAGCATACTATCATTGAGTGATTCCCCCCACCATAATATGAATAAATTTTTGTACCAAAGTACATACTACTTCTACTATTTACTTCTTAAGTACATAGATTTATTCATTACTGAATAAAATCTGGCAGTCAAGGGAGGTTCGACTGCCAGGTATTATTAACCAAATAAACAGCAACGCAATCTTAAAGCCAAACATTTCAGTCAGCACCCAAAGCATGAATCGTGTGCCAGTTACTGGTTCTTATTTAGGGATTCCAAGTTCAAAATCTGTCAGTTCATAAAACTATTTGTTCGTTGGGTGCGCCAAAAATCTAGTCAATCTATTCCCTCGTGAATGTTTTTTATCAACTTTTCACTCTGTGCTGGGGGGAATCACTTATTGAGTGATTTCCACCACCGTTTAGTGAATAAAAGACCAAAGTAATAAAAAATATTCCCGAGTGAATTGATTGAATAGCACCCAACAGATGAATATTTTTTATTAACTATTCACAACTCCTCCGAGTGAATATGGAATTCAGAATCGCTAAATAAGAAACAGTAACTGCTGTCTGTTTAATCACTACTCGTGCCACCTACCTGCCTCTTTGAAAGTTGATGCAGTCTCGACTGACAAATTATATTCCATACTTAATAAATCTATGTACTATGTGAATAGATTTATTACTTTGGTAGCAAACTTTTATTACTTTATTCATGGTGGGAATCACTCATTAATCTTTCAAAAATCTGAACCTCTCCATGACCCTCTTGAGAACCCAGCCTTAGAACCTCTATGATGCAAAATCTCCAAGACCGAATCCTTAGTATTGTAGTACCTATGATACGTTAGTAACACCTCTCTTCTACTTCCATATGGACACAGGAATACAAATGGCTCTTTTTCAAGGGGCCAAACAAAAGTCTTAGCTCTATCGAATTCCAAATTAGGCTTCATATTCTTATTCCTCACAAAAAACTGTCGTCAAAAACACTTTGTCTCAGGTTCCTACTTGGTATTTTGGCTGCGTTATCAGCAGCCGGAGCCTGTCACAGTCATTTACAATCATTAATTTTTGACCATACGTACAAACTCAAAATTCCTTATCACCATGGGAAATATTATGACTACTAGCCACTACACTCAAGTAATCCAGCATCCAAGCACATCACTGGTGTCATCATCAACAGCAGAGCTACAATCCAGTAGAAGAGCAGAGTGGTTCACCTGAAAATCCTGAAAACATGAACTGATTTCCTACTTTTGAATTGTTCCATCATGCAACGAAATGCCAGAACTGATGGGGATTCCCCCCAGCAGCCCCAAACACCACAGAAGACTCTGCAAAGGCCCCAGGGATTGATATTAGTGATACTGGTCCACGGGTTCAGAGCCTTTGGATGCTTGCTAGGCACGAATCCAGGTTTGATGATGGCTACGATAGTGATGATCAAAAAGGTCCATTTTTTATGCAATCCATGCCAAGGGGGACCAGGATAGACAAGCCTGGGCCTAATGCTGCTGCAGCAGCAACAGCAACAACAGCTGCCCTTGAGGAGGAGGGTTTGTCTTTGGAAGAGGATTCATCCACTGAGGAGGACAGCAACAACAATCCGCAAAATCGTTCTGTGGCTTGGCTCAGGAAAGAGCTGAAGCTTCGATGCCAACCAACATCTGAAAGCAAACAGGCTCTTGCTGGCTGGTTGGAGAAGGCTATTGGCCAAAACATCAAGTGGTTTAATACAGTGGAGGAAGCAAATGCTGCAACAAGTTGACCACAATGGGGACGTCAGGGAAAACGAATGGTCAGAAAACTTTATATGGCTGAGCTATGAGACACAGAAACGTTAACATGTGTCCAATTGGTGCGTTGGGCTTCTATTTGACGGCACAATTCCATTCAACGGCCAAGCTTGCTCAATATGACTTGACTTTGCAGATAATGCCTCTTGGTTCAATGTCAAATTACTCACTGATTGTAATAACTCAGGGAACTATCAACAGTCAATCACCAATCAAGCCTACGTCACCACAATGAAACAAGTATGCAAGGCCTTGGGTATCACTTCAAAGCATTTTGTTCACTTTGGCCAAGGAACCGGTGCAGTTGCATGTGAGACGCAAGAGGTTGGTTCACAATACATCAAAATGATTGGCAGTTGGAACCTTGATGTCAGAGAGGACCAATATTCTTCCAGACTCCCCTTGAAGGCTATGAGGGCATTGACTGGGCATTCACAAGATTGAGGGGGGTTCTTCTTGCCAAGATGTACTATCAATCCACCTCCAGAGCTTCGTTGTCAGGTGTTCCCCTTCCTTGACAAGGCAATAAACACCATCAATAGTGACCCAAAGCCCACTGCTCAAGCTTTCTTTGAGCTCCTCCTCAATTGACAATCTGTAGTACTGCAGGACGCCGCCATCTTGCTCCACCAAGGTAGGAAAAACTGGCTCTTCTCCTTGCCTGTTTTTGCAAATGACTTGTTCCACACTTATCAAGCAGCACTCATTGTCAAGGTCAGCGCTGAAGTAGGAGTGGAAACTACTACCTCAATTGAAAGGAGTATAGATGTTGCCCTTCCGGGGGTTTGTGACTAGTTTCACAACCTTCATTCAGAAGTCCATAATGTTTCACAGGACATTTGGAGGATAAAGGCTTCAGTTACCACCTTCAGACAACAACAAGGTGTTGTCAACACCCAACTCTGCCACTTCCTGCAGCACATGCATTCATTTCAACTGCCAACACCAACGCTAGCAACAGAAGCAACAACCAACGCGCCAAATAATACTCTAACAACAAGAAAGTTCTTGTTTTGTACCCATAAGCGGTTTCCTTGATGTGGAATGAGTGGTTTGGACCTGGGGACTTTGATGACATTGCCTTCCCCAGGGGTATTGAAGACCTTGAAAAGAGTGGCACCAGTCAATGGAGAAAGCAATACAACACAGCTGACCAGAAGCATTTCTCCTGACTCAATTGTATTATCAATTATGTGAAGGGTAGAGTTGTTGCTGGCAAATCCTCCTTAGAGGTAATACTGGAAGAAGGTGACAACTTAATGAAGACAAAGGCAAGGACCCTTTCAACACTCCACACTCATCTTTGAAAGACCAAGTCCTTCCAACTTCCCATCACCAACCAATTGACAATTGATTTGTGGCCCATCCCCAAAGCATCAAATACTTTGCAAGCCTTAAACACTTTGCCAGCAGTTTGACTTGTAGACTGTTGATTGGTTTCCCATTGTTGGTTGGAGAGGAGAGTCAATTGGATTGGAGCGGAGACTCGTCCATTGGAGAGGAGAGTTGATTGGATTGGAGAGGAGAGGAGAGCTGCCAATTCGAGAGGAGAGCTGATTGGAGAGCAGAATGGAGAGTCGATTGGAGAGCGGATTGTTGATTATTCTGACAAATCTCATGGTTGATTCAATTCCAAGATTGCTTTGCTTAGCATCTGTTCAGTAGATTGGGGGAGGAATCCCATGGTCAATTCGATTCCAAGATTGTTTTGCTTAGCATTGGTTTAGTAGATTGGTGAAGCAATCCTATGGTTGATTCAATTCCAAGATTATTTGGCTTAGCAAAGTTTACAGAGGCAAAAAAGATGCAGAGTTTTGTTCAAAATTAGAAATTATGAGCACTTTGTTGCAAGAGTAGAAATTGTGAATTGGAATTAGTCGTCATCTAGTAAAATTGTGTTTTACGTAGTGGAATCACATGCAAATTGTGAATCAGAGTTTTGTTTTGCAAATCACTCCTCCAAACAATTGTTGTGTCAACTGATTGTGGAAATGGATCCCATTTAGCTGAGTATCGAAGAACGCGTCGTGTTTAGTTCAATATCGAAAAACAGAAATCACTTTAGAAAAAGTATTGGGATTTACCTCAGGTGGTGAGTTTAGTCCCAGCAGGTAGGGCTGTCTTAATTTATGTTTGATCTTCAGTTCTTCATATTGATATTAAAAACTGGAGTGGTGGTCACTTCTGGAATGGGTTCAGGTTTGTCATCCATTGGAAGAGCATTAAAATAAGTGCCCAGTACAAAACCTATGCTGATAGGATCAATAGGAACTTAAGTTATTTTTACATTAGAGTATTAATAACTCAGTTGTTTTATACCACTTTCTAAAACCATGTGCGTGCTGGTGTGTCAGACAGTCTCACAAGTAAGAGTTTAGGTGCTATTTTTGGTATGACACCGTAGAGCCTGGTACATTTTCTACATGCAGCGAACCGCCAAAATTAACACCAAAACGGTGACCTGTCACTTCCAAAAATCTATACGCAGGTACAAACACACACAGCACACACACACACACACACACATACACACAAAACTGCGTAAAACATACAAACACACCAAGCATGTGGAACGTTTTTAAAAACCTCAGAATGCTTACTATTGTGCTAAAATGTATTCATATCTCCCATTGCGCACAATGAAATAAGCTACAATTATACCATTGGAAAGAGCACATTCTAATGCTTTTATACCTGTAGTGCCAACATTTACCTGGGCGTATTAATGGAGATAGCAAGTCAGCTGTAACAGGTGGCTGGCTATTTTTTTTACCATACATGCAAAACACTATGCAAAAGTACTGGCTCATAACCTGTTGAAAAAATGTGTTGAAATTAACGCCTAAACTCTTACTTGATTCTGGTAAAAATAATGGGTCATTCCCGAAGTACTTTTATGTAGTACATAAACCGGAAAGTTTTTACTTGACCAGTCTTTTTTACATAAATCATAGTCAACATGAGCTCACGTCGACTATGATTTATGTATACATACTTTTTTTTGGGGAATCCACATGTTTCGTGCCTCTACTTGTTTATACTTATCCATACGAAGAATTCCTCATATATTCCAAAATGAGAAAATGTTCCACATTCCAAAATGAGATTTATGTACTTATTAAATTCCTTTCGTGCACAGAAGTACTAAAGCTACCAGATGGTAGATATTCTATTTGTACGAATCAATGAGTCCCGTATCAACTAAAGTAATCGATTCCCACGGCATATCGATTCCCACGGTGCATTGATTCCCATCGCGCATCGACGGTGAGCAATCTCTGTTTTATAGTATTGCCATTGTTCTTCGGTGAGCAAACTCTGATTTCATAAAGTATCACATGAGCTACGGGAGCAATTCCTGATCTTAATGAACAGCAGTTGCAACGTATTCATCTCAATAAAAGAGATATCTTGCACTTCGGCAAGATTTCACTTTATCTCATACTTTTAACATTCAACTGATTTATATCCCAAAATTCACACTAGTTGCTACCAGCTACCTGTAATCTAGATTACTAAGGTCTGTCTCGCTGTATCTGAATAAGTTCACAGTAAGAAGAGATCTGGCGTTTCCATAGTCTCGCCTGTAGTCCGATTATCCGTTGTCAAAAGTATCCAACCACAATTGTCACACGTAGAGTACAATCGTTCGTCTACTAACACACTAACGCAGCGTTGCTGTTCTTCAGAAGCCTTTGAATCAGACCCTCAATGGACCGGATTCAGAAGGAAAATAATAGTACTAGCCCACCAAAAAATCTATGT
Source organism: Pseudo-nitzschia multiseries (assembly GCA_037355745.1). Lineage (NCBI taxonomy): Eukaryota > Bacillariophyta > Bacillariophyceae > Bacillariales > Bacillariaceae > Pseudo-nitzschia > Pseudo-nitzschia multiseries. Next base: position 7,802,317 of record CM074783.1, read on the forward strand.
AAAATTTTCATTCCCAAAATACTAAAAACAGTTATCTATGTACTACATAAAAAAGTATTCTGGGAATGAGTGATTCCCACCTAACGAAAACACATATAATTAATTAAAAAACACATAAAAAGTATGTGTTTTCTATATAGATGTATCCACTTCGGAATAAAATTTGACAGTCGACATGTGTCCGACTGACAGTTTTTATTCACTTAACTGACACCGAATAGATTTCAATGGAATCATAAAATCAAAGATTTCAGTCTGAATCAATCGTGTGCACCTCTTGCACCTCCTTTGCCGGCATGCTTTTTTGGTGATCATCGCTAATTTTGCCGAGCCCAAAAATTTTGAACAAAAAATCAACGAGAAGAAAGTCCGGAAAGAAAGCAAACAAGCAACAACAGTAACACTTGTCTCTCCAGCAAGAAACCAGAAATTCAACTTCAAGGATCGCAACACGGCAACACGGCAACACAACAACACGGCAATACGGCAATACGGCAATCATACGGCAACACGACAACACGACAACAAATTCTTTTCTTTCAAGCTGACTCAGCAGGAGCAGGGTAGGGTAGGGCAACAATGTCCTTCTATCCCTTCATTACAATCGCAATCATTGCTCTTGCTAGTATATTAGACGATTCATCGGACGATGAAGAGGATGAATCGATTCGATCCGCAATCCCCTCACAAAAAGAAATACCTCAAATACCATCGATCATAACAATCAACATGGCACCGGCTGCTGCTGGTGGTGGAAGGAAAGCCGGCATTGCCAACTACACAAAGCCCGAGTTGGAGAACTTGTTCTGATGCATGAGAAGTATCCTACCAATTGGACCAGAAGAGTGGGATGCCGTTGCAAGCCTACACGCTGAAAAATATCCTGGTAGGGACACTGGTTCAATCAGGAACAAATACATTCAATTGTACCAGAAGAAGATGCCAACTGGTACTCCAATTCAGAAATGGGATGTTAAACAAGCCAAGGAAATCAAGTATCTGATTGGTGATAGAGCCTCCATTATCAATGGAGAAGAAACGTTCGATCTTGAAACAGGAGAGTTCATCCGTGCTGTCAGTGAGGAATCCAACCAACTCAACTGACTCAAGCAACAACTCAATTGACTCAAGCAACAACTCGATCGACTCAAGAAACCCCACCAGCTCTTCTACTTGGTCAACCAACTCAACCAACACAAATGGATGAAGTAACAGATCTCACCACTTCTACCAGTACCATTAGTGGTGGTGTTAGCACTAGTAACAAGAAGAGAGCTTACAATTGCAAAACAGAGAAGGACAGACACTTTATGAGTGTGATTGCTGCAGCATTGAAAGAGGGAGAAGAGGATAGGAAGCTTCACCAGCAGGCTTTGGAGCTCCGGCAACGTCAACAGGAAGAGGATCGAAAGCTTCACCAGCAGGCTTTGGAGCTCCAGCAACGTCAACAGGAAGAGGATCGAAAGCTTCACCAGCAAGCATGAACTCCAACAAAGGCAACAGGACAAGGCCAATGAAGAGAGGAAGGTAATGTTGTCGGCACTCATTGCTCAACTTGGTACTTGTGGTGGTCCTTCTACTGCTGAGGGGAAGGCCCTCAAAAGAAAACTGCAAGATCTTCAACTCTCGTTGGATGATGACTGTCCACTCTCCCCGTGTGATGACAGCAGCAGCGACAAAAGCGATGAAGAATGACAGAAGACAAATCGATTTGTCTATTGTTAGATGAATAGAATCGATAGTAGAATTGAATCAATCGATTAGTTAGTTACTTAGTTAGTTAGTTAAAATAAAAGAATCGAATATTAGTTAAGATGAAACTCAACAACAACACCAACATTGCTCCAGACAGAAACTTAGGCTACAAAGAGAATACAAAAGCTCTATTGCAACACCTTAAAAGAGGGATTCAAAACCACTAGAGGTGTGCTGGAGCAAAATTATTTGAACGTGTTGTCGACTGCTCTAAATACGACTAATCAATCGATCGATCAATATGAGTAATCGATCGATCGATCAATCAAAAACCACTAGAGGTGGGCCGGAGCAAAAATATGAGTAATCGATCGGATGTGACACTCTAAGTACTAAATTCATCTAAGGTGCTAAGGTACTTATCGATCCACTAATGATCAATTGAATCAAATACATCATTTGCAGTTTCTGTTGGTACCAATCCATAGGAGAAGAAACCTTCAGTCTTACTCATGTACGTGTTGAGTATGGTCTTTATTCCAACTTTAGCTGTCTGGAAATTGTACAGACAAACAAGGAGCTTCAGAATAATCTTCCTGTCACCTCCTTCTTCCAGGAGCATGCTGTCCTTTATCTGGGGAAATCCGCCTTGGATCTGTCGCATTCCCCATTCAGAGAGCTGTCGGACGCTGGTAGCAGCCCGATTCACTGTAAGATCTGCTGCATTGAAAGGATCATGTTGGGAACTCCACATGAGGTATGGCTTTCTAGACAGTTTGAAAGCTGAATCGGCAATAAGCTTTGCTAGGTATTTATCATACATGAGTTCCTACATGAGCTCCATCTTTTCATAGAGCCCATAGTCAGCTTGAGTACTATCATGCCAACATCCTGGAGCATTCAAAATGCAACCCCGGATCCTTCCGTCCGGAGCGAAGATGAAAACACTGTTGACGTACGTCCCACAAGTCCAACCATTGTAGTATTGGTTTTGCTTCATCCAGTTACCAGACTGTTGGATATGGAGTTTGAGTCCATCGCAGGCACCCCACACTCTGTGAGGTGCTAACACAGGATACTTTGCAGCAATAGCATCGATGTATTGTTGAATCTCTTCTTCATTTGGCAAGCAAACTTTTGCAGAAGGATGGTGTTGTAATGCAGAAAGAAGAAGCTTCCATCCAAATTTCAGCCATCTATACATAGCTGCTGATCCTCTGGTTCAAAACCAGAATAAGACAAGAGCCAGGCACCCAGTCACATCAAATCAATTGTTGTGATTGGTTGAGCGCGTCTTCTGTCTAATAACTCCAGTGTTCTTATCAACAGTGTACGAATTGTAGAGTGGCTAAAATAGATCTAAGTGCTCCCTGAATACTACATGATCAACGCCACAGCAGTTTAGAAGGGCTTGATCGTTGCCAGATTGGTACAGATAAAGAAAAGGAGAATGGCTGTATCTCTTAATTGCAATCCTAGGAGTTCTATGATCCCTTCTTCTCTTATCTTCCTCCCCAAGCTGTGGATTGTTGTAATCGGGGGCTAAGCCATCATAGTAGTTGTATCCAAGCAGTTCTACTAACTCCAGGGCCATGGTGATTGTCGATTGTTAGGTTCGCGAAAGAGTGTTTCGCGAAAGAGTGTTTGTGGCTCCTTGCTGGAGAGCAAATTAAGTGTTTTAGTGAGGATACGTGTTGTTTTAGCGAGGATAGCTACTACTAGTAATTTTACCAGCAAAGCCAATCGATGGTACGGTACATAGAAAATTCTGAAAATTTCAACTGCCGGCCTGCGGGCCAAAATAGGCCGGTAGGTGGCGCGGGTAGTGATTAAACAGACAGTTACTGTTTCTTCTTTAGGGATTCCGAATTCCAAATTTGGCAGGTAATAGAAGTATTCGTCCGTTGAGCATGATAAAAAAGTATTAATTGTATATACTTTTTATTAACTTTCGATTCTATTTACTTTCCTTAGGTGGGAATCACTCAATGACCCAATATCTTGCACGTGAGAACGTCTGGCCTCCCAGAAGGGGCTGGACAAAAAGGGGGAGGGGGATTTCGATTGCTTTGAGCTTTCGGACGGATTTTGAAAATTAAAAATTGTGCCCGCCACCACGAATTTTACGCTATGCGGCAGCTGCGCCGTTGTACTACGGTACTCGTACTCGTACCTTGTATTACTTGTAATAGATCAAATAATCAAAAACCTCTCCCAAAGCAACAACAACGATCCTGCCGGGTGCTGCGAGATTTTAAAAACAACTTTTATTTACAGTTGATCACCGACCCTGCATTGTCACTTTTCCTTTTTGGAGCAAACATTCAGTTTGACCGTACAACTGTTTAAATCTAATTTCGTTTCACGATGAGTGCTGAAGAAGTTGCAAAGTCATTTGTAGGTCACTACTACAACATGTTCGACACCAATGTCGACGGACTTGCCGGTCTTTTTGTAAGTTTCGAACTGATGAATTGGCGTTAGCGAAGAATTGGCACACAAACCATTTTTACCTGCAGCCATTTGTTTGTCGTTGGTATTCATCTCTTTATGCGTGCGCACATTCTAACAAAATCGAATTATGATTCCTCGTTCATCCGACAACAACACGACTCGACTGCATCGAAACCATTCTTGTCCTTGTAGAACGATAAGTCCATGATGACGTTCGAGGGGACTCAACTGATGGGATCAGCGGCGATCATGGAGAAAGTGAAGAGTTTTGGTCAAACAAAGCACGTAGCAAAGACCATGGATATTCAACCTGCGTATGACGGTCAATCCATCGTAATTTTTGTCACTGGAAGCATCGAAATTGGTGCGCCAGGCAACCCACTGCACTTCAGCGAGTTCTTTTACTTGGTTAGTACCGGGCCGAACCAATACTATGTCCACAACGACATCTTTCGTCTGAACTACGGATTGTAAATCAATAATCCGCAACCAATAAACTGGGAGAATGGACAACAAGTCACCAACGATCTTTGACTGGACAACAGGCTAGGTTCTCACTTTTTTCTGGAAAGTTGGGTGGTTTGGTTGGAGATGGTTACGAAAATTTTGAGGATGCGTAGTGAGCTATAATGAGCTAAAGTTCGATAATTTGTATGGGTATAGCCGCCTCTGATGGATCAGATGACATTCTTCCCACCGAACCTTGATGAGATGATGGGATTTCACAACATCGTTCGAACGATCTGGACTGTCTCACGCTCACTGTGTCATCCGATCGATGGAAAGAAAATGGCAATAGGGTGTCTGCACATAATAAATATATATTATTGTAATATCATCGCATAAAACCTTGCTCGATATTCTTTCGTTTTGCGCTTCGTGTAGAAAATGACTCCTGCTCCGAAAATAATAAAATTTTACATCGCTAATTTGTTTCTTTACTTCTTCGAAAATACGTTATTCATTGATTTATCCCAGAAACCATCCCCTACTTTGAGAGGAACAACGTGACTGTTTCCTTCGCTTAGTAAGTGTTCTCACCAACCATGTTTTCGAGACGCGTGTACTGTTCTGTATTTAATTGTTCATTTCCCACTATCGCACTACCGTTGATTCGCCTACTGCTTCTTCTTTGTCGGGCGATACTCTGCAATTACAACGGCGTGATCTCTCTCGTAAGGCTCTAATGTCAGTTGCTCCAAAGGTTTGAAGTTTTCTTTTTGCAACTTGCTGACTTCTCGCCGGAAGACTGCTTCCGGTGCTGCCGTGGAATCGATACAACTGGCCTTGATGGCAATTACTGCATGACCGCCATTCTTCAAGAAGTGATGGGAATTGAGAGCAACAATACGCGCTTGATCGGGTTGGGCTACATCGGCAAAGACGCAGTCAACCATGCCAACCAACATGCGGTATTTGAGAGGGTGTCGGGCATCCTCAACAATTGGAATAATGTTCGTTCGCAACTTCGCAACGCCCAACAAATCGCGTCCGGGACGATGAGAGAACTCTACGGCATATACAGCTCCATCCTTTCCAACAATGTCGGAAACGTGAGAGACAGAAGTTCCAGCGGCTGCACCAATGTAAAGAACTTTAGAGCCTGGTTTGATCCAGATATTATCAACACCGCCCAAAACTGCAGCAGCGACTGTTTTCGTGAAAGTTGAGTAGCGCAAGTGAAATGCGAAGAAGTCAGTCAAATATCCCCGAATCGCTGAAGAAGCTTTCCAACTAAGAACTGTGTAATTTTCGTACAAGTATGTATGCAACACTTACTCTTAGATCGGAAGGGATTCCAAACACGATATTCTGTTTTGACAGCGGCACCGCCTGGTTCTGCGGATGGTGTTTCAACGCTGATTCTCTTTTCGCCATATACTGCAACACCCGGTGTGGAGTTGAGTGTGACCAAAGCATCCTCCTTACCGCGGGCTACAAAAATACCCTCGTGGCGATGAGGTTCGACAACAACCTTGGAGCCACCCTTCATTCCTCCTCTGCCTCCTCCTCGGCCACCTCTGCCTCCACGACCACCGCCACTGAATTAGTTCGAAATATACACAAGCGAAGTTACACTTGTTAGCATCAAAGATCGCGCGTTACATCGGGAAATTTGACAACGAGAAATACAGATCACATCACTTACCGTCCACCACCACGGCCGCCTCTTCCTCCACCTCCACGACCCCCGAATCCGCCGCCTCGGCCTCCACCACGACCTCCGAATCCACCACCTCGGCCACCACCTCGGCCACCACCACGACCTCCGCGGCCGCCTCCTCTTCCGCCGCCACTGTTCAGTTTGACGAAGACAACACAGAACGTTAGAGTTTCGTTCCGTCGTCTAATACCATACTGTATTCCCTTCACGATCGGCACTGTCGCTGGTGCTATTGCTTCCCAAGCTGCGCAGCACTTACCGTCCGAAACCACCTCTTCCTGACATGTTTGAATTATTTGTTTTCTTTAAGAATGGTATTTATACACCAAGAGATCAGCGAAACCGAAATGATGTTTCTTTATTTGTTCTTCTAGATGATGATTATTAGGCTTGATTAGTCGATCACAACAGAAGCACCTGTTATTGATTGTGAATATCTGACAGAGTAGCCGTGGTGCTGTCACTTTATTTGTCGTGTATTTCTATCAACCAGCGATTTGAGATTGCCTTCACATGTCCCTCGAAAAAATTGGATCTCGCGAATCCACCGTGATGCCTTTCCCGGTTGGAGTTTTTGGGTGGCTTGAGTAAGTCGCTGATTGATTCCGGGAGACGGATAGACGCTCTTCCCTTTCCGATTTTGTTCCAAAATTTCCCCGTCTTTTTCGTCAAGAAAGAAAAAACTCACCTCGTATTGAAATACCGGTACCGGTACTCGTACCGGGACCCTTCCGAATCAGCTTTTTTACCCCGCGCGCGTGATTTTTGGTGAATAGTGGGTGATTCCCGAAATACTTTTTTGTAACGGACATAAACTTCTGTTTTTAGTATTTCGGGAATGAAAATTTCGTACATACTTTTTTTGGCGGGAAAGTGCATAAATCTCATTTTGGAATGTGGAATCTCATTTTCTCTCATTTTGGAATATATGTGGAATTCTTCAAAAGGCACACGAAACATGTGGAAGCATAAACAAGTAATTCAGTCACGAATTCCGTTATAAAAAAGTATAACGTTACAAATCATAGTCGACGTGAGCTCACCACGTCGACTATGATTTGTAACATTAAGACAGGTTAAGTAGAAAATTTCGTGTTTATGTAGTACATAAAAGTATTTCGGGAATCACCCAGTCAGTACAATGAAACACGTCTGACTGAATGAAAAGTTCGTCTCAGTCAGCAACCCTGCTGGCGAGCTTCGATAGATTCAATATCGGCTCTGTATGATATTATATTATTTAATTGTCATTGTTACACGCATGCCACTTCTCAACGGTCGCGAAATTGAATCGTGTTCCTGGGCAGGTTTTTTATGGACCTCCTACTCACCAGAAAGCTACCAGAAAGTTACCAGAAAGTTACCAGAATTGCTACCAGAATTCTGGTAGCTTTCTGCTAGATTTCTGGTAGCTTTCTGGTAGCTTTCTGGTAGCTTTCTGGTAGCCGGCCACGAGCTCTTTTCAAATTTATTCTGGTCTCGGAACCATCTGGGATTAAATTTTTGATGTTTTGTTGAGGATGCGAGGGTCTTGAGTTTGCTAGTAGGACGGCTACGTACTGTTAGGAGCTCCTCGTAGAACACTACCAGAAAGCTACCAGAAAGCTACCAGAAATCTACCAGAAATCTACTATAAAGCTACCATAAAGCTACCATGATCCTGGTAGCTTTCAGGTAGCTTTCTGGTAAGTTCATGGTTACTTGGTGGTTCTCATAACACGCGATGCTCTACTACGACTTAGCGGTTATCTGTCCGTTGAGTCAGTTTGACCCTGTCCATTGAGAATGGGTTAGTATGTTTAGTAATATTGTGGCGAAACACGATTAAATCTACGAAGCACTTTGTACTTCTTATTCAGGGTCCAGTAACCAGTGTGTAGCAAGCAAGAGTGGTACTAAACTGCTTGGTTGCCAGCTGGTTGCGCGCGCGCGCAGTTAAAAAGCTGATTCGGAAGGGTCCGGTGAACGTATTTGTACCGGATCCAATTTGCTTGTTGTTTGCTCATTCTTCCAAAAATTGGTTTAACGTCCGACATTAGGTGATTCCCGAAATACTTTTCTGGGTACTACACAGATTTCTGTTTTTAGTATTTCGGGAATGAAAAAAGCATACCCAGATTTTTGGCGGGCTAGTGCGTCCAATAACTGTCATGGGACCTTTTTTTTTGTCGCAAGGTACTTTTGCAACCCATGCTTGTGTGTAATTTTAACACGAACCCCCCCTGTGATTCACTAGGTCAGTATCATGCCCAATTTTCTAACTCTCAATCCCTGGGTCTCGATTATTTTTTTCCTTGGGTCATGAATAATTATTATTAATTTTAAATAAAACCTACCCGTACGTTCGTGAATCACACCTACTAAAATTAAATACGCAAGATCATGACTCACAACCAAGCCCCTCCTGTGATTCGGTGGCTTCGTATCATGCTCATTTTTCTAACTCTCAATCCCTGGTTCGCGATTATTTTTTTCCTTGGGTCATGAATAATTATTATTCATTTTTAATATCACCTACCTGTACGTTCGCAAATCACACCTACAAAAATGAAATACGCAAGGTCATGACTCACAACCAGTAAAATTTAACATTAGTGCTTGCGACACACAACCCTTAAAATGTATCTCCATTGCTTGCGACACTCTACCCTTATAATTTAATATTTGTGCTCGCAACACACAACCCTTAAAATTTATTATCATCGCTTGCAACTACCTACCACTACAGTTGAATTATTTGGGTCAAGAATTTGTCTAGTAGAATCATATGTGAAATATGTATGATAGGTATGAGTACTCCTTTCCATACATTTTAATCATTTGTGTCACACAATGTACTATTTATTGCAACGGTATGCAATGTATGTAGAATATGTACCTTTTACCCTAATCACTCTCCCGGAAGATTTACCCGTGTCGTACTAGGTGTGAAACCACCCGCGTTGTTGTCAAATTAGTGAATGGACTGACACAATGAACAGTAATGATTCTGACAACAATGCCTAAACTTCCTCCATTTCGCCAAGCAATTACATCAATACAGGATCAATATAGCTGTCATCCTCATTTTTCTCTTCAGCAAGACTACTGGCAACAGTGCCACCATCTTTTGATACAGTACCGGTAGTTTTTTTTCTGACTTGAATCTTTCCAGCATCATTTTCTCAAAAAAATTTACGCGTTTCCGGATCTTCTCTTAATGATTGTACCTTCTTGCACAATCTAGCGAACACTCGCCTCGCTCCTCTGTTCTGTTCTGTTTGATTGTTCCGTTTTGTCATTCCGTTTCATCCCTTTGTCCTTCTTATGTCCTTTTGTTGGTTTCTTGTTCCTGAAGAATAAAAATAAGAGAAAGAAAGATCAGAAGCAAATAGAATCTCCAACAAATTGCTGTCATTGTCACTCACTAGTGTTTCTCATTGTTTTCTTTCATTGCCGATCCGTTGTTTCCGTGCTTTTCATTTTTTTAAATACCGTGTCAACCAAGAAGGATGTGTTGCGTTTTGTGTGGTTTTGATTTGGGGTATGTACAGTTTTCCGTGTGTGTACAGTTTTTTGTGTGTGAACTTTTCTGTTGTTCCATTCTGTCATTCTGTCCCATTGTTCCGTTCCATTGTTCCGTTCTGTTTCATTGGTTGTTCTGTTTTAAGTGCCCTCCTTTCCTTCGTTGGTTCGTTTGATTGTTGTTCTGTTTCAATAAAAATAAAAATGAAAGAAAGAAAGATCAGAAACAAATAGTATCTCCAACAAATTGCCGTCATTGTCACTCACTGCTGTTGTTCTGTTGTTCCATTCTGTCATTCCTTTTTTAAAATTCGTTGTTCCATTTTGAGTGTCGTTCTTTCCCTTGTTGGTTTGTTTGATTGTTGTTCCATTTCAATAAAAATAAAAATAAAACAAAGAAAGATCAGAAACAAATAGAATCTCCAATGAATTGCTGTTATTGTCACTGACTAGTGTTTCTTCTTTGTTGTTCAGTTGTTCGGTTGTTCCGTTGTTCGTGACTGTCGGACAACATTCATTTTCCCTGCTTCAAAAACACTGTGCCAACCAAGAAGCATGTGTTGCGTTTTGTGTGGTGGTTCCGTGTGTATACAGTTTTTCATGTGTGTGTGGTTTTGTGTGTGTTGTGTGTGCTATGCACCCTGACTTCTTCCATGTGCCTGGCTTGTGCACGGCCTTTATTTTCTATATAAGTAAAGCATGTACGAGTGCACGCCACCCCTCCCACGCCATAATTTTTTCAAAGAAGAAATTGTGATTGCACAAAGGTTATGTATCTAAATCCCCAACCCATCTGTAGAATGTGGTAGCCAGTCAGTGGTTCGAAACTCCCTTGGGTCAGTATGGTACCTATCTACGTACACTTTTTGCACAGTACCCAACTATGTACCTTTTTGCATGCAATATTAGCTACAACTAGTAGTACTTGTAATATCTGCACCATTCTTTTGTCTGAGAATAATAAAAAAACAGCACCTCCATTTCAATTAAACAACTTACGAATTATTTTCATTTGACACTCATTAAAGTACGTTTTTGGTGATTGGATTCTACAAAGTAAATGTTCTTCCTAGTATTATGGACTTGACCTCATACTTTGCCTGTCATTACCCAATAAGTTATTTTGTGTCCTGGATTTGCACCAATAATATTCTCTTGTGTGCCATTTGGAGAGACAAACCACAACACTTTCAGCAATCTGTGGGGCAATATTGTTATCAATATGCATCATAGGAGTCATGAAAAAATCATTCATGGCCTGGACTGGATACTTTGTAAGTCATTACCCAATAAGTCAGTTTGTGCCCCGGATTTGCAACAAAAATACCCTCTTGTGTGTCATTTGGAGACACAAACCACAACATTTTCAGCATTATGTGTGGCAATTTTGTTCCCAATATGCATCAGATGAGTCATGAGAAATATATTCATGCACGGCACCAAAAACTTTGAGAGTCATTACCCAATATTTTTCCTCCAAATCCAGTACCCAAATGCACTCATTAGGTGGTGACACACCAAACATCACACATAACTCACTTCTGTTTCTTTCATGATTTAACTTATCCATTACAGGAACAATATTCATGGACTAATCACCCAAAATATCTGATTTTCTAATTTTTAATTGCAGATTAAAGTTCCGTCGGAGGAATCGCGCGGTGAATGGGAACTGCTTCGTAGACGATGTGCGATTGGCATATGCCAGCATAGGGATTGTGTTCAATTCCTTTTCTGTTCTTTGTGTGCAAGCTACCTTGGAGCTTGCAACTGTAATCTATTATTTTCCTTCTGAATCCGGTCTGCTGAGAGTCTGATGCAGAGGCTTCTGAAGAACAGCACCGCTGTGTTAGTGTGTTAGTAGACAAACGATTGTACTCTACGCGTGACAATTGTGGTTGGATACTTTCGACAACGGATAATCAGACTACAGGCAAGACTATGGAAACACCGGATCTCTTCTTACTGTGAACTTGTTCAGATACAGTGAGACAGACCTTAGTAATGTAGATTACAGGTAGCTGGTAGCAATTAGTGTGAATTTTGGGATATAAATCAGTTGAATGTTAAAAGTATGAGATAAAGTGAAATCTTGCCGAAACGCAAGATATCTCTTTTATTGAGATGAAATACGTTGCAACTGCTGTTGCATAGTGATGAGATTACTCGCTGATTATTTCCGTACATGCATTGGTCGTTGACCGTATATATCTGTATGTATATATATATATTGTGTGAGAAGCACACACCAACGGTTTTCTTCTCTTGTTCCGTCAGGAAGATCCTATGATATGTTTATCATTATGATCAGGAATTGCTCCCGTAGCTTGTGTGATACTTTACAAAATCAAAGTTTGCTCACCAAAGAACAAGGGGAATATTATAAAACAGAGATTGCTCACCATTAATGCGCGATGGGAACCGATGCGCCGTGGGAATCGATATGCCGTGGGAATCGATTATTTTGGTTGATACGGGACTCATTGATTCATACAAATAGAATAGCTACCGTTGTGTAGCTTTGGTACTTCTGGACAGGAAAGGAATTCAATACTCCCCATGTTTCCTTGTGAAAGGTCATCACGTTTACATGATGCTTCCATCATCTTGGAGGAGGTCGCCGGTATTTCCACAGAAGTGGAAGATGGGCTTGAGCAGTGGATATACAACTGAGTGTCCCCAATGCTTGTATTATTTTCCTTCTGAATCCGATTCGTTGAGAGTCTGATTCAATGGGCTTCTGACAAACAGCAACGCTGTGTTAGTGTGTTAGTAGACGAACGATTGTACTCTACGCGTGACAATTGTGGTTGGATACTTTCGGCAACGGATAATCGGACTACAGGCGAGACTAGGGAAACGCCAGATCTCCTCTTGCTGTGACTTATTCAGATTGCAGCGAGACAGACCTTAGTATGTAGATTACAGGTAGTTGGTAGCAACTAGTGTGAATTTTGGGATATAAATCAGTTGAATGTTAAAAGTATGAGATAAAGTGAAATCTTGCCGAAATGCAAGATATCTCTTTTATTGAGATGAATACGTTGCAACTGCTGTTGCGTAGTGCTGAGATTACTCGCTGATTATTCCCGTGCATGTATTAGTCGTTGACCATATATATTTGTATGCATGTATATGTATTGTGTGAGAATCACATGCCAACGGTTTTCTTCTCTTGTTCCGTTAGGAAGACTCCATGAAATGTTTATCATTAAGGTCAGGAATTGCTCCCGTAGCTCGTGTGATATTTTATGAAATCAGAGTTTGCTCACCGGAGAACAATGGCAATACCGTAAGACAGGGATTGCTCACCGTTTATGCGCGGTGGGAATCGATGCGCCGTGGGAACCGATATGCCGTGGAAATCGATTATTTAGATGAATACGGGACTCATTGATTCATGCGCATAGGAAATCTACCCTTTGGTATCTTTGGTACTTCTGGTCACGAAAGGAATTTAATACTCCCCATGTCTCCTTGTGAAGGGTCATCACTCTCTACATGATGCTTCCATCATCTTGGAGAAGGTCGCCAGTATTACCACAGAAGTGGAAGATGGGCCTGAGCAGTGGATACACAACTGAGTGACTCCAATGCTTGGTGAGAATGTCTGCACAGTTATCCTTACCTGGGACGTGCATCATTAAAATGAATCCTCTCGCTATCATGCTCCGTACGTAGTGAAACTATAGAATGTTATGACGCTTATGCAACCTTGCGTAAGGAAATGTCGACGTTTGGATCATCTTTTCGTTGTCACCCCAGGAGTATGAGATATCATGGACTCGTGTTCCGAGGTATCGGAATGAGTGGCGTAGATCGACAATCTGTTCGATGCAAGTTCTTCCTGCAACAAATTCAGCTCCAAAGGTGGCTGTTTCCGTAGTAGACTGCTTCTTCGAGAACCACATCATGGGAGTCTTGTTCGCGAAATGAAGAATGCCGGTAACTGCCTTGCCACTGAGAATATCATGCATGAGGTTGGCATCATAGAAGTGTGTTAACACTACTGTCTTTCCAAGCGGTGCAGGAGCGTCGTCGGGTAGCTCCTCAGAATGCTCCCCATAGACGGTATTGGACCAGTCGATGGTGTCGGGTTTAGTCAATATAAAATCGGGCGGTTCCACGCGGAATCTGATTTTAAAATGTCTAAGCTTGGAGATATATCCATAGATACGTTTAGCACGTTCGAGATGCCCATCTCGTGGCTGAGCTCTGAAACTTGAGAGCGTCATCACGGCTGTTTGTACATCGAAACGCCCAATAGCGATGATCCATTGAAGTGAACCGATCATACTTTGGTATTTCTGTATACCAGTTTCTTCGAGAAAGGCTGAGGAGTCCAATTCGGGATGATCGTTCTCCGCGATGGGTGATCGGAACCTAGTGCTAGGTTTGCATCCGAACATTTGTTCGTAAGATGCTTCCATCTTTTCGATGAACTTTATGGGATTCATGCACAGAACACCATGTTCGTCGCGCTCAAATCCACATCCTAAATGAAAGTTCATAGGTCCGGATCCCTTCAATTTGAAGTTATATGGTGACGATTGCAATATCTTCAAGAAGGAATTGGGATCTGCCATGCAGAGACATAGGTCATCGACATATGTGCATATAAGCTCATATACACGTTCACCATGCTTGTTCGTTCCGGGTTTGAGGAATATTTCCGGTTCTGCGCGGGATCTTTCGAAGCCGAGTTCGATGAGACAAGCCGCGAGTAAGTCTCCAAAGCACTTGCCTGAAGACCTGAGACCATATAGGGCTTTGTAAATGACCAACAGGTGACCCTCCAACGATCCGGATTCGGGACCTGCCTTGATACATACTTTCTCGCAGCTGACTGCTTCTAAGTAGGCGTTACCTATGTCGGTGCCCCATGCTTCTAGATCGTTGAGTTCAGCTAGGAATAGGCACATACGTAGACCGCGAAGAGATACGACACCTGCGTAAACACTGTGGATAGGGGCCTCAGTGAGGTTACCGTTAGCAACAAGGCGAGCCTTGTGTCTTCCGTCGTGTTTGACAGCGTATATCATGTGTACCTTGATCTGTTGGAATCCCGGGGGAATGGAGCTTGTCTTGTATACGCCTTTATCAATGAATGTATTGTATTCATTGAGTTGTGCCATTTCCAGAGTGGTGGCATCTTCCCATTTGGTGTTTCCGTTGGCTTGATCAAATCGGAGGGCTTCTTCGTGGTTACGAGGAACTTTGAATCCATATTGATACTGCGGAGTGGTACGGAAGGAACGTAGTTTGGCTTGGTGCACGAGTCGATCAAGTTTCTTGGTTCGTCGGGCTAGGTTGGTGATTCTCCTGAGACGTTTCCAACCCGGGAGATCAAGTAAGTTGTTGTCTTTCCCATATTTTGCAACAGTGACCGGGTCGTCGGCTGCAATGTTGGCCAGAGGTTCATATGTGCGTTCCATATTCTCCCATTCAATCCAGAGGTTATATTTGGAACCTTTGTATTGAGGATGCTTGTTATCCAGTGGACCTTGGTGTCCTAGGATGCGGCGAAACGACCAGAGTTTGCCGTCTTCTTGTGTTGAATCACGATGTATGTAATTCATGACGTCATTGTATGCAATGATATCATCGAGTTCGTCATCAGAGTGTTTGCACTTAAACTTGATGAAGTCGTTGTTGCGTTCAAGACTGTCTTCAACATCGACGATGGTAAGACGTTTCCGAGTGCCATCTGGATTGGTCACAAGGAAGGAACGTCCTTGTAGATCGGCAATCGGGATCGTGGGAATGGTAATGGGTTTACCGTCATCGTCAAATTGTGCGTTACCTTCTTCGTCGGTAACAACTACCTGTGATGGGTCTACGGAAGGAGTAGCGGGGTTTGTGTGTGGAGTTGCGACATCACTGACATCAAAGTATGCTAACTCCGGTGGGTCAAAATCATCTTCAGTAAGGAGAACGCCGTCGGATGTCTTGCTGAAGATGTGTGTCGTAGGAGGACCATCAAGATTCTCCCCATAGTTGTTAGGGAGTGGAGAAGGTGACCAGCTTGGGCTGTCATCGACCTTCGTATAAAGAAAGCTCGGTAACGAGGGGTGGGCGGGTGGTTGAAGAATTGGTTGAGTGCCAGATGCGTGGGGTGTGGTATCTGGTTGTTTGTTGGGTGCAGATGGAACGGTGTTATCGGTGGTGTCAGAATCAGCAGGTGAAACGCTAGGGGGAACTGAGCTGTTTGGTTTAGTAGACTCGTCAATGAGTTTATTCTGATTGGTATGCTCCCCATGTTTGAAAGCTGGAGCTTCTCCAGTGGCGTATAGACGGGGTAACGAATCTTTTGCGTTACGCCATTTTATGAAACCATCATCAGTAAATAGGCCCGCGCGTTTGTTACGTGACTCAGGTGTAAGAGCAGATCGAACACCGGACCGGTCTAGTAACTTGTTGGTAACTGGATCCCAGATTCTAAAGCAGAGTCCATTGCCAACATGTTCGGCGATGCCGACAAAATGATCTAGGCGTTCGGTAGATTTGGTACCGAAAGGAGAGTCATTGGTCTTGAAATACACAGGTTCAAACCAGAAGAAACTGGTGTATGCGCTGATGTCGCCAAGTGTACCCGTGGCAATGAAGATCGGTTGTTTATCGGACAGCGTAGGGTCAGAAACAACATTGAGGAGACCCGCGACGTATGTCATGCACAGTAACCACATGTGTGGTGGTGTGCCGGTACGATCCATGACGCGATTGACAATGCGTTTGAACGTTTGGTATTGTCGTTCGAATTGATTCTGGTGTTGATGATACGGTTCACTTTGCCAGAGTCCAATCCATAACATTTTGAGGTAATCCATGACTTTCTTACTGGATTGATAGTTACCGTGGTCACAAAGGAGGCGGATGGGCCTGCCCCATTTTCGAACAAAGTTCTGAAAGCAGGATAGGAAATCGCCGGTGGTACGCATTTCCTCAACGTGTATAATATGTGATTTGCGGCCGAAGAAGATCTGAGCAATCTTGGAGCCACCATCAATTGCTGGGACATCTGAATAGACAGCATCGGACATAACATCGTCATTGAAGGGGCGAACGTTCATGGCCGGTTGAGGGGAATGAAACCGTTTGAAAATATTACCATCAGGGCTAACCGCTAACGAACCGTATTGGGTCGAGTTTTCAAAAGTAGCTTTGATGCGATCGGTGGAAACCCAACAAAAGAAAGGTTTCAGGGATAAGTAGTCATGTTCGTTGGGGTATCTTTCACGGGGCGTAGCTGCAATGCGTGTAGTGTCACTGGCTGTACAATCTGTCGGAAACGCAGTGACTGTTCCAGAGACTGCAGGTAGTGCGCAGCATGCGAGACGTTGTTGATGAGCATAGTCGGTGGAAGTAAGCCAAAAGGAGCGATCGTTGGTCCTATGATCATCAATAGGAAGAAAGGGAGATCGGGTGGAATGGCTGGAATACGAGCTGAGGGATGTGACCGTGGAGGACCCGGGAGAAACAGAGATATCTAACCCTTCAAGGCAGCGTGGGTTCCCATATTCGTTGTAATCGGCATAAGGGAGTTGCTGTGGTTGAGGAGGATATTTCTGGAGAAATTGTTCATCCTTCGCACTGATCGTGGTATCGAGAACAGATGGGTCCCAATGTTTATCGGACGTCATGATAACATGTGGTAACGTGTCAAATTCGACAGTCGTATACTTTCGCATCGTAAGGTATGGTAAACCGTGTCGTATGCTAAGAGGCAGTGCATAGCCATCGGAGGTGGTGATGACCTGTCCTCCGCCTGCTTTGATGGACGTGTCGTCTACAGTGGAAAAATATGCTTCCATCTGGCCGGATGACAATATAGAAGGATGTCGTCCTGTATAGGCACATTCATTGAAAATGAGAATGACGGGGCCTCTGTTCGACATGGAATATGCTCCGCATGTAGCAATGGGAATGTTTTGTACCTGATGATTGTTAATGCCGGTGACGTTAACATATCGTGGTGGAATATCCTTGGAGATGAGACACGCATCATTACCGATGATGCAGCCATTTGCGCCGCGATCGACCATGGCAAAACCAGGGCTAGTAACCGTAGTTTTGTGTATACGGTATGTGTATGACGTTACGGGACCATCATTAGGAAAGGTGAGATCATCCTCGGGAGTATACCACTGGTGAAAATTGGCGGAATACGATGGTGTTCCGACAGGTATTTGGGTGTCACCGTCCTTTTTGTACTGAATGTCAGGGTTGTTTGAAAGGAATCGAGCTGGATGCGCGGGTGACACGGAAGACTTGAGAGGTTGCTGGTCCTTAGACGAGGAGGTCGTGGATTTGTATACACCTAGGGATGCATGGAAAACACCTCTACGGTCATTCTCTACAGCAGGATGTAGGTCTGCTGCGGAATTGGCATGCTCATCCTTGGTCGAAGTACCGTCTTCTTGGAAAGATACCGAGTGTTCATGTTGGTATGCCTTCCGGGTAATGGGTTTGACACTGTTGGGGTCAGGTTGGTCCGTGTTAAGTAAGTCGTGTCGCAATGAGGCAACCACGATTTTCTTGCCTTCCGGAGAAAAACTGAGCCAACTCTTCATGTCCTGACGTGACAAGGCCTTCCATATGTTTGTAGGCAACCTTGTGGTAGGGTCAGGGGTACGTCCAGCCTTGAACACAGCATAATCTTGATAGTCTCCTTCAAATTCAATGGGGAGAGCATAGTCCTCATGGTTTTGGATCGAGTCAGAAGAGAAATCATGAACGTGTGCACGTACGGTCGACCGAGGAACAGACATCGCAGACTGGGAATCAAGTCGAGTTGCTTCGAGTAAAAGCATGATTTTAAGATCGTGGATAGCAGCGGCTTCGGCAACTGCATCCGTTACGGTGCTATTCGTCCCACCTGGATCCTTGACTTTGGCAAACTGTTCGCTTAGCTGGAAGCTGGAATAGCATGCCTGACACAATGCTGATTTTACGGTATGGTACTCGAGGGGCTTGTTGGGAGGACGTAGCTTGTTGAGGTGATTCAATTCATCAAACCAATGTGTGATGAATTTCACTTTGGATTCCTTCCAATTGTTGAGGTTCAACTTGAGCAACGCTTGTAGCTGGGTCGAGTTGTCGTATACCTTTGCTTTTGATTGGCTATGAAGGTTTACGAAGTCGAAGTAAGCCTTGCGTCCATCACGAGTGGTAGAATGACTATGCACACATGATGCAGAAAGGTCACTCTTGAAGACTTCCAACATTAGTACCCAGAAGAAGGCACATTGTTTGACGTAGAGATCACGGGTGTAACCCACAAGCGTGGCTGGAGGCCAAGTTTCATCGAGGAATGTCTCTGTATCGATGTCGTATGCCTCGAGTTTAGCTTTGAAACCGACGAGCCAGTGTTCGAATCTCGAGTCATTCGTGAGGGGTGTAAAGGACTTTTCATCTCGTGCTTTTTGGCACCATGATTCGTACTTTACCTGCTGAGGTGACTTTTTGTTACTTCCCGCCGGAGGAGGTGGTGGGTTCAGAGCAGATTCGTTACGTAAGCGTTGGGCACGCTCTACGCGGAATGCCTGGAATTCCTTGTATGTATATGACTTTACATCTTTCCAGTCCTTCTCGTCTTCTTCTAGGTCGACACCTTCTTCTTGTAGGTCGATAGCGAAATCCGCAAGTGCTTCTATGCTCCTTTGGATGGATCGAGGGATATGCGTTGCCAATCCTTGCTCCATATAGGTAAGTTCGCGTGCAAAATCCGGTTCGATAAGTGCGTCGAGGAACGACTTCCACTCGCATAATCCGCCTTCCTTGAGAGCTAGGCACAACTTGCTAGTAGTCTCACTTGTTACGTTGATTAATGATATGAGTATCTTTCTCATATCAGCATCGAAGCTGGGAAAGCGTTCGATAGTGGTGACTTCGGCGTCATTCTTCTCTTCGCCTCCGAGTGCATTGCCGGGCATTAACGGTATGTTCGGCATCTGTGGTGGTTCGGAGCCTGGGAAAGAATTGCGTGTTAACTGAGAATGGGAACTGCTTCTTGTGCGATGTGCGACGTGCATATGCCAGCGTAGGGATTATGTTCAATTCCGTTCCTGTTCCTTCTTGTGTGCAAGCCTTCTTAGAGCTTGCGACTGTTAATCTATTATTTTCCTTCTGAATCCGATTCGTTGAGAGTCTGATTCAATGGGCTTCTGACAAACAGCAACGCTGTGTTAGTGTGTTAGTAGACGAACGATTGTACTCTACGCGTGACAATTGTGGTTGGATACTTTCGGCAACGGATAATCGGACTACAGGCGAGACTAGGGAAACGCCAGATCTCCTCTTGCTGTGACTTATTCAGATTGCAGCGAGACAGACCTTAGTATGTACATTACAGGTAGTTGGTAGCAACTAGTGTGAATTTTGGGATATAAATCAGTTGAATGTTAAAAGTATGAGATAAAGTGAAATCTTGCCGAAATGCAAGATATCTCTTTTATTGAGATGAATACGTTGCAACTGCTGTTGCGTAGTGCTGAGATTACTCGCTGATTATTCCCGTGCATGTATTAGTCGTTGACCATATATATTTGTATGCATGTATATGTATTGTGTGAGAATCACATGCCAACGGTTTTCTTCTCTTGTTCCGTTAGGAAGACTCCATGAAATGTTTATCATTAAGGTCAGGAATTGCTCCCGTAGCTCGTGTGATATTTTATGAAATCAGAGTTTGCTCACCGGAGAACAATGGCAATACCGTAAGACAGGGATTGCTCACCGTTTATGCGCGGTGGGAATCGATGCGCCGTGGGAACCGATATGCCGTGGAAATCGATTATTTAGATGAATACGGGACTCATTGATTCATGCGCATAGGAAATCTACCCTTTGGTATCTTTGGTACTTCTGGTCACGAAAGGAATTTAATAGCTTGGTGAGGATATCTGCACAGTTATCTTTGCAAGGGATATGCAGCATTAAAATGAAGCCTTTCGCTATCATGCTTCGTACATAGTGAAACGATAGGATATGGTGACGCTTGTGCAACCTTGCATAAGGGAAGGTCAATGTCTGAATCATCTTCTCGTTGTCTCCCCATGAGTAAGAAATATCGTGGACTCGTGTTCCGAGGTATCGGAACGAATGACGTAGGTCAACGATTTGTTCGATGCAAGTTCTTCCTGCAACGGATTCAGCTCCGAATGTGGCTGTTTCCGTAGTAGCTTGTTTCTTCAAGAACCATATCATAGGGGTTTTGTTCGCGAAGTGGAGTATGCCGGTTACTGCCTTCCCACTGAGGATGTCATGCATGAGATTAGCATCATAGAAGTGTGTCAACACTACTGTCTTCCCAAGTGGTGCAGGAGCGTCGCCGGGTAGCTCTTCAGAATACTCCCCATAGACGGTGTTGGACCAATCAATGGTGTCTGGTTTAGTCAATATAAAATCTGGGGGTTCCACGCGGAACCTGATTTTAAAATGTCTGAACTTGGAGATATATCTGTAGATACATTTAGCACGATCAAGGTGTCCCTCTCGTGGTTGAGCTCTGAAACTCAAGAGTGTCATCACGGCTGTTTGAACATCAAATCGTCCAATGGCGATGATCCATTGGAGTGAACTGATCATGCTTTGGTATTTCTGGATACCAGTTTCCTCAAGAAAAGCCGAGGAGTCCAATTTGGGATGATCGTTTTTGGCAATGGGTGATTGGAACCTGGTGCTAGGTTTGCATCCGAACATTTGTTCATAAGATGCTTCCTTCTTTTTGATGAACTTGATGGGATTCATACAAAGAACACCATGCGCGTCACGCTCAAATCCGCAGCCCAGATGAAAATTCATAGGTCCGGATCCCTTCAGTTTGAAGTTGTATGACTCCGACTGTAAGATTTCCGGAAAAGAATTGGGATCTGCCATGCAAAGACATAAGTCATCGATATATGTGCATATGAGTTCATATACACATTCCCCATGCTTGTTCATTCCAGGCTTGAGAAAGATTTCCGGTTCAGCGCGGGATCTTTCGAAGCCGAGTTCAATAAGGCAAGCTGCTAGTAAATCACCAAAGCACTTGCCCGATGATCTGAGTCCATATAAGGCCTTGCAGATGATCAATAGATGACCTTCTAGTGATCCGAATTCTGGACCTGCCTTGATACAGACTTTCTTGCAGGTTACTGCTTCGAGGTAAGCATTTCCTATATCGGTACCCCATGCTTCCAGGCTGTTCAGTTCAGCTAGGAACAGACACATCATTGTATGCGATGATATCATCAAGTTTGTCATCAGAGTGTTTGCACTTGAATTTGATGAAGTCCTTGTTGCGTTCAAGACTGTCTTCTACATCAATGATGGTAAGACGCTTGCGAGTACCATTGGGGCTGGGTACGAGAAAAGATCTTCCTTGTAGATCGGCAATTGGGACCGTCGGAATGGTAAGAGGTTTACCATTATCATCAAATTGTGCATTCCCTTATTCATTGGTAACAACTACCTGTGATGGGTCTACTGAAGGAGTAGCAGGGTTGGTGTGTGGAGTTGTGACGTCACTAACATCAAAATATGCTAGCTCCGGTGGATCAAAATCATCTTCAGTAAGGAGAACACCATCGGATGTCTTGCTGAAGATGTGTGTCGTAGGAGGACCATCAAAACTCTCCCCATAGTTGTTAGGGAGTGGAGAAGGGGACCAGCTCGGGCTGTCATCGACCTTCTTATATAGAAAGCTCGGTAACGAGGGGTAGGCGGGTGGTTGGATCATAACCTGATTACCAGATGGGGAAGGTTGACTATTGTTGGGTATCTGAATAGGAGGTGCCGCAGCCTGTTGCTCGGTAGGTACAGACGTTGTGTGACCGTCATGTGCCACAGGAGTGTCGAGGCTTTGATCGGTGTCGGAGTCCGCAGTGGATTTGCCAAGAAGAGGCGTAGTCGGGACGTCCTGTGGTTTGGGATTTGCATTTGGATCATCCGTAGTGGTATGCTCCCCATGTTTTGTGAGTGTAGGGGCGTCACCGGTGGCGTACAATCGAGGTACTGAATCCTTGGCCTTACCATCAGGGCTAACCGCTAATGATCCATATTGCGTTGAATTCTCAAAAGTAGCTTTGATGCGATCTGTGGAAACCCAACAAAAGAAGGGTTTCAAAGATAAGTAATCATGTTTGTTGGGATAGCATTCACAAGGTGTAGTTGCGATATGTGGAGTATCACTAACAGTACAATCCGTGGGAAAAGCAATGACCGTCTCAGAGATTGGAGGGGAAATGCAGCATGCGAGGCGTTCCTGATGAACATAATTGGTAGGTGTAAGCCAGAAGGAGCGGTCGTTGGTTCCATGATCATTGATAGGGAGAAAGGGTGATCAAGTACAATGACTGGAGTACAAACTGAGAGACGTAACCGTGGACGAACCAGGAGATACAGAGATATCCAAACCTTCAAGACAACATGGATTTTGGTATTCGTCGTATTCGGGATACAGAAGTTGCTGTGACTGAGGTGGATATTTCTGAAGGAAGGTTTCATCGTTAGCACTGATTGTGGTATCGAGAACGGATGGATCCCAGTGTTCATCAGATGTCATGAGAACATGTGGGAGCGTGTCGAATTCATCAGTGGTATATTTTTGCATGGCGAGGTATGGCAAACCATGGCGAATGCTGAGAGGCAGTGCATATCCATTGGAGGTGGTGATTACTTGCCCACCGCCCGCTTTGATGGATGTGTCATCGACAGTGGAGAAGTATGCTTCCATCTGGCCGGAAGACAAAATAGAGGGGTGTCGTCCCGCGTACGCACATTTGTTGAAAATGAGGATAATGGGACCTCTATTGGAGACGGAGTAAGCTCCACATGTTGCAATGGGAATATTCTGCACTTGGTGATTGTTGATGCCGGTGACATTGACATATCGGGGTGGAATATCCTTGGAGATAAGGCAGGCATCATTACCGATGATACAACCATTGGCGCCGCGGTCGACCATAGCGAATCCGGGGTTGGAAACAGTAGCTTTGTGAGCACGATAGGTGTATGAAGGTACCTGATTATCATGTGGGAAGGTTAATTCATCTTCAGGGTTATACCACTGGTGAAAATTAACGGAATAGGAGGATTTTCCCACAGGTACCAGAGTATCACCGTCCTTTTTGTACCGAATGTCAGGATTCTCAGAAAGGAATCTTGCAGGATGGGCAGGCGACACGGAAGACTTGAGGGGTCTTTGGTCCTTGAGAGAGGAAGTCTGAGACTTGTATACACCAAGTGATGCATGGAAGACGCCTCTACGGTCATTTTTCACAGCTGGATGGAGGTCTGCTGAGGCATTGTTATGTGTATCACCGTTCAAGGTATCATCTTCAAGGAATGAGACGGAATGCTCATGCGTATATGCCTTCCGGGTGATGGGTTTAACAGAATTGGGATCCGGCTGACCATCTGGGAGCAAATCGGATCACAACAATACAACCACTATTTTCTTGCCTTTGGGGGAACAGTTCAGCCAATTCTTCATGTCTTGACGTGATAGGGCCTTCCATATTCCCGTAGGCAAGCGTGTGGTAGGGTCTGGTGAGCGTCCAGCCTTGAATACCACATAGTCTTGGTAGTCACCTTCGAATTCGATAGGGAGAGCATAGTCGTCAGGGTTGCGCCCTTGTCCTGAGGAGAAGCCGTGTACATGTGCACGCACTGTGGACTTTGGAGCAGACATTGCGGACTGAGAGTCGAGTCAAGTCGCTTCGAGTAGGAGTGTGATCTTGAGTTTGTGGATAGCAGCGGCTTCAGCAACTACATCTGTCACGGTACTATTCGGGCCGCCGGGATCTTTGACTTTAGCAAACTGTTCACTTAGTTGAAAGCTGGAATAGCAGGCCTGACATAATGCTGATTTTGCAGTATGGTACTCAAGGGGCTTGTTGGGAGGACGAAGCTTATTGAGGTAATTCAATTCTTCAAACCAATGCGTGATAAACTTCACTTTGGATTCCTTCCGATTGTTGAGATTCAACTTCAGTAACGCTTGCAATTGAGTCAAGTTGTCATATACTTTGGCTTTTGATTCACTATGCAGGTTCACAAAATCAAAATATGCTTGACGTCCATTGCGCGTGAGGGAATGGCTGTGGACGCATGACGCGGATAGGTTGCTTTTGAAGACTTCCAACATAAGAACCCAGAAGAAGGCACACTGTTTGACAAAAAGGTCACGTGTATAGCCTTGCAGTGCAGCAGGAGGCCAAGTTTCATTGAGAAATGTTTCGGTGTCAATGTCGTATGCCTCGAGTTTAGCCTTGAAACCCACTAGCCAATGTTCGAATCTTGAGTCATTCGTGAGGGGTGTGAACGACTTTTCATCACGTGATTTTTGGCACCAAGATTCGTACTTCACTTGTTGAGGGGACTTGTTCTTATTTGTTCCTGGAGGAGGAGCTGGAGGATTCAAGATAGATTTGTTTTGAAGACTCAGTGAACGTGACTACTGTTGTACGTATATGATTCTACATTCCTCCAATTCTTTTCGCTCTTGCGCAAGTCATTTGAGAAGTCCGCAAGTGCTTCTATGGTCTGTTGGATGGATTGATGGAGTTGGGTTGGGAGTCCACTATTAGTATCCATGTAGGTAAGCTCGCGGGCAAAATCATGCTCGATGAGTGCATCGAGGAAAATCGGCCATTCGCGTAATCCTCCTTCTCGGAGAGCCTCACACAGATAGCTATTTTCTTCCTTTGTGACACGGAATATGGATATGAGTATCAATTTCATATGGGCATCAAAACTAGGAAGGCTGGTTTCAGTTGCGGCGCCGCCATCTCCAGCATTGTTCCCACCCCTGAATGGATTGGCGGGCATGTTCGATCTTGATGATTCCGATTCGTCAGAGGAATCGCGTGGTGAAAGGAAAGTGCTCCGTAGATGATTTGCAATTCGCATATGCCAGCATAGGGATTGTGTTCAATTCCTTTCCTGTTCTTTGTGTGCAAGCTACCTTGGAGCTTGCGACTGTTAATCTATCATTATTTTCCTTCTGAATCCGGTCTGCTGAGAGTCTGATGCAGAGGCTTCTGAAGAACAGCACCGCTGTGTTAGTGTGTTAGTAGACGAACGATTGTACTCTACGCGTGACAATTGTGGTTGGATACTTTCGACAACGGATAATCAGACTACAGGCAAGACTATTGAAACACCGGATCTCTTCTTACTGTGAACTTGTTCAGATACAGTGAGACAGACCTTAGTAATGTAGATTACAGGTAGCTGGTAGCAATTAGTGTGAATTTTGGGATATAAATCAGTTGAATGTTAAAAGTATGAGATAAAGTGAAATCTTGCCGAAACGCAAGATATCTCTTTTATTGAGATGAAATACGTTGCAACTGCTGTTGCATAGTGATGAGATTACTCGCTGATTATTTCCGTACATGCATTGGTCGTTGACCGTATATATCTGTATGTATATATATATTGTGTGAGAAGCACACACCAACGGTTTTCTTCTCTTGTTCCGTCAGGAAGATCCTATGATATGTTTATCATTATGATCAGGAATTGCTCCCGTAGCTTGTGTGATACTTTACAAAATCAAAGTTTGCTCACCAAAGAACAAGGGGAATATTATAAAACAGAGATTGCTCACCATTAATGCGCGATGGGAATCGATGCGCCGTGGGAATCAATATGTCGTAGGAATCGATTATTTTGGTTGATACGGGACTCATTGATTCATACAAATAGAATAGCTACCGTTGTGTAGCTTTGGTACTTCTGGACACGAAAGGAATTTAATAATTAGGTGGTGACACACAAACTATGACAGATAACTCACTTCTGTTTCTTTCATGATTCATCTTATCCATAATAGGAACAATATTCATGGATTAATCACCCAAAATATCAGATTTTCTAATTTTTAATTGCAAATTAGTGTGTATTTTCCCTCCCATTCCAGTACCCAAGTGCACTCATTAGTTTGTGACACACAAACTATCACAAATAACTCACTTCTGTTTCTTTCATGATTCATCTTATCCATCCATAATAGGAACAATATCTATTGACCGATCACCCAAAATATCTGATTTTCTAATTTTTAATTGCAAATTAGTGTGCATTTTTCTTCCAATGCCATTACCCAAATGGACTCATTAGGTGGTGACACACAAACTATCACAGATAACTCACTTCTGTTTCTTTCATGATTGATCTTATTTATAACAGGAACAATATCCATGGATTAATCACCCAACATATCTGATTTTCTAATTTCTAATTGCTAATTAGTGTGCATTTTTCCTCCAAATCCAGTATCCAAATGCACTCATAGGGTGGTGACACACCTAACATCACACATAACTCACTTCTGTTTCTTTCATGATTCAACTTATCCATTACAGGAACAATATTCATGAACGGATCACCCAAAATATCAGATTTTCTAATTTTAAATTGCAAATTAGTGTGTATTTTCCCTCCCATTCCAGTACCCAAATGCACTCATTAGTTTGTGACACACAAACTATCACAGATAACTCACTTCTGTTTCTTTCATGATTCAACTTATCCATTATAGAAACAATATTCTTCATGAACTGATCACCTATAATATCTGATTTTCTATTTTTTAATTGCAAATTAGTGTGTATGTTTCCTCCAAATCCAGTAACCAAATGCACTTATTAGTAGGTGGTGACACACAAACTATCAAAGATAACTCACTTCTGTTTCTTTCATGATTCAACTTCTCCATAACAGGAACAATATGCATGGACTAATCACACAAATTATCTGATTTTCTAATTTTTAATTGTAAATTAGTGTGCATTTTTTCTCCAAATCCAGTACCCAAATGCACTCATTAGGTGGTGACACACAAACTATGACAGATAACTCACTTATGTTTCTTTCACGATTCATCTTATCCATTACAGGAACAATATTCATGAACGGATCACCCAAAATATCAGATTTTCTAATTTCTAATTGCAAATTAGTGTGTATTCTTCCTCCAAATCCAGTACCCACATGCACTCATTAGGTGGTGACATACAAACTATCACACAAAACTCACTTCTGTTTCTTTCATGATTGATCTTATTTACAACAGGAACAATATTCATGGATTAATCACCCAAAATATCAGATTTTCTAATTTTTAATTGCAAATTAGTGTGTATTCTTCCTCCAAATCCAGGACCCAAATGCACTTATTAGGTTGTGACACACAAACTATGACAGATAACTCACTTCTGTTTTTTTCATGATTCAACTTATCCATAACAGGAACAATATGCATGGACTAATCACAAAAATTATCTGATTTCCTAATTTTAAATTGCAAATTAGTGTGCATTTTTTCTCCAAATCCAGTACCCAAATGCACTCATTAGGTGGTGACACACAAACTATGACAGATAACTCACTTCTGTTTCTTTCATGATTCATCTTATCCATTACAGGAACAATATTCATTGACCTATCACCCAAAATATCAGATTTTCTAATTTTTAATTGCAAATTAGTGTGTATTCTTCCTCCAAATCCAGTACCCAAATGCACTGATTAGGTGGTGACGCACAAACTATGACAGATAACTCACTTCTGTTTCTTTCATGATTCATCTTATCCATAACAGGAACAATATTCATGGTATTAAATTCCTTTCGTGACCAGAAGTACCAAAGCTACCAGATGGTAGATACCCTATTCGTACAAATCCATGAGTCCCGTATCAATCAAAGTAATCGATTCCCATGGCATATCGATTCCCACGGTGCATCGATTCCCATCGCGCATCAACGGTGAGCAATCCCTGTTTTACAGTATTGCCATCGTTCTTCGGTGAGCAAACTCTGATTTCATAAAATATCACACGAGCTACGGGAGCAATTCCTGACCTTAATGATAAACAATTCATGGAGTCTTCCTAACAGAACAAGAGAAGAAAACCGTTGGCGTGTGATTCTCACACAGTATATATATATGCATACAGATATATATGGTCAACGACCAATACATGTACGGAAATAATCAGCTAGTAATCTCATCACTACGCAACAGCAGTTGCAACGTATTCATCTCAATAAAAGAGATATCTTGCATTTCGGCAAGATTTCACTTTATCTCATACTTTTAACATTCAACTGATTTATATCCCAAAATTCACACTAGTTGCTACCAACTACCTGTAATCTACATACTAAGGTCTGTCTCGCTGCAATCTGAATAAGTCACAGCAAGAAGAGATCTGGCGTTTCCATAGTCTCGCCTGTAGTCCGGTTATCCGTTGCCGAAAGTATCCAACCACAATTGTCACGCGTAGAGTACAATTGTTCGTCTACTAACACACTAACGCAGCGTTGCTGTTCTTCAGAAGCCTTTGAATCAGATCTTCAACGGACCGGATTCAGAAGGAAAATAATACATGGACTAATCACCAAAAGTATCTGATTTTTTTATTTTCTAATTGCAGATTAGAGCCTGAAACGCCGTTCCGGTTAGAGAATTCTGAAACGCCATTCCATGATTGTTGACATGAATTCTACAAAAATACTTTTCACCACCCCAACAACAGAAGGCATTACTATCATACCTACATTACTACTACTACTACTATCATAATACACCCGGACACATATCTACGAAAAGACCATTTTTGGAACGCCGTTCCGAAAAAAGGAAAAAAGGGATAATGGTGGTGAAATCGTGTAGGAAGGTACTGCTGTAGATATCTACTCAAATTTGTTACCAGAAATTATCTAGTACAAAAACAGTGTAGAAAGCTACTACTGTAGATATCTACGCAAAGTCGTTACCAGAAATTATCTAGTACACAAAATTGTGTAGGAAGGTACTGCTGTAGATTTCTACACAAATTCGTTACCAGAAATTATCTAGTACGAAAACGGTGTAACTGCTGTAGATATCTACTCAAATTTGTTGCCAGAAATTATCTAGTACGAAAACGGTGTAGAAAGCTACTGCTGTAGATATCTACTCAAATTTGTTACCAGAAATTAACTAGTACAAAAATGGTGTAGAAAGCTACTCCTGCTGTAGATATCTACGCAAAGTCGTTACCAGGAATTATCAAGTACACAAAATTGTGTAGGAAGGTACTGCTGTAGATATCTACTCAAATTTGTTACCAGAAATTATCTAGTACGAAAACTGTGTAGAAACCTACTGCTGTAGATATCTACTCAAATTTGTTAACAGAAATTATCTAGTACACAAAATTGTGTAGGAATCTACTGCTGTAGATATGTAGGCTAATTCGTTACCAGAAATTATCTAGTACGAAAACAGTGTAGAAAGCTACTGCTGTAGATTTCTACGCAAATTCGTTACCAGAAATTATCTAGTATGAAAACGGTGTAGAAACCTACTGCTGTAGATATCTACGCAAATTCGTTACCAGAAATTATCTGGTACAAAAATTGTGTATAAAGCTACTGTCGTAGAATGCTAGGCAAATTCGTTACCAGAAATTATCTAGTACGAAAATTTTGTAGAAAGCTACCATAGTAGAATGCTACGCAAATTCGTTACCAGAAATTATCTAGTACGAAAACTGTGTAGAAATCTACTGTAGTAGACTGCTACGCAAATTCGTTACCAGAAATTATTGAGTACAAAAATTGTGTAGAAAGCTACTGTAGTAGAAAGATACGCAAATTCAATACCAGAAATTATCTAGTACGAAAATGGTGTAGAAAGCTACTGTGGTAGAAAGATACGCAACAAATTCAATACCAGAAATTATCTAGTACGAAAATGGTGTAGAAAGCTACTCTCGTAGGATGCTACACAAATTCATTAACAGTAAAAACACCTTCACAGTACCGGTACGAACCACTGGTACATGAAAGATCATGGCACAGTCACTGTATCACAAGTTGAGAACATTAACTAAAAAATCAGGGCACTATTCTTTGTTATTCTATATTCAAAACGCGTGCGACGCGCGATTTATTTACTTAACGTTCTTATTTTTAATTAAGAAAATCAAATTATTCTTCATTGTTCTATATTCAGTGAATTAGATCTCACAGGTTAAGTATCGTTTTTTTCTTCTTCGAACACACACACACACACACACACAGCGAAAAGTAATTTTTTTCGGTACAAACAAAAAACTCTCTCTCTCTCTCTCACACACACACACACACAAAATTCAAATTTCATGTAGATTCAGTACTAAGAAAGTGATCTCGAACACACCGCTGATTTTACAATGTGATTTTACAGTGTGATTTTCTTTTCTTTTTGAGGCAAAAAATACTCTTTCCCTTCATAATCTTACCAAACTTCTTATCTTGAGCAGAGTTGCTTTACCGTACTTGTACGATAAAGCACTCCGTCCGAGAACGCGGGATCCCACTGAACTGATCAGCAATGATCACTAGTAGGCAGGGAATTCAGGCTCAAGATATTTTAATCCAAAATAACTGCCTTGGCTGGAAAAAGAATTGGACGGCATTGGACGGTAGAAGAATTGCTGGATAGATATTGTTGTTTGGGTGCACACAAACATATACGTCTTGAAAGCAATAAATCTGCATCCATTGCGTATATATATCAACAGGATCAAGATCCAGTTTTTCGTGACAAAGGAGTAAGAAGGCTGCAAATCTACGGCAGCAGCAGCAACAACGGCAATCGTTGGAATGACAGCGAAAGGTCGGCAACGGTGGATCGGATACGAAAAGGATAGGAAACAGTGAACAACGTGAGATACATAGACAATGATGCCTACATCCTACATTGCTGATGATGTATTCCTCACTTCTGTTTTCCTTATTATTTTCATAGGTGCGGATTGGAAACAATGGATTGGATCAGAAACAACGGAGCGGAAACAATGGATCGGAAACATTGGATTGAGGTGCGGTGAATGGTGTGGCAAATCATCGTATTCTTCCCTGTAGGTGCGGCAAATTTTCCCTGTAGGTGTGGCAAATATCGGAACAACAAATCGGCAGCATCGAATCGATTGGACGCCAACAGTGTAGGTTGGTAGCACGTAGATTATATTATTCTGTTGTTATCATTTACTCTACATCAATAGATACTCACCTCAATTTTTTTCAATTATTGTAGATTGTTATAGATTGGCAACAGCAACAACGGCAACAAATCGATCAGTGGGATTCATCCGGCAACTAATCGACGAATCAGCAAGAGCAACAGCAGCGAGAGATCCGCAACAGCAATCGATCCGCAACAGAAATTGTTGGCAGCAGCAATCAATCCGCAACAGCAATTGTTGGCAACACCAATCGATCCGCAACACCAATCGTGGGCAACAGCAAAAACAGTCAATCTGCAACAGCAATCGATCCGCAACACCAATAGATCCAACAGCAATCGACCCACAACAGCAACAAGAATTGCTGTTCCAGACCACTCAATCTGAAACACCGTTCCAGAAATTTGACCCTGAAACGCCAATACAGACGTTCTGCGGATTTTCAAGCGGCCGGAACCAGGAATGATCTAACCAACAGCAACAGCAGCAAGCGGCAGCGATAGCAACAGCGGCAAGCGGGAACGATCGAAGCGGCCGCAAAAGTCAGAATTGCCATTCCCCACAACTGAATCTGAAACGCCGTTCCAGAAACTTGACCCTGAAACGCACTCCATTGGCAAATTGATTTGTCGTCGTCCTCCAACGGCGTTGCTGTTGTCTTCTGAAGGAAACAACTGTGATTCCATTACATTTCTATCAATTGGTGGAACAAATAAATTGTGTACTACCTGACTGTTTAGAACTGAGTTGAACGTTTTGTTAGAGGATGCCTTGTTAGTAGTGTGAGCGGCAGCAACAGCGGCGGAGGGAACAATTGGACCATTCTTGGTCAATGTCAGGCCATATTGTGAAGGGGAATGGCAAACTGTAGTGGATTCTTCTTTGGCAGATGACAAAAATTCCATTAGGTTATGGTTTAAATAGAAATCACGGAAAAAAGCTATTGAATCAAGGTGACATGAAAGGCCTCGTGATACATATCGGTATAATTTGTGTGAAGAGGAATCTTGTCTGCTTCCGATGAATGTCTTCAACTTGCCCTTATAGGACATGCAGCTACAACAAATAAATGATTTGCGAATTTTGGTATAACAACCACCACTCTTGAAGTGATGGCAATTTTTACTAGGTTGTGACATGTTCTTCTATTGGAAGAAGGGAGGGGGGGAAATGGTTTTGATGGGGGTGTTAAATGAACATGATGAAAATGAGCATGTATTGGATCGAGCATGAAAAGGCATGATGGTATGAAAAAAGAAACGACGTGACATAGAAACAACGCGGAAACATAGCAAACAAACACTTCTGAAATTAATTTTATTTCATATATGGGTTAAGGTTAGGAAGTTTGGCACCAA
Organism: Pseudo-nitzschia multiseries; assembly: GCA_037355745.1. Taxonomy (NCBI): domain Eukaryota; phylum Bacillariophyta; class Bacillariophyceae; order Bacillariales; family Bacillariaceae; genus Pseudo-nitzschia; species Pseudo-nitzschia multiseries. The sequence continues at coordinate 7,835,480 of CM074783.1, forward strand.
GATTTCAAATTTAAACGTGATTCAAACACAAAAGCCTGAAATGCCGTTCAGGTTAGAGAATTCTGAAACGCCGTTCCATGATTGTTGACATGAATTGTACAAAAAAACGTTTCACCACCCCAACAGAAGTTGTTACTATCATACCTACATTACTACTACTACTACTACTACTATCACACCCGGACACATATCTACAAAAAGACCAGTTTTTGGAACGCAGTTCCAAAAAAAGGAAAAAAGGGATAATGGAGGTGAAATTGTGTAGGAAGGTGGTGCTATAGATTTCTACGTAAATTTTAATGAGCGTGATGCTATCAGAGCGAGCATGAAAAGGCACGATGATGGTATGAAAGAAGACACAACGTGACATACCGTAGAAACAACGCGGGAACATAGCAAACAAACACTTCTGAAATTAATTTTATTTCATATCTTGGGTTAAGGTTAGAAAGTTTGGTAGCAAGAAATAGATTTTTTAAATCAATTTAGTCAAAATTGAGAGATCAATGGACATTTTGAGTCATTGGGGAGACTTTTGGTCGCAACCTGAGGGGGGTCGAAACTCTTCACCACAAAAATTGTGAATTTAAAAAAATCCCTTGCGCATAACAAAGGCAGGGTCAATTTTCTGAAAATAGGGCTTGCGAGGGGTCGCGTTGGGACGCGTGACAATTATCGGACGTGTATAAAATCTCATTTTGGAATGTGGAATCTCATCGTATGGACAATAATAATAGCCAAATTTGTCTTCTTCATATTATTAAAAATGTGGGTTTAAATCCGTTCAGATTTTTCAGTGACTTGATCAAAATTTTTATTTCAGCGACTCGACCTTTCAGCAACCCGACTGACGATAGGTACTCAACCGGCGACATAAATAGTTGCCGATCCATTGACTATGTCACTCAAGTTGCTTGTTTGCTTGTATCTTCTAGAAGATGAGGAGAATGGTGATGACAACGATGATGAGGATGACGTCACACGCAAAAGAAAGGCGTCAAAGAGATAGGAGAACACCAAGGATAGCCCTTCTACGCCATTCAGAGTCCCCCTTTCTTTATCTATTCAACTCTAGCAATGGACAGGCTCTTCTCAACTGCTGTGGTGTCGACCACATGGTCTTTTGAGAGCTTCTAGGTTTATTTCAACCCACATTTGATGGTTACACGGTCGATAGATACACTGACACTATTCAGAAGAGGAAGGTTAACGCGAATGGAGTATGGAGTGGAAGAAAGTGTGAGGCAAATGCAACATGCTGTCTTGGTCTAGTACTTCATTGGTTTAGAACACGTGGATTCGTCACAAGATCCGTGTCAATGGCGTTTGGACTCACCTCTACTGTTATGTACAAAGAATGGTTGAAATTCTCCAGAAAGGTTCTTTTGTTTGTATTGCAGAATCATCCAAAGGCTATGATTAGACTTCCAACTGAAGAAGAATTGGAGGAATACATCAGCGCAATTGGTGCCAAATATCCCAGACTAAAAGAATGCCGTGTCTGGGGTGCGGCCAATGAACTCAAAGTCAAAATGCAGCAGTCTTTGAATTGGTTGGTTCAGAGTCGGTATTACAACAGCTGGGTCTGTGACACATATGTCAACAGCGTCTTTGTCTTTGCGGCCAATGGACGGATCTGTATTTGCTCTTACAACTGCCCCAGTACCTGGCATGACAGCACAATCGCCAATCATGGTGTTTATGATAAAATAGAAGAACTGTTCATCAAGTTCCGAGCAATGGTTTGTGTTGACTCTGCGTTTAGGGTTGCCACAGGGATACATCAATGCCTTGTCCAAAGTTTGCAGCATGATCCAGATACCATAGAAGCTATTCTGTTGAATGCATAATCAACGTCCCTTTGCCAGTTATCAGAGTGGGGGATGGGAATGATCTAGGGGCAGTTTCCGTGATTGAATGACAGGCTCCTATTGGAGACATTTGGCAATAGGAAGGTCATTTTGAACTTGATGATGCTTCTGTACAATTACCAAACAAGTACCATTGGTCACAACCAGATCCTGAATGTTTTCATGCATAAGAAGGAAGGATACTTCTCTTATGCCAACAATCTACCGGAAGATGCCACCGGCATCTTTGAGTAGCCAAGCGTTGAGCCATTGAGGAGCTGCGCCGAGACATTTAGCTGGTTCGCCTTCAAATTTTGCTTTGAGTTGTTGAGTAGAAGTAGATTGTTGAGATCCCCCATGGTTGATCGGTCGGTCAATTGGTCGATTGCAAAGAGTAGTAGTATTAGACAAAGATTAATAATTGACAAATTAGTAGCTTTTATTTGGGTATAGCTTTCGCTGTTGCTAGGTTTTTGAATTATGAGCTGAATTATGAGCTTAGAGCTTGCTGGAAGGATACTAGTAGTTTTGATATGAGTAGTTTCAATGGAGTAGTTTTGATCGATCCGGAGTAGTTTTGCTTTGGTGTTGGGGTTCATAAAAACCACACGACTCCTTAAGAGGGGTTCAACTCCTTAATAGGGGTTCAATCCCATCAGTTTTTTCATACACATGGAAATGGGAATGGAAATGGAAATCATTGGCCGGTGCGTTGATTCCCATCGAGTTCAGACTTTCATATAACAACTTCACCAACTTCACTATTTTGCATGAGTTACAAGTAGTTAGTACTAGTAATTTGTTATTTTTGCTAGTAATTCATCATTTCATTTTCTTTCCAAGCTGCAAAGCTCATAATGTGTTTTCTTGCAAAATCAAAAGCAACTTGTTACTACTACTAACTTCGAATCAAATCTACTAATCTTCGAATCGACAATCAAGCCAACCATGGTAATTTCCAAAGAAGAACAACAAGAACAGATTCTTCAGGCCCTTCAAGACAAAGTCTACCAACAACACCGACAAAAGATTCTCCGAAGTCTTCACACACGAAGAATCTTCCAACAACAGATTCTTGCACAAGCCACCAAGAATGCACTCGTTTTGAATCAAACCACCAGCAATCCAGTTGCTCCAAATGGAACCAGCAATCCAGTCGTTCCAAATCAAGCCATTCCGAATCAAACCAGCAATCAAGTCTTTCCGAACCCATCTGATGATTCCTGGTTATTTGAGGATTTGGATTCAGATTCCAATTTATGTGATTCTGATTCTGAAACTACGTCGGATCTTCCTGCCATTAAACAGGAACCAAAGCTTTAAGTGGAATTGCCGGCTTGGGGGGGATTTGAGTTGGAGTTGGGATTTGAGTTGGAGTTGGAGTTGGGACGGAGCCCGTTTAAGAATATGGTGGCAACATCTACTATGGTGGCCTTCAGCAATTCCAAAGCAGCCTCTGTTTGTTGCCTCTGAGCTTGGAAGGCAGCCTCTCTATGTTCCCTTTCAAGCCGGTGATCCTCTCTTCTTTGTTCCCTCTCATGCTTGGAATTCTCTATCAAGAAATCAAGAATGTCCTGGCGTTCGTTGGTGGTGTTCTTGCGGTACTGTCTCTTGGACCGCAAAGTGCTGCTCGGAGAAGGGGAAGAAGAAACAAACTATTGAGATGAAGAAGAAGAGGAAGCCAACCGAGACTGAGAGCGTGGAACAATTCTTGTTGGTATGTTTATCGCAATTGGTTCTTACTGGGTTGGTTGGGGAGGTTGACGAAGCGGCGGTTGTGTTGGCTGGGTTGGCTCCGTTGGCTGGGTTGGCTGAGTTCTTTGGGAAGGTTGACCGAGTGGTATCGGAGGAGTGGTATCGGAGGAATGTTATCATTGTCAGAGTCGTCATCATCCTCGTCCTCACTACTTATGTATTCTTTGTCTTCCGTGTTGTTCTGGTATCCTTCTACCATATCGTATGGCTCTTCTCCGTCACCAACTCCTTCCTTGCCCTTAATCAACCACTTGACCCTCTTTGCCAACTTCAATTCCTTGGGGCAATTTGGATTGCCAGTAGGAATTTGTTTACGATATAGATCGCTGTATTTCCTACGGAGGTTTGGAACACTTCTGTCAGTATCAGGGAAGTTGTCTTTATTGATTTGGGCAACTTGTGCCCATTCCTCGGGACCAACAGGAAGGATTGTTTTGATGGTGTGTAGGAATTCCAAGACTTCAGTTCTGCTGTAGTTGATTGCCCCTGACCTGCGTCCTTTCTTTGCCATTGCTGTTGTTGGCTGACGAGTCTGCGATATAAAAATTATGTACAAAGCAAGCATCAATTTTGGTCCTGTTAGTCTTATTGATCTTTCTCTCTAGCTGGAACTTCTCGACCAAAGTAATCGCCGCGCCAGAATTGGTAAGAGCAAGAGCTTTCCACAGATTCCCAATTTGCAGGTGTTGTGTGCGCCGGAACCCCTTCAAACTTTATGATTCTTCTGGTCAAGAAAATCACAAAAAGTTAAAAAAAACTCCATTAACCCAACCTCATAATACCAAGTGGTCTCAACCAAACCATTCCTTAATCATAGCATTAAATCAACCCGCTACTTGGCATTCTCTTCCTTACAACAAGATCAACAAGACCCACAAGTTTTGGATCGATTGGCTGAGTGGTATAGGAGAAATCAGCTGGAACAACAGCAACAACGGATCAACGGGGAAGGGCAAAAACTTCCAAAATCCTCCCATAGCAACAACAAGGATCCCTCTGCTCGCGGCAAGAACAAGAAAGCCCCACTACAGGGTAAATTGATAATCATCAAGTACAAGAAGACCCCCAAGTTGCGGCTTGATCCGACCAGGAGTCGTTTTTAAAAAAACAGGAAGAACAACAGCAACAACCCCAAGGGCAAGATTCTGACGACGAAAAATCTTCCCATAGTAGCAACAAGGATCCCTCTGCTTGCGGCATCAACAAGCAAGCGGCACTACAGGGTAAATCGATACTTATCAATAACAAGATGCCCCCCAAGTTGCGGATCAATCCGCCCGGTCGTTTCGAAAAAAACAGCTGCAGCAACACCCCCCCCCCCCAAGGGCAAAAAAACTCCCCCCTGCAGCAGCAACAACAACACACACAGTTGGCGATGTGGCAAGAGGTGCCGCCCTTCCTCCTTGCAAGTTAACAAATAATACTGCTGTTATTCTCATTCACTCCTGCAATACGTTTACTACAGCAGCAGCTATGGTAGCAGCGGGATTTACAGAGGAGGAGGGCAAGAACCGGTCCCTACAAAAAAGAGTATTGCGGAGGAAGAAGAAATTGCTAGAAGACAACAACAAGAAAAACGAGCCCCCACCACCACCACCACCTGCTGTTGTTGCTGCCGGATCAAATGGTAGCAGCGTTTCGCCTGTAACTAATCCAAGTGGACTTTTGGATCCCCCCTCCCAAAAAAAAACGCCGAATAACAACAACAACAACAAAAGAGCCCATACGGCCTCAAGCAACACCAATGAAAGCACATCCTCGACGACGACGACGACGACGACGACGACGATGACGGCGCCGTCGCCGGCAACAGGAGCAGCGCCAGCAGCAAGCACAGCAGCAAGCACAGCAGCAAGCACAGCAGCAAGCACAGCAGCAAGCACAGCAGCAAGCACAGCAGCAAGCACAGCAGCAAGCACAGCAGCGTTTTTGGACAAGGAAAACCCCACCCCAACTTCCAAAAAGAAGAAACTCACTCCAACTTTGTTGTTGCCACTGAAACAAACCAAACGAACTCCGCACCAAGTCTTATGTGATTCAGCTAATGAGCAAGCTATCAGAGTACAATTCAACCATGCCTGGAATGAAGCCAGAAGCAAATACAAGCACCAAGTACAACTCCCAAAGGGTGTGGCTCGTTTGTAAGCAGCAAAAATCTGTGACGGGGTATATGAATCATACGGTGTAACTATTAACCCAAATACGTTGCGGAATCGAGTTCGGGAAGGACTCATGGGTCCACCACGCAGGGGGCGAGGACCAATACTTGCAGAAATGGTGGAAAATGCAATTGCGGATGCAATTGAAATGTATGTTGCATTGACGGTAGCGGGGATAGAGGAGAAACCCGAACGGCAGGTAATCCTACAGAAGCTCACAGTGTGCATCACTAACAGCGTCATTCCAGCGTCACTGACTGATCCTGTTTCATTATTCAGAAGGCTGCAACTGGGGTTTGCAGATGGGGTAGAAGTATCTAACCTGAATTCGCAGATGGAGGAACGCCGTGCAACATACGGAACACATAAAAATATTAATGAATGGTTTACAACCCTAAAAGAATTTTCCTCGAGATGGGCTTCGCACGGTTGTTGACAAAGGAGGAGGTCGCTGGGGGGCACAAAGGAGCGCTGTATTTCCCCCCTGAACAACTTCAACAGATAATCAACGTGGATGAAATGGGGCTATCACTGGACACTACAACAACCAAGTCGGGTGGACGACCCGTCACCCAGTATGGACCTAGTAGCAGGCAGCTTCCAAAGTAGTCACCGCATAACATTCCTCTGAGGCAATTGTGCTTTGGGAGATCCCATCCCCCCGCCCTCCATTTTCAGTTAAAAAGTATGGCTAAAGATGATGCGAACAAGCGAATCCAGGATTCGTTTTTGGAAGAGCTGGAACACAATACGGTAGCTGAAACATGGGGGTTCAACAAACTAACCGAGCGGTGGAGTACAGTGAATTGTAATGCTAGTGCGGGGATGGATGGTACAGAGTTTACGAAGGTGGTGAAGGATGCATACATGCCATTATTTCCGGATCTGGCCCCCGTGCCTGGAAAGCGAGTAGTGTTGTTGGTTGATTTGGGTCTGGGAAGGGAGGACGATGAGTTGAAAATTATTACAGCCCTGGCAGACCTCTATTTACTTACTGGAGTTCCAAATACGACTCATATTTGGCAACCAACAGACCAGAACTATGGACTGTTTAAAACTCTTTTCCGCGACAACAAGACAATGCTGAACGACTCGCGCCGGGCAAGAGGACTTACCATGCAATCTCACAATATTCCACGGCTTGTATTTGGGGGACGAGGCAGAGTACGACGAGGGAGATTACGTCACTTTGAACAGCGCGTTTTACAACTCATTTGCTGTGGAAAAATCAAAGGCTATTTGGCGCCACATCGGTATCGTCCCTTTCACATGCAATTGTCTAGGGAATTGCAATGTAGCTCACAAGTTGACAACTCTACCAAATGGTTCTGTAGACCTTACAGCGGATCCAATGACAACAAAGTTACTTGATCTCAAACTTCGCAACAGCACCGCAGTATAGTACATCACCAAATACGGATTGAAAGGCGAAGCGTTTGCTGCGAAGGCGCCACAAAACAACAAGGAAGAGAAGATCACATCTACTAAACTGGATTCGAACAAGCGAATATTGAAATTGGCAAACACAAATACCGCAGGACAGAAATTCCGTATCACCGGTGGATTCGTCACTAACTCCAAGGTCGTTTGGAAAGCAAAAGTCTTGAAGGAACGTTTGAAAAAAATCGCCACACTGAAGAGTAGAAAGGCGCGCGCCGCTGCTTTTGCGAAGAAAAAGGGAGCAGCTGAGGCTTTAGTTGCAAAGTGTGGGGGCAAATTTGCTAGACTAGCGGGGCAACATTTGAAAGTGATATATGAATGGAAGTTTGGAAAGAAGGTTGCTGCTGGAATGAAAAAAGAGCAAATAGTTGCTGCTCTAGTGATAGCAAAGGATGATGTGCCGGTCAGCGTGGTCGAGTGGAGCGAGGAGGTGGATGGCACTGAATTGGAGCGGCTGAAGAAAGCAGAGATCACCATGAAAGAAACACTCTTGGGAAAGGCCATGGCAGAGAAGTCAGAGAAGTGTGTTCAAACAATTAAGGAGGTGACTCCAGAGATGCTGGAGATAGTAGACCTGGATGCTGGGAAGGTTGAATACATTAAAAGGATGCAACCAACAAGGGGCGCAACAGATGAATATTTTTTATTAACTATTCACTACGGGTGAATATGGAATTCAGAATCTCTAAATAAGAAACAGTAACTGCTGTCTGTTTAATCACTACTCGTGCCACCTACCTGCCTCTTTTGGCAAGCAAGGCTGGCCGGCGAGCTTAAGTATTTTATTCAATGGTGGGCCTTTTGCTTGATCGTAATATATGTAATAAATGAGGCCCATTCCAATCCAGTATTGATTTTCATGATTGCAATAAGTAATTTACTCACGGGCTGTTATATGTACTCTTTTGAATGCACGTATGGGTTCCAAGTGTTTACTTATTGGTATGGTCTTTAATGATGCCTTGATTTGAATCATTTAACCTGTTTCTTTTGTAGCCGTAAGTGGAATCGTTTTTACCACTTAACAACAACAGGTGCACATGATTCAGCATGCGTTGGGGGACTGACATATTTGATTTTAGTATGCTGGTTTTAAGATTCCGATGTAGTTTATTTTGGTTTTATTCAGTTAATAAAGTTTTGAAAGTTGATGCAGTCTTGACTGCCAAATTACATTCCATACTTAATAAATCTATGTACTATGTGAATAGATTTATTATTTTGGTTGCAAACTTTTATTACTTTATTTGTGGTGGGAATCACTCAATAATAATATACCTATTCAAGTACTAACATTAACCACCGAAGGTGGATCTAAACCACTCAGTCTGTAGCCAGACTTTAAAGCCGCCTCAATCAAAGAGAGTTTAGGCCCCAAGTTATAGAATGACAATTTTTTTCAAATGAACCATGACAGCAAGCAGGGAGGGTACAAAGAACAAACTGATGAATGATATGGGTAGTAGCAAAAGCCTAACAGGAGGCAGCTGCCTACAATCATACAGTAGGAAGGGTATACACATACTAGGAGGGGCAGCGCCGCATGACTTGGTGGAAGAAGCAGGCGGGCTGGTCTTATGTGGGATGGAAACATCTAAGTGGAATCCATTTAGTAGGGGCACATGGACCATGGTCTTGGAGGAAGAACATCAAGGCGGGCAATACACTGGGGTCCTATGTGGGATGGAAGACCCTAAGTGAAATTCAGTTAGTGGGGGGCACAGGGTACATGGTCTTGGAGGAAGAAGAACAAGGCGGGCTGTATACTGGAGGGGTCCTATGTAGGATGGAGAACCATAAAAGAACAACACTTAAGGGGTACATGGGCCATGGTCTTGGAGGAAGAAGAACAAGGCGGGCTGTACACTGGAGGGGTCCTATGTAGAAATGGGCTCTAAGTGAAACCACTTTGGAACCAAGGGACTGTAGGCGTGAAAACAAATGCCAGCTGTAGGGCACACCTGAAAGGTATATGTAGGAAGTAGGGCCTTAAGCGAAAACACTTAGGGACCAGGGGCTATAAGTGAATTCAAACTTAAAGGTCAGGGGAGGAACAGAAGGGAACTTGAAGTTCAACCCACGAGTCCTCTTAGCTCACAGGGAAAGAGACTTGAAGAACCAGAGGGTTATTTAAAGTATGTTGCAACCTCAACATGCAAATACTTAGGGGTCGGGACTTAGGAACCTTCTAGAAGGGCGGGTTATGTGTGTGTTTGCCAACTTCAACTCAAAAAGACTTAAGGAAACGAAAATGTTAAGTGAAATGAAAAGCACTTAAGGGGCTTGGAAAGAGTTCAAAAGAACCTTGAGGAATGAAGAATATTGAGTGTAACAGGGTAGAGCGTTAAGTAAAGATACTTAAGAGCCATGGGGGAGAAGCTTGGAAACAGATCAAAGTGTTAGCGATTTGCAAACTTGAGCTTTGTGGGTTTAGTACTGGTCTACTTGATTCAGTGTAGGTAGAATTAATACTGGATTCAGTGTAGAAGGACATTAGTGTTGGTTTTCAACCTCAATGACCGACCACCAACGACCGACCACCACCAATGACAACGACAATGGTGAATAGGAGACCAAAGGGACCAAGGAAGGCAACAAGTGACCAGTGACCAAGCTGATAGCAAAATCAAAAAGGCCAGGTCTTGGTTAGTACGTGTAGGTCCTGGTGCCGTTTGTGGCAGTGTAGAAGTGAGCAAGATATGGCAGGGGAAATTTGTGTAGAAATCTACATGTTTTTAGTACTGGAACATTGGAACATCGGACAAAGTTGCGCGAGGCAAAATTGTTTTGGAACTTTCAGAGACAAACTTCTTGTTTTGGCTGCGGCAACGGATATGGCTGCATCTGCATCTGCTGGTGGACTAGTGTTGTTTTGTCCACCCACTTGATGGAGCGGTTGAACTTTTTGAGACAAACTTCTTGTCTTTCGTTTTGCAACTTTGGGTACCTCAGCTGTTGGAATCCTGTTGTTGGGTACGGATGCCTGTAGAACTTTTGGAGACAAACTTCTTGTTTTGGCTGCGGCTGCGGGTGGATCTGCATCTAAATCTACTGGTGGAATAGTGTTGTTTTGTCCACCCACGCGATGGAGCGGTGGAACTTTTTGAGATGAACTTCTTGTCTTTCTTCTTGTTCTTTCTGGCATTTTTTGATTGACAATTTAGAGAACACCAAAAAATAAGTTGTTTTGATGCAATCTAAGTTGCTACAATTTGGTAACAGTAACTTTGCACATAATGAATCAGATAACACAACCAAACAGACATAGGAAGACATCCCAAACTGATGAAACAAGAAACATATTGAAGCCAACTTTAAACCACAAAATCTGAAATGCCGTTCTAGCACAAAAGTTGAAAAAATACAAAAATAAAACAAACGACAACTGAACATCATCATGCAACTACTATGTCAAAAGGTTTTGAGATTTTCCGTCCACTCTAACCAGCTATAAAATGTAAAACCTGCAATGCCCTTGCAAAACAAAAGTTTAAAACTAACAAAAACAAAGCATAATGTAATGAAATGCTGATGAACAATTTTGAGATTTATTCGATGCATAATTTTGAGATTTTCCATCGGTAAATTTGAACAAGTTCCAAACAAAAAAGCAAGCCAGCAACACTGTTCCAGAAATATACTTCTGCAACGCCGTTTCATTATTGTTGTCATGAAATGTGCCCTACTACTATTAATAGCCCCCCAACCCCCTACCCCTGTTCCAGTAGTACTGTGTTCACCAGAGTAAGCGCGACCCCAACCAAGTTGGCTCGTTAATATGCTAGGTTCGCCATATAGGGCGGAGGTGGTGCTGGTGGCTGAGCAAATGAGGCCACAGGTTCGAGTTGTAGGTATGATCATACCTTTAGAGGGTATTGTTGTATTTGAAAAGTGTATGGCAAAAGTGTATGAATGTACCAAAAAATGTGTGAGATTGACCCAATACTATGGTATTCAAACCCTCACGATTGAATTCCCACAATTCACAAAAATCTGAACTGCTGATGTCAACACAAATGCCACACCAGCCGGCCTTCAATATTGAAGTCTGGATGATCTACATATCTTAATTCCTCTAGGTGCAAGACCGTTGGATTTCAAGTCCAACGCCTTTACAACTGTTTGCCTAGGCGATAGTAAAAGGAACAAACAGATACTCCCTCTGTCCCAAAATATTTAGACAGTATGGACGTTAATACTTCAAATAAGGTCAATACTCAATGGATGCCAACCGGGCTTTTTGGGTTGAACTCTCCTTAATCAACTCCTCGTGATGGGTTAAACGTTAGACATTTCAGTGGTATCCGTGTACCTTTCACAGGGAGTTAAAGAAGGGCTGTCACGCCTTGCAAAAGTGATTCCTCCGGTTAAGAGGGTTCTGCTGGTCGTTTTAACGTCTCGATACTTTCACATGCAAGCTAAGACACTGAATTTTTGTAGGGGCATAGTGGTTATAAACAGTAAGAACATTCTTGTCCTTTCATAGGTGTTCAAAAGAGAGCCATTTTATGTGCTCGGGTCGGTTTAAAAAAACTCAACGCACGTAAAAAACATGTGTAGGGAGTTGAGTTTTACTGATCGGGAGTTTAGATCGCGCATTAATTTAGTACTAGTTTCACATGTTCCTACACACATAAATTTGATAATGTCTAAATATTTAGGGACACCAAAAAGTGACCATAATGTCTAAATATTTTGGGACAGAGGGAGTACCAGATAGTTTCCCAGGAACAGTTCTAATCACAGAAAACAAGAACAAAAATGCCAAAAATAAGTGTAAATTACACGAAGACCATCGGCGAAAAAATTCACCGGAATTTCAATACTTCTTCAAAAGAATTCTTGGAGCAGTGTCACCAAAATAGACAGACTTCAAAAGAAAATCATTACAAACAATAGTAAGTAACATTTTCACCTTGAGCAATGAAGCGTTTCCGCTGCTATTCCTTTACAATGACTAAAACTTGTGGCTAAACACAACAAAGGGCACAAGGAAGAGAAAGAAATTCACTGACAGGAAGTCAGGAATTAAGGAGGGATGGGGTGACAAGGGACAAGGGCTTTACGGATATGTCAAAAGTGTAATAGAAAATGAAGGGAGGAGTAACAGACAAAAGATTTAGAGATACTAAAACTACTTAAAACATGCCAACAGAAAAATGGCTATCATACACAATGACCTAAGGAGAACAAAGAAAATAGAAAGGAGAAAAGATGGAAGTGAAAATGTGACATGATGGAGACTCTTGACAAGGATGACAAGGACTACAAATATTACATCAAAACAGAGACAATTCATAAAAGTAAATGGTGGTAACAACACTATAGTACCGCAGTTAGTTTATTAATATTTTATGTTGCTGGTTGGCACAATATGCTTGTCTTGAATTAAAATTAAATTGTATGAATACAATTGTTGAAAAGGCTGATAATATACTTTCGTATTTGTACAAAATTATGTTTGTCAGCTTTTTGTATTTGATATTCATAGTGTGAATATTGTGAAATGGACATATCATGATAGATTGCTGGTTTTCAAGAAACTAATACAATTGTGAAGAAATTTGTAACAACCCTATGACAATATCATTGCACATAGAGAATAATATTACAAAAGATGAGTGTTGTGAGGAAAAATCAAAAATTCAGTGGAGAATAAATTATTATTGGGGTAAGAATGAAATGAAGTTGTGCCAGTAAAAAATTGTGAAGCTACCATAATACTAAGGCCGAAACTATAAGTGCAAAAATATTGCTCTTTGAAATTGTTGCGTCCAAAAATACATAGAGAATTATTTTTCATGCGCGTAATGAACATTTTGGAATCTTTTCAATACATTGCATGAGTTTGATGCAAGGATGAGCATTGTTTAAGTGACGAGGACATAAGGAAATCATACCATTCATGTGCTAAGTCACTAGTACACTGAGTGTGGTATTCAACCCTGTACGATTGAATTCCCACAATTCAAGAAAACCAGAACTTCTCCAAATTCTAATATCAGTCAAAATGGAAAGCCAGCCGGCACTTTAATATTGAAGAACAGATGAAATACATATCTTAGTTTTACATGTTCGAGAACTTGTTTTCAACAGTTAAAAGGCTTAGTCCCCACAATCTTTAATTTAGTTCAATTTCAAACCATACATACCTACACATTGTGTTAGTATCTTCACTTAGAGGCATATGGCACTGTTTAAATAGTTGAATAACTGCTTTGGTGATCCTTTCACTCGAGTAACAAACAAACAAGCATCCAACTGCTCCTTTATAGATTGTCCAGCAATGACAAGCTAGGCTATTCTGTCATCCGTTTCAAGTTTGACTTTGACCCAGAGTCTGTTGAGAGATAGAATTCAAACACACCAGTACCACCAATGGCATCTCAGAGACTGTCAAGGTCAAGGTGCCACTCATTACTACAGGAGCATCACTTTTTCAGGTGTTTTTTACCATCAATGAATTCTCACATGCAAAGAAAGACCTTTCCTTAACCACAGGACCAAAGCTACGTCACACAAACGAGATTCAGGGTTATTTCGGAATCACCCGCATATTTGGGTCAAACTCCACTGGTCCCCCTTTGTAATTTCACCCTATTTATTGAAATTAATGTCAAACTCATAATATTTTGATGCACATTGCATTTTCCTACCCCACTGGCATCTGTTTCCAAAGTAGTGGCATGTTACTGAATTTTATGCCTGAAGCAAACAGTGCATGGTGCAATTTTTCAATCTCAATTGTTTCCCCATTTTTATTGTTATTACTGGCTATCGTACAACGTTAGTAGTAACGATGGTCCACACTCCCCAATATCAGATATATTGTTTACGTTGCTACCGGGACTCTCCTCTGATCACTACTGGTTACCAAAAGCAGAAGGTTACCAAGAAGAAGAGACCCCCCTTGTTTACAGCGCAACGAAGAAAGAAAATGGGAGTAGTATATTGCACGTAATCTGGGTATATGTTATTCTTATTATTACCAGTGTTTGGGGATAGATGATTTTGCATCTTCGTTATTCATTAGAAAATTGAAGAACAAGCTCGAGGATGCTACTCAACAATTAGGTCTAACGAACACCTGTAACGGTCCACAGAGTAGTGACGGCGCATTACCAGAGGTGCTTGACAATCAAGTTATGTATGACCCTTCTGTCAAACCGATTGGGTGTGCCTTGATTGGTCGGGAATTAACAAACATAGAGGATGACAATGATTCTGTTTCCGATGACAATTTGTTCTTTCCTAATGACAACAATGAGGAAGAAGGAAGTGAGAGCATAGAGGCCCCCCACTCTTCGATTGTCAATGATGAAGAAGGCAACAACATTGATGTTGACGATTCCCATCGTGATTCAAACACGCTAGTAATTACGACACCCAATGTAGGAAGGAACATATCTGACAAATTGAAGGTCAAGATCAAGTTAATGAAAATCATGCGGAATCATAGCATACCATTAGTTGCAGAGAAGGAATTGTATGAATGGGCTATCAAATCAGAGCGGCTTAATTTATTTTCATGGACTAAAGGCAATCTCATAAAGAAGACCAGGGCAAGTGTCATGAAGGAGATTTCCGCAACTGTGCCTGAAATAAAAGGCGATGGGTTTGAACCTCATCTTATTGACTGGTGTTCTAAGAAATCACAGAATGCTGATGTTTCCAGTCGCAAACAAATCTACGTCCGCTCGTTCCAAAAAGCACTTCATTCCCTATTAACAAATGTGACTTTGGTGAAGGAAGATAATCTGTCATTCCCCCATGCTGAAGACCCCACCTTACCAGTCTGTTATCCAGAACTTCAAGGGAATATTGATATTGACAAACTCCATCACGGTGAATGGTGGATCAACACTTGGGAGAAGAGATGCAAATCTGGATCAAATGAAATTCTGGTTCCTATTATTCTCTACATGGATGGAATTGCAATTGACAATAGTGGTCAAACCACTCTTACCCCACTGAACATGACTCTTGGCATATTCAACACCCTAACTCGAAACTCCCAGCCAGATGCCTGGGAGGCTATATATTATCACCCAACATGTCCAG
Source organism: Pseudo-nitzschia multiseries (assembly GCA_037355745.1). Taxonomy (NCBI): domain Eukaryota; phylum Bacillariophyta; class Bacillariophyceae; order Bacillariales; family Bacillariaceae; genus Pseudo-nitzschia; species Pseudo-nitzschia multiseries. Next base: position 7,850,745 of record CM074783.1, read on the forward strand.
GTGATAAAGGTGCCAAATCAATTGACAATGTGAACAATCTTCACTCTGGCCTTCGTTTGGCTCTTTCATCTTTGAAAGATGCCTGCAACCAAACGGATGGTATTGAATGGTCTAATTTGCCGTGGAACAAGAAGAAATGGTCGGTTCGAATGAAATTTGCGGTTGCTTATTTCATAGGTGATACTCCCCAGTACGACCAACTTTGTGGACATTATCAAACGTTGAATTCAAAGATGATCTGTAGGCATTGCAATTGTCCCAGAGCACTTGGTATTAACGCTCGTGTGAATGTTTTGAAGGTTCCCGTTTCACTTAAAAGTGGTAACATGCAAGTGTCTAAGCACCAAAATGGGGAAGAGTACCAATCCATTTGTCTCTGGAATATATCTGATTTTACTGCTCCAATGGTTGACAAAGGAGTGAATGTTGAACAGTATTTCAAAAACATCTCTCACCACGGTGTACATAACAGCAACGTTTTTTATGATCTTGATTTTGGGGAAAACCCACATAATATTCATCTAGCGTTGCCCGGAGAGAGACTCCATATGCACCAACTTGGTTGTGCAAAGCGTGCAGCAGAGACGTTCTGTGAGGACTTTTTAGGCAATAACCAGCAGCTTCTTGGTGAGATGGAAAGGTTAGCCAGTTACTACGGTGGTGCTGTTCAGAGGCAATCCGATCGTGACTTCCCACGAACCAATTTTTCAGAATCAATACATACATCAAAGAAGGAGGGTAACCAGTACATTGGAATGCTTTATATTCAGATGCTGTCACTTCTGTCTGCTGAAGGTCGTCAATTGTTGTTGTCTCGAAAGACGCCATCCAATCTTGAGAACAAGAGCAGAAAGTGTGAAGACAAAATTGACCAACGTATTTACGCCATTGAGTTGTTGTTGGGTATGGAAGAGTTCCTAAAGTACGCTGGAACGTTTGACAAGGTTTTCAAACAAGACAAGAAAGGTGTTTTGAATGTTGACAAAATGGTTGTTCTTTTCATCAACTGTATAAATAACAATCTTCAACAAAGTAAGGGAGAGGGTAACAATCTGGTGAGGAATCACATGTATTTTCATTTATCACAGTACATGAGATTATTTGGTCCTCCAACTGGGTGGGACTCTGCCGCGAGTGAGAGCAATCATAAAACTGAAGTGAAGGCTCCTGCTAAGAGAACTCAACAAAACAAGTCCACACTTATCAAGCAAACTTGCAACCGAGTGATGGAGTATTGAACTATTGATTGACTTGACCGTGAATTTGATTTGTTCAAACATAGACCCATAACCGGACCGAATCATCCTAAGGAGGGTGGTTGGTCAGCTGGGTCTTCGTTTTGGATTGGTGTGATGAATGGTCTCCATTACATGAAGTGGGATGAAAAAAAAAGGCAAGTGTACCCTGGTTTCCATCTGATATTCTCAAATTTTGTTGTGACGTGGTCCTACCGGCTGTGGGCACCAGCAAGATTTTTGGAACCACGGAGCACAAGAGGTATGACAAATCTTGCGAGATGAAATTATTGTTTCGTGCCCACCCATCGTTTAAGTCTGATTCTGGACAATTGTCCAATGTATGGTACGACTGGGCTAATTTTCAACTCGACCTCCTTGATGAACGTGGACTGCAAGTTTATCCATGTCAGATTCTGTGCCTGCTTTACCTCGAAGGTCCTTTCCCCGTGGGTAGCTCCGTTAGTGGTTTCGAATTAGTGCACGATGGTTATTATGCCGTTGCTTGTTGCTTTGTTTCTGCAGACCCCATACCGAGCAAGAGGGATAAAGGAAAAAAACACCATCATGCATTGGTAAAGCAAGGTGAGTTGTGGAACAAATTGTATTTGTTCGACTGCAACGCCATTGAGTCCGAAGCTGCCGTTGTTAGAAACCATGGTAGTCCTGACCAATATTTTGTGCTGGGAAATCGTGAACAATGGTTGTTTAATTTCCGTGAGACAATGGCTGCATTGGAAAAGAAGGATTTACAATCAATAGTATGAGATGGTGAAAACAGCACATGACTTGAATGAACAAGTTTATTATCAGATATTTGTACTTAAATGGTTTTTCCGTATTTTTCATTTTTCCAGTATTCCGCAACGCCCTTGCAGAAAATTGTTCACATTCAACAATGTCGTTTCACGAAATGCCTTTTTTTGTATGTTTGATGGTATACTAGTACGGTACAATCATACCCACCTTTTCATGTGTAATTTGCGTTTTTCTATTTTCTGCAACGGCGTTGCACGCAATGCCCTTTTCCCATATTTTTGAAGATGTACTAGTACGGTACAGTCATACCCCCCTTTTCACGTGTATTTTGCGTTTTTCTATTTTCTGCAACGTCGTTTCACGAAATTCCTTTTTTCCATATGTTCTATGGTATACTAGTACGGTACACTCATACCCCCCTTTTCACGTGTATTTTGCGTTTTTCTATTTTCTGCAACGGCGTTGCACCAAATGCTCTTTTCCGTATGTTTGATGGTATACTAGTACAGTACAGTCATACCCACCTTTTCATGTGTATTTTGTGTTTTTCTATTTTCTGCAATGGCGTTGCACCAAATGCTCTTTTCTGTATGTTTGATGGTATACTAGTACGGTACAGTCATACCCACCTTTTCATGTGTACTTTGCGTTTTTCTATTTTCTGCAATGGGGTTGCACGAAATGCGGAGTAGCAAGTTATTATTATAGTGGATTACTTCTTAGTACAGTTTTGCGCAATACATAGGCGCTCATAATATAACACCCTTCGTATTTGGGATTCAAACAGCTATGAAACACTAATGGATTAAAAAGCAGAGTATCCCCAGAACGCAACGGCACTTTGATATGGTACGTTGGGAAGACAAAATAATAAATCACTTCGTCAGCAGGCACTCCCAACGGAGCTATGACTGTTAAACAAGTATAATACATATCATCATCAACATGGCATAGAGAATGGTAATTTCGACCAATCGAAAAAGCTAATGCCTGCTTCCCAATGGCATTGAGCTGTGTACGAGTCAGAATCTGAGACAACACATCCATTTCATCCTCAACAAATGGTTTGATGTCTGTTAAACTATGATGCATATGCTTCACAATTCCCACTGCCGTCTGTTCAAGCTCCAGTTTCATGTTTGGTTTCACATGACTTTTGAATACGTACACACCATTGTTGGAAGATAATCTTTCTGGTCTAACTCCAATGATAGCATAATCATCGTTGATACTGCCGCGCTTCTGACCTCTGGCAACTGTCGTTTTGGATCCAACAATTTCCGGAGCAAACTTTCTTAAGAGTTTGATATTATTCTTTGTAGCCAGGTGTTGTTTTGCAAATTTTCTGGAAACTTTTGCGAAAATGCACAGCGACGGATTATTATCGTCAAACGCAACAATATGCTCATCTTTCGTACTATTCAATGTATCGAAGTTTTCGATCGACAAAGCCTGTTCTGGTTGATACTTTTTCTTTCCTCCTATCTTGCCACCCCAATTTGTCTCCATGTATTTACCTTTGACCACAGTTGTTCTGTATTTGTTTTTCAACGCTACTGTACTGACACCGTCTTTGCCAGTACTACGCCTATTCCTTTCCTTCTTCATCGGTTTTATGCCAGACAAGTTTGTATAAGTTTCATGGCTCATTGACACCGGTGCTGCAATCCTCAGAAAGTTTGAAGACATTCTCTGCTTACTTCTTTTCTCATGCTTCCTATTTCTTCTTTGCTTCATAGCTCTTTCCGAAAACTGGTTTCTCATCATGGTTGGAGGAGGTGGAGCAATTTGATGCCAATGATTTGTTGCCGTTAGTGGTTGGGCCGGTGGATGAGGACTAGCGATTGGATGCTGACGATTGGTTGCCGTTGTTGCGTAGGGGTTGATTCCGACGATGATTCCGGCGACGTTGGTGTAGGGCCGGTGATTGGATGCTGATGATTTGTTGCCGTTGTTGCGTAGGGGTTGATTCCGACGATGATTCCGGCAACGTTGGTGTAGGGCCGGTGGAGGAGGAGTAGCTATTGGATGCTGACGATTCGTTGAAGCGGCAGTTGCTCTCGATGCCGCTTGCTGCTTGCCACTTGCCGCTTGCCACTTGCCGCTTGCCGCTTGCCGCTTGCCACTTGCCACTTGCCGCTTGCCGCTTGCAGCTTGCAGCTTGCAGCTTGCCGCTTGCCGCTTGCCACTTGCCGCTGTTGCTCTAGCTACCGCTTGCCGTTGCTCTCGCTTGCCGCTTGCCGCTGTTGCTCTCGCTGCCGCTTGCCGCTTGCCGCTTGCCGCTGTTGCTCTCTGCGGTTCAACGAGTCGTTGACGTTGTCAACGATCCTATTCAAATATTTGATATGATAATTGAATAAAATGGGTGAGTATCTATTGATGTAGTAGAGTAAATAACAATAACAGAATAATATAATCTACATGCTACCAACGTACACGGTTTGCTTCCTTTTGTTGTAGCTGACGATTGGTGTTGTTGCTGTGTTGTTGCCATTGTTGTTGCCTTCGATTTGGTGTTGACTTTGATTCTGTGTCACCTTCAATTCGGTGTAGCCTTTGATTTGGTGTTGCCAAAGATTTGCGTTGCTGTCGATTCCTGTTGCCAATATAGAGAAGAAAAAGGAAAACGAAAGTGAGCAAATACATCATCATTAATGCAATAGGTGGGCATCATTGTCTATGTATCTCACACTGTTGCCACAGATCGAATTGTGTTGGCCATTGATTTGTGTTGCCGTCGATTTGTGCTGGTGTTGCTCCTGTCCTTGTTCCGATGATTCTTATTTATGACCTATGAAAATCAGAAGAAGATAACAAGTGAGCAAATGCAGGGGCCAGTCCTATCATTGTGTATCTCTCTCATTTGTACCGTTTGCCACAGTTTTGTTGTTTCTCTTCAATGATTATTTGTTGACAATTGTGCCGATGGAAAATATGCCGCACCTTCATGGAAGAAGACTCCGAATCTGCTGTTGATTTGCAGACTTGTAATTCCTATGTCACGAAAAACAGGGTCTTGTTCCTGTTGATATATAGGCAATTGATGCAGATTTTGTGCTTTCGAGACGTCTGTGTTTGGGTAGCTAATTCAAACACTACTATCAGTACAGCAGCTAATCTCTAATCAAATGCTTTCTACTTCTTTTGCAGTACAAGACTGTTATTTCGGACTGAAATATCTGAGAACGGATCGTTGTGCTCGTGACATCGTCGCATGTGGCATGTGACGAAGAGGGTCGGATCCCACGTTCTCGGACAGAGTGTTGCTCAAAAGAAACAACACTCTACTCAGATAAGTTGGAAAATGATGTTTGTCAATTTGAATATCGATTTGGATGGAAAGTGAAAAAATACAAATTTGCAAGCAGTGAAAGTGACACAAGTTTGTGAGCAACAAACTTTGAACGTAAGAATGACATCGGTTCAATAAATGTTGCTAAGTATCAAACTTCAAACGTAAGAATGACGTCCGTTCATTTGATGTTCTGCTAAGTATCAAACTTTGAACGTAAGAATGACATCTGTTTGATAGATGTTCTGATAAGTATCAAAATTCGAACGTAAGAATGACATTGGTCCGTTAAGTATTATGCTCCTTTTTTTGCAACGGCGTTGCAAAATATGTTCTTTTTGTATTTTTGGGATCACACCCCAAATCCCCTTTTTTTCTGTTTTGGGAACGGTGTTGCAAATTGCAAAATATGCTCTTTTTGTATTTATGGGATCACACCCCAAATCCCTGTTTTTCCTGTTTTTGGAATGGTGTTTCAAATTGCAAAATGTGCCCTTTTTGTATTTATGGGTTCTCACCCAAAATCCCTGTTTTTCCTGTTTTTGGAACGGCGTTGCAAATTGCAAAATGTGCCCTTTTTGTATTTATGGGTTCTCACCCAAAATCCCTGTTTTTCCTGTTTTTGGAACGGCGTTGCAAATTGCAAAATGTGCCCTTTTTGTATTTATGGGTTCTCACCCAAAATCCCTGTTTTTCCTGTTTTTGGAACGGCGTTGCAAATTGCAAAATGTGCCCTTTTTGTATTTATGGGTTCTCACCCAAAATCCCCGTATTTCCTTTTTTGGGAATGGCGTTACAAATTGTAAAATATGCTCTTTTCGTATTGATTTTATCCCCCCATAAATCCCCTTTTTTCCTTTTTTTGGAACGGCGTTGCAAAAGATGCCCTTTCTGTCTTGATTGGCGGCAACCTAACAACAATCTACCGTTTTTCCGTTATTAGAAATGGTGTTGCTTACCATGCCCTTTTCCTGTGTTTGGAGACCAAAATTAACATCACATTTTTGAGTTTATCGTTGCAGGTTTTCTTTTTCAAATTCATGTGACAATATTGTTTAACTCTTTCTCCGATTAGTGGAACAACGTTATATTTGTCTCCAGTTTTTCAATGTAGGAAGAAGTATAGGTATGTTGAACCAAACGTCGGTATCACTGAAAATCAGGTTTACGAAATCAATGACACGGTAACAGGCACCTTACACATTGTCGTTTTTTTTAAGAAATGGTTTTTGAGAAATGGTTACCACTCTTGTATCGCTACGTGAGTGGTGATCTCTTGTGAAAGAAGTTTCAAGTTGTACAATCCTTTTTTCATTCAATGTTTGCTCGAAACTAAGGTAAAATTGATTCACACAACAGTGATTCTCATTGTTTTCAAACAGTAAAAGATTGTCTCAAATTCTGATAACATTTGACATTACCAATGACACCTACGACTAATAGTTCTCGGAAGCGTGGGGCCGATCCACATTCAAATAACAAAAGGACAAATTGTAAGAACGGTAGATTGAAAGATCCACCACCAAATAGTCTTGACAAACATTATGACAATCAAAATAAACATCGATATGAGGTCTATTGGAACCTTAAAGCGGCTTTGAAGGATGAGTCATATGGAACGGATGAGTTTGTAAGGAACCTCAGTGTGGAGGTTACAACATGTTTCACTGCATTGATGACAAAGGTTTACCTTGTATCCAAAATTATTGAATCCGAACCTAGGCCAGATTTCAGGAAGTCCACGTCTACTACTACATCGGCGGAAAAGAAGAAGGGGAGGGCAACGAAGAAAAAATCCGATACCACCTGAAGTGACTTAGGCCCTATTTCCCATCAAATAGATGTGATGGTGGATTTATTTTTGTATGAACTTGACAACGGGGTGACTGGAGTGTTGGGATTGTTGAGCAGGAAGCAAATAAGCAAGCGATTCAAGGACTACGACATGACGAACAAGTGGAATAACTTTGAGTCACTGTTACGGAATGTTAACAACAAATCAGGTGTGGATTCTCTCTATGGGCGCAACGTCGTGAACTACGTCACAATTAAGAAATACATGATAATGTACCATGAGATCTTGGTTTGGTACATGAAGAATGTAAACTATCCACCCGGGTCGGACTATACGTCTGAGGCTTTGTGTTTCCATACCAAAGGCAACAATTGTTCTCCAAGTGCCTTGAAACAATACGCCAAATCAATGAAGAACTTCTTGGACTGCCTTATGGCACAGTCCTCACTCCGTGTTTCAATGAGTCATAGCTACAATCAGGTTGACTTAGACAATCATTTCAAGAAGCAGCGTATTGAATGCTTAAAATCCTTACCCACACAACGGATCAAGTTTGTACGTCAAATAAATACCGATCGTATTGTGTCCAACAAAAAGATGATGAATATAACAGAACGAAGAACAGCTTTTCATGAGGTCATTCGTAAATTCTGGGTTCTATTTCAAGGGAAGGCAAAACGAATTTTTACAACCATAAATCTGCGTAACCTCGACATAAAACTTTTGACACACAAAGATTTCTATCAATATTTCTTACCCGAATTAATTCAGAATTCCTTTGTCTTGGGCACCACGGTACTTTCAGGGGAGAAGTGGGTTCCAGCAGGATTTCATTGACAAGGGGACACAAACATTCCGGAAACGGGTAAAGTGTTATTACCACTCCATTCTCCATTGGTATTCCACTACGTCCTCAACTACAAGGACACGCTTTCCAACTATCATAACATACATTTCGAAATCAATGACGACCGTGTCACCCTGTCACCATGCAAACTTGGCACCGGAAAGATAGATCTGGCACATTTCAACGTTACAAAAGGAATCCTATATTTGGTGAAACAATGGTTGATTACAAAATTTGTCAACCACGGGACCAATCTGGGGGTGAACGTGGTCCTTTCTTTGGAAACAGCATGTAATCTGTTCATTTGTCAAGTACTATGTGCATCAATGATTCGAGTCGACGGCGTTGACTCATCCTTTGATTGTTCGATTGACAATGTTTGTAAGAAAATTATACAAAAAGTCTTCAAATCCCCTCACAAAGGATGTTTTGATTACGATCATGTGATGGAAACAATTGAAGGTTTGGTATTGACCAAAAGGAGTTTTCTAAAAGGAGCAATGGTCCCCAAATCAAGGGAGGAAAATGTTCCCTATTTTCAAAGGAATGATCGATTGTACATTTTCCCGACGGCATGTGTTCTGACTAAGACCCAGTTTGCCCATGTCAAATTTGAAGATAGACTGGAAGAACTTGTGACTGGCATTTTGGAACTGTCTGGTTTGGAAGACCAACATAAGAATCAAACTTGTGTTACAAGGTTCCTTCAATATGATGTTAACTCACAACAAGAAGTGCACCAACAAGTTTTTATGGAACACATTCCATACGTGTTCCGTGAGATATTCGTAATTGATCCGGAAGTTGTCCAACGTCATACTTGGGTTGAAGAACTCATTCACTACAGCTACCTTCCAGAAATGGGTACCATATTTACACCGTTGACAGAAAACTAGCAATATATTTGTTGGAAAACTTGGATGATCTATCGTCGGCAAACCTTGTAGTTCAATTTCTGGACGATAACATTGTCAACAATTATGGAAAGGGAATGGGAGAATTGAATCCTGCGTTCAAACACCTCCAGGGTCGTGACTTTGTTTTTTACAAACCGTTGGACTTGCTAACTTGGGATTGCTTCAAAACATCAAAGGTTCAAATAAATGAGTTCGACAAATCAAATAACACTTACCGGGTAGGATGGGTTACATTCATGTTACTAGGTACCTTTTCGGCGCCTACGAGCAATATGAAAGACTTCCGGGTTACTGGCTTATTTTCAAAAAAGGTAAGGCGGGGGAGCATTCCCAATGGTGCCCATACTTTAAGGTTTCCGGTCTGAAAGAAACCAATTGTCGACCCATTAAAAAAGTATCTGATTAGTAAAATGTTACAGCAAGGAACGTGGGAATTGTGAGCCGACGGATGGAAATCTTGAGGGATCCGAGTCATCTTCTGACACAACCAAACCAGTGTCAGAGTATAGTTCCACCAACTCGTCAAGAATGGATGAATGAGACCTATGCTCCACCAAATGCAAGTATCCACTTGTCACTAATCCAGTTTCATTCATTGTGTATTCCATCAATAGTATGAGAAATATTGATCCTGAAAGTGCAGCCTATGACACACATTTGCACTCAAAAACTAACTAGTATTACTAGGACTAGTAACTTTTACAAACTGACTAAAGTATCACTCATAGATTTCTTGTCCATACTGTTTCATAATTAGCAAAAAACCATGGTATGCGTCGTGAGCAACCTTGATCCTGAAATTACAGAGAATGCCACACATTTGCAATAAAAAAGTGAGTAGCAATCACTATTTTCATACATGATGCATCATGGCCAGGAACAAACGTCCGAGAACTGTTTCTCGACCCCCCGCGGGCTATCGCGCGCTATTTTTACAATTCTCGACCCTATTTTTTAAATTTCCTACCTTTTTAGGTCGCGTGTCTACTAAAATACCTCGCGCGTCGCACACCTTTACTTTTGAGACAAATATCTCGTCACTCCTCAAATAAAATAACTATTTTAGGGTTAAGGATATCATATTCGTTTCGTGACAAGCACTATTTTGTGTACAACTTGTGCACGAATGACTTATTTCATTTTCTCAACTTGTTTCCACCATACCGGTATAATGGGCTCCGACCCAAATCCTCCAACTCCAACTCAAATCCCAGCTCCAACTCCATGTCAACTCCAAGTCGAATCCACCCCAGGCGGGCTATTGCACTCAAGGGTTTTGTTCGTGTTTAACGCCAGGAAGATCCGCTGTATTTTCAGAAGCTACACCGTCGGAATCGCCACTCCAATGTTGTTCGCTACTCTCAAATAACCCGCTTTGTGGATAGATGCTGCTGGTTACATTCGGATCGACTTGATTATTGCTAGTAGGATCGACGCTTTCAATTTTAACGTTTGGATCATTTCTTTTTTCTGCACGAATCTTACGAATCATTTTTTGGATTCGAGCAGTCTCTTTCTTGTGATGAACAAGCATTCTCCGGAGTTCTTGTTCGAGATTGGCTGGGTGTTCCTGAACCACCTTTTGTAGTTTGTAAATTCCCTCCATGGTTGGTTCGACTGTCGATTGGATGATTAGTATTAGTAGTATCAGTAGAGTAGATTATCTATTCGAAGATTAGGTCGTAGTAACACCTAACACGTTGGTATTTGTTTTCCTCGTCGGAAAGATAATGAAATAATCAATTATAATGATGAAGTACTAGTGAAAATAATGTATTACTAGTATCTACTAGTAATAACTCATGCAAAATAGCATACTAGTTGGTTTTACCGGTACATGAAAGTCGGAATCAACTCGATCGTAATCAACAAAACAATTGTCCACGATTTCCATTTCGATAATCAACAACGCAATTGTCCACGATTTCGTACTAGTATCTACTAGTAATAACTCATGCAAAAATAGCGTACTAGTTGGTTTTACGGGTACATGAAAGTCGGAATCAACTTGATCGCAATCAACAAAACAATTCTCCACGATTTCCATTTCGATAATCAACAACGCTATTGTCCACGATTTCCATTTCGATTCACATTTCCGTGCACCTTATGGAAGAACTGACGCGCCTGCCAACAAATGTTTGGAATAACTGATGGGATTGACCCGTCCGGCGCTGTGTATTAACCCTCTTAAGGAGTTGACTGTACGTACTGTTCACTACTAAACATATTGTACGAGGAATGTTGCAATCATCACTAAGTAGTAATTACTTTACGGACCATTTTTGCAATCGAAGTACGGTAGTAAGGAAATCTACCGTACAAGAAAACACATCACACACAAAGTAACACATGTAATTTTTTCCTTTCAACGATTCATCTTTGTGATCTCCTTCGTTTCGACCCCATCTACTGATATTTTCCTTCAAACAACTCCGCAACATAATGCCTCCTGTTATGAAAACCCCTCTTCTATTCTACTGCCGTTGTTGCGCGCTGAATGGCAAAAACTCCAAGTTTTTAGGATATAAATCCACGGCAAACAAGCAGGGTACTTTGAAATACGTCTCCGTTGGCCTAAGAAGACATCTTTATTGTCTTGATGAGTGCCGGGATTTCTACCATAGTCAGGGTCTAATTAAACGAAAGATCTATAACCTCTCCACCTCTATCAAAGTGCAGCCTACCTTGCCGTCTGTTCAACATTCTCCGTCTGATTTTGGGATGACTATGACACAAAACGGTCCATCTGTTCCCCCTTCCCATCTCTCCCAGCAACACACTGTCACAAGTCAGTCAGCGACGGGTCTTCATTCTGTTCTAAACCAACAGATTGTACATGATGTCTTTTTACCGCCAATGGATCGGAACGCCATTGAATCTTACATGGCTGTTTCTGCTGTTCAAGATGAAGATGCATTCCCGCTGAATAATGATATCGACAATTCCGATGACGAGGATGACAATGACGATGACGTAAATGAAAATAACGACAACAATTCTACCAACAACATTGATTGTGGAGACAACGAAGAAGATAACACTAATGGTTCTGCTGTTAATGTCGTTACTGCTCAGCCCGCCCCTCCACCACCATCTTTTCATGAAAGCATTAATTTGAACGAAAGAGAGGATGCATTTCAAAGCCACACAAAACTACCGCCGCCCCCTCATCTTCTTGCTGAATTGGAACTCATGAATTTAATGGCCAGACATAAATTGCCACTGAACACATTCAAATCCATTTTCCAGTGGGCAAAGAAAAGTCAAATGAGACCGGGTTTTGATTTTTGCGATGCCAAAATTAGATCTCGGCAAGCAATTTTTGACAATCTCCAATCCAATCTTGGTCTCTCCGATATGAAATTTCATCCTCATATACTGAATTGGTTACCTGATAATAAGCCCACTCAGGTGTATGTCCGTTCTTTTAAGGATGCCATTTATTCTCTTCTTTCTGACCAGCAGCTAATGATAGAAGAAAACCTCTCCTTTCCCGACTATTCCACCCCTCTGTCTCCCGACAATAATCCTGAGTTGAATCCTAATTCTGTAATCTCAGAATTGCATCACGGCTCGTGGTGGAAATCTTCTTGGAAAGAAATTTGCAATCCCAATTCGCAAGAAATTCTTGTTCCTATTATATTTTACATGGACGGCATATCTTTGGATGCGCACGGACGACTTACGTTAACACCATTGAACATGACACTTGGTATTTTTAATGTGGAGACTCGTTCTCGACCTGAAGCATGGACAACTATTTACTTCCATCCCGACCCCGAATGGGAGTCAACCAGACACTCTCGTCCTGCCACTTCAAAGGAAAAAATTCAGAATCTTCACAATGGTTTGGAAGTAGCATTTCGTTCCTTCAAAGCCGCGTGTAACGAAGACGGTGGTATCGAATGGAATTATCTTCCGTACGCAAATCAACAGTGGAGGGTAAAAATGAAATTTGCCATTGCCTATGTTATTGGCGACACAGAACTTCACGATAAATTGTGTGGAAAATACGGCTCCTTCAATAAGGGTGTCATGCGGATGTGCCGTCACTGCAACTGTTATTCTCCAAACATAAACATTCCTTCTGTTCAACCTGCAACAAAGAAGTGGTCACCTGTTGATTTCCATTGTTTTCCCGGCACAGATCTAAACGATATCAATAAGAACTTCAAAAACAACTCTCATCACAACATAAGGAATGTATTTCATGATTTATGCTTTGGTACTAATCAGAACAACATTCATTTTGCAACTCCCGGTGAATGTTTGCACATGCACCAGCTTGGTACTGCCAAACGGGCCATCGAGTCAATTGAATTGTTGCTCCGCGGAAGTGTTCCATGTGTTTATGCCCCCAATTTGAAGCACGGTGTGGCTGTTGCTAACAGTATTGGCCATTTAGCACAACGGTACGGTGGTTTGTTATCACGCCAGTCTGATAGAGATTTTCCTCGCACCAAATTTGGGACTCAGCTATTATCAACTACGAAGAAAGAAGGGCATGATTTCTCTGGAATGCTTATTTCTCTTCTGATCGCTATGGTTTCCAAACATGGATCTGACATTATTGGTGACCATCGTTTTGTAAAGAAACAGATAGAGGTAATTCAGCTAATTCTATCAATGGAAGAATTTCTTAAACACGGTCGAATGAAATATGGTTCCTTAAAGAATCTCCCAAAAACAATTGTTCACTTTATTAATTGTATAAACTCAACATGTCACAGGAAAGGGATGGGAACAAAACTAATCAAGAATCACCTGTACTTTCACCTACCAGATTATATCTCTTTATGGGGGAGCCCCGCAGGCTGGGATAGTGCTCCGAATGAGTCTCACCATAAAACTGAGATTAAAGCTCCTTCCAAGAACACGCAAGGTAATGCTGCATCACTAATCGGTCAAACGGCGAAGCGAAAGTCCGAGAAAATGATGCTAAGCCAGGCAACATATCACTTCAACTTGCATCTGCCTGATCCTCCTCCAATTGAACGACCTGATGGTGGCGGTTCTCATTTTCATATAATGAGAACCGAAAATGGGGAATCAACAATGAAGTGGCTTCGTTCTACGAACAAAAGCAAACCATTTTTTCCTTCTGACATACTCGACTTTGTTTGTGATTCTGTGCTACCTTTATTGGAGAATCCTTCACACATTTGTGGAGTTACAGAGCACAATCGTTTCGATGTTGCTTGTGGGTCTAATTTTATATTTCGCTCGCATCCTTCATATAGATCGGATAGTTCTCTGCTGAACTCCGTCTGGATGGATTGGTGTTTGATGAAATTGGACTTTGATTTAAATAACAATCCCAAGCTCATACCGTGCCATCTGGTATGCTTCTTAACTGTAAGGAGTTTGAAGCAGCCATACAGTAGTATTGGTGGCTATCCAATTGATACAAACGGAATGTATGCTGTGGCTCGTCGGTTTCAAGATGTGCCTAAGAAAACAGCTTCTGAATTTGTCCAACGTGGTCGCCTGATGAATTCACTGTACCTATTTCATGTCGACACTATCCATTCCGAGCTGGCAGTTGTTCCAGAGCAAGGCCTTGATGGGTCCATAACCAATTGCGATTGGCTAGTGATATCGAATCGGATCTCATGGCTAAATTTTTTTGAAAGCAAAAATGCTGCTACACCACCGTCTTACGAATGTTTGTACAATGCATGCACACTACAGGACGACATCCAGTTGGAACCATTTGAGATGGCATTGAATGATAACGAATCCAGTGATTCTCTATCCAGTTCAGAGAGCGAAAGCGCGGACAGCAGTTCCGATTGAGTAGCAAGGGTGAATGCAACGGCTAACTTTCTATTATTGTTTAATATTACTATAGAGGGTTAGCTCTAAGCACAGTTTTGCGAGATACATAGGCGCTCATAATATAACACCCTTCGAATTTGGGATTAGAACAGCTATGTAATACTAATGGATTGAACAATAGAGTATCTCCCGACCTCAATGGAACTTTCACTCCATACGTGGGGAAGACAAAATAATAAATCACCTTGTCATCACTTACATGTTTTGGCGCAATAACCGTCAGCCTTGTATAGAACATATCGACATCGGTATGGCTTTTTGAGTGATAATCCTTTCCAATAGAAAAGGCCGTTACGTGATTGCCGATTGCATTCAGCGTTGTACGATTAACAACCTCATTCATCACAGTCGATTCAAGGTTGACAAGTTTGGACATTGGAGTTAAACAAAGCTGCATTTCCTTCACAATGTGTAGGGCTTTTTGTTCAAGGTTGGCTTTTGTTGTCGAGTCCACATTGTTTTTGAAAACGTACACACCATTTCCCGATTTCAATCGATTTGGTCTCATCCCAATAATAGCATATCCACTGTTTACACTGTCACATTTGGTTCCTCGGCCTATTTTGGGTTTAGATTGAACAATCTGCCCAGCGAATGTTCTTGTGATTTCTATATTTTCGGGGGTACCCAAACGTTGTTTTGCGAATTGTCTGGAAGCTTTAGCAAAGATTCTCAATGATGGTTCTGATTCGGCGAACGCTAGAACAAACTTCTTGTCGGTACTATCCACTGTTTTGAAACTGTCAATAGACACAGCCTGTGCCAAAGAACATTTCTTCTCTCCAACTGTTGTCTGGCCCCAATTTGTAGCCATGAATTTTCCTTGAAACCCATTTTTGTGAACTGTTTTCAATGCTATTTCCTCGACATGTTTGAAAATGGCATTTGGATCTCGGCGCCGATTTCTGTCCCCTTCTGCTGTCTTGTTAGGTTTTATCTCCGACAAGTGTTTGTAAGTCTGGTGGATTGATGATGGTGCTGCGTTTTGGAGAAAATTTGAAGTCATTTTCTTTCTCTCAGTCTTCCCACGTTTCCTCTTTGATTTTTGCTTGATTGCTTTTGCTGGCAATTGCTTTGTTGTTGTTTTGAATCCCATTGTTGTTGCCGGGACGAATTGTCGTTGGAGTATGGGGAGGAGCGAGGTTGGTGGATCGCCGGTGGAGGAGAAGGAGCGATTCGATGCATACGATTTGTTGCCGCCGATGCAAATGCCGGTGCGGATGCCGGTGCGGATGGAGTGAAGGACCAATCAATTGCCGTTGCTGATGCCGATACGTTTTGCAGATTGATTCGTTTTGCAGAGGAGCGTTTTCGCTGATTCGTTGCCGCTTGCCAGTGGAGGAGTAGGACGAGCGTTTCGCTGATTCGTTGCCGCTTGCCGGTGGAGGAGGAGCGTTTCGCAAATTCGTTGCCGCTTGCCAGTGGAGGAGGGGCGTTTCTCTGATTCGTTGGCGCTTGCCGTTGGAAGAGGAGGAGGAGCGTTTCGCTGATTCGTTGGCGCTTGCCGTTGGAGGAGGAGGAGGAGCGTTTCGCTGAGTCGTTGCCGCTTGCCGTTGGAAGAGGAGGAGGAGCGTTTCGCTGATTCGTTGCCGCTCGCCGTTGGAGGAGGAGGAGGAGCGTTTCCCTGATTCGTTGCTGCTTGCCGTTGGAGGAGGAGGAGGAGCGTTTCGCAAATTCGTTGCCGCTTGCCGCTTGCCGGTGGAGGAGGAGCGTTTCGCAAATTCGTTGCCGCTTGCCGGTGGAGGAGGAGCGTTTCGCAAATTCGTTGCCGCTTGCCGTTTGAGGTGGAGGAGGAGCGTTTCGCAAATTCGTTGCGGCTTGCCGTTTGAGGTGGAGTAGGAGCGTTTCCCAAATTCGTTGCCGCTTGACGCTTGCTGCTTGCCGCTTGCCGGTGGAGGAGGAGCGTTTCGCTGATTCGTTGCCGCTTGCCGGTGGAGTATGACGATGACGAATCGATTTGCCGATGGAGTGCCAGTTGCCGGTGGAGGAGGAGCGTTTCGCAAATTCGTTGCCGCTTTCCCGTGGTGGAGGATGACGAGGACGAATCGATTTGCCGATGGAGTGCCAGTTGCCGGTGGAGGAGGAGCGTTTCGCAAATTCGTTGCCGCTTTCCCGTGGTGGAGGATGACGAGGACGAATCGATTTGCCGATGGAGTGCCGCTTGCCGGTGGAGGAGGAGCGTTTCGCAAATTCGTTGCCGCTTGCCGGTGGTGGAGGAGGAGGAGCGTTTTCGCTTATTCGTTGCCGCTTGCCAGTGGAGTATGACGATGACGAATCGATTTGCCGATGGAGTGCCGCTTGCCGGTGGAGGAGGAGCGTTTCGCAAATTCGTTGCCGCTTTCCCGTGGTGGAGGAGGAGGAGCGTTTTCGCTTATTCGTTGCCGCTTGCCTGTGGAGGAGGAGGAGCGTTGGATCGCCGCTTGCTGCTGTTGCTCTCGCTGCTGCGGCTTTCCGCTGTTGCTCTCGCTGCCGCTTGCTGCTGTTGCTCTCGCTGCCGCTTTCCGCTGTTGCTCTCGCTGCCGCTTTCCGCTGTTGCTCTCGCTGCTGCTTGCTGCTGTTGCTCTCGCTGCCGTTTGCTGTTGAATCGACGAGTCGTTGCCGACGATCCTATTCGAATACATGATAATTGAACAAAGTGGGTGAGTATCTATTGATGTAGTACATAGAGTAAGTAATAAAAACAGAATACTATAATCTACATGCCGATCGATTCGATGCTGATGTTGATTCGATCAACGCCGCACCTTCAGTGTGATTCGTTGATGCCGACAAATTCTTGTTTCCCCCCCTCGACCTTCCGACGATCGTTGTTGATTCCGATCCGTTGATTCCGATCCGTTGGTTCCGATTTGTTGTTCCAATCCGGTCCTATGAAAATGAGAACAAACACAGAAGGGAGGAAATACATTGAGTATCAGCAATGCCGGAGGCAGTATAATCATTGTCTATCTCTCTCATTCTTACCTTTGCTTGTTCCGACGTTCCGACAATCGAGCCGATGAAATTGTTGCTGCTGCTGCCGTTGATTTGCAGCCTTCTTACCCTCTGTCACGAAAAACAGTACCAAGAGCCTGTTGATATAGAAGCAATGGATGCAGATTTATTGCTTTCAAGACGTATATGTTTGTGTGCACCCAAACAATATCTATCCAGCAAACCACCTCTTGTCCAATGCGAGCTAATTCTTTTTCCAGTACAAGGCTGTTATTTCAGACTAAAATAAGCGAGCACGGATTACCTGCCTAATGCTGATCAACGATCAAGGGATCATTGGATTAAGTGGAATCCCACGTTCACAGACGGAGTGCCAATTACTAGCAACTCTACTCAAATAAGTCGGGTAAGGAAGATTATGATAGAAAGGTAGAAAAAGTGATTTTTTTTGTCGCGAGGTAGAAAATAAAATTACTGGGTGTTTCTGTGGGAGAGATTTTTTTTTCTTTTTTCGCGTACGATTTTCCTTTTACTTCGGTACATCATGTAGAATTCTACATGATTTTCTCGTGTAGAATTCTACACTTTTTTTGTACTAGATTTCTATACATTTTTAGTACTGGATAATTTTCAGTAGTGAATCCGCGTAGGTTTCTACACGGGAAGATGTTTACAACTTACTAGAAAATTTTCGGTATTAAATTCTTGTACGTTTCTACACAAGTAGATTCCTACACCTTTTTAGTAATAGATAATTTTTGGTAGTGAATCCATGTCGGTTTCTACGCCTGTAGATTTGTACACGTTTTTTGTACTAAATAAATTTTCGGTATTGAATCGATGTACCGGTATGTTGACAATACGTTAAACACATGAAACGCTGGTACATGGTACAGGGGGGTAAAGAACTTGCGAGAAGTCCACATATACGAACAAATAATTACTGAATTTGCGAACCGGATGTAACCCTAACCATATTGGGAACAACTTTGCCACACAGAATGCCAAAAATGATGTGGTTTGACTCTCCAAATGGCAAGCATGAGGGTATTTTTGGTGCAATTCCAGGGCACAAACTAACTTATTGGGTAATGACTCAAAAAGTATCTGGTCCAAGCCATGAATACATTCATCATGACTCATCCAATGCATATTGGAAACAACTTTGTCACATAGAATGCCCAAAATCTTAAGGTTTGATTCTACAAATGGCAAACATGGGGGTATTTTTGGTGCAATTCCAGGGCACAAACTAACTTATTGGGTAATGACTCAAAAAGTATCTGGTCCAAGTGATGAATATATTCATCATGACTCATCAAATGCATATTGCAAACAACTTTGTCACACAGAATGGCCAAAATCTTAAGATTTGTCTCTACAAAAGGCAAACATGGGGGTATTTTTGGTGCAATTCTAGGGCACAAACTAACTTATTGGGTAATGACTCAAAAAATATCGGGTCGAAGCCATGAATGCATTCATCATGACTCATCAAATGCATATTGGAAACAACTTTTTCACATAGAATGCCCAAAATCTTAAGGTTTGACTCTACAAATGGCAAACATGGGGGTATTTTTGGTGGAATTCTAGGGCACAAAGTAACTTATTGGGTAAGGACTCAAATAGTATCGGGTCCAAGCCATAAAAGCATTCATCATGACTCATCCAATGCATAAAAGTATCTGGTCCAAGCCATGAATACATTCATCATGACTCATCAAATGCATATTGGGAACAACTTTGTCACATAGAATGCCCAAAATTTTAAGGTTTGACTCTACAAATGGCAATCATGGGGGTATTTTTGGTGCAATTCTAGGGCAGCACAATCTGAGTTATTGGGTAAGGACTCAAAAAATATCTGGTCCAAGCCATGAATACATTCATCATGACTCATCAAATACATATTGGGAACAACTTTGTCACATAGAATGCCAAAAATCTTAAGGTTTAACTCTCCAAATGGCAATCATGGGGGTATTTTTGGTGCAATTCCAGGGCACAAACTAGCTTATTGGGTAATGACTCAAAAAGTATCTGGTCCAAGCCAGGAATACATTCATCATGACTCATCAAATACATATTGGGAACAACTTTGTCACATAGAATGCCCAAAATCTTAAGGTTTGACTCTACAAATGGCAATCATGGGGGTATTTTTGGTGCAATTCTAGGGCACAATCTGAGTTATGGGGTAAGGACTCAAAAAGTATCTGGTCCAAGCCATGAATACATTCATCATGACTCATCCAATACATATTGGGGAACAACTTTGTCACATCGAATGCCCAAAATCTTAAGGTTTGACTCTCCAAATAGAAAACATGTGGGTATTTTTGGTGCAATTCCAGGGCACAAACTAACTTATCGGGTAAGGACTCAAATAGTATCGGGTCCAAGCCATAAAAGCATTCATCATGACTCATCCAATGCATATTGGGAACAACTTTGTCACATAGAATGCCCAAAATCTTAAGGTTTGACTCTACAAATGGCAGACATGGGGGTATTTTTGGTGCAATTCTAGGGCACAAACTAACTGATTGGATAATGACTCAAATAGTATCGGGTCCAAGCCATGAATGCATTCATCATGACTCATCCAATGCATATTGGAAACAACTTTGTCACATAGAATGCCCAAAATCTTAAGGGTTGACTCTCCAACTGACAAACATGAGGGTATTTTTGGTGCAATTCCAGGCCACAAACTAACTTATTGGGTAATGACTCAAAAAGTATCTGGTCAAAGCAATGAATACATTCCTCATGACTCATCAAATACATATTGGGAACAACTTTGTCACACAGAATGCCAAAAATGTTGTGGTTTGACATTCCAAATGGCAAACATGTGTGTATTTTTGGTGCAATTCCAGGGCACAAACTAACTTATTGGGTAATGACTCAAAAAGTATCTGGTCAAAGCCATGAATACATTCATCATGACTCATCAAATGCATATTGGGAACAACTTTGTCACGCAGAATTCCCAAAATTTGGTGGTTGAACTCTCCAAATGGCAATCATGGGTGTATTTTTGGTGCAATTCCAGGGCACAAACTAACTTATTCGGTAATGACTCAAAAAGTATCTGGTCCAAGCAATGAATACATTCCTCATGACTCATCAAATACATATTGGGAACAACTTTGTCACACAGAATGCTGTAAATGTTGTGGTTTGACTCTCGAAATGGCAAACATGAGGGTATTTTTGGTGCAATTCTAGGGCACAAACTAACTGATTGGGTAATGACTCCAAAAGTATCCGGTCAAAACTATGAATACATTTATCATGACTCATCAAATGCATATTGGGAACAACTTTGCCACTCAGAGTGCCCAAAATGTTGGGGTTTGACTCTCAAAATGGCAAACATGATGAGGGTATTTTTGGTGCAATTCCAGGGCACAAACAGTCTCATTTGGTAATGACTACCAAAGTTATTGTACCAGGCCATGAATGCATATCACATGACTTACGAAATGCATGTTGGGAACAACTTTTAAATGCATATTGGGAACAACTTTGACACACACAGTACAGACAATGATGTGGTTTGTAGATACAAATGGCAAACAAGACAGTACGGTATGTTAGGTGCAGCAGTCTACGAGATTCAACATGTGACTAGAGGATTGAAATACATAACCTTAGTGTGATCAAATGTTTCCCTTCTGAAAAAATTATGGCGCGGGAGGGGTGGCTGGCACAGGTACGTGATCTACTGCTACAAATATAACAGCGCGCCCAAAAAGACAACACACAGAAGATGTTCGGGCAAACAACATAGTACAGAACCCACGGAAAAATTCTACACACAAAACATCGTACACATACTACACGAAACACCGTACACACACACACACACACGACACACACAACACACACAACACAAAACACCGTACACAACCCGACAAATTATTAGTACACACACAAAACCACACAAAAAGAAACACATGATTCTTGATCGACACCGTATTCAGAAAATAAAATAAAAAAATATGAATGCTATCGGAAAGACACGACGAAGCAAAAAATCCGAGGGGAAGACCCTTCGAAACAACAAAACCATCCGGCCCGGTGATCATCAAAATACAGGGGACAACAACGGTAAGAAAAAAAGAGTGAAAACAAACACCGCAATTACTAACAAAGTGTGTAACAGTAATACCACAACTATGAACGCATCAAAGGGCAACAGTAAAAAAAATGGTTCCGACAACACAATTTCTACTACTACAAACACGGAAGAACAAAACACCATCAACCAGAGTAACGAACCAGCGCTGACCATTACCAACACAACCACCACTACAGTAACGAACCAACAGAAAGAAGGAACAAAAACCAATGTGGTAGAGAAAACATCTAACGGAGAATGCTACAATTTAGAGGATGTTGCCGAACATGTCATGAAAAATATCCAATATGACAAATTGGCAGAGGAACTGGCAAAACACTTACGGAAACAAGAGAGGGAACCACATATAGGGGTGGGAAAGGTAGTAATGGTACCTAAACAAACGGAGGCAACCATGCAGGGAGAGGGGAGTTACAATGCCGGCGACACAAGAGAACGAGCAGTAAGTACAATTACAGACGAATATGGACTTATAATAGACAACGATATGCTTAAGGCTTTGAGTGATATGAGTGAAAGAGTGGAGAAGCAGCTAAGGGATTACGTCAAAAAACATTGGTACCCCAACATGAAGTTCCCTATCAATGACAAGGTAGCGGCGCTTGTAATAAATAAAGCTGTTGGAGAAAGTGCGGTTATGAAGCCACAAAATATTCCACTTGCGGCATTCTGTTCCTTTTACAGGAAACGAGTAGGGACAGTACTGACTGCATTGAGGCACAACTCACAAACATTAGCGAGAAAAAACTGGATAGGTAAATACAGGTGGGCGAATTGGTTGTTGAAATTAGGATTTTGAGAATCTATTTTTGGTCCGACAACACTAACATGCTGCCCGTTGATACTTATGATACTTCCGTACAGACGATTACAGAAAAGGTCGAGTCCCTATCACATTCCCTGGTACTGTTGCAGTTATTCAAGACACAGAATATGAAAACACAGGTATTTTAAACCCTCAATACAGAACATACAAAGACGCGGAAGATGAAGATTTTTATTATTTTGTTACAAGAATCATGTCGGCAATCAATCCGACAAATTCCAATTTCAAACAACGGAAGGAGAGGCACTTGCTGAGTGATATATTTACTATAGCAGATGAAGCATTTGCATTGGTACTAATCTACAATGAGCATCATGTATGGGTGAACCAGCAGCGGCGAAAGGGTGATGCCACGATTCCGCGACAAAAAAAAAAATTCTGCGATTCAGACAGTGGAAGCAGAAATGGATGGATGGAGGAAGGTCGCGAGTTGTTCAGTGACTTGTGCGACAAAATTGGCGAGATGCGAAAACACCCAGAAACAGGAAGGAAATTGGAAGAAATGATGAGGGACAGATTTAGGAACGAAAGTTCGACAAATTACACCAACAATAAGCAGGGCGATGCAAATATTACTAGTAGCAGCTCCACTAATTGTAGTGGACCAAAAAAGAAAAAGAAAAGAAACGTCTATATTGATCCGGCAATAAAAGCATTGATGAATGAAAGTTTATCTATGGGTGAACTAATGTAGAAAATAACAGTACATACATAATACAAAACTACTACTAATCTTGAACTTAATTTTGAGAATATTAGAAATAATGGAGGATTCGTAATACGTCGCAATAGGAATGAATCAAGCATAATAGAATCTACATTTTAAAAAGGGAATATTGTAGTCAAGAAATATAATTCACAACTAGGGGAGCAGAATCGAATTGTTGTTTGGTAGATTAATATTTTGGAATTAATACTGACTCAAGATTTCTTTTTTATTCGTGAATAGAAGTAAGTGTTGTTCGTACAGAATAATAATTCGGTTCTGCTAGAGACTGAAATAAATTATTTTTATTTGAGAGTAGAGTAATGTGCATCACGCGCACAGAAATAGTGCTGAGTTTACATATACCCTTATACGATCGTCGCAAATTTCAGGGTGTCCAGAAATATTGCCGTGTTAAAATCACGCACAAAATTTGTGCGCGAGAAGTAAATTCGAACCCCGCGAAACAGTTCTCGGACGAACATCGTTATAAAATTCATACTGACTAAAGTATCAGGAGGAGAAATGTCAATATTGTTTCATACTCTCCCCAATCCAAAGTATGAGCAATATTCATCCTTCAATTGCCTCTAATGACACACTTTTGCACTCAAAAAATTACTAGCAGTCACTATTTTGGTACATGATGGATGGCCAGTGAGAAACGTTATTATAAAATACATACTGACTAGTAAACTATCAACCTGAGATATGTCAATATTGTTTCATAGTATACCCAATCCAAAGTACTATGAGCAATACTCATCCTTCAATTTCCTCCAATGACACACTTTTCCAATAAAAAATGACTAGCAATCACTATTTTGGTACATGCATGACAAGGGACAAACATTATTATAAAATTCATAATTACTAAAGTATTAACCTGCTGAGATATGTAAGCATTGTTACATAGTCTACCCAATACATAGTATGAGCAATATACATCCTTCAATTGCCTCGAAAGACACACTTTTCCAATAAAAAATGACTAGCAATCACTATTTTGGTACATGCATGACAAGGGACAAACATTATTATAAAATTCATAATTACTAAAGTATCAACCTGCTGAGATATGTTAGCATTGTTACATAGTCTACCCAATACATAGTATGAGCAATATTCATCCTTCAATTGCCTCGAAAGACACACTTTTGCACTCAAAAAGTGACTAGCAATCACTATTTTGGTACATGCATGGCAAGGGACAAACATTAATATAAAATTCATAATTACTAAAGTATAAGCCTGAGAAATGTCAGCATTGTTGCATAGTCTATCCAATACATAGTATGAGCAATATTCATCCTTTAATTCCCTCGAATGACACACTTTTCAAATAAAAAAATCACTAGCAATCAATATTTTGGTACATGCATGGCAAGGGACAAACATTAATATAAAATTCATAATTACTAAAGTATAAGCCTGAGAAATGTCAGCATTGTTACATACTAGTCTACCCAATACATAATATGAGCAATATTCATAGTACTTGAATTGCCTCGAAAGACACACTTTACCAATACAAAAGTGACTAGCAATCACTATTTTGGTACATACATGACAAGGGACTAACATTATTATAAAATTCATAATTACTAAAGTATAAGCCTGAGAAATGTCAGCATTGTTACATACTAGTCTACCCAATACATAGTATGAGCAATATTCATCCTTCAATTGCCTCGAATGACACACTTTTGGACTCAAAAAGTGACTAGCAATCACTATTTTGGGGCATGCATGGCCAGGGACAACCACTATTATAAAATTCATACTGACTAAAGTAATAGCCTGAGAATTGTCAATATTGTTTCATTGTCTCCCCAATCATTAGTATGAGCAATATTCATCCAAAAATTTCAGAAAATAACACACTTTTGCACTCAAAAGTAACTGAGAAACTCTATTTTGGTTACTTCTTCATAAGAAAATCAAAAAATAATAACAAAAAATTGCGGAAACTACTACCCTTTGTACACGTCTCAACGTGGAAATCAATCCACTGGACACGTTCACATCTATATCAATAACCAATCATATCCAAGCGGGGAAAGTTACACTACTTAAAGCTAGTCTGTTTTTGAATCAGACAATTTCTGTGCACCGTACCAATACAATAATAAAAAAATAATACCAAAAAACCTACGGAGAATACACCTTGTACACATTTCTACAGGGGAATCGATCCACTGGACACGTTCACATCTATATCAAGAACCAATCATATCCGAATGTGGAAAGTTACACTACTTAAAGCTAGTCTGTTTATGAATCAGACAATTTCTGTGCACCGTACCAATACAATAATAAAAAAATAATACCAAAAAACTACGGAGAATACACCTTGTACACGTCTCTACGGAGGAATCCATCCACCAGACACGTTAACATCTACGGTATATCAAGAACCAATTGCATTTGGACGAGGAAAGTTACACTACTTAAAGCTAGTCTGTTTTTGAATCAGACAATTTCGGTGCACCGTCGTGGCGGTGGTGCTGGTACGCAACATTAGTAAGAATTATGTGTGTTCGGGAAAAAGCAGCCACAACCAAAAACTGAAGTTACTACGCTGGGAGAAAAAACATACACCAACTTTATGATTCGGCGTTGGATTAGGAAAGTTAGGTGTATTGTGGTACAACTAGGTGCATGACTGTGTTATAACTGGGAAATAACAGGAAAATGAAAAACAAAACACCTAAACCAACAAACAAAACGACAGTTGTGCCAACCCGGGGTACTGTCTTGTCCAAGGATTACACCAAACGGATGCATGAGCTGAACCACGATGACGTAAACAACGATGGAAACCCGTTTCTATATCATTTCGAAACAGGATTTGATGCGTTGTGTGCCAAAAACGGACACTTGGTTAACACAATCCTTAGTGGATGCCAGAAGATAGAAGAAGTGCAAAAAAGACTCAACAGCAAAAAAGGACATTTCGAGGAGGACGAAGCTTTGAACATTTGGGAGCAATGCTTCAAGTACATAACCAAGGAAGTATTTCCCGACTACAAAGAAGAGAACACTGACGGGATGGACCATGTATGGGCAATGGGAGTCATTCTTGCATTCATTTCATGTGGTTATCCCGCATTGAAAACATCAGAAGACATTAAGTGCTACGACAACGTGGGTATTGGACCGGAAGTAAAATCAATAGAACGAGAGAGAATGATACAAGACGGCCGTACTTTCCCTGCAAAAAAATGGAGTAATCTGACGCCGGAGGCAAGAGAACACATAAAAGAATGTATACATTCCCACCCTGGGAACCGTCCTTGTATGACGTACATTTGGTTCAACAACTGGCGCAAAAAGACAAATGAGGCAATCATCGAAAATGACAGATTGGAATGGTATTGCAGATCAACAGACAATAACAAGTGGTACTCAACACAAGAAATATTTCCGACAATTAAGGAAG
Organism: Pseudo-nitzschia multiseries; assembly: GCA_037355745.1. Lineage (NCBI taxonomy): Eukaryota > Bacillariophyta > Bacillariophyceae > Bacillariales > Bacillariaceae > Pseudo-nitzschia > Pseudo-nitzschia multiseries. Next base: position 7,877,492 of record CM074783.1, read on the forward strand.
AGAAGATAAATAACAAAAACACGGAAAAAAATGTACCAAACAGAAGTGGGATTCGTTCATGAACAAAGCTAGAAAACAGTCAAAAAAGAAAAAACGGAAAGTAAAAGAATTGACAAACAGGGGGGAAAAGAGGGAACATGACGAAAACGAGTGGAAAATTAAGAAATGGCTAAATCTTTATGAAAAACGTTGGAATTCACCGGAAGATTTAGAGGAGTATAACAACTGTCCCGTTCCTTGTGGGGCATGGGGACGCGTGAAACACTAACTCTGCAACTCTGTAAGGATTCCATTACAAAAAAAAAGAGCATGACAATCTTGACGGTATCACCGGTACAAATTAAGTGCAAAAAATAGAACAGAAATGAAGTAAAATATCACCTTAAGAAGTCGATACATTTAAAAAATGTACTCCTCAGAAAGCAACAAAACAACAAAAAAAACATTTCCTCCGTTGAACCTACAAATTGTGATCCACTCCAAAATTAATTAAGGGGTGAGTGTCAACCACCCAAAAAATGAAATTTCCAGCAAAGCCGTTGCAGAAAATTGAAAAACAATAAATAAATAAATAAATACGGAATGATATGGTATGGTACAGTAAGTACGGTAGGGTAGGGAACATCAAAATGTTCGGGTCCGCGCCAAAATTTTGAGGACTCCACATTCCAGAATATCACGGCACGCTCAAAAAAAGATAGGCAGGCAACAATAAAACAACACTCACAGATAGTACAATTAATTGAAATACAGCAATTCCTTGGAGACAGTAAATCAAGAGCTTACAGTGTGTACAGTATGAATGAAAAAAAAAAACAAATGATTCCTACAAACAACATTATTATCATAAAAATAGCGCGCCAAATCAATCAAAGGAAAAAACGGTAAGTTGAGGTGCACGATTTAACAAAAAAATAATGGTAGAACTGAGTAGTAGTTGCAGTCCGGTGACAGGTAAAACCATTGTTACCAATAACACAAACAGCCCAAACAGCAGTGTATCGGGAAGTGACCAAACAAACACAAACGATAGCCAAACATATAAAACCACAGACAGTAGCAACAGAAATATTCTACAGACAACAAAAGACTCCGATAACATTAACTTGGAAAACAACATTGTCAAACATGTCAAAGAAAAAGCATTCAGGAAATTTAAATTCCCGCCAGAGATTACATTCGTGAAGGCAACGATATTCAAAATTGCAAAACTAACGAATAATAATGAAATACCAAATACGATCGATATAAAGGACCAAAAGTGGAGTGGAATTTATTGCCGAGCAGTGACTGCGTGTAGGCACAATGCTCAAACTCTTGCCAGGAAAAACTACAAAGGTAAGCAACCAACAATAAAATGATTGCCGGAATGCACTCTTTCATAATCCTTTCTAACATTTTGGTCGTATTAACACTGACACGTAGACGATAAAAGGAACAACCAGATACCAGATAGTTTCCCAGGAACGGTTCTAATCACGGACACCCAAGACGTGAACTCAGAAAATAGGTACCAATTGCACAAAGACTATCGGCAGAAAAGCTCACCAGAATTCAAATACTTCATGAAAAGAATTCTTGGAGCGGTGTCACCAAAACAGACAGACTTCAAAAGAAAATCAGTCAGAATGACAGTCAGTAACATTTTCACACCAAGCGATGAAGCTTTTGCATTGCTTTTCCTTTACAACGGCTACGACTCATGGCTAAACACAACAAAGGGCACAAGGTTAAGAAAAAAATTCACTGACGGCAAGTCAGGATATAAGGAGGGGTGGAGTAACGAGGAACAAGATCTTTATGAATACCTAGTAAGTGAAATAGAAGAACGAAGGGAGGAACAACAGTCGGAAGAATTAGAGACGGAAATACTTAAAATGTACCAAAAACAAAATGGCAATTGTAAACAACAAGATAAGGAGGAGGACGAAGAGGAAAAAAAAACAGAAGCGAAAACATAGCATTCTTGAGATTCTAGGCAAAGATGATGAGGACTACAATTTTTTCATCGAATACAATAAAAACGAACAAGAGTAATTGGTGATATGAACATCATTATAGTAGAACGGCTAGTTCATTATTATTTTATGGCTTGCACAATATTGTTCCGGGTCTTCTGTTTGAATATAATACAATAAACAAGGTAATTTCAAAGGCTGATAAAATACTTTCGTATTTGTTACAAAATATATTTGTTGTTTTTTGGTATTTGATAAGCGTAGGGTGAATATTGTAAAATGCCGGAGAGTATTGCAAATGTGGATAAAATACTTTCTTATTAGTAAAAAAATATGGTTCTTGGCTTTTGACATTCAAAAAACGTAGTGCGAGTAATGTGAAAGCAACGTAACAGAATAGATTGATGGTTATCAAGAAGCTCGTACATTTATGAAAACAATCGTAATAACGCTACGGCAATATCATTGTACACAAAGGATATTGTAACAAAACATGAGTTTCGTGTGGACAAAAACAAAAATTGAATGGCGAATAAATATTATCGGGGTAAGCTTGAAAAAAAATTGTAGAATAGAAAAATTGTGGACAACCATGATAAACGGGCTGAAACAATGGATGTGAAAATAGACCTACTTGAAATTGTTGCGTGCAAAAATAGGTAGAGAATTATTTATTGTGCGTGCAACAAAATGTTTCGGAATATTTCAAAACATTGCACGAATTTGACGAAAGCACGAGCAACGTTTATGTGACCTATATGATAAGTTCTCTGACCTCCTCAGAGACTATGTTGATCAAAACTGGTGGGATGAGTATGTAACAGCCCAGAACAGTCAAATGGTGCCAAACTTTGCCATCATGATCAATGATTTCATTAATTACAAGTTCAATAACAATACAGTCGCATATCGATGCCACAAAAGGTTCCTCAACAAGACCACCAACATGACTGTACACCAGCAGTTTGTCTCCATGGTTATCTTCCATAACCATGTAATCCTGCAACTACTGCCTAGACACGTGGCAGAGAACCCATCCATCAACAGTGAAGACTTCAAAAGCTTGATGTTCAAATCCATGTCAACCAAATGAAAGGACTTCTATGAAGAACATCACTCCCCCTATGAAGACACCCTCACACAAATAGTGACGAGGATGGAGAGATACCAAAACAAGGTAAACAAAAAGAGTAAGCAAAATAATCACCAAGATAATTCCTCCCAAAACAGGAATAACAACAACAACAACAATGGCAACAATAATTGCAACAACAGTAACCACTGCAACAACAATTGAAACAATGGTAATGAAAACAATCGAAATAATAACAATTGATTGAAAATTAACCAAAACAACAACAATTCAGGAATAGGATCTGACTACTCACCTTGTCCAATTCACCCAGACAAGAACCACACTTGGGGCCAATGCTTCCTCAATGCCAGCAATCTGAACCAACCAAATTGAAATAGCAGAGATAACAACAACAACAACAACAACAATGATTCTCAAGTGTATGACCGGAATTCCAACAGCAGTTGGTCAAGCAATTTGTCCACCTCCTATTGCAACAACTCACATGAACCAGAGCAACACATGTGTATCTTTATCAAAGATCCTCCAGAAGAAACAACTCCAGAACCTTGGGTAGACCACTTCCATGTGGATATCACAATTGATTCTGAATATTACAATTCTGACCTTGAAAGATTTCCGAAAGCCTCAAATTTCCTCAACAAAAATAGCAATGTTGCCTCCAACAGTAATTCCACATGGTTCTGTGTTCTGGACTCAGCCTTTGGAAAATTTCCGGCTTCTCCGGCTTCCAATGGGGTTCCTTAACGCACCAAGTTGGGCCCAAGACTGTATGAAACAGATGCTGCTCCATTTCAAAGATATTGAAGTGCACATCAATGATATCGGAATCTTCTCCAGCACGCTAGATTTGCATTTCAAATCTGTCTCAGAAGTTCTGTCCCTCCTCAAGGTACACAACTTTGCTGTCAAACCAGCCAAGTGCCATTTGTTCCAATCCCAAGCACCATGGCTTGGCCACATTATTTCCAGAGATGCTATTTGTCCAAACCCAAAGAAGATTACAACCCATCCTGAAACTGGCTTTTCCCTCCACAATCACCCATCTTCAATCCTTTGTTGGAATGATTAACTTCTATTGCAACTTCTATCAAAAGCACACTGAAGTTGTTGCTCCACTGACCACCCTCTCCAAATGATCTAAGGGAAAACTCCAACCAACTTCAGAGTTAATCCAAGCCTTCAACAAAGCCAAGGCTCTCATTGCACAGGGTATCCTCCTTGTTTTTCTGGATCCAAACAAGCCCTTCCACATCTATACCGGCGCTTCAGATTATCAACTTGGCGCTGTCATCATCCAAGAAAATAAGATCATTCTTTGCTTCTCCAGAAGATTGAATGAAGCCCAAGAGAAATGCCCAACAGTTGACAAAGAAATGTTGTGTATTGTCAAAGTTTTCAAAGAATTCTGACCCATTCTTTGGGATACCAAAATTATTGTTTGGACTGACCACATCAACCTTGCCCAACAAAACCTGACACGTCATAGAATTATGACTTGGAGAATGCTCCTCGAAGAATCATCCCCTGTATTCAAATATATCAAATGCAAAGATAATGTGATTGCTGATGCTCTCTCAAGGCTTCCCATTCAGCAATACCTGGAAGAAAAGAAAGAATCTCCGACTCCAGCCCGGACAAACTTGACTCCAAATCCAAAATTTCCACCAACACTTTTGATCTTTTGGTCTTATTTATCAACTATCCAGAAGATATTCAAATACATCTGTTAGCCTTCACTCAACTGGCTGCTGGCCAAGCCATCAATGCAAATGTTTCCAAAAACCCAAAGTATATGACTGAGAATTTCAATGGTACCGGTTTGCAAATTGTTGAATGAAAATAGTACTCCCTCCAAACCGAGTCCAAGCCAACATCAAACATTACCACCATGTCCGTGGACACACTGGCACATAAAGCCTTCACCAAACCAGCAACCAATGCGTGTACACGCCAAATCTCAAAGACCAAGTCAATACCTTTAGCAAATCTTATAATGCCTGCCAATGGTACAAGAATAGCCACCAAAGTCATGGCCACCTAGCCACCAAAACACACCAATACGCTCCCTGGGATACAATTGTAATCAATGGAACCAGCCCTTGGAAAATCAAGATCCCCAGCCAAGGAACAATCAAATTCAATGGTTTCACCATCATGGACATGTGCACCAACCTCCTGGAAATCATTTGGGCGCCACAAGTCAACCCAACCGGCCTCATGGATGTCCATGCTCTTGATAATGATAGCTGGCTCTCCAGATATCCAAAACCTGTAAACTGTATTATTGATCAAGAAGGAACAAATTTTATGCGCAATGAATTCAGACTTCATCTTGACAACCTTGGAATCAAAGCCAGTTTGGTTTGCAATCCACAAGCCAAAGCGGTACTTGAAAGAGTAGTACATGATACAATCAAATCAACAATGCAAACCAAACTCAACACCAACCCTCCTCAAAGACTTAAGCAAGAAATCGACATCGTCAATAGTATTTTTGCATCATCTCAGTTTGCAGTCAGGTCAACAATCCACAAAGCATTTGGAATCACGTCTGGTTCCCTTGTCTTCCATCGTGACATGTTCCTCCCCATTCCAGTTATTACAGATCTTACCATGGTGAGAAACAAAAGACAAGCTCAAATTGACAAGAATGCTATGAAAGAAAACAGCCACAGGCGGATGCATGAATATCAAGCTGGAGACCAAATAATGATCTTTAACCGTAAGCAAAATCCAGCTACTTTTGAACCATATAGCAAAGGCCCGTACATGATCCAACAGATTCATACAAATGGAACAGTTTCCTTCCTCTTAAATCAACATTTTGTTCAAAGGATGAATATTCAGAACATCAAACCGTATCACACAAATTAAATTTTAACTAACTAGTGACTTTTAGGAGAAGAAAAAGAGTGCGGTATTCAACCCCTCCTCACGATTGAATTCCCACGATTAATGAAAACCCAAATCTGTGGGGAAATCCTACTTCTAATTTGGAGGGGATTTCCACCAATGCCAGCCACACGAGTGTGTGGCCTTGGATTGAGCTGAAAAGGTCACCAATATATTAGCTGGTGCTGTTGTCACTGGTTCATGGGACAAGGGAGTGGGCAAGCGGGGAAGTGGGGAAGTGGATAACTTAGATGACCTTGTGGTTGTTGATGTACATGAAATATATGATGCCAGATGAGGATAGGATTGTTCATGGGACGGTATTTTGGCAGCTGCCAAGTGTTTTGAGGTAAATGTGTCAGGTGGATTACATCTGCAAAGGCTTGAGTTTGTTAGGTGGATACTAACATGCATCAGACTTGGAGGTTGGCGAGTAGAAACATAGTCATCTTCTTGATGTATTTGCAGTAGTGCTTGGTGTCCTTTATCCATGATGATTTGCGAGAAAGTTTGCCTTTGGTATGTTGTGGGTGCCAGGTACTAGTTGGGCATTGTTTGGGTGTGCAAAGGGCTGGTAGTAAGTGTACGGTGATGTGGCGCCACTGGATTGTGTAAGTCTGCAGCTTCTGAGTGAGGGGTATTGTAAATAATAGTAATGTGGAAACCATTATGTGTGTGTGTGTGTGTGTGTGTGATGGCAAGACTGGTTACACCGCTTTGGTGTGGAAATCCAAGAAGGATGGCAAGGCTCAGGACCTGTGGGTGATTATTGTGCAATAGATAGAGCATGTAAGGTATACAGCATGTTGTCTTGTACGTATTGTTTTGAAGCAATTGTCAATTTATCTCATGGGTGGTACATCATCCTCATTGTTGTTACGGCTTGTTGAGCGACTAGACAATTGGTGAGCTGATTGGGGGCAAGTTTTGCCTGCGCCTTGGTGTCTGTTCCACGTGAGGCTTGCCCTTAAGCTGCCCAGGAGCTGCCCAGGAGATGGGCAGCGTCCATCCCACCAGCGGGTGACCGTGCGTACCTGTGTTGCCTACCGTTTGGACCTCTGACATCCTCTACCTAGGTTACTGTTATCACAGCGCGTACAGCAAGTCATTGGAAACATATGCGTGGCGCGGCACACATTGTCTGCCCTCGGGCATCCTGCTGTTTCTGCGTCCTGTGTCTTGCCCAACAGTATCCGACATCGATACCCGTACATACTGTGCAGTGCTGAATCCACAGTTATTTGAATAACATGAGATATCAATCACTTCATATTACTACAGTATTATTATTATTTCTTCTATATCCGGGTGGTTATGACCTTCTCTGTTTTCTCGTTTTGAAAGAAATTAGAGGTATTCTAGATAAGGTGAAAACAGCTCTTTTCAAATTCTGCCTAGACCTTGGATCATTTCTAGACACACATAGTTGATTTCCATGAGGAACATTGACTGCCTGTGTACATCTTTAAGTTCATGCTAACTAAAGATTTTGCAACATCACGCAGAGAATATTTCCACACTTTTGTACAAAAGGAAACTTCATGGTTCTTTTTGTTCCTTTTCTTCTTTTTGTCCCTTTTCTCCCTTCTGCTCCTTCGGATTTGTGACAGTATCAGTAAGTGCCAATTCCAAGCGTTCGCTAAAAAGTTGGCACATGTATAGCTGTTCATCTTCACCTTTCCATGTGCCGACTCCAAAGTCTTGGAAATATGGATTTAGTACATTTGCCCTTTCTCGCCCATTCTTTTGAAGCATTATTGATCGATGGATCGATCGAATCGACTCTCCTCGAAGAACATTCCCCACGTATGTCGTTGGCAGAAGATTCAATCCATTTGATTTTGCCATTGCCTCGGCACTCTTCCTAGCTAATTCATCCATTGCAATATTACGAGATAGCGGTCGAAGCCCGCGTTTCATGCGTTCTCGATTTATCAGAACGTGGTTGCTCGCAAAGTAGGAAGTACTATGAATTTCTTCCTCTTTATACTGCACAAGCTCGACAAGCGAGTCCTGTTTGCCTCTCCGTCCCATTTCGCGAGTCAGCAACATGCTCGCAGAGCGTCGAATCATTGGTCTCGTTTGTTCACTACCTGCATTGCCATTTTTCTCATCCTTGCCTCCGTCAACCCCAAGATTCTTCAATTTCTGCACAGCTCGAGCCATCCCCGCATCCAGACTTCTGTTTCTTCTGACTTTGTGTTTCATCGATTCATTTTCCACACTTGACTGATTCTGTTCGACTTTTGAAGGGTCATGTTCTTCGCTACGTTCTTCATTGGGCCGCCTGGGTATGGACGGGATTTCGTCGCTTGATTTTGTAGAAGATTCTGAATTATGAACCCCCGACGACCGAGACGACCGCTCCCTCCTTGGATATCCTTCACGTGGTGTTTGTTTTCTTATTGGAGCACTCGCCACACTTCGAGGTTCTCTTTTTCTGGGTTTTTCCTCGGCATCTCGATCTAGCATCACTCCAAGGAAGCCATCGTCTTTTTTATCATCAGTGGCGGATTCTTGTCGCCGTGAAGATCTTGTGCTCCTTGAGAGCCGACCAGGACTGTCGGCTCTTTTCTTTATTCTCCCGGGACTTTCGGCTCGTTTTCTTAATCTTCCTGGACTCTCTCCTCGATTCTTCAGTCTTCCAGGACTCTCGGGTCGGTTTTGCAGCGTACCAGGACTATCAGATCGCTTCTTCACTCTACTAAAGCTTTCGGGTCGTTTCTTCAGCCTTCCAGGGCTCTCGGCTCGCTTTTTTAACCTGCCAGGGCTCTCGACTCGTTTCCTCAACTTGCCTGGACTTTCGGATCTTTTTCTATGTCTTCCAGGACTTTGTGATCTAACTTTCGATGAAGGTATTTGCTCCCCTCGACTGACGTCAAGACCACCTATTTTTTTCTTGAGTCGACCCGGACTTCCATGACGTTTTTCGGATGCATTGTCGTTTCCATCGTCGGTAGGACCGCTGTTCTGACGCACGCGCATGCTACTTCTCATTTTTGATACGCCGGGGCTTCCTGATCGAGCTCGTCTTAAAATACCCGGACTCGCTGCTCGCAAGGTCCTATCGAACAATTTCTTTGCGCTTCTCGTTAGACTTCTCGCCGAGTCAGGCGATCCGGCTGGCTTTCCTCCCTCATCGTTCAGGGTATACTCGCCGTATATTTCGTCCTCCTCGTCATTTAGTGGTAATTCGTTGGCGTCATTCCTAGAGCCTCTGCGTTTTGGTTTATCGATAGTCGTTGAAGCGACATCTTTTTTTCTCCTCGACCTTGGACTGCAACTCGATCGTCGATGTCTGCCATTCTCGTCTTCCTCAAGGCCGCCGCTGCGCTTTGCTTTTCCAGATGCTGATGATTTTGACGACCTTCTTCGTGCGAATCTGCTACTGTCACGATGCAAACTTCCAAGACTGTCGTCGTTGCCGTTGCTTTTCTCATCCGGCGATAAATATGTATTCAGCGAAGCGGCATTTTCAGACCTGTCATTGGAGTCTTGAGTCAAGGTACTATCCATAGTCGAGTATGTGTGGGAAGTCTTGTCTGATGTCTTCATGGCTACTTTGCTGCCTCGATTCGGAGATGCAATGTGTATTTTTCTTATTTCTGATGACCTGTGATTGTCGAAAAGCGTTTCTGTCATGCTGATTAAACTTGTTATTGGAGAATCAGAACGGGAATTGTTGCGACCTCGGCATGCTGCTCCAAGTCGGAAAAATTGAACTGTCCGGATGATCAATAGCGACGACAGCTCAAGCTAGAGAGGCCCTTTTCTCTAAGAATATGTAGTTACTCTCAAGGTTATTTACCTTTATGTCGACGGCAGTTGTTGATAGGTGCAACAGATGATGTTCGTTAGGTGCTCTGTTAGGACAAGAGAGCAATCTGTCCAAGATCGAGCTGATGGGGATATCGAGTCGTTTCAACCTTGTTGACGAGGAGTTCCCGCTTGTACCGGACGGGTGCGGTACCGGTACCGTACAAGTAGTAGTGTTCTTCTGCTGCAACGCAGAATGTTTTGTGCATGGAAAGATGACGGAGGTTCAATTGTTGGGTTAGACATTAGTCTCCGTCCTTTTTTGTCATTCCCTTGGTATTATTTATATCATGATATTTTTAGAAGACATATGAGAAACGTAGTCGTTATTATGACTCACATAAGATACAGTAAATTTGTGTCAAGACTAGATCGACTGAGAATGATCCTAAATTTTCGTGGGCATGTTATCGACAAAATCGTCACGAGTATTGATTGATAGTTCTAAAATATTACTGCCTGAACGAATTATGCGGAGTTATTTATCATTGTTTGTTTTCTTCGTGGAAACAATTATCATCAAAGAAATAATAATAATAATGAGGCACACCATGAAAGAGAAAAACGAAAACAAAAATGAGGAAGGAATCTGATTGACTAAAATCAATGAAGCTCTAACCTTACACCATCGAAATATTTCCGTTGAAAATCATGAGAGTGCTCTCTACTAATACAACCCAAAATACACAGTAGGAAAAACGTGTAGAACTCTATGTAGTAGGACACATTAGGCGCACACAAACAATAAGCAACATCACCAACACACATTAGCAAGGGACAAAGCCCGTTCAGATGTGCATAAAAAACTTTGAAGTCAAATCACTGCAAATAGCACGGCAAAATACCGGCACAGAAGTACTAATTTTGGTTCATAATACATGCCATGACAGAAATTGTCCATTGGGGTTACATGTACTACTAGTAGTACTAATGTCTAATCGCTAATAGTACAGTTAGAGACCAATACGATCGATGCAATCAATCATATCCTACACTTGGTACATACAAACTTGAACTTCCAAACACTCTGTTATCAGCAACAACAGCCAGGGGGGGGGGGGGGGGGGTGGGGCTATTCAACAGCAACACACCCCACTCAATAATCCAACAGCAATTGACCGCTCGGTCGATCCGCTCTGCTCCACCCAATGAAGCTGGTAATTCCTCCTGCCCTCTCCTCATGATGCATCATCTTCCTAAGGAGCTGAGTGATAGTACAGCCTCCATAACACCTCTTGATCTTGACAATGGCTGTATTCACATCATTCCCCTTGTCTAGTAGGAGGCGTTGTTCCATACATCCCCAAACTGCTGTCAGTCAAACATACACGTACAGTACTTATGTACATTATATGGTAGTAGTTATATCCATTCTACACTTGCAAAGTTACTTATGCTCCTCCTGATATTAAAGTGACTTCAAGTATCAAGATTTTTAGGTCACATCATGTGTTCTCTATCTTATGATGAGTTGCACATGATCTGTGACCGCTTTAGACATCCCTAGTACCTACAATAGTACAAATAATACAGGGATACCGGTCCAATACATGAAATAGCACCATAACAGAGCAATCTCAGGATATATGTTGCTCACATCTCTTTTAGTTTAAACATCATGATACCTATTGGGTCAATTTTTGAGTTACAACACAAGCAACCTTCCGATTGCAATACTTGTACTTCACTCGGCCTTGCTCTGCTGCAGTGAACTCCCTCGCTGGCTTCCTCCCACCTATTCCATTCCAATACTCATCCCACAAGGCTTGGATAGTCTGTGGTCTATCATGCAGCATCACTGGTCTTTTTACAACGGGAGCTCCTTGACACGGATTTGCAGATGGTCTTGCACCACCACCTCCAAGTTGTTGAGCTGGGGCCATTGCCATCCCACGAATGATCTGGGTAAGGATTTTAATCTGCCGTTTGAGCTCAGCAAGCTCTGAGATCTGATGGTTCCTCATCTCTGCTACATTGGTTTGAGTGGTGGATAGCTTAGCATAGATAGCATTCCTCCACTGCTGTCCCCTTATACGAAAGGCACCTCTGCCCTCTCCTTCTTCTCCATCAGGGATCTCATCTAGGCACATGATTCCATCAATGTTGGAAGCAATCAGTTCAGCTCTACAAATATGATTCATCCAATCCTCAAGTTGCCCTTGCAGCAACTCATATCTGCAAATAATCTGTTGCTTCATTCCATGGGGAAAATAGTCTGCGACAGCAGGATCAAAGCAAACCCAAAGGAAGGGCTTTGCTAGGATAGCAGCAACATCATCCCCAAAGGCTCCGCAAATTGCAGGGGCTACTGAAGCACAAAGTCAGTTGTCTGTCAATCCACTGTCATTCTTGTCCTTGTACAAGCAAATACCCCTGTGGCAAAGCTTGCTACCAGCATTGATATCCAGCCAATCCAACTGCACATCCAAGTACCAATCTTGCATACTCTTAGTCTTCCATCTAGTCCTGTAGTTAGCATAATCCCAAGTAGCTCCTTCTCTCCTAGCCATAGTTGTAGCCCACTTATTAACTGAATGAGTTCCTAGCCTTTGCACCCTTACAAGTGGTCTAAACTGCTCCCCTTTGATGATACACTTAAGAGCCTTTTGGTACACAGTCTTGCAGCTGTCTGCTTCCTTGTTCTGAACCTTCACTGGAGACCTGGAGTGGGTATCACCCTCAGCAAACAGCCACTTCTCAACCAGCCTGTGCCACTACCCAGCCATGCCTCCAGGTAGATAGCAAGTCCAAGTAGTACACAGCACTGTGAATCCAGAGCTCCCATGAGCAGTTGCAATTGGCAGCCCCCCTCCTCATGTACATTCTTGGACCACCTCATCTGGATGGTAAGGTAGCCTGAGTATGTTCTACTCACCTCCAAGTTTGCCTTCTTCATGTGTGATGTGCCATCCCCTCTTCCAGTCAAGTGCAGCTGAATTTTCAGCATCACCATGTGCCTAAGGTTGGGGAGGCTGTCTCCAACAGCAGTCAGCTGAAGCATCTGAGCAAGCTCTTCAAGGGTAAAAGTCATATCAGCAGATGTTTCAATGCCACGCTGCCAGGTCTCCTTCTTAGCCACAGCCTTCATCAGTCAATTGATCTTGATAGATCTAGTAGGATTGCCTGTCTTGATGGTTTCATCCCAAGCTGCAGTGTTAGTCATGAAGTAGGAGATAGCTTTCTTCCAATACTTCAAAGTGCTAAATTGGCCACTAACTGGGTTATCATCTGTACCTGGATAGTTTTGGTAAAAATAAAAAATGAAGCTCAATAGTCACTTTCAACAAGGTTTTGTGGATTAGAGGGAACATCCACACATTCCTTGAAGGCATCAAATACCACTTCACTGCCTGCATAGAATGCACACAGAGGGTTACCACCTTTGTTTGTCCTGGTGGTACTAGGTCTTTGATGTTTGTGTTCATTCAGTGAGCATTAAGTTTTTTGTCAGATACTACAATGGTCACCTGATAGATTTTACCACCAATCTCAATTGTGTAGGAGTGCCAAAATTCAATGCTATAATCCAAAATTCATTTGTTAATTGAATCAGGGTTGCAAGAAAGTATCATAAGAGTCTTGATGTAAAGGTCAGCTGTATTGTATGTACCAAAAGGTTGTGGTAGGTGTGAGCTTCTGAATATTACCTTTACAATGCCTGCACCCGAGGAAATGTTGCTGGCATGTTCTTTTTTGACTGATGATTTCATGATGAGCAAACATATTTCTTTGTGCAATGCACATTGTCTCTTGCCAATTTAATTCTCAATTTCTGTTGTCATATTTTGCCATAGTGTCAAAATACTATCTGTATGGTTGTGTCAACTGAAAGAGAGAGAGAGAGAGAGAGAGAGAGAGAGAGAGAACAATGCAATGATTGAGTGGTGTTGCTTACTTCCTTTTCCATAATAGTAATAAATAGAGACATAACGAAGCAAAAATACAGGGTTTCATGGTTAATTGATCTTAATATTGGGGAATAGTGTTTAGCACTGATGTGTGCATTTCTTGCGTGTGCGTGTGAGTGTGCCTGAGAAACATTTGAAGGGCTTCTCGTTTGTTTCCTATTAAAACACCCATTGGGAAGTTAAATCCCAACCAACTGCCAAATGAATCCTGGGTAATTAGGGCATAACTCAATCTTTACTACAAATATTGGAACTGTAATCAACGCTGTCTCAAAGCTTGTTTCTCAAAATGGAGTAAAATTAGAGGAGTAATGTACAAGTAGTACCAGCTTAAGGCTCTTCAGACATAATATAATTTGTTGGTATTCAGAATATACTCTCTTCCCATGTTACTGTACATGTGAACCCTTATGTGTATTCTCCCGTATTAATTTTATCATTTCTTTCTAGTTTTTTGTGATCTAAGGTTCAATCTTACCCTTTTAGTCATGTATGGTGTTTTTATAAGTCTCGATACTTTGCTTGTGTATCGACTTTTTTAATAATTGGGATACACACCTCACATTTTACCGGTCTTGATGCCAGCATGTGGTCTACTGATGCGTTTGTTGGGTAGTGTTCCATTTTCCTGTTTGTCAGGACTGATGTAACTGATTAATACACTATCCCGACTTGACGTTTCACTTCCCCAACGCAACCTTTCATCTTCCTGGCATTTTACGCGGTCGGTTTAAAGTGCCATTTTGTGTGAATCTGGTTTTATCTTAGGTGCTTCAGTGTTACCCGCACTTCATATCTCAATAACAAAGCAAACAATACCAGTTATGTGATTATTGACATTGAAGATCATTCATACTACACTTTGCAGGTAACGAGAATCCTTTCAATGGAACTTTCTTGACTTCAATGGTCATATAATGACTACAAAACAGCTTTCTTGTAATGGCAGTTGTACCGTACCAGATTGGTAACTCTGAATGAGTTGTGAATAATGATCAGATACAAGTGTATACAATTGATGTGTTTATCAATAGTACTAATAGAAGGTATGATTATGTCTTCTGACGTCTATTCATTATTGTACGATTTTTAATACTACACTTGACTTACTAATATTACACTTGGTATTATGATACGACTCAAAGGAACCATGTGCATCATTTGATTCGCAGGGCGGTGCGAGTCAATTCTGAATGCCGAATGCGCAAAAAATATCAAGCAAGAGGGTTTCTTTCATCAAAAACGTCGTCGGTAGACTCGGGAGAAACTACTTTTGCTCGAATGAACTTCTCGACTCCCATCAAGCTCGGCTGCGCACCCTGTACTATGTCGCCTCTTGCGTATGGGTTCTGGCCTTTGTCCTTGCAAGCCTTCCCGTTTCGATTATAGCATTTGATTTGTAGGACTAAATCTGGCCTGGTTCTCTGAAACATCGGGTGATGGAAGCAGTCGGTTCCCGTGCCGCTTGTCAGTCGGATGAATCCCCACCGGTGAAGTTTTCGAACGAAACTTCCGTATTTCGACTGTTTGAACTTGCGATCGAGAATCCGATTACAAAACAAATCGGGATCAACAACGACAAAAGACTTCCCGTCTGGAAGCCATTCGAATGCTTTGTCGTTCGAAGCCCCCTCATCCATCATTGCCTCCCATAATTGTTTCGGGAAGGGTCTGGGTTCCCGCTTCTTATCAGTTTTCCGAATCAATGGCGACGGTTCGATTGCGAGAGCCTCGTCAACGTTGTTGTTGTTGCTGCTGCTGCTGCCCTTACCGTGTAAAGGGAAGTTATTCTCAACGCAGCCGTTGTTTCCATTCGATGGTTGTTGGCATGCCATCAACATGACTTGTTGCTGGTGTTGCTGTTGAGAGTCGTGGGAGATATCTTTATTTTCGAAATAATCCATCTGCAACGGCTGAATTTGGGGATCAAAGTTCGTAATATTTGGCACTTCGTTCGGTAAAGAATTAACATCCACTTGCAGTTCTTGCATTTCGGCCGATTTTTCAGCACATATGGCCGTAGTGTTGGTAGTATCAATGCTATTGTTATTCCCCCCATTGCCGTTGTTGCCATTGTTTGTTTGGCTGGTTAATGTATTCATCAGCAAAGTACTAAGCGGATCCAAAAAACCATTTGGTTGGATCAAACCAGTGTGACTAATACTTTTGAGAATTTGTTGTTGCTGTTCTTGTAGTCTTTGCAACTGAACAAGAGACTGTTGTAGCTTAGAGGCTGCTAATTGCTCTCGCTGTTGATGATGTTGTTGGTGAAGCCGTTGATTCTGTTCTTGTTGTTGTTGCTTTAACGACTCCATTTGATTGTCTAATGCTTGGGTTTTCCGTAAGGTATTATTGATTGTCTGGTTTCCATAATTTGAATAGAGAGGATGCTGCTGTTGCTGCTGCTGCTGTTGCTGCTGGAATAAATTGTTGCGAGCAGCCATGTTGTCCTGTTGCGGTAAACCATTAATCCGTTGCAGGCTTGGAAGTCGTTGCAACCATTCGTACTCTAATCGTTTTCTACCTTCCAATGGCTGCGCTTGTTCCATCCCATGCAGGGGACCACCGACATCGTTATCGTTATGTTCCGATGATTGAGTGGCCAAGGATGTGTTCTGCTCGTACAAAAATCGAAATTGTGGCTGTTCAAGGGAAGTCAAGCCGTCTCCGCTACCCTGACCAATCAGATCATACTGCTGTTGATCATCTCCCTGCAGTTGTCGCATCCATTCGTCTTCGACGAAACAGTCTCTTTCGAAAGTGTCTTCGAACATTTTGATTTACCAGGCATATGATGCGGACGCAAACAACAGCAATCATTCGATTAGATCGATATTATATCTATTGCAATTTGATTATCTTTTAAGGCGGAACAACCATTGACGACCATATTGTTCTTCATGTCAACCTGGACCTTGTGAATAATGAGCAACAGCACAAGTCGCATTACGAATTACTTCGTATTACTTACTCCCGTGTGGACTGTCGAAATTGTTGATCGTGCCTCCACTTTTGCTTGTGTCGATCTCGGCTACGACATCGATCTCGACACCGACGCCGACACCGAGGCCAAGATCTCTAGTCGCACTATTCAATTCAGTGCTAAATTTGTCTCTCGACGTGCCATTCATCGTGAGGAAAGGAGGACTGTTTTCACTGTTTTCACAAGTTCGTGAAGTCGATTATTGTCAAATTCTTCCGTGTTTTTCAATTATTTTGTCGATCAATGAATCGGGTCTGATGTCAGGGAGTTCACGTTTAGGATCTTCCTGGTGCTCTGATCATTAGGAGTAATTATTGTAGTAGTAGTAGTATTACGATGTACTTCGTGAGATTACTTCTATTATTCTTATTTCAAAGGAGCCAGATGTTTCCGACAGATGATGAATTTTCATGTTGAATTTTCGGTACGAACTCGTATTCTTAATCGCTATTAGCAAGGTTCACAAAGGTGCTACGAAGTACATGTTAAGTGAATTCATCGACTTGTTCGCTGTCTGAATCGTCCAAAATTTGTACCCAGAAACCACAGTCAGATTTTGAGTAATACGAACCGGTAACACAGCTCTACACGTACCGGTACATTTAACTACACGGGAAGGGAGTAAAGAATAACAGTAATTATGATTATGCTGGAACTGATCTTTCATACGAGCCGGTACGTGTGACAGCAATCACTAATTATCTTCTCAGTTCCATAATGAAACGAAAGCTTTTTCACTTAGGCTCCCCTTAGGGGGGGGGCAAAATTTATCAATTACTGCACTGTAAGATCTACTTCAGAGTACATCTCCAAAAAATAAAAAGAATAAGGCTACAAAATCGTACCGTAATTACGCACGTATCAAGATGAATCGAATTTCACTAGCCAATCTTCTACCGCTAAGATTTTACTGCATTATGCGTCAACTAGTCGTTCATAGAAAGTACAGTTAAATAATACGAATACTTTATTGTTCTTTGTTCTGTAAGGAATTTGTTACGATAGTTTTACTTAAGCTATCATTGATGCAGACGCCAAGCACGAGAAAGATAAGCAACAACAGAAGCCCCAACCCAGCTAGTACAACGGCAAAGAAACCAAAGGCGGAAGATCCTACAGAGGCGAAAGAGGCAGACGAGACAAGAATATAGAAACCAGCAAATGGTGGCACATGATGCATCCACAACACGCCGGCGGGTAGGACATTTGCAGTCAAGGCCAAGAACCAGCAGCATATGGTCCTCAATACCAAGGGAGGAGACAAACAAGAAACCAAAATATCTGATATGATGATGATCATCATAGTACATCATCATGGTGGAATAAGAAAAGGAGGCCCACACCACAACAAGTACTACTAGTACTAGTCAATTTGGAGGAACAAACAACAAGAATGCTGGAGGCAGAGGCAGAAGTGAGCAATTTATAAACGTCAATAATACCAAGAATACATACAATCAGGTAAGTTCTCATGATAGTATTCTAAATCGATCACCGCAACATTGGGGTTCTTATGCCGCAGAAGGAACTTCTGTTGTCGGCCAAAAAAATACGGACTTTGTCGCCATCAAATTCGAATGAAAAAGCCGACAATAAAATGAAAAGACAACCAAGGTGCGGGAAGACGATACGAGATACAAATATTCCAAAGAGCGAAGCTTAGAATCAAACGCACCTCCACTACTTGAGAATTCCTAAGTGGTACAAACGATATCACTTAGGACTACAAACAAAAGGGGTTAATCGGTTAGAAACAAGACATATCCAAAGACCTGACCAATAAGTAAACACTTGGAATGCTTAAGTAAATTCAGAAGAATCTACTTGATATCCCGTGGGGAAATTACTTTTTGCAATCAAGTAAATCAATACCAATTCCGAATGGGCCTCATCTATCTCAAATACCACGAACAAGCATACGCCCCATCGGATAAAACACTTAACCCTGTAAATGACCAATACCATCGAATGACCGATACAGTAAGACCGACACGACGCTAATACAGCAACAGCAACAATGGTATTGGTACGATGAAGACCAAATAACCCGGGAAGATCTCTACCATGTAAAATACAGCAGAGAGCCCCGATACAGTAAAAATACACAGTAAAAATAAGAGCCTCTCTCTGAGCTCACATCTCTTTAAATTTAAAATATTTGTTATACCTATCCAGTCAATTTTTAGAGTTACAACAGGTTATAGAGCCCTTATCACTTACACTTGTGTCCCGCAAGAGCACCAGTGTTTACCTTAAGCTACCTATCTCCGGCCGTTCAGCACCTCCACTGTCGGTTAAATCCAGAGGAAATTTTGTGCTTAGCTCCCTGTGCGGCACATTCTCGGCCTCCCCCCCCCGTCTCATTATTTCTCTCTCTTTCTCCCTGCTTGTGAATCAAGGGGTGTGATACAGATCCATCTACATGCATCTTCTTTAGTAATCCACGCCCAAGCACCGACAATCGATTGTTTCTCCGACAACATTATATTAAATTCCTTTCGTGACCAGAAGTACCAAAGCTACCAAAGGGTAGATTTCCTATTTGTACGAATCAATGAGTCCCGTATCAATCTAAGTAATCGATTCCCACGGCATATCGATTCCCACGTCGCATCGATTCCCATCGCGCATCAACGGTGAGCAATCCCTGTCTTACGATATTGCCATTGTTCTTCGGTGAGCAAACTCTGATTTCATAAAATATCACACGAGCTACGGGAGCAATTCCTGATCTTAATGATAAACAATTCATGGAGTCTTCCTAACGGAACAAGAGAAGAAAACCGTTGGCGTGTGATTCTCACACAGTATATATATATATGCATACAGATATATATGGTCAACGACCAATACATGTACGGAAATAATCAGCTAGTAATCTCATCACTACGCAACAGCAGTTGCAACGTATTCATCTCAATATATAAAAGAGATATCTTGCATTTCGGCAAGATTTCACTTTATCTCATACTTTTAACATTCAACTGATTTATATCCCAAAATTCACACTAGTTGCTACCAACTACCTGTAATCTACATTACTAAGGTCTATCTCGCTGTATCTGAACAAGTTCACAGTAAGAAGAGATCTGGCGTTTCCATAGTCTCGCCTGTAGTTCGATTATCCGTTGCCGAAAGTATCCAACCACAATTGCCACGCGTAGAGTATAATTGTTCGTCTACTAACACACTAACGCAGCGTTGCTGTTCTTCAGAAGCCTTTGAATCAGACCCTCAACGGACCGGATTCAGAAGGAAATTAATAGATTAACAGTCGCAAGCTCCAAGGTGGCTTGCACACAAAAAGGAACAGGAACGGAATTGAATACAATCCCTACGCTGGCATATGCCAATCGCACATCGTACACGAAGCAGTTCTCATTCACCGCGTGATTCCTTCGAAGGATTGGAATCATCACAAATGCCGAACATGCCCGCCAATCTATTCAGAGGCGGGGACTTTGACGCAGCTGCAAAGCATGCCATTCGTACCAACACCGATGATGAACCCACTGTCGTAATTGAACTCACCATTACACACTGGAAATTCAAGGAGAAATGGCGCCCTGACCGATTCATGGAAGCCTACACCGGAGACCCACCATCCGATGATGAAGATAAGAATGTCACGGTTGTGGATACACCGGAAGCCGTTCCTCCTACCGAAATGGGACAACTGACTACCCTACTACAACAATTGGTCAACAATGGCAACAGCATCAACAACAACCCCAGCGCCAACCACCAAGCGGCGCTCGACCTTCCATGGAATCCCGGAACATTACCTCCTATGGTCCAGGAAAGATACAACAGAAGAGAAGAGTTCCTTACCAGCAATGAGATGAAATACTTTGAAATCTCCTCTACAGATGCAGCAGGAGATGAAGTGACTGTCAAACAAAATTACTACCTGTATAACCTAGGCAGTGGCAGGAACGATCAACGCCTAGTCACAAGAAGTGGTGATTGTTTTGATCTAACCAGAGCTTCAGATAAATCCAAAGAGGCAGCGCGAGACAAATTATTCCTTACAGGCTTCCCACAACTAAAGAACTCTACAGCTCCTCAGGTTCGCAAATGGTACAGGGAAGTCACTGCTCATGCACAGCAACACCATATTTATGTCCATCCATACTACCTCTACAGACGCGAAGCTGATCATCTAAGAGGGTTCACAACTGGTGACACCTATGTGGATGACCTCCCAGCAAGATATGAATTGGCCATTCATGAATGGGGAAACCTAATCTACACTGCCCTCAGAACAGATAAAGTCATCCCTGAATCATGCAAGAGTGTGAAAGCTGCAATCCAGAGCTTTGAGGGTGGACAGGGATACGAATCTCTCTTTAGTGATTGCCAAAACACATTCCAACTCAGAAAGACCATCATACAAAGGAAAAATGGTGAGAAGCCCACCAAACCAGGAGCAAGATGAGTCACTTGAGGAATATTTTTTTAGGTACAAAGATTATCTCAGGCTCCGGGTATTCCTGCACAACCAACCCAGCACAATCAGTTCAATGGAAGAGGTAAGCAACATCATTGAAGGAGCAACTCTATCTTATGAATTGCAAAAGAAAACAGAGGATGAACGCAAGTCAGATGATCAATTTAAGCAAGACAAATACAAGGCAGGAAGACTTCTCCAAACCCTTCAAACATATGAGCAGGAAATCAAGGCAGACATGAAGTACAAGGATAGAGCCTTCAAATCCAACCTGTCCAAACCAGCTCTTGCAGCTGGGACCAGACCAGGCTCTTGTCGAAATGACCGATTCAAAAACCGTGCAGGCAGCAACAACACTACCAAAACTCCATCAAACCTAACTTCCCACTCAATCAGCCTGATTGAATCACTTGGATACCCAGAGATGGATGAAACATCTGACAACCCATTTCTTCATCAAGCCTACTGCAATGCCATCTCTGCGTTCGACAAGCAACCCAGTCTTTTTGACACATCCAGAAAATGTATTGTTTGTCACACATTCGGTCATAGCTTTGATAATTGTCCTGCCTTACAAGATGTTGAATCGCTCAAGAAACATAGGATTGCCACAGCTGTTTTTCTAAGCAAATGCAATAGAGAAACACAACAGCTCTTAGACTCTACTCAACAAATCTCCCAGATCAACATTGAAGACGAGGACCAGGATGAAGCCTCCCTAGATGATGAAGCAGAAGACCAAAATTTTTGCCAAGGCCAAGAATAAACAGTCTTTCTTGCAGCCACACGGTGTCACCACAGGATGATCCTCAGGGATTTGACAATGCCACAGCCCCTTCAGTGGAAGGCTCATGCCCCTCATTGAACTCCCGCAGTGTCAGTTCCTATGAATCGGTCCAGATTGGTGCTGTCAATCTTCTCCCTAAGGACAACCTCCAGCCCTCAATTCCAACTGATGTCTACTGTGATATGGAATCACTTGAGGTTACAGCCCCTGCATTAGTATCACATTTGGAGACCAATGGAGATCCCAACTTCGACCGAGACAATCCCATCTCAGTTGATACAAACAATGTCCGAAATCTTGTCCCTTCAGATCCAATAGCAGCTGCATCATATTTTCAACAGGGTGTCAGAGCACAGATCAATACAGGTGCTAAAGTTTCTTGCACAAACCTACTACATATCCTCCATGATTACAAACCTTACACCAAGCTGAGAAAATGTCCAGTCCGGCTAACAGCAGCAATTGGAGGCAAGGCAGCCAGCTGCATCCCTCAAGGATCAGGCTATGTGCATATACCAGCCCCCAATCATATAGGGTATCTTAGAGTTCTCTTCTACTATTCTCCGTTGCTTTCAACAACATTGCTAAGTGAGAATGACCTCTGTGGAATGACATCGCGCATGAGACAACAATTCAGCGGACAGTCCATACACAAAGCCTTCACAGACACCCACCACCCGTCCACTCAACAGAATGGCCACCTCACCATTATTTGTCATCACAAGCGCAACACTGCCCAAAGCATTGTACTTCATGGAGCCATCATTGATGGTCAGTGTTTCACACATCCAGTATTGATTCCAGATGTAGATATTGGATCCCCATATGCAAATTGTGCAACTTCTTCAGCATACGCTTTAGCAACTGACATGGAGTTCAAACAAGCTTGTGAGCTTGCCTCCAAAGAAGCCATTAGCAATTTCAGGTATGACACCTACACAAATCTTGTGACACTCCAAAAATGCACTGAAGCTGCCAGATCATAGCCTGATACCAGCGACATAGTACCATGGTTTGATGCAAAGTTGTTTTTCACCAAGATTGTTGAAAAACATATCCCTATCCAAGCCATCAAAGCCAAAACCTCCAAGCTCCTTTGGCACCAAAGACTTGGCCACCCATGTGATGACTTTCTCTATCAAGCACATAAGCACATTCTGTGCGTCCCAAAGTTCAAGCATCAAACAAGTATTCTTGATCAATGTCCAACTTGTATCCACTGTAATCAAACCAAGAATCCTGCTGGGTCCCATTCCACAAGGAAGGCTACCCAACCTTTCCAGGGTTTGTCTATTGACTTTGCTTTTTCAGGAACCAAATCCTCCAACAGTAAACGGCAGCATGATTATGTGGGTGTTCATGGTGAGACAGCTTGGATTCTCATCACAGATCACTACACAAATATGAAATATGGCGACACCAGAATATCAAAAGCTGTGCCTCTTCATTGGCTAGAACATTCTTTCAGTCAGCACAACCCCACTTGCCCCAACAAGTATGTCATAGTGGATCAAGGTGGTGAACTTTATCACAATCCTGACATTCGAAATATATTTTCTGCTTTTGGATACTCCTTATTCCCCACTGGTGCTGATGCTTCCCATCAGAATGGCACCGTTGAAAGAGCGCACCAAACCCTAGCTAACTCAATGAGAACCATGCTCAGTGGTGCCAACCTACCAGTCAAGTTCTGGCCTTTTGCATTCTACCCCGCACTGCGCTTGTCCAATGCCTTCCCTGAAGGCAACCAGCCCCATTCGCCCTTGGAATTGGCAACTGGCCACAAGGAAAATCTCACTGATTTCAGAACCTTCGAATGCAGAGTTTGGGTGAGACCTCCAGGCAAGAGATCCGTCAAGCTCAAACCTAATGCCAGGAAAGGCATATTCCTAGGTTTTGTCCCATACACAACCAGAAACATTCTTTGGTATGATACTGAGACACACAGGATCAAGATTGCCACCCATGTCCGGTTTGATGAAGGCATGAATGACTTGCCCCTTGTCGATCTCCCCACGAATGTCAAGCACCTGCTCAGGACTGATGACAACGTTCAACTGCCCCCAGAGCCCACTGAGGTGTCATCCAGTGATTTCCAATTTTCCATCTCACCATTTGCAGACCTCACCAATCTCAGGCTCTCCACTTCCGGCTCTTGTCAGGATCAAGCATTTGGTCTCCGGTATGCCAATGATTCACTACTTGGCAGAGCCTATGTCACCGACATTCTTCCCAAAAGTCCTGCCTCCAAGCTCTACTCCTCTCATAAGAAGTCACTTTCCAAGCTACGAGGTGCTTATATTGTATCTATTAATCACAACCGTGTGTTTACCACTGCTGATGTTACAACATCCTTGCATCAATCACACGCTCAAGGGGTGAGGGATTCACTAGATACACCTATTACCTTTGCACTTGAAGATAAATTATCTATGAAGGAAGTCAGGAAACACTCAAATGAATATGGACTATTTGCTCCCAATACTTCATGGAAGGAACCCACTGATGAAGAAGATTCACCATTTTTAGAACAGATTTCATCCATCAAAACCATCAAGCGAATTGGCACCAAATACAAGAACATCATCCAATCAAGAATCAACCAGGTTGATAACACTGAAACACTCCATGCTTCCATCCAAAAACACTTGGTACCAACCGAAGATGGCATGGAAGTTGTCATTCCCACTATAGATATTGCTTTGCTCAGAGTCATCACCAAGCTTCATAAGGCAGGGAACCATGCATTACCACTAGATGGAGATTCACTACCAACTGAACAAATTGAACTCTAAATCAAGGCCATCAATTCAAAAGAAACCACCTCTGAAGAACAGGCACTAGGTCATTTCACTTGCAGAAACCTCAAATCACTATCCACATGGACCGAATGGGAAGCTGGAGAGCACAAACAACTTGATCAATTCGAAGACTTAGAAATTTTTGGACCACCAATTCAATATCCAACGGATCCAGATGCCATTATTCTCAGACCTCATTGGCAATACAGTGTCAAGAGGAATGGTGTCCGCCAAGCAAGACAGTGTTGCAATGGAAGCAAATATGCTGCGCCAACCCTGCCTGCAATTGCCATGTCATATTCATCATGTGTTGAACATCCCATCCAAAGATTATTCTTTGCCATTGCAGCCAGCCTCAATCTCAAAGTGTATGGAGCAGATGCCCAAGATGCCTTCGGCCACAGTCCTGGACCTGAAATCCCAACCTTCATGACTATAGATGATGCGTATGCCGAATGTTACAAACACAAGCATGGCAAAGAAATAGATAGAAGAATGGTGCTCCCAGTTCTTCGAGCGCTCCAAGGCCACCCAGAATCTGGAAGACTTTGGGAAACCCACATTAACAAGATTCTGAAAAGTCCTGACCTCAACTTCAGGACCACCACACATGACAGAACGATCTACACGGCCGTCTTTGAAGGTGAAACAGTCTACATGCTGAGACAAGTTGATGACTTCGCACTGGCTTGCACGTCAGAATCCATATCTAACAAGATCTATGACATCATTAGAGAGAAACTGAAGCTACCTAAAGAAGAGTCATTCCCTTCACCAAATTGGGACTACTAGAAGATTTCAATGGCATTGATGTCAAACAGACAGCTGATTACATTGAACTGTCCTGTGCCATTTATATCGACCGAATTATGACATCCCATGGTTGGGAAACTGATTAAAAAATGAAGCCACACTCAAAACCATTGGCGCCATTATCAACTGAAGTGCTGAGCCAACTACAGTCACATACGAATGGACCTTTAGAAGGCACCAAGGAACACGCTGATTTACAATCCACATCTGGTTTCTCCTTCAGGACGCTCTTGGGTGAAATGATGTTTGCATATGTCAGTTGCCGGCCAGACATTGGGTATGCAGTAACCCTGATGTCAAAATACAGCTCCAATCCCACTGCTTTTCACTATTCCAGTCTGAAGAACATAGCTCGCTACCTCAGAACAACCAGATCCTGGGGTATTCGATTCTACAGACCAAATGCTGAACCATCTCTGCCTCCAGGGGAACCATACGACAATGCAGTCCAAGATGCATCACTGCCCAAATACCCTGAAGACATCAAGCGAAACAAACTGATGTGCTTTGTTGATGCAGCATATGGGAATGATCCAAAACATTGCAGGTCCACCACAGGGTATGTTTTCACTTATGCTGGTGGAGCAATTGTTTACAGATCCAAAGCTCAGTCACTTACTGAAAAGAGTTCTACACAAGCTGAGTTCATCGCTGCAGTTACGGCAGCCAAAACAGCCAGATATCTCAGGTCTATACTCAAGGAATTAGGATTTGTCCAAGTTGGTCCTACTCCAATCTATGAAGACAATGCATCAGCGATTGAAATCATAAATGCTCAGAAGCCAACAGAAAGAACTAGGCACATTGAAATCAGGTTCTTTGCCATCCAAGCATGGGAGGAAAATGGAGAAATCAAGATGATTCATATTCCTGGCGTTATCAACCCCGCTGATGATCTAACCAAACCATTGGGATGGATCTTGCACGCCCGGCATGCAAGATATATCATGGGACACTACCCAGGTTAAATCGCTTGCGCGTTAAGACGCGGAAGAACTATCCGGACCAGATTTGTTCGAATCAATTCGATATATACCAAGCGATCCGAACGTTCGATCAATCAATCGGTAAAACTCCGATTCGATTCCAGGTTAAACAACCAACTTTGATCTACTCCGACAGTAATCCAACATATCATCCAAACCGGCATACTACCATGTTGGATCAAGGGGTGTGTTGTCGGCCAAAAAAAATACAGACTTTGTCGCCATCAAATTTGAATGAAAAAGCCGACAATAAAATGAAAAGACAACCAAGGTGCGGGAAGACGATACAAGATACAAATATTCCAAAGAGCGAAGCTTAGAATCAAACGCACCTCCACTACTTGAGAATTCCTAAGTGGTAAAAACGATATCACTTAGGACTACAAACAAAAGGGGTTAATCGGTTAGAAACAAGACATATCCAAAGACCTGACCAATAAGTAAACACTTGGAATGCTTAAGTAAATTCAGAAGAATCTACTTGATATCCCGCGGGGAAATTACTTTTTGCAATCAAGTAAATCAATACCAATTCCGAATGGGCCTCATCTATCTCAAATACCACGAACAAGCATACGCCCCATCGGATAAAACACTTAACCCTGTAAATGACCAATACCATCCAATGCCTGATACAGTAAGACCGACACGACGCTAATACAGCAACAGCAACAATGGTATTGGTACAATGAAGACCAAATAACCCGGGAAGATCTCTACCATGTAAAATACAGCAGAGAGCCCCGATACAGTAAAAATACACAGTAAAAATAAGAGCCTCTCTCTGAGCTCACATCTCTTTAAATTTAAAATATTCGTTATACCTATCCGGTCGACTTTTAGAGTTACAACAACTTCAACGCCATCCAGACCAACTGTTCAATGGAATGCATATTTACGAAAGAAGGAATGACTGCTCTTTCCTCACCAATTCACATAAGAATTCAACATCAATAATCAGAAAGATAACTATGCTAATAACGATCCTTCAATGCTAATTGTGTTCCATTGTGAGAAGGAATGAATGATATGGATGATACACATGGTTTGTAGGTATGAAACATATGCATGAGTGTGATGTGTGAAAGTGAGAAAGTGTCCTGCAGACAACAATGCTAACAACGAGCTCAAAGACTTGATGGTACTTGTCTCCAACAATACTAGTTCTCACCAAAATTCAATCAATCCATGGAATGTGACGTGCCACTGGAAAGACCACTAATTCCCATATGTAATTCAGGGAGCACTAGAACAATGATTATCAGCATGGGACTTCTTCCTTAGTACAGTGTTTGACTGTATTCTATCAGTCACAAAAGAATCACAACAACAACGGCAAACATATTATTCAACTCTTTGTTAGGAGTATGGTATTTGACTTGAAAGTATAGTTGCTGAAATTTGTAAATGGTTGACAATCAAAGCCATTCATGCAGCAATCTATCACTCACCAACATGCTGACATCACTCTATCATTATCCTTCTTGGATGTGAATTGCTTACATTAATAGGATAAACAAGTATCCTCAACAAAGACACAGTTTCATGGCTAGGGACAGAAATCAGCATGAATACAATCAGAAAATCAGAAACTTACAGCAGGTACAAGATGATATGTTGCCAAAGGATCACTGTTATCTAGAAAACCTACATGCTAGCAATAAGCTTGTGGATAAGGAACTGGATGATACAGAGCTCTTATCCACTGATTTTCTCACATTTTACAGCAAGCATATGACAAAATTCCACAACAGCAAGTGGCCAATGTGGAGGGGCATATGATGTTGATGGAATGATTCAAATTTTAAGCAGTCATGGCCAAACACGAATCCATTTTTTATGGACAGTTAGGCTGTTAGTATTCCAATAAGAAAATACATATCAGCTAGCGGTGGCATAACAATCCTCACAGGTACAGGGATCCCTATCATAAGAGTTTATGTGTTAATTTCAACATTTTATACCACAAGATATATTCCCACTCAAATGCTCTAAAAGCAAACACCCTAACTACTTGGTCCATCCTTACTAACTACCTTGATACAGCTTGAACACTAACAAAGTACTATACCCTGCGCCCAAATTGGCAAGGTTAAGAGCTCTCCATAGATACAATATGCTGGTTCTGTGTGCACTAGACCTTTTCTAGCAGTGGGTTTCTCATAGAGCAAGAAAACTCCAAAAAATCCATCTTGATTACAATCGGTAGGGACTTGTCACCCCAGTGATTTCTCCATAAAAATCCCAGCTTAATATTGGCAGCCTTCAAGCTATAGATTGATTGTTGATGGAGTGGATTGCAAGAAAAAGCAGAGACAAGCAATGAACACACAAAAATAACAGCAACAGTAGATATCTGTTGTCGATTAAAAATATGACAACGAAATCACCGTAGTACCATACGAAAGATACGGTAACAAACAACACGGCAAAATGTTACGTGGTGACTGAAAACCAAACACACCTCCACTACCTTGAAATCCATAAGTGGTGAAAAACAATCCCACTTAATGCCTTGAATAAGCAGGTTAAAAGGTACAAACTAATGTATCATAAAAAGAAGAGTACTAAGTAAACACTGGGGATTCATATGTGAATTCAAAAGAATACTAAACATAAACACCTGTGAGGAAAATTACTTATGCTGCTAATGAAAATCAATACCGATTTGGAATGGTGTCTCATTTATTTCCATAAAGAACACGAGGACGCGATCAAGCAAAAGGCCCATTGAATTAGTTAATGAACCTTGCAAAAGACCAATCCAAAGAAGACCAATACAATACAGTGATACAGCTCCATTGCAAGGATTGGTACAACATAACACACAACCGGTAAAGGATCTCTACCATTTAAAATACAGGGAATCATGGTATACAGTGGAAAATACACACATTAGGTAGCAAAACTAAGAGTGTCACTATGAGCTCACTTCTCTCTTAATTCAAACATCATTATACCTATCGGGTCAATTTTGAGTCACAACAGGTTATAGAGCCCTGTATCTCCATCTGATCAGCACCATAACTGACAGTTGACAATCAATCAACCAGCAGCAGCAGTAGCAACAGCCACAATAGCAGCCGCAGCAGTAGCAACAGCCACAATAGTAGCCGCAGCAGCAACAACAGCAGCAGCAACAAAACAGGTTCTTGGGTCTGTGGCAAATGGGTTGGCTCTCCCTTTCTGCCTAAAGATATATGCTACTTCACTAATTTCCTCCTCGGTGATGCAGCATGATCAAACTCTTAACAGCAGAAGCCACAGAGCTTATTAGTTTCCCAGAAGAAGATTGCAAGAACACGACAATTAAAGATGCTGGTAGAGCCCCCCCCCCCCTCCACTGTGAAGCTCAATCCAGATGGTACATCCACCTTGCCTCTGACTTCCACTCCAGGTGATATTATTACAGAGGTAGGGATGATTCTAGTTGATGCCATTGCAGCAAAGGGGAGGGGGGAGGTTCTTCATAGTTTGCCCCAGGTTGCCCGGGGTGAAAAGGAGAATAACACAAGCACTAGCCACGCAGCAGTCAAAAAATTTGGCTAGGTATGACAATTTGCAGTTGCAGTTGCAGTTGCAGTTGCAGTTGAAGCTGTAGTAGTTGCAGCTGTAGTTGCATCACACCCCAGGAAGCCACTTTCTAACAAGAAGAACACACTGGAATGTAACACAGCTTAGCTATTTCAATGCAGCCAGAGAGGAACAGAAGGAATGGTAGCCAAAGGGTGTTGCAGCAGGAATAAAAATGCATATAGATCACCTGGCAGGCATTTCTGTTGTTTATAAATCAGGGCAGGGCATACCCAACTATGTTAGTAGATTGCATGGCACAAACATTGCCACTGGAACTATTTGCTATCATATCTGGAGGTAAAATATTGCTATTAAAATCCCAGCTCAGTTTTACGCTGTTCTCTTGAAGTTAAGTTACATTTATTTACAATTACGAGCCTATTATTTACCAGTAATATATTTATACTTATAATTACCAGTGATTTCTTCATGGTCACCGGCCTTGATGATACTTTCACTATGTGCTAAATTACCAGTATGTATGTTACAATTACCGGTGTAATAATTATGATTACTGGTGGTTTCTTCATGCTTCCTTTCACCAGCATTAAACTTGCCGGTGGTTATTCCCCCCTTGGAAATACTGCTGGCACTTGGTCCAGGCAATTTAGCACCAATTTGTCCCATCTGTCTTCTGCCCTCAGGTAGTGCTAGATTTTGTCCATCTGGGCCGGTAACAGGTTTAATCATGTTTGATTTTTTCACACCCGGGCATAATATCTCAATGCAAAATATACTTTACGGACTTAGCACAATCTTATTGAACCTAGTGCTGGTAGACAATCAACACCACCACCTATTGTTGAAGATGCACTTGTTGCATATATGGAGCAACACTCAAATGTTACCTTGGCAGAGATGAACAAGAAGCCCATTTCTCAGGATCAGATCAAGCGGCTGGAGTTGTGTATGCAAAACAGACCCTCTACTTTGAAAGATTATATATCATTCTATTAGTGACTAAGTGCCAAGTATGCGGATAAGGTTGAGATCAGCACAAAAAATTGCGGTTGGAAGCACAGCATGGAGTTTGGGTTACCTCTAAAAAAGTTACACATGGCTTACAACCGTGAAAGATGTTTTTGGTCAGTATGGATCTGTATGGTTAGCAACAAAGGAGGAGCTTGAAAATTGCCACAAGGGGGAGCTGATATTCCTCCCTGGCCAGTTGAATCACATTTTGAATGTTGACAAGACTGCACGTACATCAGACAGAACCTCTACCAATACTCCCTGTGACTTGTTTTGACACAAGATGTCGCCTATAGGGGTAAAGATATCAGGGGATGCAGCCCAACACATCATGACAGAGATGCTCCATGACCCGGACTGCACCTGCTATTATGCCAGGATACGAACCACTGGCATCTTTGTGTTACAGTAAATTATTTAATCTGGAATCAAAATTTCCAGAGGTGCATGCACGTGAGACCTAAAACATGCAAACATAATACCTCTGACATCAGTATTTAACTGACACAACTGGCGTTAGGGACTCCCCACAAAATTTAGGATAGATGGCCATTAAGCTTATGCTCATAACTTGAATGTAACTTTTTTTCTAAATTCAAAACATGCAATAATGATCACTATGATTCTAGTAGTTATAGCAGTTATAATAGTTGTACTCAAGCTACATCACCAGTGTGTACCGACTTAAGCGCTGGCCCATGTCTGAGAATAGGATTGGACAACAGTTTTCTCCTCACCAAAGAGGATACCCCCGGCAGTAACTTCCAAGAAATAGGAAGTACGTAAAGGGCACACTTTTGGATTGCCAGAGGCACACCCCAAGGGCTCTTTGAAACATCATGTGGACTAGAAGTATCCAAAGAAGAAAACACGAAAAGTGGAAGTGAGGCTGATGGGTACAAGACAGCAGGCGGAAGTTGGCCATTCACCATGACTGAGAAAGCAGCAGCAACCGGGACGATGGAGGACCACACGGGGGACATGACACCCACAAAGTTCCCAACTCTACCCCAACTTCAACAAGAAATTCAAGGAAGAGTTGGGTTATGTATTTGGCAACTGTACCACCAATGAGAATGGCACTGGAGTTGGGTACTACTTGCTTCTCATTGAACCAGTCAAGGGATATTGGCTACAAATCAAGGGTCCAACTGCAGAGCTACTACTACCAAAGAAACTAGCTAGTAGGCCAGAGAAGTCCCCATCAGTCAAGGTACTACTAGTAGTAGAGCCTTGTCTGAGTTGAACAAGATGCACAAGTAGTACAAGAAGAAAGCGAGTTATGATGAGAAAATTTGGCAAAACTTGCACTAGTAGTAGTAGACCCCTACTAAGAGTGGTGGTGTTCCAAGCCCAACCGGGAACTTCCTTAACCAACCATATGATTAGAAAGAAGAAAGTGAGAGCTTTCCAAGGCCATATCACTTAGTATTGTCCGTTGAACACTTTAGGAGTAGTAACAGATGTAAAATCGCCTATCGAAACCCTCCAGCAGTTGCCGGGTATTTTTTAACTGCCGCTTTTGGACAATAGGCCATTATTAAGGATAAGGTGACTACGTACTCCGAGTACAACCCCCGTTTCCCCATGGTTTTGTGTGTGTTTGTAGGTGTTTCGCGCGGATTTTCTGCGTGGTGGTTCCCCGCACGTAGAAAATGTACCAGATTATACGGTGTCATGCCGAAAATAGCCCACAAACTCTTACTGTACGGTGAGTGTACAATATAAAAATACCACAATAAATACCCAGTACCAAAACCATGTACAAGTCTACAGGTAATGAACATAGAGCACACTGAAGTCTCTTCTATTACATTCCTTTCGTGACCAGAAATACCAAAGCTACCAGATGGTAGATACCTTATTCGTACGAATCCATGAGTCCCGTATCAATCAAAGTAATCGATTCCCACGGCATATCGATTCCCACGGCGCATCGATTCCCATTGCGCATCAACGGTGAGCAATCCCTGTTTTACAGTATTGCCATCGTTCTTCGGTGAGCAAACTCTGACTTCATAAAATATCACACGAGCTACGGGAGCAATTCCTGACCTTAATGATAAACAATACATGGGGTCTTCTCAACGTAACAAGTGAAGCTAATAGCAAGTTATGTTTAGCTCTCAAGGAAGGTGGATTATGCGAGTGGAATGCATTCCTCGACGCACTTATCGAACCGGACTTTGCACGCGAACTTACCTATACTTAGGGAGGACTACCAACGCATATCCCTTGATCCATCCAAAGGAGCATCGAAGCACTTGCGGAGTTCGCTATCAATCTACAAGAAGACGATGTCGATCTACAAGAAGAAGAGAGAAATTGGAAGGATGTAAAATCATATACATATAATGAATTCCAACCATTCCGCGAAGAGCGAGCCCAACGCATGCGTAACGAATCTGCTCTGAACCCCCCACCTCCTCCGGCGGGAAGTAACAAAAAGTCACCTCAGCAGGTGAAGTACGAATCTTGGTGCCAAAAAGCACGGGATGAAAAGTCCTTTACGCCCCTCACGAATGACTCAAGATTCGAACACTGGCTTGTAGGTTTCAAAGCTAAACTCGAGGCATATGACATCGACACAGAAACATTCCTTGATGAAACTTGGCCTCCAGCTACGCTTCTGGGTTATACCCGTGATCTCTTCGTCAAACAGTGTGCCTTCTTCTGGGTACTGATGTTGGAAGTCTTCAAAAGCGATCTTTCTGCATCGTGTGTACACAGCCATTCTACCACCCGTGATGGACGTAAAGCATACTTCGATTTCGTAAACCTTCACAGCAAATCAAAAGCCAAGGTATATGACAATTCGACTCAGCTACAAGCGTTGCTAAAGTTGAATCTCAACAATTGGAAAGAATCCAAAGTGAAATTCATTACACATTGGTTTGATGAATTAAATCACCTCAATAAGCTCCGTCCTCCCAACAAGCCCCTTGAGTACCATACTGTAAAATCAGCATTATGTCAGGCATGCTATTCCAGCTTTCAGCTAAGTGAACAGTTTGCTAAAGTCAAGGATCCAGGTGGGATGAATAGCACCGTGACAGATGCAGTCGCTGAAGCAGCTGCTATTCACGAACTTAAAATCACGCTTTTACTCAAAGCAACTCGACTCGATTCCCAGTCCGCGATGGCTGCCCCTCGGTCGACTGTACGTGCACACGTTCATGACTTCTCATCTGAACAAAGCCAAAACCATGATGACTATGCTCTCCCTATTGAATTTGAAGGAGACTATCAAGACTATGCGGTATTTAAGGCTGGACGTACCCCTGACCCTACCACGCGGTTGCCTACGAACATATGGAAGGCTCTGTCACGCCAGGACATGAAGAGCTGGCTTAGTTTTTCCCCGGAAGGCAAGAAAATCGTGGTCGCATCGTTACGACACGACTTACTCCACAAGGACCAACCTGACCCCAACAATGTCAAACCCATTACCCAGAAGGCATATCAACATGGACATTCGGTATCATTCCGAGAAGACAATACTTCGAACAAAGATGAACATGCCAATTCCGCAGCAGATCTACATCCTGCGGTAGAAAATGATCGTAGAGGTGTTTTCCATGCATCATTAGGTGTATACAAATCAACAACCTCTTCATCCAAGGACCAATGACCTCTCAAGTCTTCCGTGTCACCCGCGCATCCTGCTCGATTCCTTTCCGAAAACCCTGACATTCGGTACAAAAAGGACG
This sequence comes from Pseudo-nitzschia multiseries, assembly GCA_037355745.1. Lineage (NCBI taxonomy): Eukaryota > Bacillariophyta > Bacillariophyceae > Bacillariales > Bacillariaceae > Pseudo-nitzschia > Pseudo-nitzschia multiseries. The sequence continues at coordinate 7,912,243 of CM074783.1, forward strand.
GTGACACCCAAATACCTGTAGGAACATCCTCTTATTCCGCCAATTTTCACCAGTGGTATAGTCCTGACGAAGATCTGACCTTTCCTAACGATAGTCCAGTAACGTCGTACACATACCGCATACACAAAACTATGGTTACTAGCCCTGGTTTTGCCATGGTCGATCGCGGCGCAAATGGTTGCATCATCGGCAACGATGCATGCCTCATCTCCAAGGATATCCCACCACGATATGTCAATGTCACCGGCATTAACAATCACCAGGTACAGAATATCCCCATTGCTACATGCGGAGCATATTCCATATCGAACAGAGGCCCCGTCATCCTCATTTTCAATGAATGTGCCTATACAGGACGTCACCCTTCTATATTGTCCTCCGGCCAGATGGAAGCATATTTTTCCACTGTCGACAACACATCCATCAAAGCGGGCGGTGGACAGGTCATCACCACCTCCGATGGACATGCACTCCCTCTTAGCATACGACACGGTTTACCATACCTTGCGATGCAAAAGTACACAACTATTGAGTTTGACACGCTCCCACATGTTATCATGACATCCGATAAACATTGGGACCCATCCGTTCTTGATACCACGATCAGTGCAAAAGATGAACAATTTCTCCAGAAATATCCTCCTCAGCCGCAGCAACTCCCTTATGCCGATTACGACGAATATGGAAACCCACGTTGTCTTGAAGGATTGGATATCTCTGTATCCCCCGGCTCCTCCACGGTCACGTCCCTCAGTTCATATTCCAGCCAATCCACTTGATCTCCCTTCCTTCCTATTGATGATCATAGAACAATCGATCGTTCATTTTGGCTTACTTCCACCGACTACATTCACCAAGAATGCCTCAAATGCTGCACTTTACCTGAAGCCTCTGGGACAGTCACTGCGTTTCCGACGGATTGTACTGCCAGTGATACTATGCGTATTGCAGCTACGCCCTGTGAGCGATACCCCAACGAACATGACTACCTATCCCTGAAACCTTTCTTTTGTTGGGTTTCCACAGATCGCATCAAAGCCACGTTTGAAAACTCAACCCAATATGGTTCATTGGCGGTTAGCCCTGATGGAAACATTTTCAAACGTTTCCATTCCCCACAACCGGCCATGAACGTTCGACCCTTCAATGACGATGTTATGTCCGATGCTGTCTATTCGGATGTCCCAGCGATTGATGGTGGCTCCAAGATTGCTCAGATCTTCTTCGGCCGAAAGTCACATATTATACACGTTGAAGAAATGCGTACCACCGGTGATTTTCTATCTTGCTTCCAGAACTTTGTTCGAAAATGGGGCAGGCCCATTCGCCTCCTTTGCAACCACGGTAACTATCAATCTAGTAAGAAGGTCGCCGATTATCTCAAAATGCTATGGATTGGACTCTGGCAAAGTGAACCTTTTCGCCAACACCAGAATCAATTGGAACGTCGATACCAAACGTTCAAGCGCATTGTCAATCGCGTCATGGATCATACCGGCACACCACCACATCTATGGCTACTGTGCATGACATACGTCGCTGGTCTCCTCAATATTATTTCTGACCCTACGCTGTCAGATAAACAACCGGTGTTCATTGCTACCGGTACACTTGGCGACATCAGCGCATACACCAGTTTCTTCTGGTTTGAACCTGTGTACTTCAAGACCAACGACTCCCCTTTCGGTACCCAGTCTACTGAACGCCTAGGTCACTTCGTCGGCATCGCCGAACACGTTGGCAATGGGCTCTGCTTCCGAATCTGGGATCCCGTTACCAACAAGTTACTTGACCGGTCCGGCGTCCGCTCTGCTCTTACGCCTGAGTCCCGTAACAAACGCGCAGGCCTATTCACTGATGATGGTTTCATCAAGTGGCGTAACGCCAAGGATTCCTTGCCCTGTTTATACGCCACTGGAGACGCTCCAGCATTCAAACATGGGGAGCATACCACTCAGAGTGACCCCGTTGACGCGTCTACAAAACCGGGCAACTCAATTCCCCCTAGCGTTTCACCCGCTGATTCTGACACTGCCGATGACACCATCCCATCTGTACCCAACGAACAACCAGGTACTACGCCTCACGCATCTGGCACTCAAACTATTCTTCAACCACCCGCCCACCCCTCGTTACCGAGCTTTCTTTATACAAAGGTCGATGACAGCCCGAGCTGGTCACCTTCTCCACTCCCTAACAACTATGGGGAGATTTTTGATGGTCCCCCTACGACACACATCTTCAGCAAGACCTCCGATGGCGTTCTCCTTACTGAAGATGATTTTGATCCACCGGAATTAGCATACTTTGATGTTAGTGACGTCACAACTCCACACACCAACCCCGCTACTCCTTCAGTAGACCCAGCACAGGTAGTTGTTACCGACGAAGAAGGCAACGCACAATTTGACGATGATGGTAAACCAATTACCATTCCTACGGTCCCGATTGCCGATCTACAAGGACGATCCTTCCTTGTAACCAACCCCGATGGCACTCGGAAGCGTCTTACCATCGTCGATGTAGAAGACAGTCTTGAACGCAACAAAGACTTCATCAAGTTCAAGTGCAAACACTCTGATGACAAACTTAATGATATCATTGCATACAATGATGTCATGAATTACATCCATCGTGATTCAACACAAGAAGACGGCAAACTTTGGTCATTTTGCCGCATCCTAGGACACCAAGGTCCGCTGGATAACAAGCATCCCCAATACAAAGGCGCCAAGTATAACCTTTGGATTGAATGGGAAAATATGGAACAAACATATGAACCTCTGGTCAACATTGCAGCTGACGACCCTGTCACCGTTGCAAAATATGGGAAAGGCAACAACTTGCTTGACCTCCCGGGTTGGAAACGCCTTAAGCGAATCACCAACCTAGCACGACGAACCAAGAAACTTGATCGACTCGTGCACCAAGCCAAACTTCGTTCTTTCCGTACAGCTCCGCAGTACCAATACGGATTCAAAGTACCTCGTAACCACGAAGAAGCCCTCCGATTTGATCAAGCCAATGGAAACACCAAAGGGGAAGATGCCACCACTCTGGAAATGGCACAACTCAATGAATACAATACATTCATTGATAAAGGCGTGTACAAGACAAGCTCCATTCCCCCCGGATTCCAACAGATCAAGGTACACATGATATATGCTGTCAAGCACGACGGTAGACACAAGGCTCGTTTCATTGCTAACGGTAATCTCAATGAGGCCCCTATCCACAGTGTTTACGCAGGTGTCGTATCTCTCCGCGGCCTACGTATGTGCCTATTCCTAGCTGAACTGAACGACCTGGAAGCATGGGGTACCGACATAGATAATGCCTACCTAGAAGCAGTTACCTGCGAGAAAGTATGCATCAAGGCAGGTCCTGAATTCGGATCGCTGGAAGGTCACCTATTGATCATTTACAAAGCCCTATATGGCCTCAGATCCTCAGGCAAGTGTTTTGGAGACTTACTCGCGGCTTGTCTCATCAAACTCGGCTTCGAAAGATCCCGCGCAGAACCGGAAATATTCCTCAAGCCTGGAACGAACAAGCATGGTGAACGTGTATATGAACTTATATGCACATATGTTGATGACCTATGTCTCTGCATGGCAGATCCCAATTCCTTCTTGAAGATATTGCAGTCGTCACCATATAACTTCAAACTGAAGGGATCCGGACCTATGAACTTTCATCTGGGTTGCGGATTTGAGCGCGACGTGCATGGTGTTCTCTGCATGAATCCCATAAAGTTCATCAAAAAGATGGAAGCGTCTTACGAACAAATGTTCGGATGCAAACCTAGCACTAGGTTCCAATCACCCATCGCGGAGAACGATCATCCCAAATTGGACTCCTTAGCCTTTCTCGAAGAAACTGGTATACAGAAATACCAAAGTATGATCGGTTCACTCCAATGGATCATCGCTATTGGCCGTTTTGATGTACAAACAGCCGTGATGACACTCTCCAGTTTCAGAGCTCAACCACGAGATGGGCATCTCGAACGTGCCAAACGTATCTATGGATATATCTCCAAGCTTAGACATTTTAAAATCAGATTCCGCGTGGAACCGCCCGATTTTATATTGACTAAACCCGACACCATCGACTGGTCCAACACCGTCTATGGGGAGCATTCTGAAGAGCTACCCGGCGACGCTCCTGCACCGCTTGGAAAGACAGTAGTGTTGACACATTTCTATGATGCCAACCTCATGCATGATATTCTTAGTGGTAAGGCTGTAACCGGCATTCTTCATTTCGCGAACAAGACTCCCATGATGTGGTTCTCGAAGAAACAGTCTACTACGGAAACAGCCACCTTTGGAGCTGAATTTGTTGCAGGGAGAACTTGCATCGAACAGATCGTTGATCTACGCCACTCATTCCGATACCTCGGAACACGAGTCCATGATATCTCCTACTCTTGGAATGACAACAAAAAGATGATCCAAACGTCAACCTTCCCTTACGCAAGGTTGCACAAGCGTCATAACATTCTATCGTTTCACTACGTACGGAGCATGATAGCAAGAGGTTTCATTTTAATGATGCACATCCAAGGTAAGGATAACTGTGCAGACATTCTCACCAAGCATTGGGGACACTCAGTTGTGTATCCACTGCTCAAGCCCATCTTCCACTTCTGTGGCAATACTGGCGACCTTCTCCAAAATGATGGAAGCATCATGTAGAGCGTGATGACCTTTCACAAGGAGACATGGGGAGTATTAAATTCCTTTCGTGACCAGAAATACCAAAGCTACCAGATGGTAGATACCTTATTTGTACGAATCCATGAGTCCTGTATCAATCAAAGTAATCGATTCCCACAGCATATCGATTCCCACGGCGCATCGATTCCCATCGCGCATCAACGGTGAGCAATCCCTGTTTTACAGTATTGCCATTGTTCTTTGGTGAGCAAACTCTGACTTCATAAAATATCACACGAGCTACGGGAGCAATTCCTGACCTTAATGATAAACAATACATGGGGTCTTCCTAACAGAACAAGAGAAGAAAACCGTTGGCGTGTGATTCTCACACAATACATATACATTCATACAGATATATATGGTCAACGACCAATACATGTACGGAAATAATCAGCGAGTAATCTCATCACTACGCAACAGCAGTTGCAACGTATTCATCTCAATAAAAGAGATATCTTGCATTTCGGCAGGATTTCACTTTATCTCATACTTTTAACATTCAACTGATTTATATCCCAAAATTCACACTAGTTGCTACCAACTACTTGTAATCTACATACTAAGGTCTGTCTCGCTGCAATCTGGATAAGTCACAGCAAGAAGAGATCTGGCGTTTCCTTAGCTTCGCCTGTAGTCCGATTATCCGTTGCCGAAAGTATCCAACACAATTGTCACGCGTAGAGTACAATCGTTCGTCTACTAACACACTAACGCAGCGTTGCTGTTCTTCAGAAGCCTTTGAATCAGACCTTCAACGGACCGGATTCAGAAGGAAAATAATATCTTCAAAAAAAGAACATGTGAAAAGACCCTGAAAACACACCGAAAAACTCACTCCCAAGACAATTTTTTGGATGGGAAGTCCGATTGTCGAAATCACATGTGTCAATAATTTTCATTTTCGGGACGCTGCAACGACCCTTCTATTTCTCCTTCCATAGAACAGACCATGAAGGTTCACCACTGTACACATAGTACAAAATGACACCAACTCAAATACCTGCACATTGCTCTACTTGGTTTTCGATCCGGAAGGGTATTCAAACCGCAATTCTACTGCGAATAACACACAAAGATACGTTGTCGCCGCCGTCGTCGACGACCCTTCTCTGACCCATCTGTTTCCCCTCCAATAGAAGGGAAGATGGGGGTGGACAGTACAAGAAATACTACCACATTCGAACACCATCATGTTCCTCTACTGATTTTTTGACTTGGAATGGCAATCAAACGGCTATTGTATCAGATGGTGAATTAAGAAGATATGGGGGGCACCATTTCCGTTTTGACAACCATTCTGTTCCTCCTTCGATAGAACAGACCATGAAGGTTCGCCACTGTACAAACAGTACAAAATGATACCTACTAAAATACCTACACATCACTCTACTTCGTTTTCGATCAGGAAGGGTATTCAAACACCGTTTCGAGCGCCGTTTCTAGCAGCGTTTCGAGCAGCAGGAAGTCAGCAGCAATCAGCAAGCACCAGCGGCATTTGGAGCGGCGTTTTGGAGCAGCAGGAAGCCGGCAGCAAGAAGCAGCGGCGTTTGGAGCGGCGTTTGGAGCGCCATTTTGGAGGAGCAGGAAGCCAGCAGCCAGCAGTCAGCAGCCAGCAGCGGCGTTTGGAGCAGCATTTGGAGCGCCGTTTTGGAGGAGCAGCAGGAAGCCAACAGCAGCCAGCGGTGACTGTACAAATAGTACAAAATGATACCAACTCAAATACCTACCACACGTTACTCTACTTCGTTTTCAATCAGGAAAGGTATTCAAACGGCAATTCTACAGTGAATAACACCAATCCAAATGACAAAGATACGAGAAAAACGGGCCAACAACAGCAATCATGCGCCCTAGTACTCCGACCCATCTCTTCCCCCTTGGATAGAGGAGACAATGGCAATCCAACAGCGATTGGATGACAAATCACGTTAGGATCAAAATAAACGTTACAACAATCAAACGTTACAATTGAACATTACGATTGAACGTTACGATTGAACGTTACGATCGAACGTTGCCACCAAGGTAGATACGTAGACTAAATTTAAATAGAGTACCAAAGTATTATACAGCACACTATTAGCTTACTCAGAGGGGACCAATTTAGCAGCAATAATAGGGGGAATAGGCTTCGAAAAAGTGAGCGAAAAAATGTGTCACAAAACAAGCACCTCCGGGGACATTTCTTAGAAAGAGTCATGTAAAGTACTTGTGGTATTTGTGGTATTTCCTTAAGAGTTACACGGAGTCTTATACCACTAAAAATGCAACAATACTGTGTATGGAAATTCACCGTGTACCTTTGTTTTTTGAGGGGTACCACATGATTTCTACAGAGAAAAACAGTAGGAAAAGTCATTAGAGGTATGTACCATTAAGCGTACCGGTTTCTACTTACGTGCCACAGTAGTGTCAGGCTAAATACCACAAATGTGATATTTTTGATGTATGGTACTCGTACTAGGTAGGCCATTAAGGATAAAGTGACTACTCCGAGTACAACATCACCCGTTCTTACAATATTACGTACTTCTGCTTCTATTTACTCGTATTGACATACCGGTACGGTACTACTCCAAAATAATACGGAGTAATAAGAGATTATTTATACTAAGTCAGAGATCAGTCAGACCTCGGTCTGTAGGATTCTGCGCAGTTTAACGGTTAACGGTAATTTCCTCTGACTTGGTCGAATAACCACTCTTTGTAATTCTAACCAATCAAATTCCACCATTTCAGAAATTCCAACCAATGAAATTGAACCATTTCAGAAATTCCAACCAATGAGATGAAGCACATAATAGGAACACGAACACAGGAAAGCGAACATGTGACAAGAACATACAATTATTCTTCAGCCAATCCGCTTGCAGAAGAACAAGGCTGTGGCGCCGGCCGGCACCAACCCACAAGAAACATCAGAAGGCTAAGTCGATCAACAAACACAGCAAACACATACACTTTGATTCTGACAAACATAAAAAAAACACAAAAAACGACGAAAAGGATGAAAACAACGAAAACGTCGAAGCAACCAAAACAAGGAGGAAACAGCCAAAACACTTACAATTTCCACCCAAAATAACACCACTATCCTCAACAAAACACTCCCCTCGGTCTCCAGAAAGCAAAATGTCTTACACAAGTGGTATATTTGCCAGAGCAGCACGGCAAGTCCAACATGACGACAATGATGGCATTCCAATTAATACTCAACTTGCCTACGGTCAAAAAGGGGAAGAATTCCTTCAGTATTGCACCAGCGTGTTTTCTTCCGTTGGTTACTCTACTCAAATAGTAACTGAAGAAAAGGTCTTTGGCTCCCTCTTCTATCAGGCCAATCAAACAAAAAAGAACCAGAGGCCGCCGTAAGAAGCATTAATCCCAAATGCAAATTTTCGACGTCAGTGACTACCACACCGTGATGGCAAAATACAACAGCAATCATGCTGGCGCTTGTGAGTCGATGCTGGAGTCAGACCCTGTAGGTTATGATACAGTGAAGCAGTACTTTTGTTCCATCCTCAAAATATTGCGGCATCAGAGGAGTCAGAACGCCAACACTCTTACAAAGGAACACCTTTGAACTGACAGGGTTCCTCAGTTGCTCCGGGTTGTCCAATTAAGAAAGAAACGGATCAAGATGATGCAACACAATGAGAAAATTGATCACATGTTGTCCCCCTACATGACGGTGTCAAGCATTGATCAAATCAAGGCTTTCTTGTTCTCTAAGCATTGTAACAAACATAACTACCACATCGCTGCCTTGAGGGACCAATTCTGTTTCCTTATGACACATTGTGGTGTTCTGCGTGGCAAGTCCTTATTCAAATGCACCTTGTCGGATCTGTGCAGCATCATCAAATTTGACAAAGGTATACACTCCTGCCTGATCTTCATCATGCAAATCATGACAGGGAAAACAAATGGTCAGAAAACTTTGTACAGTCATGTGATCGGGCACCGCAATGTTAGCATGTGTCCCATTGGCGCTTTGAGCTTCTACTTGATGGCACGATTCCATTCAATGGGAGAGCTTTTGCAATACAACTTTGCAGATAAGGCGTCATGGTTCGTAGTCAAATTACTCACTGATTGTAATCACTCACAGAACGGCTGTCCAATAACAGACCAAGCGTACGCAAAAACCATGCGGAAAGCATGCAAGGCCTTGGGCGTTGCATCAAAGCATTTTGTTCACTTCAGCCGCGGATCAGGTGCAGTTGCATTGGAGATGCAAGAAGTGGATCCACAATACATCAAGATGACCAGAAATTGGAACAGAAGATTGGTATTCCTCCAAACTCCCACTGAAGGCAATGCGGGTCTTGGCTGGACATGCACAAGAGAAAGGCAGCTTCTTCTTTCCCCGAGGTATGGTCGACCCACCTCCAGAGCTTCCTTGTCAAGCATTCCCGTTCCTTGACAAGGCGATGGACACAATTGCAAATCCTGCCTGCAAGAAGCCGACTGCTCAAGTGTTCTTTGAGCTCCTGTTGAATTTGCAATGTGTCATACTGCAGGATGCAGCCGTCTTGATACACAACGGGAGACAGAATCGCCTCGTCTCCTTGCCCATTTTCAACTTGGAATTGTTCCACACTTCTCAAGCACAAGTCATCAAAAAGATTATGGGAGCGGGCCTTGACGAGGAGAGAGGAGGTACTACTGCAATCCAACAAAGTATGGATGTGGCATTTCCGGGGTTTTGCAACCAACTTCACAATATTCATACAGAAGTCCATAATGTTTCAAAGGATGTTACACGGATAGACAATAAGGTTAGCAAATTCGAACAGAAACAAGATGCCATCAACAGAAAAATACACCATTACCTGCAGCACATGGCGGCCTTTCGTCTCCCAACAGAAGCAGACGAAGCAACAACAACAACCGCCGGGGCACGAGGTACTAGCCTTATTCCAAAAAAACCCTTGATCCGACAGCATTCCGCGGTGTCGTTGATGTGGAAGGAGTGGTTTGGACTTGAGGACTTCAAAGAAGATGACTTCCCTGGAGGGATTGAAGAGCTTGAAAAGACATTTGGCAATGGATGGAGGAAGCATTATAGCGCGGCCGAGCTGAAGCAGTTCTCGCAACTCAAGTGTATTATAGAGTTCATCAAGGATAGAGTTCATTCTGGCGAATCCTTAGAGGTACTTCTGGAGGAAGGTGATGCCTTAATGAAGGCAAAGACCATGCTGACGTCACTCCACAACCATGTCGGGAAGGCTAAGTTGTTTCAGCTTGTTATTCCATCCCAATCGATAATCAATCCCGCTTTGCAAACTACTTGTAGATTGTTGATTGGTTTCCCATTGTTGATTGTTGATTGGACAGGAGGAGTTGATTGGAGAGGACTCAATCAATAGATTCGATTGGAGAGGGGGAGAGCCGCGGATTGGAGAGGACTCAATTGATTTGATTGGAGAGGGGGAGAGCTGATTCGATTGGAGAGGAGGAGAGTTGATTGTTGATTGGTGGAGAGGGGGAGAGCCGCAGATTGGAGAGGAGAGGAGAGTCGATTGTTGATTGGTGGAGAGGGGGAGAGCCGTGGATTGGAGAGGAGAGGAGAGTCGATTGTTGATTGGAGAGGGGGAGAACCGCGAATTGGAGAGGAGAGTCGATTGTTGATTGGAGAGGAGGAGGAGAGTCGATTGGAGAGGAGAGGAGGAGGAGTTGATCAATTTGATTGGAGAGGAGAGGAGAGTGAGCCGATTGTTGATTGGTGGAGGAGGAATCCCATGACCGATTTGATTCGAAGATTGTTTTCCTTAGTATCAGTTTAGGACAAATCTCATGGTTGATTCGATTCCAAGGTTATTTGGCTTAGCCAAGTTTACAGAGCCAAAAAAGATGCAGAGTTTAGTTCCAAATTACAAATTATGAGCACTTTGTTGCAAAAGTAGAAATTATGAAGTGGAATCACTTGTTATCTAGTAATATCATATTTATCTAGTACAATCACGTGCAAATTGCAAGAAATTAGAATTTCGTCCTTTTGCAAATCACTCCAACCAATCTCAACCGATTGTGGAAATGGTTCCCATTTCATTGAGTATTGAAGAACGCGTCATGTTTCAGTGAGTATCAAAGAACTGAAATAATTTTCAAACAAGTTTCCGGATTCACCTCGGCTGGTGAGTTAAAAACTAAAGTGGAGAACTAAAGTGGAGAACACTCTTCAGTTTCGGGTTTGGGTTTGGTCCGTTGGATAGAAGAAGAGGTGCGATACTACGTCGGACGTAGTCTACTAAAATAAGTGGTGTCCAGTACAAAACCTACGCTGACTTCAGTAAAATGAAATAAGTAGTGTCTTGCGGTACTAACATAAGAGTCCAGTACTAAACTTATGCTGACTTCTGTAAAATAATTCGTGTTATTAATTCCTTCCAGTAATAATAAGTCAGTTATTACATACTCAAGTCAAAAATTGCAAGTCAGTCAGGGAGTCTGATTTGGACTCGATTCTGGTAAAAATAATAAGAGATTATTTATACTAAGTCAGAGAAAAGTCAGACTTCAGTCTTAAGGATTGTGTGCAGTTTGAGGGTTAACGGTAATTTCCTCTGACTTGGTCAAATAACCACTTTTCACAATTCCAACCAATGAAATTCAACCATTTCAGAAATTCCAACCAATGAAATTCAACCATGTACGCGCATGCCGACCTGGCCAGGGTTTGGTTTGAATTCCAAGTGGGTTTCATTCGATGTGGAATTGGATCAAACCAATGAAATGCAGCTGTAGATAAAGGAACCCGGATATATGGCCGGGATTGAGTAATTGCAAGTTATTATTACTGGAATGAATTAATAATTCAAATTATTTTACAGAAGTCAGCGTAGGCTTTGTACTGGACACTTATTTTAGTAACACCATGGCTCGTACGGGAGAGCACGTGCACTTGCAAAATCGATGCCTAAGTAAGAAAAAATAAAAGGGACTCACGGGGTTAAAACAGACTCAAAGGGCGGGAAAAAGGTGCGGGGAGGGGTGTTACTTTGGTAATTTCGAAAATATGCCGTAGAATGGTTACACGATTTCTAGTAGTGTTTTTTGCCTCGACAATGGCATGATACTTTAGTAATTTCGAAAATTTGCCGTAGAATGGCTACACGATTTATGGTAGTGTTTTCTGCTCTGACAATGGCATGATACTAAAGTAATTTTGAAAATATGCCGTAGAATTCCTACACGAATACTAGTAGTGTTTTCTGCTCTGATAATGGCTTGATATTTAAGTAATTTCCAAAATATGCCGTAGAATTGCTACACAATTTCTAGTAGTGTTTTCTGTTGTGATACCACTTGATTTCTAGTAGTACCATTTGATTTCTAGTGGTATTTTCTGTCGTATTTTGAGCATTGTTCCTCACCTAGCACTCTTTTTGATACTCCCAGAACAGACTAATACACAGTAGACTAGGGACCAGTGTAAATCATGCCAAAAAAAGAGCTAGAATTATGTGACGTACGTCCGACGTAGTCTGCAGACCTATTTCTTGCTAGAGAGGAAGTCATGATGAATATCGAGTCTGCTGGGCGGACCGCCGCTGGAATCAATCCTTGTATCGCTGCTCATATCGATTGCAATTATCCAAGGCAGTTGTGCTTGTAATTCAAATGCCATGGATACAGCAGTCCCCTAGATCGGAGCAGCGCAGTGCTTGTAGTTGGAATGTCGGGGCGAGAGTACTAGCAGCAACATCACGTAGTTCGGACGCCGTGAATACACCATTCCCCTAGATTGGAGCAGCGCGGTGCTTGTAATTGGGGCCAAAAGACGCCGTTTGTAGGGTTGAATTCAACATTCTCGTAAGGATGGGACTCCTCCTCATATTGCTGACGCCGCTTGTAGGGACAGGGATCATAGTTTTCAAGCAGAGACAAACCTCGTCCCCTAGACTGACGGACGCTGTGAATACACTAGTCCCCTAGATCGGAGCAGCACAGTAGATTGGAGCAGCAGGCAGACGCCGTGAGGTGAGACGATCGTGGAGTATCTCTCTTGATCGAGTCAGACCGACATTGGTTTGTTGTTGTTGCGTATCATGTCCACGGTAGACTTGTTGTTGTTGTTGTCGTGGTTGCTATTCCCATCGTCAGAGCAAAAGGAAGGATGAGTGTGGTGCTTGTAGTAGTTTGGACGCTAGTAGATTGGAGCAGCTGAAAGGACTTGCTCTTTCAGTGTGGAATTGTTTGAACCATGGTGGCTGGAAGGGGCTATTCCCATGGTCAAAAGCAAAAAAGAAGAGAGTGTGGTGAAATAGGAATAAACAAATGTCGCCACCTACCGCCACCAGCAAATCAAATCGAAACAGCCTGAACATTTCCCCCCCTCAGCAAACAAAGGACCCGCAACGGCTTACAGTGTGATAGAATGGGTTTCTTGTTGCTGTAATAGGAAATGAAGTATTCCCATGGTCAAAAGCAAAAAAGAAGAAGAGTCATCATGAGTGGTATGAACAAACAACTGACTGTTGACGATGACGGCGACGACAACGACGCCTAATCAAATCAAATCAAATCAAATCAAATCAAATCAAATCGAAACACCATCTCCCCTCCCCAGGACCGGCAATAACTTACAGTATGATATAAGAGTGGGTTGCTTATTGTTGTAGTAACAGGAAAGGAAGCAGTGAGAGGGTCTATTCCCATGGTCGGGGGGGGGGGGGGGGGGGGGGGAGGGAGTTGCTTTTGCAAATTGCTTTTGCAAAGTGGTTGATTTTGAAATAATGAATCAAAACGCGGAAAAAATAGCGATCAATCAAGTTTGTAATAGGGATTGTACTTGATTCTACACAAGTCTCAAGGAATCAAATAAGCAAAATCCCTGCTGTGACTGCTGCTTCTGTTGCTAATCCCGCGAGTTAGTTCCCTCTTTGCCATATGTATTGCTCAAGAACACCCAGAAAGTTACTTAGGGTAAAATGCTTAAAAGTACTTCTGACTGGTAAGAACGACTGAATATATATGGATGTAGTAGGGATTCTACCAGATCCTACTGTACGGGGAAAAACTGCCAAAAAGCTTTTTACAAGCCACTGTACGGGATGTAGTAGGGATTCTAGTAGATCCTACTGTACGGGGGAAATCCGGCAAAAAGGTTTCTAAAATGCAGGATGTAGTAGAGATTCTACTAGATCCTACACAATCAATCAATCGTGTAGTCCTGCTGCTGCTAAATCCCGGGAGTTAGTACCCTCTTTGCCTGTCGAGCAAGTGGATTCCCCCTTGCCCACAGTCCACCATGTTGTATGTGTCAAAAATTACTAAAGTAATTTTTGGAGATTTGCACACGCAACTTCGTGTGTTGAGCAATACTTACTTGCTTAACACACGGAGTTGTGTGTGAAAAATGGCTGAAAATACTTTTTGATTGGTTAACACGGAGTCGGAAAAATTACTTTAGTAGGGGAAAACGGTACTAAAGTAATTTTTCACACATACAACACGGTGGACTGTGGGGAGAGCAGGTTTATCCTTGTCCCCCCGCAAAACTGCAGCAGCAACAACAAAGAGCAACGCTCGCTAGCAAGAAGCCCCCCCCCCCCCAACAGCAGCAACAACAAGCAACCGACGCTTGCTAGCAAGAAGCTCCCCCCCTCCTTCTCTTTGTGCTCTCCCTTACAACCATGGTATTACATACCTAACAACCCCTCCTCCTTGCTCTCTTCCTCGTAGTATCGGGGGGAGTTTTCTTTAGGCTGCTTCCTTTCTTTAACGAGGGCCCACGAGGAGTCGTTTGGTTGGCACGAATCAACCCCTATCTAAAGAAAAATTCTCAGCGCGCGTGCCTCGAATTTTTCTTTAGAGAGGGGTTGACACGTGCCAACCAAAACGGAGGAGGGGTAGTTACATATAGTACCGCGTGACACCACTTATTTTAGTAGACTACCACACCTCTTCTATCCAATGGACCAAACCCAAACCCAAACCCAAACCCAAAGAGTGATCTCCACTCCAGTTTTTAATATCAACATCAACAACTGAAGATCGAACATACATTGAGACAGCCCTGTTGTTACTCTAAAAATCGACCGGATAGGTATAACGAATAGTTTAAATTTAAAGAGAAGTGAGCTCAGAGAGACACTTTTATTTTTCTACCTAATACATGTATTTTGTACTGTGTTGGACTTAACTCACCGGTCGAGGTGAATCCCAAAACTGTTGCTAAAATGATTTCTGGTTTTTGATATTCAACTAAACATGACGCGTTCTTTGATACTCAACAAAATGGGGTCCATTTCCACGATCGATTGAGATTGCTTGGAGTGATTTGCAAAAGGAAACTCTACTTTCAAAAATAAAAAGCACGTGATTCCACTACGTAACACACAATATTACTAGATACCAACTGATTGCACTTCATAATTTCTACTTTTGGAACAAAGTGCTCATAATTTCTAATTTGGAACTAAACTCTGCATCTCTTTTGGCCGTGTAAACTTCGCTAAGCCAAATAATCTTGGAATCAAATCAACCATGAGATTCCTCCTCCACCAATCTACTAAACTGATAAGCAAAACAATCGTCGAATGGAATCGACCATGGGATTTGTCAGAACAATCAACAAATTGGCTCTCCAATCGGCTCTCTAACTGGCTCTCTCCTCTTCTCCTCTCCAATCAGCGGCTCTCCTCCTCTCCAATCCACGGCTCTCCTCTCCAATCCGCGGCTCTCCTCTCCTCTCCAATCAAATCGACTCCTCTCCTCTCCTCTCCAATGGAATCAACCAATGGAACCGACTCCTCTCCTCTCCAATCCGCGGCTCTCCTCTCCTCTCCAATCGAATCGACTCTCCTCTCCAATCGAACCGACTCTCCTCTCCAATCCGCGGCTCTCCTCTCCTATCAAATTGACTCTCCTCTCCAATGGAATAGACTCCTCTCCTCCCCAATGGAATCGACTCCTCTCCTCTCCAATCCGCGGCTCTCCTCTCCAATCGAATGGACTTCTCTCCTCTCCAATTGAATGAACTCCTCTCCTCTCCAATCGAATCAACTCCTCTCCTCTCCAATGGAATCGACCCCTCTCCTCTCCAATCCGCGTCTCTCCTCTCCAATCGAATGGACTCCTCTCCTCTCCAATGAAATCGACTCCTCTCCTCTCCAATCCGCGGCTCTCTTCTCCTCTCCAATCCAATCCAATCAACTCCTCTCCTGTCCAATCGACAATCGACAATCGGCAATCGACAATCGACAATCGACAATGGGAAACCAATCAACAATCTACAAGTCAAACCATTTGCAAAGCGTTGGTGATGCTTTGGGGATGGACCGCGAATTGATTGTCGATTGGTTGTTGTTGGTGGTGGTGGTGGTGGTGGTTGATGGACTAACAAGTCGGAACAACTTAGCCTTCCAGACATGGTTGTGGAGTGACGTCAGTGTGGTCTTTGCTTTCACTGGTAAGGCATCACCTTCCTCCAGAATTGTCTCTAAGGATTCTCCAGAATGAACTCTCCCCTTGACGAATTCTATAATACACTTGATTTGGGAGAACTGCTTCTGCTCAGCCGCATTATAATGCTTCCTCCATCAATTGCCAAATGTTTTTTCATGCTCTTCAATCCCTCCAGGGAAGTCATCTTCTTTGAAGTCCTCAAGTCCAAACCACTCCTTCCACATTGAGGAAACTGCCGAATGCTGTCGAATCAACGTTTTTGAAGGCTAGTATCTGCTGCGCTGATTGTTGTTCTTGTTGTTGCTTCTGCTTCTATTGGGGGATGAAAGGCCGCCATGTGCTGCAGGTAATGGTGTATTTGTCTGTTGATTACATCTTGTTTCTCTTCAAAGTTGCTAACCTTATCGTATATCTGTGTAACATCCTTTGAAACCTTATAGACTTCAGAATGAATGTTGTGAAGCCGGTTGCAAAACCCTGGAAGCACCATGTCCATACTTTGTTGGACTGAGCTAGTACCTCCTCTTTCCTCCTTGTCTCCTGCTTGCAAAGCTTTTTGACAACTACTGCTTGAGAAGTGGGGAAAAATTTGGTGTTGAAAACGGGCAAGGGGAAGAGGCAATTTTGTCTCCCTTTGTGTACCAAGACCGCAGCATCCTGCAGTCCGACACATTGTAAATTCAACAGGAGCTCAAAGAACACTTGAGCAGTCGGCTTCTTGCAGACATTTGTGATCATGTCCATTGCCTTGTCAAGGAATGGGAATACTTGATGACAAAGCTCTGGAGGTGGGTTGATGGTACCTCAGGGAAAGAAGAAGCTGCCTTTCTCTTGTGCATGTCCAGCCAAGACCCGCATTGTCTTCAGTGGGAGTTTGGAGGAATACCAATCTTCTCTGACGTCAAGGTTCCAATTTCTGATCATCTTGATGTATTGTGGATCCACTTCTTGCATCTCCAATGCAACTGCACCTGATCCACGGCTGAAGTGAACAAAATGCTTTGATGCTATGCCCAAGGCCTTGCATGCTTTCTGCTTGGTTTTCGCATACGCTTGGTCTGTTATTGGACAGCCGTTCTGTGAGTGATTACAATCAGTGAGTAATTTGACTACGAACCATGACGCCTTATCTGCAAAGTTGTATTGCAAAAGCTCTCCCATTGAATGGAATCGTGCCATCAAGTAGAAGCCCAACATGCAATATGGGACACATGTTGACATTGCGGTGCCTGATCACACGACTGTACAAAGTTTTCTGACCATTTGTTTTCCCTGTCATGATTTGCATGATGAAGATCAGGCAGGAGTGTATACCTTTGTCAAATTTGATGATGCTGCACAGATCCGACAATGTGCATTTGAATACGGACTTGCCACGCAGAACACCACAATGTGTCATAAGGAAATAGAATTGGTCCCTCAAGGCAGCGATGTGGTAGTTATGTTTGTTACAATGCTTAGAGAACAAGAAAGCCTTGATTTGATCAATGCTTGTCACCGTCATGTGCGGCAACAACACGTGATCGATTTTCTCATCGTGTTGCATCATCTTGATCCGTTTCTTTCTTAATTGGACAACCTGGAGCAACTGTGGAACCCTGTCAGTACAAAGGTGTTCCTTTGTAAGAGTGTTGGCATTCTGACTCCTCTGATGCCGCAATATTTTGAGGATAGAACAGAAGTATTGATTCACTGTATCATAACCTACAGGGTCTGACTCCAGCATTGACTCACACAAAGCACCAGCGCTAGCATGATTGCTGCTGTATTTTGCCATCACGGTGTGGTAGTCACTGACGTCAAAAATTTGCATTTGGGATTAATGCTTCTTACGGCGGCCTCTGGTTCTTTCTGTTTGATAGGCCTGATAGAAGAGGAAGCCAAAGATCTTTTCTTCAGTTACTATTTGAGTAGAGTAACCACGGGAAGAAAACACACTGGTGCAATACTGAAGGAATTCTTCCCCTTTTTGACCGTAGGCAAGTTGAGTATTAACTGGAATACCATCATTGTCATCATGTTGGACTTGCCATGCTGCTATGGAAAATATACCCCTTGTGTAAGACATTTTGCTTTCTGGAGACCAAGGGGAGCGTTTTGATGAGGATGGATGGGTGTTGTTTGTGGGCATTGTAAGAAGAACTGTGCTTGTTGTTGCAACACGTTGGTTTGTTTTGTCATTCTGTCGTTTTCGCTGTTTTTTGTGTCTTCATGTTTATGTTTGGTTTGTTGGAATCAAAGTGTATGTGTTTGCTGTGTTTGTGGGTTGCCCTAGCCTTCTGATGTTTGTGGGTCGGTCCGGGCGCCCTAGCCTTCTGAAAGATGATTGGCTGAAGAATAATTACATGTTTGTGTCACATGTTCGCGAACCTTTTTTATGTGCTTCATCTCATTGGTTAGAATTGCTGAAAGTGGTTATTCGGCCAAGTCAGAGGAAATTACCGTTAACCGTTAAACTGTGCACAATCTTTAAGACTGAGGTCTGACTTTTCTCTGACTTAGTATTAATAATGAGTGATTCCCACCTAAGGAAAACGAATAAAATTAATAAAAAAAACGCATAAAAAGTATGTGCTTTCTATATAGATTTGTTCACTTCCGAATAAAATCTGTCAGCCGATGTGTATCCGACTGACAGATTTTAGTCACTTAACTAACACCAAATAGATTTCAACGGAATTTTAAAATCGTCACCCAACACATGAATCAATTGTGTACAACTATGAATATTTGGCTTCAAGTCAAATGCACCCCCACTACATTGAAATTGTAAAGTGGTAAAAACGATTCCACTTAACACCATGAATAAACAGGTTAGAAGGTACGAACCAAGATATCATTAAAAAAACAGATCAATAAGTAAACACTTGGATCCCCTATGTGTATTCAAAAGAATAAACATACTAACTGCCCGTGAGGAAACTACTTATGGTGATCATGAAAAGCAATGCCGGTTTGGAGTAAATCTCATTTATTCCTGTAAAAACACAAAGATACAATCAAGCAAAAGGCCCACCGATCTAATTACTTAACAGCCTTGCTTGCCAAAATAGGCGGGTAGGTGGCGCGGGTAGTGATTAAACAGACAGTTACTGTTTCTTCTTTGGGGATTCCAAATTCCAAATTTGGCAATTAATTAAAGTATTTGTCTGTTGGGTGTGGTAAAAAAGTATTCATTCTATTCACTTCCGCATATTTTTTATTAACTTTTCATTCTATTCACTTTCCTTAGGTGGGAATCACTCAATCTCTTATTGAGTGATTCCCACCAACATTTAGTGAATAAAAGACCAAAGTAATAAAAATATTCACGAGTGAATAGATGAATAGATGTTTGGTGCACCCAACGGATGAATATTTTTATTAACTGACGAATTTGGAACTTGAAATTTCTAAATAAGAAACAGCAGTAGCTGTCTGTTTAATCACTACCCGCGCCGTTTGGTGACTGAAATATTTGATTTTAGTATGATTTAAAGATTCCGTTGGAGTTTATTTGGTGCTTATGCAGTTAATAAAATCTGGCAGTGGATGCAGTCTTGACTGCCAAATTATATTCAATAGTTAATAAATCTATGTACCGTACTGAGTGATTCCCACCAATGATAAAGTAATAGATTACAATAACCCACTGCTTGACAAGGAAGATAAGAGAAGAAGGGATTGTAGAGCTCCTAGGATAGCAATTAAGCGTTACAGCCAATCTCCCTTTGTTTATCTCTACTGATCTGGCAATGATCAAGCACTTCTAAGCTGCTGTGGAGTTGATCATGTAGTATTCAGGGAGCTCCTAGATATATTCGAGCCACTCTATAATTCTTACACTGTTGATAAGAACACTGGAGTTATTCAACAGAAGAAGACCTGGACGACAAACCGATTTGATGCGACTGGGTGCCTTGCTCTTGTCTTATTCTGGTTCTGAACCAGAGGATCAGCAGCAAGAGCAGTTGCTCTAGCGTTTGGATTAACAGCTTCTTCTATGTACAGAAAGCTGAAATTTGGGCACAAACTCCTTCTTTTTGCATTACAACACCATCCTGCTGCAAAAGTTTGCTTGCCGAATGAAGAAGAGACTCAACAATATGTCGATGCTATTGCTACAAAGTATCCTGTGTTAGCACCTCACAGAGTGTGGGGTGCCTGCGATGGCCTCAAACTGCATCTCCAACAGTCTGGTAACTGGATGAAGCAAAACCAATACTACAATGGTTGGACTTGTGAACCATACATCAACATTGTTTTGATCTTTGCTCTGGACGGCAGGATCCGGGCTTGCATCTTGAATGCTCCAGGCTGTTGGCATGATAGTACTCAAGCTGACTATGGGCTCCATGAAAAGATGGAGCTTATGTATGATAAATTCCTAGCAAAGCTTGTTGTCGACTCAGCTATCAAACTGTCTAGAAAGCCATACCTCATGCGGAGTAGCCAAAGTGATCCCTTCAATGTAGCAGATCTTACAGTGAATCGCGGTGCAACCAGTGTTTGACAGCTCTCTGAATGGGGAATGCAACAGATCCAAGGGGGATTTCCCTGGATGAAAGACAGCATGCTCCCGGAAGAAGCAGGAGACAGGAAGATTATTCTGAAGCTCCTTGTTTGTCTCTACAATTGCCAGACAGCTAAAGTTGGAATCAACACCATACTCAACACATACATGAGTCAGACTGAAGGTTTCTTCTCCTATGAATTGGTACCAACAGAAACTGCCAACGATGTATTCGATAAGTCAATCGAGCCGATTACATCAGCAAATTAGATAATCGATAGTAAATTAGAAAATCGATAGATAATCGATAATAGTTACGAATTAGCATTACCGCAGCGCACCTCTAGTGGTTTTGGATCAATTAGATAATCGATAGTAGTTAGAGAATCAAAAGTAGTTACGAATTAGCATTATTTAGAGCAGCAGTTGACAATAGTATCTTCAAATAATTTTGCTCCAGCACACCTCTAGTGGTTTTGGATCCCTCTTTTAAGGGGTTGCAATAGAGTTTTTCTATGATCTCTCCTGTGGCCCAAGTTTCTGTCTGGAGCAACATTGGTAGTGTCGTTGAGTTTAATCGATTCGTTTATTTTTACTAACTAGCTAACTAACTAACTAACTAACTAATGGATTGATCGATTTGGTTACTAATTCGAAATCGTTGTTGTTGTCATCATTGCTGTGATTGGCATCAGCACAGGAGAGACGGAGATTGTCCAGTTTTCTTTTGAGGAGCTTCCCCTCGGCAGTAGTAGGACCGCCACTAGTAGCAAGTTGAGCAATGAATGCCTGCAACAACCTCTTCCTCTCTTGATCTGCCACCTTCCTCTCTTCATCGACCTTGTCTAATTGTCGTTGCTGGAGTTCCAATGCCGTTCACTGAAACTTTCGATCCTCTCATCCCTCTTTCAATGCTGCAGCAATCACACTCATCAAATGCGTGTCCTTGTCTGCTTTGCGATTGTAAGCTCTCTTCTTGTTAGTGCTGACACCACCACTAATGGTACTATTAGGAGTGAGCTCCGTTGCTTCATCAATTTGTGTTGGTTGAGTTGGTTGACCAAGTAGAAATGGGGGTGCTACTAGTTGGTTGTCCTCTGTTCCTCGAGTTGATTGAGTTGTTCCTTGAGTCGATTGAGTTGTTCCTTGAGTCAGTTGAGTTGGTTGACAAAGTGGAAGTGATTGAAGATCGATATCCTTGGTTCAAAGGGGAGGATCCGACAACTCCTCAGCATCAGCAGGGACAAACTCCCCTGTTACAAGATTAAACGCTTCCCCTCCATTGAGAATGGAGGCTCGATCACCGATCAGATACTTGATTTCCTTGGCTTGTTTAACACCCCATTTCTTAATTGGATCACCAGTCGGCATCTTCTTCCAGTACAACCAAATGTATTTGTTCCTGATTGAATCAGTGTCCCTACCAGGATATTTTTCAGTGTGTAGGCTTGCAACAGCGTCCCACTCTTCTGGTCCAATTGATAGGATAGTTCTCCTCGTCATGCATCTGGACAAGTTCTCCAACTCGGGCTTCATGTAGTTGGCAATGCCGGCTTTCCTTCCACCAGCAGCAGCCGGTACCGTGTTGATTGTTATGATGAATGGTATTCAAAGTATTTGTGAGGGGAATGCGGATCAAATTGATTTGTCTTCATCTTCATCTTCCGATGAATCGTCTAATAAACTAGCGAGAGCAACGAGAGCAATTGTAGTGAAGGGGTAGAAGGACATTCTTGTCCTGAGTCAGCGCTTGAAAGAAAAGAAAGTGTTGAAGTTGAATTGTTGCCGATTTCTTGCTGGAGAGACAAGTCCTACTGTTGTTGACTTTCAGCCGGTTGCAATTTTTTGAGTGTTTGCAATTTTTCAGCTTGGCAAAATTAGCGATGATCACCAAAAATAGCATGCAAGCATGCCCGGCAAAAGAGGTGCAAGAGGTGCACACGATTGATTCATGTGTTGCTGGGTGACTGAAATCTTTGATTTTAAGATTCTGTTGAAATCTATTCAGTGTTAGTTAAGTGAATAAAAACTGTCAGTCGGATACACATCGACTGACAAATTTTATTCAGAAGTGAATAAATCTATAAAACACATACTTTTTATGTGTTTTTTTATTAATTTTATTACTTTTCGTTTGGTGGGAATCACTCGTTTTGCGAGAAATTCTGGTACGGTAAAATCTTAATAGCTAGATACCGTACAAAAAATAAATGTGCCTGTGCTCCAAGTTTACGAACTATGGTCATCGTTAATCGTACAGGTAACTCTATGTATTTACGGTACTAGTAGAGAGCTAGAAAAGGTTGGTCGTATCTTTCGACGAGGGTCATCAGGTACGAGTACGAGTACGTACCTACCGGTACAACCCTGCGAAAAAGAAAAGAACAACCAAAAATTAATCGCATTTACGATTTTCACTCGTTCCAGTATTGTACTTGTACGACGTACGTACTCGTACTCGTACGGTACGTACCGTAATTACCGGCACATCTATCCACCGGGTGTTGATATCGTCTCAAAGAGTCGAAGAGCCTGATCAAGCCGCTTAATTACCATCATTATATTGAACTCTTACAGAAGACCCCATCCGCCCCAGAAGATGAAATCGAACAACCCATTGCTGATACTGTCGTATTTCATTTTTGCGTTGGCATGTTTCAATGTGAGCTTGCATATCAAATATGTTTCTAATATCTTCCCCTCGGATGAGCAGTTTGAGAACTCATTTTCCGACCGTGGGTCAAGAAAACACGAAGTTAAAATCAGCAATGTAGCCCACGCCGACAAAGTAGCACAGAGTTCGACCACTGCTCTTAGATCATCGAGAGTGATCAAGTCCAAAAAAAAGACCAGCGATGCCGTTGATACGAATGAAATTGCACAGATCCTGACCAAATCGTTTTCTAACGAGGATGGCATCCCTATTGAAGATCAGATGGGGTTCGATGTGATGTTCAAGAACCTCAACGATTCAGACCAATCTACCTGTCACTGTGATGTTTTGTCAACAGATTGCCTCCATTTAATTGCTTGCATACCGCATCTATACAACCCACAATATCGCCATGCTCTAGCGTGGATTGGGCTCCAAATAAGACATGCGATCAAATCAACATCTATCTTTGATGAACGCCTGCGAGAGAACGACGGATATTTACCACCTGGGAAAACTATCCAATACATGACGATCAGTACATGGAAGTTTTGGCGACTGCAGAATATTTTACCGAGAGATTTTAATCCAGACATGACATCAATTTTCGTCAAAGAAGATTGGTATCCCGATTGCCGTGAAGGTGGACTCCATGGGTATGCATGTTTTTTCACAGGATTACAGGATAGTCCAGAAAACTTTACTGACGAAATTTTGGAAACTGAGGCTATTCAATGGTTCGACGACACCGTTGTGGATCGTGTTACTGTTGAAGATCGAGTCCGCAAGCTTCTGGAGAAATTTGTTCGGGATCATCAACCACAACTGAAGGATCCAGAAACAGGAGATTATAGAAACATCGACGATATTGTCGGACCTAACAAGCATATGTCCGCTCTTGGAAATCTATTTATGTTTTCACATTTCGTACGACTAATTTTCAACATTCGGCCCTTTTTAAAAGAGATCTATCAAGAAAGATTGAGGACTATAGGGAATGACGGAAAAAAGTTGTCATCACCGATCAGCAAAAGAAGAAAAATCAACAATCAAAACGAAGAACCCTTCAATGTTGCTCTACATATGAGGCGAGGGGATTCCTGTAACGAACATCCCCTAGATTATCAATCGGATGCATCTCCTTTCGATTCTCCCGCACAAACTGGGGGCGATAGACTTTGTTACAAAACTAAAGTCTACATGGATGCCCTGCGACAAATAAGACTTTTGGTCCCACGGGAACGACCCCTTCATGTGTATCTTGCCACTGACGACGTAGGGGATATGATCAACGAGATCATTAATAAGGAATACCTAACTAGTGCGGAGGAGGAAATCGTTGATATTGAGCAGTGGCATTTTGTGAATTATCCTCGCGATGCTTTCAATTACCACGCAGAAACTATCGAAGCTCCAGAAAACAAGGAAAATCAACCCTTGCTTGGAGAAACTGCTGTTCAAGATTTGTGGCACTTGAGCCATGGGCATGCCTTTGTAGGCCATCTGGGATCACGTTTTGGGAAAGTTGCATGGTTACTGGCAACGGCTCGACACAACGCTTTCATTCCTTTCTTCTCAGTCGATGGTCACAGTAAGTATAATGCGCACAACTCCTCTCGTAGGAATCAAGCAGCACCTTGGATCTTTCGTCTCGTAATTTTGATCTTTGCCAATTCGTTGCATATTTTTGTTCCGCTTGATTTCTTACTCATTTTTTCTTCTCCATTCCCAAGGCGTCTGTTGCGAAATCGATGAAGCGTGTAGCAAGGTAAAGCCATTCGTCACGGTTGACAACTGCTTCGCCTTCGGTCATGAATATATCAGCTATGACCACAGCCGGGACGGCAATACTTATTTCCAGACAGGATCCCTTGCACGACGAGCCACCTTTCTTGAGAATCAAGAAGCGAAGAAAATGCGGGGAGAACCGTAGGTTGCACGTGGTGTCGACTTTTACAAATTGATCTATTGAGCACCATGGGATTTTTACAACCTATACACTGCACTGTGGTTCTAAATGGCGATAATACTCTTGAACGTGGGACACAATATGTACTTATAATCATTCGACGGATAACTCTCAAGGAAAACGATGAAAAGTGAAACACCGTATTGATGCCTGAGTCGAATGATGAAAATGATTTATATATCGTCTTGTGAGTACACTTATGCAGTGTGCATCCCTTCCGTCAAAGAGCACTTCGCAGACCCCAACAATGACAGTCAGGAATGATTCGTCAAAGTTATTTTCAGCAATGCATTCGTTGTCGAGTAGGGACATATATCACTCTATAAATCGAATGCCTTAAGAGTAGTTGTGTTGAGATATAATAGTATAATAGTAAATTACATTTATTCATTGATTTTGAATGCATTGTAAATCAGTGAAGAAATCCGTGTCTTCCCCGATTACAGTGTGCTGGCCCATATTATAATTATACAGTGTTGATGCCTATTGTCACACTACATCGCTTCCTTCGTTCGCTCGCTGACATTTACTAACTATGCGGCGGGAGCTAAATTGTCCTGTGGTGATATCAGGTACATGACATTGGAGAGAAAGCTCTGGTAAGTCGTTTGACGTGCCCTACTTTGTATGCACTTGCTGTGAGTGGCCTCCCGGTGGTTTTCTCGCCCCTCTTCGGAAGTTGTCAAAAGCATCAGTGTCGACAGCAGATAGTTGTTGCAAATATCTCGACGCTCGGGTTCGTTTAAAAACGAGTATGTAGTGGCTAGGTTGTTCATCGTTGTCATCAATAAAGTATATTGGTCGATATGTTGTAACCGGAAGCGTGTAGCTAATTCGTAGGCTTGCATGTAATGGTCGACCGCTGCCTCTAGTAAACTTCGTGACGATGTTTGAATTCCCTTGTATTGATAACACAACCCAAGATTGTAGATGCAAACCATGGAGTGAAAGATTGACACACTTAGATGTCGGTATTCTCTTCCATCATTCGTGTTTTCATTGGTGAAGGTGACATTCTCTTCGTGGGCGAGGTTATCATTTCCTATCTTGACAGCCTTCCAGTGAATGAAAGTCTCGTCATCAATGCCGTTCATCCGAACCCCAGTATCTTGCAGGTTGAGACTACCGATCAGTTGCGCCCCAATGTGGTCGTGCTCGAACTGAATCATACCGTGTTCGTCAGGTTCGAAGTATTGCAGCCCACCTTCATTTCTGTAAACTTCAGCACTCTTCACTATCAGCGCAAGAGCTCGTTCAAAGAAAGCTGTGGCACGGTCAAGATCTTCAGTATTTATTGTTGTGGCTGTCATTCTATTATCGTTCTGTGTATCATGATTTGTGTATCGATCGTCGTTCGTTGTTTCCAAGTCCATCATTGCTGTATCCATAAAGCAGGCAGCCTTGTTGGTTTTCGTGAGAAGGTTCACCCCTTGGTTGTTGAGAAGGACAGCAAGGTTGGGCATTTTGAAAGTTCTGCGATGATGGCAGCAATATGCTCACAGCAATAGCAAAGCGTTCACTAATGCTGTTGGTAAATGCGGCAATGTCACGAGATATAAACAAGCCGATTGTTTCGAGATGAACAACGTCAATTTGTTGGCTGTCTTGTGTAAAAAATTGCTTCCGGAAAGACGAAACGTTTTGCAGCGGTTTTCCACTTTTATGCGCAGCACGGCGGAATTTTTATTTGCTGGAAGGAGATGATCTTTCGCCGATAGATAGGGACCAAATACCGTTGCCGTTTCAATTTGTGAGATGAGGACACTTTCATTAAATTGGTTGTCTTCGGGATACTGATTATACGGATACTCGCAGCTACTCGTACTCGTAGGGCAAGGTCCTCGTAATTGTTTGTGGACGGATGGGCAACATTTAAGGTTGTAAGAAAAATCAATTTCGATAAATTTGTTCGGAAGTATCTTACGTAGACATTCAGATGATCAATCCAGTCCGTTCGAATTGCGATTCAAGCAGGCACATACGAGTATCCTTACTGTAACCAGTCACGGGTCATTTTTCGTAAAGGGGTTTTCTTTTCGAATCGAATTTCGTCGAATCACTAAACACTTAGCAAACGAAAGACTATCAGGTTTACGTTGAGGAAAATTCTCTACTTTCTCCGCTATCAATCGGACAACATAGGAAGTAGCGAAACAATTGGTTCTGATATTTTGTTTTTTGCCTTGTATGAACATTTCAAAATCGATTCGAGTATCATTCTATCAAACCAGAGAATAATATCAGGCATGATACTTTCACCACTCAAATGTAGCGTCTTGGGCTGCTGACATAAAACGATGATACTATATCACTCAAGAGCTGTTCTTTAGTAATGTAAGATTTTGGGATTGACACTATTCAATGATGCATAAAAAACATGAAAGCCTATTACAATGATTGCTATGACTGGATCGAAAAAATTAGCATAATGTCCGAAGGAGAAACCATGAACAATTCAATCAGTCAACATTTTTCTAAGGAATCTCCTACTTGTACCGGTAGCGTCAGTCAGGGCCAGGGCGTTGGGTTCAACCTCAGTAGAGAAGAATTTACGTAACTTTCTTCCCTGTGCCTCAGTTTAAGAACAAATATCCGAACACAAATGCCGCACATACCGGTAGGTACACCACTTTTAGGGATACTTCATGCATGCCGTACGATATCTTTTTCGAGGTCGTGGGCTAAAGGACTGAGACTTGAGGCAAATAACTTAGGTGTTGAAATGAAGCAAATGAAAACTAAGATCCATGTCATCTTATGATAGAATTGAAACTGTTCTGAAATTATTTTGGAGATCTTTTAAATGTCAAGGTCTAGGTTGAAACGAGATCCGAAATAATCGTTTGCGGAACCTTACGGTATGATATGGTCAGTAAGAAACCTTCGATTGTTCGATCCACATTGGTGCAGCACCTGAGAGTTAAGGATTAGAATGGCTGCAGAGTAATATGTAAAGTTATTATGATGACGATGCATTTATGTCATCTCGTATTTCATTGTTTGCAAACGAATAGTTATGTTCAATCGATGTTTCAGGTTGCTTATGTTGACTCGAATAGCATCGTTTCAATAAATCCAGTAGCATCTTATTGGGTTTCACTTTGAACTTTATCATCATTTCGACAACCCTATCCGCATACACATTTTTCTTCGGAACCTCACTCGAAGCAAGTATCTGTAAAAAAGCACCAAAAAGTTTCGAATCAGGGATTGCCTGCTTGTTCCCTCGCTTGACTTGCTCCAACAAAAGGTATAAAATTCCATCGGCCTTGTAAAGAGCAATTGGGTCCTCACTCTTGAACCACGCTCGAATAGCCGAGGTAAATTCGAATACCCGTGGTTGCTCATCTTTGACACTTTTTAAGTGTTGTCGGCTAACATTTTGCTTTCCTTCGGAAATCTGAATAATCTTTTTCAAGTAATCTTCTGCCTTTTCACCGGCCTCTGGTCGTCTACTTTTAGACCAAACATTAATCAATGATCCATACGTCTTGGTATTTGGCCGCATGCGAGCATTTCCAGCTTTGAACCTTTGTTGCATTTCTGATAGTAATGCCTCTGCTCTATCAGGTGTATCATCCTGGGTAGAAAGGGAGCAAGCGTAGATCATGATATTGAACGTAATGTGATCTGGCTGAATCACACCCGCATCGTTATTTTCCATCAAGTCAAAAAGATGTTGACAACGGTCGGCAGCCTCAGCCCTACGAGTCTTCGTCCAAGCCGTCATTACACTGTTGAACGTAATCGAAGTAGGCAGGATTCCCACGGTTCCCCCCCCTTGCCCTTCGCTCGAGGTAGAAGGTTGGAGCATTTGCTCTAAAATTGCCTCTGCTCTCTGTGGAGCATTATTCCTGCCAGATTTTGTCCAGGCATTTATGATTGTGTTCATACTGGTCGAGTCAGGAGAAACTGGTGAGTCCTCGAGAAACATTTCTTTTAACAACTTTTCTGCCTTTTCGAAATCTCCATCTCGAGAATAGGAGTGCAGCATAGTATTATACGTGACAACGTCGGGTTGAATGTTCGGGTCGCTTCTCATTTTTTTAAACAAGTTTTCGGCTCGATTGGTATCATTTTTGTACGAATTCCTTGAACGATCCTGATCTTTGTCTCGTTTGGTTCTCTGTTTTGTTTTACTTAAATATGCTGCTAGAAGAGTGTTGTACGTGATAGAGTTTGGATGGACCCCAGCAACTTTCATTTTATCAAGCATGAGCTCCGCGTCGAGAGTCATCCCAGATTGTGCCAAACAATGAATTATGGTGTTATAAGAGATTGCGTCTGGAACAATTTCATCCTTTTTCATTTTTTCTAGAAATGCAAGCGCTCTCGAGGCTGTTTCCGTGGTAGCAGGGGATTTGGCCCAGCAATCCAGTACTGCATTGTAGAGGATGACGTCGGGGGGTTCATCCAGGTCACCTGATTGTGCCATTTCTTTTATTTGCTCTAGAATCCGTTCCGCTCTTTCTCCGGAATCCTTTCTTCGGCTTTTCGCAATCCCCGAGATCACAACACTGTAGGATTGCATCGTCGGTCTGATCTCCATGTTTCCGCTCCGTAAAAAGGTTTCGTGCATTTCCCGCAATAGTTTCTCCGCTGCCTCGATGTTGAATGATTGGACGTGAGCATTGATGACCGAGTTGTATGTGACGGCATTGGGAGAAAGGTCCTCCCGGTCCATCATGCGACGCAGAAAAGATTCCGCACGTACGGATGAACCCTCCACTTTTGATCGCGCAAAGCCGTCAATGACGGTAGTGTAGGAAATTACACTGGGTGGCTCCTCCAGTTCACCGGAGTCGTACAGGTCTTCCATTTGGCTCAACAAAGTCTCGGCTTCTTCCACTCGACCAGACCTGGCAAGTGCTACTAAATATCCATTGAAAGCCGGCAATCCCGGTTTGAGGGATCGATCGTCTTGTTCTCTTGCTTGTTGATGCATTTTTTGGAGTAATTCCTTGACTTTATCGACCCGTCGCACTTTAGCCCAGGCATCGATTGCGGTTGAGTAAGTAAACTTGTTTGGCGTCATGTCCCATTCAGGGTACCATTCTTGCAATGTAAGCATGTTCGCCAAGAGTTCTTCGACTCTTTCGGCTGCACCGTCTAATCCGCTCTTGGTCCAAGCATCCATGGCGCTTGAAAAAAGGACTACATTTGGAGTTGGAGCATAGCGTGGTCGTTGCTTCTGCTGCTGCTGCTGCGATCTCGGTGCAGATGACCTCGAAAACGATTCATCTAGATCAATTCCGTTGATGACTTGGTCATCATCAACATTATTTCCGATCGAGTCAGTACCGCTGTAATCATCGGAGGCTTGGTCTACCAGCCAATCCACTATTTCGTCCACCATTTCCATGAGGTTTTCCTTTTCAACCCTTTTGTAGTCTTCATCATAGGATTCGACCACGGAAGAAATCGTGTCAATAATCATGGCATAACTTTGAATGTTTGGCTGCATATTGGGAGATGTTTCCTGGTAACGGTACAACACGTCCAGGAGATTTCTTGGTTTTACCAGGGGGATTTCGCTGTCGTTTTCTGTGTGTTGCAGCTCCGAATCGTTTTCCTTTCGGTCGAGCAGCATGCGACGTGACGAAATCAACAATCGCCAGCGATTTACGATCAAGTTAAGCAGCTCTTCGTTGAAGAACTCCGGAATATTGTCATTGCGATGCAGAAGGGTCTCCTGTTCCTCATCGTACATGCGATCCAACAGCTGGAGGGCCTGATGAATGATTTCCGCCCCTTCCTCAGATGCCGCCACGGTCGTCGGTAAATTCTCGTTGCCATTCAGGCACGAGTTTAGCCACCACAGAATGGTCATGTGCGTTTCACTCCAGAGTTTGTCATCGAATTTCCCCACGGGTGTAGCCAGAAGACGTGCGGTCGTCTGTCGGTACACTGACTTCATATCGGACGATGCGGATGATGATGCTGTTGTCGTTATTGTTGTTGTCGTTGTCGAGTTCGAATCGCTGGTGAACCGCCGAGAGCCGAAACGACCTCCACAGCGTGTTCCGTGACCACCCGGAGACGCAGGGGACCACAGTTGACTCTCTTCACCGATCGATTGTTGGGAGCCTACACCATGGAGAATGCAGTGGATGCTTCGATGACAGAGGATTCCTCCATTTTGTGGGGCTCGTCGCTGCTGCCGACACGCCGATAGAGATGCTTTGGTGGAACTGGAACAACCGTCTCTGCCCCGCCGCATCATTTGCGTTCCACGCAATGATGATCCAGCCTTCCCATAGGCACGCCTCATGTCTGAATTTTAATACCGTTGTTCGTTTCGGGTTGAAAACACCAAAAAATAGTACTTCGTAATAGTTAGCCAGCTGTCACATGGCACTTGGCAGATGAATGATCTTATTCGCGATGGTCGTTGATCGAATACGGAGTAGTAAAAAAAATAAGTAGGCCAGATTCAATTATGGACCAGTCCATTGTCAAAACTCATCCAAAACAAAATCTTTCCCGCACGACTGATGGTTGTGGACAGTACAAGTACCATACCGGTACCGGTACGGTACATCGGAAATACGGACAGGGGTCAACTTTACAGTTTTAAAAGGTACCGTACAGGTACCGGTACATCCGTACACTTTTGAAAATTAGGTATTATGGTACGATCAATATATATAGAGAGTATGAACACAAAAATATCAATGGCATCCCCAGCGCGGAGCGCATTGCCCTACTAGTGCCCTCTTTACATAATCCCCCACCCCTAATACTGCCCTCTTCTTATAAGCCCCCAACCCCCAGCCCCTGCCCCAGTACTGTGTTCACCAGAGCAACGCAACCCCAACCAAGTTGGCTCGGTTATATACTGGGTTCACCATAAAGGGTGGGGGTCGAGGTGGTGGATGGGTTAGTGGCTGAGCAAATAAGGTCACTGGATCAAATTTTACGTATGATCATACCTTTCGTGGGTATTGTTGTAGTTGAAAAGTGTATGGCAAAAGTGTATGAATGTACCAAAAAAAGTGTGAAATTGACCCAGTACCCAGAAATAGTACCACAATTGTGGTATTTAGCCTGGCACTACTGTGGCACGTAAGTACTAGAAACCGGTACGCTTAATGATACATACCTCTAATGACTATTTCTACTGTTTTTCAATGTAGAAATCATGTGGTACCCCTAAAAAAAACAGAGGTACAGGGTCAATTTCCATATACAGTATTGTTGCATTTTTAGTGGTATAAAAACTCCGTGTACTAACTCTTAAGGAAATACCAGAAATACCACAAGTACTTTACATGACTCTTTCTAAGAAATGTCCCCGGAGGGGCTTATTTCATGACACATTTTTTTGCTCACTTTTTCGAATCACTTTTTCGAAACGGTGACAGTGACGACCAATAAGATGGCTAATAAGCGCCAATCCCCCCTACTAGAAGGTTTGATCAGTCTGGAACCCACAAGCAAATGTGGTCCTTGAAAGAGTACATGACACCATCAAGTCAGCACTGGGAACAGAGTTCAATACCAACCCTCCACAGACTCTCAAGCACGCAACAGACATTGTTGATAGTGTCTTTGCTTCAGCTCAGTTTGCTATTAGATCAACCATCAATACGACCTTTGGAATGACACCCAGTTCCCTTGTATTCCACAGAGACATATTTCTTCCAATTCCTGTGATTACAGATCTTGCCATTGTCAGGAACAAACAACAAGCCCAAATAGATAAGAATGCTATGAAGGAGAATAGCCATGATCAAAAGTTGCATGATTATTGTGTTGGAGACCAAACTATGATGAAAAATGAAAAGCAAATTCCAGCTGCTTTAGAAGCAAGAAGCAAGGATCTGTAAACTATCCAGCAAAATCATACAAATGGGAGTGTTTCCTTTCTCTTAGACCAGCACATGGTTCAACGGATGAACATTTGGAACCTGAAACCATATCACGTGAATTAAAAGTTTACTAAATATCACATACTGGCTGTGTGCGAGCATAAAAATTCTATGCAACCAATTGAAGTTTTTACAAGAAGAAAAAGAGTGAGGTATTCAAACCCTCACGATTGAATTCCCATGGTTCATAAAAATCTGAAAGCTGATGTCAGTCCAAGAAATGACACGCCACGTCACACAAACGAGATTCAGGGTTATTTCGGAATCACGCGCATATTTGGGTCAAACTCCACTGGTCCCCCTTTGTAATTTCACCCTATTTATTGAAATTAATGTCGAACTCATAATATTTTGATGCACATTGCATTTTCTTACCCCACTGGCATCTGTTTCCGAAGTAGTGGCATGTTACTGAATTTTATGCCTGAAACAAACAGTGCATGGTTGCAATTTTTCAATCTCAATCGTTTCCCCATTTTTATTGTTATTACTGGCTATTGTACGACTTCAGTAGTAACGATGGTCCGCACTCCCAAATATCAGGTATATTGTGTACGTTGCTACCGGGACTCTCCTTTGATCACTATAGGTAGGGGAAAGAAGAAGGTTATCAAGAAGAAGAGGCCCCCCTTGTTTACAGCGTGACTAAGAAAGAAAACGGGAGTAATTGTTTCTCCCGGTCTTCTGGACCATATTGCACATAATCCGGGTACATGTTATTCTTATTACTACCGGTGTTTGGGGGTAGATGATTTTGCATCTTTGTTATTCATTAGAAAATCGAAGAAGAAGCTTGAGGATGTTAGTCAACAATTAGGTCTAACAAACACCTGTAACGGTCCACAGAGTAGTGACGTCACATTACCAGAGGTGCTCGACAATCAAGTTATGTATGACCCTTCTGTCGAACCAATTGGGCGTGCCTTGATTGGTCAGGAATTAACAAACATAGAGGATGACGATGATTCTGTTTCCAATGACAATTTGTTCTTTCCTAACAATGACGATGAGGAAGAAGGAAGTGAGATCATAGAGGCCCCCCACTCTTCAATTATCAATGATGAAGAAGGCATCAACATTGATGTTGACGATTACCATCGTGATTCAAACACGCTAGTAATTACGACACCCAACGTAGGAAGGAACATATCTGACGAATTGAAGGTCAAGATCAAGTTAATGAAAATCATGCGGAATCATAGCATACCATTAGTTGCAGAGAAGGAATTGTATGAATGGGCTATTGAATTGGAGCGGCTTAATTTATTTTCATGGACTAAAGGCAATCTCATAAAGACCAGGGCAAGTGTCATGAAGGAGATTTCCGCAACTGTGCCTGAAATAAAAGGCGATGGGTTTGAACCTCATCTTATTGACTGGTGTTCTAAGAAATCACAGAATGCTGATGTTTCCAGTCGCAAACAAATCTACGTCCGCTCGTTCCAAAAAGCACTTCATTCCCTATTAGCGAACGTGACTTTGGTGAAGGAAGACAATCTGTCATTCCCCCATGCTGAAGACCCCACCTTACCAGTCCGTTATCCAGAACTTCAAGGGAATATTGATACTGACGGACTCCATCACGGTGAATGGTGGATCAACACTTGGGAGAAGAGATGCAAATCTGGATTGAATGAAATTCTGGTTCCTATTATTCTCTACATGGATGGAATTGCAATTGAAAATAGTGGTCAAACCACTCTTACCCCACTGAACATGACTCTTGGCATATTCAACACCCTAACTCGAAACTCCCGGCCGGATGCTTGGGAGGCTATATATTATCACCCAACATGTCCAGGTGATAAAGGTGCCAAATCAATTGACAATGTGAACAATCTTCACTCTGGCCTTCGTTTGGCTCTTTCATCTTTGAAAGATGCCTGCAACCAAACGGATGGTACTGAATGGTCTAATTTGCCATGGAACAAGAAGAAATGGTCGGTTTGAATGAAATTTGTGGTGGCTTATTTCATAGGTGATACTCCCCAGCACGACCAACTTTGTGGGCATTATCAAACGTTGAATTCAAAGATGATCTGTAGGCATTGCAATTGTCCCAGAGCACTTGGTATTAACGCTTGTGTGAATGTTTTGAAGGTTCCTGTTACAGTTAAAACTGGTAACATGCAAGTGTCTAAGCACCAAAATGGGGAAGAGTACCAATCCATTCGTCTCTGGAATATATCTGATTTTACTGCTCCAATGGTTGACAAAGGAGTGAATGTTGAACAGTATTTCAAAAACATCTCTCACCACGGTGTACATAATGGCAACGTTTTTTATGATCTTGATTTTGGGTATTAAATTCCTTTCGTGACCAGAAGTACCAAAGCTACCAGACGGTAGATATCCTATTCGTACGAATCAATGAGTCCCGTATCAACCGGCATATCGATTCCCACGGTGCATTGATTCCCATCGCGCATCAACGGTGAGCAATCCCTGTTTTAAAGTATTGCCATCGTTCTTCGGTGAGCAAACTCTGATTTCATAAAATATCACACGAGCTACGGGAGCAATTCCTGATCTGAAAATAATATTGGGGAAAACCCACATAATATTTATCTAGCGTTGCCCGGAGAGAGACTCCATATGCACCAACTTGGTTGCGCAAAGCGTGCAGCAGAGACGTTCCGCAAGGACTTTTTAGGTAATAACCAGCGGCTTCTTGGTGAGATGGAAAGGTTAGCCAGTTACTACGGTGGTGCTGTTCAGAGGCAATCCAATCGTGACTTCCCACAAACCAATTTTTCAGAACCAATACATACAGCAAAGAAGGAGGGTAACCAGTACATTGGAATGCTTTATATTCAGATGCTGTCACTTCTGTCTGCTGGAGGTCGTCAATTGTTGTTGTCTCGAAAGACGCCATCCAATCTCGAGAACAAGAGCAGAAAGTGTGAAGACAAAATTGACCAACGTATTTACGCCATTGAGTTGTTGTTGGGTATGGAAGAGTTCCTAAAGTATGCTGGAACGTTTGACGAGGTTTTCAAACAAGACAAGAAAGGTGTTTTGAATCTTGACAAAATGGTTGTTCTTTTCATCAACAGTATAAATAACAATCTTCAACAAAGTAAGGGAGAGGGTAACAATCTGTTGAAGAATCACATGTATTTTCATTTATCACAGTACATGAGATTATTTGGTCCTCCAACTGGGTGGGACTCTGCCGCGAGTGAGAGCAATCATAAAACTGAAGTGAAGGCTCCTGCTAAGAGAACTCAACGAAACAAGTCCACACTTATCAAGCAAACTTGCAACCGAGTGATTGAGTTTTGAACTATCGATCGACTTGACCGTGAATTTGATTTGTTCAAACATAGACCCATAACCAGACCAAATCATCCTAAGGAGGGTGGTTGGTCAGCTGGGTCTTCGTTTTGGATTGGTGTGATGAATTGTCTCCCTTACATGAAGTGGGATGAAAAAAAAAACACTAGTGTACCCTGGTTTCCATCTGATGTTCTCAAATTTTGTTGCGACGTGGTCCTACCGGCTGTGGGCACCAGCAAGATTTTTGGAACCACGGACCACAAGAGGTATGACAAATCTCGCGAGATGAAATTATTGTTTCATGCCCACCCATCGTTTAAGTCTGATTCTGGACAATTGTCCAATGTATGGTACGACTGGGCTAATTTTCAACTCGACCTCCTTGATGGACGTGGACTGAAAGTTTATCCATGTCAGATTCTGTGCCTGCTTTACCTCGAAGGTCCTTTCCCCGTGGGTAGCTCCGTTAGTGGTTTCGAATTAGTGCATGATGGTTATTATGCCATTGCTCGTTGCTTTGTTTCTGCAGACTCCATACCAAGCAAGAGGGATAAAGGAAAAAAACACCATCATGCATTGGTAAAACAAGGTGAGCTGTGGAACAAATTGTATTTGTTCGGCTGCAACGCCATTGAGTCCGAAGCTGTCGTTGTTAGAAACCATGGTAGTCCTGACCAATATTTTGTGCTGGGAAATCGTGAACAATGGTTGTTTAATTTCCGTGAGACAATGGCTTCACTGGAAAAGAAGGATTTACAATCAATAGTACAAGATGGTGAAAAGAGCACATAACTTGAATGAACAAGTTTATTATCAGATATTTGTACTTAAATGGATTTTCCGTATTTTTCATTTTTCCAGTATTCCGCAACGCCGTTGCAGAAAATTGTTCATATTCAACAACGTCGTTTCAGGAAATCCCTTTTTTCGTATGTTCAATGGTATACTACCACTGTACAATCCTACCCACCTTTTCATGTGTATTTGGCGTTTTTCTATTTTCTGCAACGGCGTTGCACCAAATGCCCTTTTCCCGTATTTTGGATGGTATACTAGTACGGTACAGTCATACCCACCTTTTCATGTTTATTTGGCGTTTTTCTATTTTCTGCAACGGCGTTGCACCAAATGCCCTTTTCCCGTATGTTCGATGGTATACTAGTATGGTACAATCATACCCCCCTTCTTATGTGTATTTTGCATTTTTCTATTTTCTGCAACGGCGTTGCACCAAATGCCCTTTTCCCGTATTTTGGATGGTATACTAGTACGGTACAGTCATACCTTCCTTTTCATTAGTATCAAGTTATTATTATAATGGATTACTTCTTAGTACAGTTTTGCGCGATACATAGGCGCTCATAATATAACACCCTTCGTATTTGGGATTCAAACAGCTATGAAACACTAACGGATTAAAGAGCAGAGTATCCCCAGAACACAACGGCACTTTGATATGGTACGTTGGGAAGACAAAATAATAAATCACTTCGTCAGCATGCACTCCCAATGGAGCTATGACTGTTAAACGAGTATAATACATATCATCATCAACATGGCATCAAGAATGGTAATTTCAACCAATCAAAAAAGCCAATGCCTGTTTCCCAATGGCATTGAGCTGCGTACGAGTCAGAATCTGAGACAACACATCCATTTCATCCTCAACAAATGGTTTGATGTCTGTTAAACTATGATGCATATGCTTCACAATTCCCACTGTCGTCTGTTCCAGCTCCAGTTTCATGTTTGGTTTCACATGACTTTTGAATACGTACTCACCATTGTTGGAAGATAATCTTTCTGGTCTAACTCCAATGATAGCATAATCATTGTTGATACTGCCACACTTCTGACCTCTGGCAACTGTCGGTTTGGCTCCAACAATTTCTGGAGCAAACTTTCTTAAGAGTTTGATATTATTCTTCGTAGCCAGGTGTCGCTTTGCAAATTTTCTGGAAACTTTTGCAAAAATGCGCAACAACGGATTATTATCGTCAAACGCAACAATATGCTCATTGTTTGTACTATCCAACGTATCAAATTTATTGATCAACAAAGCCTGTTCCGGTTGATACTTTTTCTTTCCTCCTATCTTGCCACCCCAATTTGTCTCCATGTATTTACCTTTGACCACAGTTGTTCTGTATTTGTTTTTCAACGCTATTGTACTGACACCATCTTTGCAAGTACTACGCCTATTCCTTTCCTTCTTCATTGGTTTAATGTGGGACAAGTTTGTATAAGTTTCATGGCTCATTGACACCGATTGCAATCCTAAGAAAGTTCGAAGACATTCTCTGCTTTCTTCTTTTCTCATGTTTCCTATTTCTTCTTTGCTTCATAGCTCTTTCCAAGAACTGATTTCTCATGGTTTCCGATGGAGTAGTACGCCGATGGAGGAGCGATTCGATGGGCGGTGGATGAGCTATTTGGGTGTCGCGCCGGTGGAGGAGCGATTGTGGTGTCGCGTCGGTGGAGTAGCTATTTGGGTTGGGCCGGTGGAGGATGAGCGAATTGGTTGGAGCGCCAGTGGAGTAGCGATTCGGGTGGAGTGGTGGTGGATGAGCTATTTGAGTGTCGCGCCGGTGGAGGAGCGATTGTGGTGTCGCGTTGGTGGAGTAGCTATTCAGGTTGTGCCGGTGGAGGATGAGCGAATTGGTTGGAGCGCCGGTGGAGTAGCAATTTGGGTGGAGCGGTGGTGGATGAGCTATTTGGGTGTCGCGCCAGGTGGAGGAGCGATTGTGGTGTCGCGTTGGTGGCAGAGCTATTCGGGTGGATCGCTGGTGGATGAGCTATTTGTGTGTCGCAGTGGTGGAGGAGTGATTCTGGTGTGACGCCGGTGGAGGAGCGATTCTGGTGTCGCGCCGGCGGAGGAGTGATTCGGGTCTGTTGCTCTCTGCGGCTCAACGAGTTGTTGCGGTTGTCGGCAATCCTATTCGAATATTTGATATGATAATTGAACAAAATGGGTGAGTATCTATTGATGCACTACATAGAGTAAATAATAACAACAGAATAATATAGTAATGTACATGCCGATCGGGAAAATTCGCCGCACCTACAGGGGAAGAGTACGATGCACCTCAAGGAAAGATTACAATGCACCTCAAGGAAAGATTTGCCACACCAGGAAAGATTGTTTCTTCTGATCAGTTGTTTCCAATGCCTTGTTTCCAATCCGTTGCTCCGATACGGTCCTATGAAAATAAGAAGAAAAACGGAAGGAAGGAAATACATTATCAACAGAAGGAAGGAAATACATTATCAGGAATGCCGGAGGAAGTATAATCATTGTCTATCTTATCTCTCATTCGTACCAGTTGTGATTGCCAAGAATTTCTGATCCGTTGTTTCCAATCCGTTGTTCCGATCAGGTCCTATGAAATTAAGAAGAAAAACAGAAGGGAGGAAATACATTATCAGTAATGCTGGAGGAAGTATTATCATTGTCTATCTCTCTCATTTGTACCGTTGCTTGTTCTGATTTGTTTTACCGTTGTTGCCACAGATACGTTGTTGCCGCCGATATGTTGTTGCCTCCAATGATTCCTTTTGCCGGTTTGATATTTGTTGTTGTTGTTCTTTCTGCTGCCGTTGATTTGCAGACTTGTAGTAATTCCTATGCCACGAAAAACAGGGACTTGTTCCTGTTGATATATAGGCAATTGATGCAGATTTTGTGCTTTTGAGACGTCTGTGTTTGGGTAGCTAATTCAAACACTACTATCTGTACGGCAACTAATCTCTAATCAAATGCTTTCTACTTCTTTTGCAGTACAAGGCTGTTATATCGGACTGAAATATCTGAGAACGGATCGTTGTGCTCGTGACATCGTCGCATGTGGCATGTGACAAAGAGGGTTGGATCCCACGTTCTTGGACGGAGTGTTGCTTGAAAGAAACAACACTCTACTCAGATAAGTTGGAAAATGATGTTTGTCGGAAAGTGAAAAAATACAAATTTGCAAGCAGTGAAAGTGACCCAAGTTTGTGAGCAACAAACTTCGAATGTAAGCTAAGTACAAAGTACTTATATCCAACTTCGAACGTAAGAATGACATCGGTTCGATAGATGTTCTGCTAAGTATCAAACTTCGAGCGTAAGAATGACAACTGTTCGATACATGTTCTGCTAAGTATCAAACTTCGAACGTAAGAATGACAACTGTTTGATAAATCAATTGCCTGTAATGACACACTTTTCCACTAAAAAATTACTAGCAATCAATAATTTGGTACATGCATGGCAAGGGACAAACATTAATATAAAATTCATAATTACTAAAGTATCAGCCTGAGAAATGTCAGCATTGTTGCATAGTCTACCCAACAATACATAGTATGAGCAATATTCATCCTTCAATTGCATCGAATGACACACTCTTGTACTCAAAAAGTGACTAGGAATCACAATTTTGGGGCATGCATGGCCAGGGACAACCATTATTATACAATTCATACTGACTAAAGTAATAGCCGGAGAATTGTCCTCAATATTGTTTCATTGTCTCCCCAATCATTAGTATGAGCAATATTCATCCAAAAATTGCAGAAAATAACACACTTTTGCACTCAAAAAATAACTGAGAAACTCTATTTTGGTTACTTCTTCATAAGAAAATTAAAAAAATAAAAAAAATTGCTGAATCCACTGCCCTTGGTAAACGTATCTACGGGGGAATCAAACCACTGGACACGTTCACCTCTATATCAATAACCAATCATACCCGATCGGGGAAAGTTACACTACTTAAAGCTAGTCTGTTTTTGAATCGTACAATTTGTGTGCACCGTCCCAATACAATAATAAAAAAACAATACCAAAAAAACTACGGAGAGTACACCTTGTACACATACCTACGGGGGAATCGATCCAAAGGACACGTTCACATCTATATCAAGAACCAATCATATCCAAACGGGGAAAGTTACACTACTTAAAGCTAGTCTGTTTATGAATCAGACAATTTCTGTGCACCGTACCAATACAATATTAAAAAAAAAATACCAAAGAACTACAGTGAATACACCTTGTACACGTCTCTACGGAGGAATCGATCCACCAGACACGTTCATATCTACCGTATATCAAGAACCAATCACATTTGGACGAGGAAAGTTACACTACTTAAAGCTAGTCTGTTTTTGAATCAGACTATTTCCATGCACCGTCGTGGCGGTGGTGCCGGTACGTAACAATAGTAAGAATTATGTGTGTTCGGGAAAAAGCAGCCACAACCAAAAACTGAAGTTACTACGCCTGGAGAAAACAACATACACCAACTTTATGATTCGGCGTTGGATTACGAACGTCAGGTGTATTTTGGTACAACTAGGTGCATGACTGCGTTACAACTGGAAAATAACAGGAAAATGAAAAACAAAACACCTAAACCAACAAACAAAACAACAGTTGTGCCGACCCGGGGTACTGTCTTGTCCAAGGATTACAACAAACAGATGCATGAGCTGAACCACGATGACGTAAACAACAACCGAAACCCGTTTCTATATCATTTCGAAACAGGATTTGATGCGTTGTGTGCCAAAAACGGACACTTGGTTAACACAATCCTTAGTGGATGCCAGAAGATAGAAGAAGTGCGAAAAAGACTCAACAGCAAAAAAGGACATTTCGAGGAGGATGAAGCTTTGAACATTTGGGAGCAATGCTTCAAGTACATAACCGAGGAAGTATTTCCCGACTACAAAGAAGGGAACACTGATGGGATGGACCATGTATGGGCAATGGGAGTCATTCTTGCATTCATTTCATGTGGTTATCCCGCATTGAAAACATCAGAAGACATTAAGTGCTACGACAACGTGGATATTGGACCGGAAGTAAAATCAATAGAACGAGAGAGAATGATACAAGACGGTCGTACTTTCCCTGCAAAAAAATGGAGTAATCTGACGCCGGAGGCAAGAGAACACATAAAAGAATGTATACATTACCACCCTGGGAACCGTCCTTGTATGACGTACATTTGGTTCAACAACTGGCGCAAAAAGACGAATGAGGCAATCATTGAAAATGACAGATTGGAATGGTATCGCAGATCAAAAGACAATGACAAGTG
Organism: Pseudo-nitzschia multiseries; assembly: GCA_037355745.1. Classification (NCBI taxonomy): domain Eukaryota; phylum Bacillariophyta; class Bacillariophyceae; order Bacillariales; family Bacillariaceae; genus Pseudo-nitzschia; species Pseudo-nitzschia multiseries. Next base: position 7,954,735 of record CM074783.1, read on the forward strand.
GTACTCAACACAAGAAATATTCCCGACAATTAAGGAAGAGAAGATAAATAACAAAAACACGGAAAAAAATGTACCAAACAGAAGTGGGATTCATTCATGAACAAAGCTAGAAAACAGTCAAAAAAGAAAAAACGGAAAGTAAAAGAAGTGACAAACAGGGGGGAAAAGAGGGAACATGACGAAAACAAGTGGAAAATTAAGAAATGGCTAAATCTTTATGAAAAACGTTGGAATTCACCGGAAGATTTAGAGGAGTATAACAACTGTCCCGTTCCTTGTGGGGCATGGGGACGCGTGAAACACTAACTCTGCAACTCTGTAAGAATTCCATTACAAAAAAAAAGAGCATGACAATCTCGGCGGTATCACCGGTACAAATTAAGTGCAAAAAATTGAACGGAAATGAAGTAAAATATCACCTAAAGAAGTCGATACATTCAAAAAATGTACTCCTTAGAAAGTAACAAAACAACAAAAACGGCATTTCCTCCCTTGAACGTACAAATTGTGATCCACTCCAAAATTAATTAAGGGGTGAGTGTCAACCACCCAAAAAATAGAATTTACTGCAACGCCGTTGCAGAAAATTGAAAAACAATAAGTAAATAAATATGGAATGATATGGTATGGTACAGTAAGTACGGTAGGGTAGGGAACATCAAAATGTTCGGGTCCGCCCCAAAATTTTGAGGACTCCACATTCCAGAATATCACGGCACGCTCAAAAAAAGATAGGCAGGCGACAGTACAACAACACTCACAGATAGTATAATTAATTGAAATACAGCTATTCCTTGGAGACAGTAAATCAAGAGCTTACAGTGTGTACAGTATGAATGAAAAACAATTACCAAACGATTCCTACAAACAACATTATTATCATAAAAATAGCGCGCCAAATCAATCAAAGGAAAAAACGGTAAGTTGAGGTGCACGATTTAACAAAAAAATAATGGTAGAACTGAGTAGTAGTTGCAGTCCGGTGACAGGTAGAACCATTGTTACCAATAACACAAACAGCCCAAACAGCAGTGTATCAGGAAGTGACCGAACAAACACAAACGATAGCCAAACATATAGAACCACAGACAGCAGCAACAGAAATATTCTACAGACAACAAAAGACTCCGATAACATTAACTTGGAAAACAACATTGTCAAACATGTCAAAGAAAAAGCATTCAGGAAATTTAAATTCCCGCCAGAGAATACATTTGTGAAGGCAACGATATTCAAAATTGCAAAACTAACGAATAATAATGAAATACCAAATACGATCGATATAAAGGACCAAAAGTGGAGTGGAATTTATTGCCGAGCAGTGACTGCGTGTAGGCACAATGCTCAAACTCTTGCCAGGAAAAACTACAAAGGTATGCAACCAACAAGAAAATGATTGCCGGAATGCACTCTTTCATAATCCTTTCTAACATTTTGGTCATATTAACACTGACACGTAGACGATAAAAGGAACAATCAGATACCAGATAGTTTCCCAGGAACGGTTCTAATCACGGACACACAAGACGTTAACTCAGAAAATAGGTACCAATTGCACGAAGACTATCGGCGGAAAAATTCACCAGAATTCAAATACTTCATGAAAAGAATTCTTGGAGCGGTGTCACCAAAACAGACAGACTTCAAAAGAAAATCAGTCAGAATGACAGTCAGTAACATTTTCACCCCAAGCGATGAAGCTTTTGCATTGCTTTTCCTTTACAACGGCTACGACTCGTGGCTAAACACAACAAAGGGCACAAGGTTGAGAAAAAAATTCACTGACGGTAAGTCTGGAAATAAGGAGGGGTGGAGTAACGAGGGACAAGATCTTTACAAATACCTAGTAAGTGAAATAGAAGAACGAAGGGAAGAACAACAGTCGAAAGAATTAGAGACGGAAATACTTAAAATGTACCAAAAGCAAAATGGCAATCGTAGACAACAAGATAAGGAGGAGGACGAAGAGGGAAAACAACGGAAGCGAAAACGTAGCTTGGTTGAGATTCTAGGCAAAGATGATGAGAACTACAAATTTTTCATGGAATACAATAAAAACGAACAAGAGTAATTGGTGATATGAACATCATTATAGTAGAACGGCTAGTTCATTATTATTTTATGGCTTGCACAATATTGTTCCGGGTGTGCTGTTCGAATATAATACAATAAATGAGGTAATTTCAAAGGCTGATAAAATACTTTCGTATTTGTTACAAAATATATTTGTTGCTTTTCGGTATTTGATAAGCGTAGGGTGAATATTGTAAAATGCCGGAGAGTATTGCAAATGCGGATAAAATAATTTCTTATATGTACAAAAATATGGTTGTTGGCTTTTGATATTCGAAAAACGGAGTTTGAGTAATGTGAAAGCGACGTAACAGAATAGATTGATGGTTATCAAGAAGCTCAAACATTTGTGAAAACAATCGTAATAACGCTACGACAATATCATTGTACACAAAGGATATTATTACAAAACATGAGTTTCGTGTGGACAAAAACAAAAATTGAATGGCAAATAAATATTATCGTGGTAAGCATGAAACAAAATTGTAGAATAGAAAGATTCTTAAGCAAGCATGAAAAGGGGCTGGAAAAAACGGTGGCGAAAATAGACCTACTTGAAATTGTTGCGTGCAAAAATAGGTAGAGAATTATTTATTGTGCGCGCAACAAAAGGTTTCGGAATATTTTAAAACATCGCACAAATATTACGAAAGCACGAGCATCGTTTATGTGACGCAGCCGGCTCTTCAATATTGAAGTCCGAATGATATACATATCTTAATTCCTCCATGTGCAAGGAGACCGTTGGATTTCAAGTTCAATGCCTTTGCGACTGATTAGCAAATAAAGACAAGCCTTTTCAATGCTCATTGGAGTAGTTGATTGGCGCAATCTTAGTTTTAGTTCACTTTTAAACCAAATTCATACTACCTACACGTTGTATTACTACCTTCAATTAGAGGCATACGACAACCGCATTGGTTGGCGCGCCAATAAGGGGAGGTGAAAATTGATGAAGTGGATGGATGGTACCGGTACGAACTCGTACGTACGAGTAAGAGTTTACCGGTAGGTGGTACGTACGAGTAGGAACGAGTAGCTACGGGTATGTACGGTACGAACTACTGTATTGAGTAAGTTACGTACGAGTAACTTACCGTTCGATCGCTACTACCGGTTCGTACTTCGAATTATTTACTTCAATGATGATCGATGACGCCTTTTCCACAATCATCCAGGATTCATCTCACCGGGAAATTGGATTCGATCATAATAATAGGTAGTACCGGGTACGAGTAAGATACTCCGGCAGTACAGTAATCTTACAGTATTACCTTTCATTATAATTTTTTGTTCTGCCTCGCTCCCATTGCGAGATAATCATTGTTGTTTCGAACCAGGTCCGTGACATGGGAATCGTATTCGCCGGAACGATTGTTTTTCTTCTGATCTGCATTCTGTTGCCGGGCTGCTGCGAAGCATGGGCGGTGATGCCATCCGGATCGATCCCCGCAAGCACACAGTGCGTGTTGATCTCGGGCCACCGGGGGCGGAGGGGTTTGTCGGTGAATAGAAGCAATTCAATCCGCAGCAACATGATCGGTACCGGTTTCTCCTTCGAAGACGGCGAACAAATCTTGGTGTCGGTACAAAAACCGTTCGGGATTGTCTTGGAGCAGGGAGGAGGTACACGTACTCGCACTACCACCAACACCGACGACGACGGCGAGGAGGAGAGTTCGAACATTGACACGACCGACAGCTGTGACGGAATCGTCGTCACCGAGGTCGATCCGAACGGATCGGCGGGGCGAGCCGGGGTTCGAACGGGGGATGTATTGGTGGCGGTGCAAAACGCGTCGACCGTTTCGGCGGATCTGACCGAGGTTCTCGATTTCATCGCAAACAAGTGCCCGCGGGTGGTGAATCTGAGGTTCCAGCGACCACTCTGAGTTCGATGTTCGTTCGAACCCGAATCACGATTTCCAATTTCCAATTTCGAGCCGAACGAATCACCGAAAAGCCCTCGAGGCGACACTCTGCTGCACCGAGCAGCGTTCGAAACAGGAATATTGGGTTAAGAATAACCATGAACTTCGCACCATGGAAAACCACGAGCAACAGCATTGGTTGAGATGACTCAAAGATCTATTGCTCTTTGGTCTCGGTAGGTGACAAATCGTTTTACTTTTGGCCGGTCGAGTCGATGTTGGACATGCAGATAATGGGGCAAACCGACTATTGGATGTCATAACACCTATTCAATGGTGACTGGGATGTGTCGATGGGATGGGAAAAGGCACATAGTATGCTACCAAAAATACCCGTATGCTTGTTTTTCCAATTCTCCAAGATGGATGGTCCCGTGTCAGTAATTTAACGTAGTCACGTGTTACTACGCGTATTATCTCAGTTTTTATTCCTAGGGACAACAAATTGCTCGATTTGAAGGATTGAACCTTTCAAATGATTGCCATAATTGAGCACAATTATTCCCGAAGACGCTTTGAAAGAAAGATAATACAAACATGGGTCTTGCTTATCCGGGAAGCAGAGTTTACAACAGTTATTGAAGTTCACAGCAGTGATCAAAAGACTGCTGAGGAAATGAATACAATATCATTGACACGAGCATCGTACTAGTACATATCTTTCAACTCTGCTCGCATTCCAATAGCTTGGACTACAGCCGTGACGACAGTGCTTTTGAATGGAAAGAAAACGAAAGTTATAAAGCTGAGATCTGGACGCTCAGTCATCACTTGATTGACACTGAAATCTCTACTGGCTTCTATGTGACGTAGTACTACTATGATCCGATCCTGCTGGTGAGAAAATGAACTTGTTCCTCTTCTTGTTGCTCTGAAGGAAAATCATTAGTAGGTCACCCCCTCTTTCAAATACAAATACAAATCAAAGTAAGTTGCCAAGTTGTGTACAATGAACTACTATGCTATCAAACAATGCTTGCTCCATCGAAAGGGATGTGATGCATACCAGTGCTGGTAATTAACTGGTAGGTACTGTCTCAATACCGTACGGTACAACCCAAATGGTACGTACGTATCGGTACCAAAATTTGAAACTTACCGTTCGTGTTTGTACTGAAACTAATTCAGTGCCAATTTTTAATGTTTTGAGAAGAGAATCAAAACTTTCAAAAAAATTAAGATCTTACTATCCCGTAGTACCCATCTTTTTCTTGGGCGAAAGCCTCGTTTTTATTGGTTCACAATTTTTATTTGACTCGTTCGAGTGAATGAAATTAACGTTTTCCAAATCATTCTTGACGTCGTTGTCGTTGCATTCCATAAGAAAACCTTAGATGACGTTTTACGAAGAACAATACAGACATCAAGATAGAAGTTCTTTTTAGACAACGTTGTGACACGTAAAGAACGATTTTTTAACTTTACTTCAATTCGCATTTCTATCATTCCTCATGGTGATATTGCAAATGACCCCGCCGTCTTCAGTAGTACAAAACTAAAAGCTTCGCGCGGCGTTCAACAATCGTCATCAATAGCTAGTACCGGTACCGAATTTCAATCGAATCAGAGACGATCTACAAATAGTACCGTACAGAAGCAATCCATCAACCTTGACAACAACACAACATCGCAAGAGGAACAACCAGAAATCAAACCAAACAAGAATGATTGAGAGGATACGAGAGTATTGTTAAGAGAGTAGAGAATAAGAAGCAAAAACACATCGAAAAGAACTCACCGGATTTCATCAGGTACGTAGAATGCAGTACGTTTCTACGACATGTTCGCAGAACTGCGCGAAACTGTGCATTCTAGAGTTCTCAACGACGTTAAACGATCACTTTCTTCTGTCCTCGTTGGTCGAACTTTGTGTTACCGGCACTCGTACTCGTACTCGTACTCGTACTGAATCTGTTGGAATCTGTTGATGTGTGAAAATATGGTCATCAACGCAACTCCAGCGCATCACTTATTCAATATCTTCACTATACAAAGTCAACACAAGGAATCAATCAGTATTTCGAGGACATTACTTCGAATACAGTATCAGTATCAACACCAACACGAAGCGAAGCGAATCTCAATCCGAGATTCACAATACCTCAATCGGCATTTCGCAAACAATCATATCAGTATTATCTGATCACCAACACCAACCACTGCCATGAAGTTTATGGAGAATGAGAAACTCAATGAGATTTCCTCGGAACTTTCGGACGCTGTCCTGAAGGATTCGCATCGAATCATCCAAGGTAGAATCGAAGCGTACACCATGAAACGAGCCGGGAACGACAAGAAATTCGCTCACGCACTGGGGCAAAAGTACATTGCCGAGATCGAGGACATGCAAGAAGAACTGGCTGCGACGGTCGAGCGAAAACGGAGACGACGCAGCAACTCAGAATCAATTCTCTTCACGACGACCAAAAAGTCCAAGCTATCTTCTGTTCCTTCGTTAGATTCCTCTGTGTCCCCCATCAAGAGAGAACGAGCTCGATCTTTCGATTGCACTTTAGATTCCATATCTCCGAAGACGACACTCGGAGATTTCTCTGAAATTTCCACCCGAAAACTGATGACGGATCTCATCCTGACATTGAATGCGTCCTTTCCGGACTATGACTTTTCAAATGTCAAGCCGAATCAATTCCAAAAACTCAAAATGGAAGATGTCCGCAAGAACATTCACCAGAATCTTTCGGAATACGCTTCACAACGGTCCTCTCCCAACTTCCTTGAAGAGCTCTGGAACGCTGTGAACGACGTGATCGATCTCAATGAGGCCACCGTCTATTCTTTCGACTACGAATTCGCGGATGACGACGAGAGCGGGAACAATTCGCTTTGGAATTTTCACTACCTCTTTGTCAACAAGTCCATTCGACGAATTGTGTTTTTCACCTGTTCGGAACGAATTAGCGACACCATGTTGGGCGGTAGAGGAAGTGTTCTCAGCTCGGAAGAAGTCGACGATACTCCCGATCGGATAGAATACTATGCTAGAGACAACGTGCACACTCCCGTGGACGATGTGGATTGGGATCCCAGCGACAACATCGCTGGTGGTATGTCGGTGGAAGTGACGATTGGTGGGTAACTACAAACTGCAGCCATGAGAAATTGAGAGATGTGCGACATGGGGAGGAGAAGAAATCACCGAGCGAAAAAAAAACTCGGTTGGGGATGAGAAGGGAATATTGGATGAACATTGCTTCGAATGGGTCATTGCTTAACTGCAAAAGTCGGCGCCTTGTTCATTAGTTTTTGGTATTATGAACGGAACTCATTTTTTATGTGCTCTACTTTGCATGCAGGAAAATCACAATCCAAATAACAAGGCAAACGGCTGAGGCAAAGTAAAGTAAAGTTATTTGATCCTTGTCTGCATGGAATCCTGAGTTTCTATGTGTAATGTTGCTTGTGCGCAAACAAAGATGACGCACACGATGATTACGGGTTGTATGCTTCCATCACTTCCACACTTTTGAATAAAAATAATAATAATAATGCATTTTTTACATTGCAATACTAATATTGCTAATACTAATACTAATACTAATACTATACAAGTTTGCGGTTTACAGCAAATCACAAAGCATCGAAGAAGTGTGTGCGAGGCCGATCGGCTGCCGTTTTCTCTTCTTCTTCGCTTCGAGTTGCATCGCTTTCTTTGTCTCTGCTCTAGAAATAGTCATAATCAATGCCCCCCTGATCGCGCCAATCCCCCTCGCTCTTCCAAACCTTGCTAACCGAATCCTGAATCGGTGTCAAACCAATGCCGTTAGTGGTTCTCTTCGTAGTCGGTGTTGAAACCACGGCACCACCACCACCACCACCACCCCTCTCTTTCTTGTTCTTCCCGGAAGCAGGGCGCTTTCTCACTGTTGGAGAGGGCGTAGCTTGCTTCGTTCCCGGTTTCTGCTCCTTTCTCTTGTTGCCCGCGCCAGAAGACGAGGAAGAAGTCTGGCGGGGAGCGCGGGGAGGACGACCTCCGGCGGACTTGGGTTGCTTCTTGTTGTTCTTGTTGTTGTTGTTGTTCTTCTTCTTCTGACCGATGGCTTTGGTCGTTGTCTTGCCGGCGTCAAAGCCTTCGTCGTCGCTGTCGTTATCGTTATCGCTGCCACTGACGCCCTCGCTGTTGCTTTCCTCCTCGGTGGCGCTGTCGACTTCGGCATACTGCTTCCTTGTGGTGGTGGCAGCCCGACGTCTGGGACGATCGGCATTGTTAGTTTGCTTCAATGACAAAGCAACATCTATGGATTTCTTCAAGAGCTTCTTCTTCTTGAGGGGACTAAGGTTCTCGTCTCGATGGTCGTCTTCGTCTTCGTCTTCGTCCTCGGAATCCACCGGCCGCTTCTTGTTCGTCTTTTTGCTCCCGATGGCGTTGTTTTTGGTGGTGTTGTTGTTGTTGTCCTTCTTCTTCGCGAGGGGAGGACGGCTGCGACGGCCACGGGACGAAGCGGGAGTTGATTCTGCTTCGCTTTCCGAGGAAGACGACGAAGCGGGATCGATGCTCGGATCATCAGCATTGTTCGGTTCCGGAGGGAGCGAAGACACAGAAACAACAATCTCTTGCTGCTCCCGAATTGGTTGTTTGGCAGAGGATTTCTTCTTGGTTGCTGCTGCTGCTGCGGCGGCGGCGGCGGCATCGGCAGCAGCAGCTGCTGCCTTGGATCGAGTAGTAGTGGTATTGCGTGTGGAGCGTCGAGGCATGTTCAAAGTAGTGTGTTCTGCTTACTTGGTGAGTTACTAGATGATAAGAATAGATTTGGAGAGGGGAAGAATAGTCGAGTGGAAGGAGCCCTGTGAGTCCTGTAGAATTTCGAAATTGTAGAGAGAGAGAGAGAGAGAGAGAGAGAGAAAAGCAGAACGAAAATAATGGTATGACAGCGGTTCTGAGATGTTTTGCGAAACAACATTGGGTTGCGATAGGGCCCAGAGAACGTGGAGGGAAATTTTGAAAGAAAAAAAAGCGGGCCAAAGATCGTTATTGTTGTTTCTGTACTACCGGTACGAAGTACAAGTACGGTATGCACCGATAGTTCGTATTACGAATTAAGATTACTTCGTATATTTTTTTTCTGCTTCTTCGCACGCAGTGGGAATCCGTACTGGGCCTGGTATTACGAGTACTATCGTACTCGTACTTACTCGTACTGTCAGTGTTGTGACACCCTCCGTGCGGATTTCCTCGCCCTGCTCGAAGACCATTCGAAAGTAAAATACGACATCGCCAAGTGTCGTACGCCTCTAAAATAAGGTACTAAAATAAGGTTTATGTATTGGTTAAAAACTAAGATTGTGAGCTAGCTCTTCTGTCAACTACTCCGAGGAGCAGTTGGAAGGCTTGTAACAGTAAACAGCCGTTGAATCGAAATTCAACGTACATTGCACATAGAGAAGCACATGGAGAATTTGGATATGTTCTTCATCCAGTCTTCAATATTGAAGACCGGCTTGCGTGGCATTGCTTTTCAGATTTTCTTGAATCGTGGGTAATTTCAATCGTGAGCGTTGGAATACCACACTCTTCTCCTTCTCGTAAAAGTTTGATTGGTGGCACAGAATTTTTGTTAGTCGTGTGCGACCAGTATCGCTTAGATAAGAAATTTTTAGTTGGTGTGATATGGTTTGAGGTTCCGAATGTTCATGCGTTGGATCACGTGATTTCTTAAGAGAAAGGAAACTGTACCATTTGTGTGAATTTGCTGTATGGTGTAGGGGCCTTTGCTTCTTGCTTCGAAAGCTCCAGGGATTTGCTTTTCATTTTTCACCATAACTTGATCTCCTACACTGTAATCATGAATCTTCCTGTGGCTGTTCTCTTTCATCGCGTTCTTATCTATCTGAGCCTGGCGTTTGTTTCTGACCATGGCCAAATCTGTAATCACAGGAATTGGTAGGAACATATCTCTGTGGAATACAAGGGCTCCAGGCGTCATTCCAAAGGTCTTGTTGATGGTTGATCTAACTGCAAACTGAGCCGACGCAAAGATGCTGTCAATGATATCAGTCGCTTCCTGGAGAGTCTGTGGAGGATTGGTATTGAGTTCGGTTCTCATTGCAGACTTCATGGTGTCATGGACGCGTTCGAGTACTGCGTTGGATTGTGGGTTTCGGACCGAGCAAACCTTGGCTTTGATTCCTAGGTTGGCAAGATGGAGTTGGAAGTCGTTGCTCATGAAGTTGGTTCCTTGGTCGATAATGCAATTTACTGGTTTTGGGTATCTGGAGAGCCAGCCATTGTCGAGGGCATGGACTGCCATGAGGCCGGTTGGATTTACTTGTGGAGCTCGGATGATCTCGAGGAGGTTGGTGCACATGTCCATGATGGTAAAACCATTGAAGGAGACTGTTCCATGGCCAGGGATCTTGATTTTCCAAGGGCCTACTCCATCGATTGCAATGGTGTCCCAAGGAACATACTGGTGTTCTTTGGTAGGGAGCTGTCCGTGGTTTTGGTGGCTATTCTTGTATCGTTGGCACGTGTCACAAGTCTTGCAGAAGGCATTGATTTGGTCCTTCAGGTTTGGGGCATATACAAATTGGTTGATAGTTCGGTACAATCTTTCTGCGCCGGCATGGCCAAGCACGTGGTGGTAGTATTTGATGGTGGCTTGCACTCTGTTTGGAGGGAGTACAATTTTCTGGCGACCGTTGGAGTCTACAACTTTCAAGTCGGTGCCATTGAAGTTTTCAGTTGTGTACCGGGGATTGGTAGCAATATCAGCATTGGCTGCTTGATCTTGAGCGAGTTGGTCGAAGGCTAAGGGGTACATGGGAATGTCTTCTGGGTAGTTAAGAAACAAATCAGAAAGAGCGAGAAGATCAGAGTCCGTTGAGTTAGTTGCAAGGTCCGAGTCAACCGTTGGATCGGGAGTTGGAGGACCGAAGAACTCCTTCTTCTTCTCCGGAGTATCTTGCTGAAGAAGTGGTAGCCTTGAGAGGGCATCAGCAAGGACGTTGTCTTTGCCTTTGATATACTTGAATACTGGGGAAAATTCTTCCAGGAGCATGCGCCAAGTCATAATTCTGTGGCTGGTAAGCGTTGGTCTGGTTAAGTTGATGTGGTCTGTCCATACGATGATTTCAGCACCCCAAAGAATGGTTCGAAATTCTTTGAAGACTTCTACAATACAGAGCATTTCTTTATCGACCGTTGGGTATTTCCGTTGAGCGGCGTTGAGTTTTCTGGAGAAACAAAGGATAATTTTGCCATCTTGGAGGATGACGGCGCCAAGCTGGTAATCAGAAGCATCAGTATAGACATGGAAGGGCTTGTTGGGATCAGGGAAGGCAAGGAGGATATCATTGGCAATAAGCGATTTGGCTTTGTTGAAAGCTTCAATTAGCTCTGGAGTTGGAGTGATTTTTCCTTTGGCTCTTCCAGAGAGGTCCGTAAGGGGTGCAAGGACCTCTGCGCGTTTGGGGTAGAAGTTTCGATAGAAGTTGATCATCCCAACAAAGGATCGAAGTTGGGTTGTTGTTGAGGGAAAAGCAAGTTTTAGGATGGGAGCAATCTTGTTTGGATTGGGACGGATACCATCGCGCGAGATAATATGACCAAGCCAAGGAGCTTGGGATTGAAACCAGTGGCACTTGGAGGGCTTGACAGAGAAGTTGTGACACTTCAGTAAGGACAGAACAGAAGAGACTGATTTGCAATGGGATTCGAGAGTATCTGAGAAGATACCAATATCGTCGATGTATACTTCAATGTCCTTCAGATGGGAGAGCATCTGTTCCATGCAGCCTTGGGCCCAACTTGGAGAGTTGAGGAAGCCCATTGGCAATCGGAGGAGTCTGAACTTTCCGAATGGAGTAACAAGGACACAAAGCCAGGTGGAGGCCTCATCGAGTTTGAAGGTGTGGAATTGCATACTGACATCGATAAGGGTGACATATTTGAAGCCTCTTCTTCTGTGGAAGATATCTTGGAGCTTTGGGAGTGGATAATGAAGTTTTTTGGTTACTTTGTTGAGTTCCCGGAAGTCACTGATGAGTCGACAGGAGCCATCTGGTTTGGGCACTACAAAGGTTGGCATTCCCCATTCAGTTGCATAGCATCTTTCGAGGATACCAAGTTTTACTTGTCGATCGATTTCTTTCTTCACTGCTTCTTGCTGGTGCAGTGGAATGGAATATGGTTGTTTTACATGATATGGAGTTGCGCCTTGCTGCAGTTCAATGTGGAACGTTTGATTAGGGAAAATACCTAATTCTTTGTCATTCAAGCCTTCGAAAAGTTCTTCATTTTGGAGCAGTATTGGTAACAAGGCTTGTTTCTCTTGGTAGGAGAGATGAGTTTGGTCGGTGACAAGCTTGTGGAGGTCAGTTTTCTCATACTTGGTGGTTCCATCTACATAAGACTGTTGGATTGATTGGGCGGAGTAACTTTCTGCAATTGCATGTGGTTCTGCAGACATGACTTTGTGAAGCAAGGACTTGTTGTCGAAGTAATTTCGCGGGTGGAAGTCCATTGTCTTCTCATACCATTCTATGGTACAAGTCTCGAAGTCCATTTTCATTCCAAGATCTCTCATGGTCTTTCTTCCAATGAGGAGATGGTAGTTGATATTCTGAGAGACGACAAAGCATTTGATTTGTAGGACTTTCATGGAATAGGATAGTTCTGGGAATATGGTGTTCTCCAAGGTTACGTAGTGGTTGCAAGTGGTTTTGCCATTTGTTGTTTGCATTTGAATTGGTTGGTCTAGGAGGTTCTTCTTGATTCCAGAGGGAATTGCTGATTCCACTATAAGATTGTCGGTTGATCCGGAATCGAAGAGGGTTTTCAAGTAGTACTTCCCAAGGGATCCATTGATCGAGTTGCAGACACTTACTGTGGTTGGAGCAAGGTCGATGTCGACGTTGTCCTTGCTAGGAGCAACATCTTGCTTGTTGTTGTCGGAATTGGTCTTTTCAGAGGGAAATCTTTGAAGATCCGTGTTGTAGTATTCTTCATCGATATCCATATCGACATGGAAGAGATCTGGCCAAGGGGTTGCAGGTATGGTTTCTTCTGGTTCATTGATGAAGACACACATGTGTTGTTCGGTTTCCTGATAGTTACTGCCGTGGGAAGAGGTAGTGGATCGATTGCTGTTGTTGGAGTTACTGCGATCATTCACATGCGAGTCGGTGTTGTCTCTGTTGTTGTTATTGGACTGATTGGAATTGGTGCCATACTTGTTGGTGTAGCATTGACCCCAGGTGTGATTGGTACCAGGGTGGATAGGACATGGTGAGTCGTTCGAGATCCTAGTTGATCCTTTGTTGTTGTTGTTGCCTTGGTTGTTGCTGCGTTGATTGTTGTTGTTGTTGTTGCGTTGGTTGTTGTTTCGATTTCGATTATTGCGATTGTTGCCGTTACGGTTGTTACGGTTGTTGCCGTTACGGTTGTTACGGTTGTTGTTGGCATTGTTGTTGCTGTTGTTGTTGTTTTGAGACTGGTTGTCTGATTTCTTGTTCTTGTTTTTATTCTGTACAGATTGGAATCTTTCGAATCTTATCATCATTTCAGAGAGGGAATCTCTATGGGGAGAATGGTGTTGTTGATAGAGGTCTTTCCAGTCCTCTGGCATCGATTCAAAGACTAGATTCTTGAAGTCACTTTGATTGATCTCTGCATTTTGTGGAGGGTGTCCCGGTAGTAATGGGAGAATAACATGGTTGTGGAAGTTGACTTGTGCTACAAATTGGTGTACAGTCATGGAGGTTGTCTTCTTGATATTGGAGAGGAATCTTTTATGATTCTGGTAGGCATCGAGGTTGCTGTTGAACTTAAAGCTGATGAATGCTTCCACTGTCGTCTGGAAGTTGTCCACAGTTCTCTGTGGAACATTGGCTGTTACATAGCTGTTCCACCAGCTACAGTCGGTGTAGTCTCTGAGGAGGTCTAGAAACTTGTCATAGATTCTTGGTCCTGTGGTTAGGTTGAGAGTCTTCTTAGATCTAATGAAGGTGTTGATGGTGAAAAGAATTTGTAATTTGGTTGATCCTGCAGTAATCAAAGGGATTTTGATCTTGGTGACTTCTTGGGAGCCATTGATTTCTTGTGTAATCTTGTACTCAATCTTTTCAATAGTCTCTTGATCAAAGTCATACTTGAAGGGAATGACTGAGTAAGACATACTGGTCGATTTCTTATTGTTACTGGACAATCTTCGGATCGGTTGTTAGTTGTGTATTAGTGGTAATTTGTTCGTGTAGTTGAAGTAGTCTTTACCGGTAGAAAGGGGTCGAAGCGGTTATTCGACTGTTTAAACAGTGTCGTACGCCTCTAAAATAAGGTACTAAAATAAGGTTTATGTATTGGTTAAAAACTAAGATTGTGAGCTAGCTCTTCTGTCAACTACTCCGAGGAGCAGTTGGAAGGCTTGTAACAGTAAACAGCCGTTGAATCGAAATTCAACGTACATTGCACATAGAGAAGCACATGGAGAATTTGGATATGTTCTTCATCCAGTCTTCAATATTGAAGACCGGCTTGCGTGGCATTGCTTTTCAGATTTTCTTGAATCGTGGGTAATTTCAATCGTGAGCGTTGGAATACCACACCAAGTTCCGTCGTGACTGAGGAAGCGTGACAGAAAGAGTGCCCTTCATTTCAATCCTTCATCCATCCGGAAGAACAGATGACAGACAACAACTTTTTTTCACTCTTGTTTTCACACGGACGGAAGTGACCAGAAACATCTCGAAACACGGAAAATACAACCGGTATTGTACGATGAACTCGTAGACAATACAGCACAGCTGTAGCACTGTTGACTAAGATTACCACCTCGGGCCGTCGAAATTCATTAGACGGATGAGTATTACTTTTACGGTGGACTCACTATCAACGAGACTATACCCGTATCATAGCAGCGACATCTTCGACTTTCCTTTGGATGTTTCAAAGCTTTCGTGCGTAATACCAAGAAGGACCAGAACACAACACAAACCTATATTCAGACGACTGTATTATCCGACAACAAGTAGTGCATAAAGTCAAGGCGCCAAGGTACAGAACAAAAGCAAACCATTATTTACTTCGTACTTCTATTTGATAAGCACTTGTACTCGTGACAATGGCCAAGTCGTCGCCGTCCAAGTCGGGACCTTTGTCGTTGTCGTCGCCGTCTCCGAGAGGGAAGAAGCGCCCGCGCCAATCCGGGATCGAAATACCACCGTCGCGGTCTGCTGTGCCCTTGAACGACAAACCACTCCCCGGTCCTAAAACTACGGAGCAGCAGACACAGAGCGTCCCTCATCCACGCCTCCGTCCGCAAAAGATAATCGTTCTCGGTGCCGGTGTCTCCGGTCTGGCGTGTTCCCGGGAGCTGAAACAGCGTGGCTACGAAGTGTTGGTGGTGGAAGCGAGATCCAGGGTCGGTGGTCGTTTGAAGGGAGAAACATTGGAGCTGGGGGCGGACTATCCTACCACACTGCCAAAGACATCATCATCATCATCCGCATCCGCATCTACGTCCACGAAAAAACAGGAGCGAGGTACAGGAGCAACAAAGCATAAAAAGTCGAGGGGAAGCAACGGCCACGGCAACAACAACAACAACAACAACAACAGTGATACTGGCGTAACAAACAATGGCGACACTATTGCTACGACGCGGCAACATCCAGTCGACGTGGGTGGAGCACTGATTCACGGCATCGAAAACAATCCGATATACCAAATCACGTCCCAAATGGGCGTCCCGATTCATCCCGTTTCGTCGTATTGTTTGCTTATGGACGAGAATGGATGGCCCTTTGATCCAAAGCTGGACGAACGAACGAGCAACTTTTTCAACGAATGCCTCGACGTGACCTTTGCGCTTGCCGAAAAAGATCGCGGGAGCAAGGACAGTTTTGGGAGTCTCTTTGAAAAGGTCTGTCGTGCAAAGAGTGGGAACGCGAATTCCAATTCGAATGCGAATGCAAATGCGAATGCAAATGCGAATGCAAATGCGGATGCAAATGCAAATGCAAATGACATTATCGCTACTGCCAGCAGCGACAAACACTCCGCGGGGAGCGAGAATGGCAAGCGAAGTTTGATAGACAGCAAAAGCAAAGGCAACAACACCACCGCCACCACCACCACCAACAACAACAACTGGGAAACCCCTCTCCTCAAGTGGCACCGAGCCAACCTCGAGCTTCCCAGCGGAGCCAGCTTTTACAATCTCGGACACACCTGGAACGAAGACGAACCCTACGGCTTCGATGGGGTTCACGCTGCGGTAGAACCGAGCTGGAATCTAGTAATGGAACAACTCGCAGAGGGACTCGACGTTATAGGGAATTCTCCCGTTACCGATATTCGGATTGTCCTGCCGAATGGGACGACGCCTCTGAAACTTCCGGAAACCACTGCAGCAACAACAGAGGAGAAACCAACGATTTTTGGCGAACACGCGCATCGCAACGGTACGAACACTGCCTCCAATCTTACAGACAATACCAAGGTGGTGGAAGATCCATTGGGGACATACTCTACATACCAAGAAAAGACAGAATCTGTAGACCAAGAAAAGAAAGACGGGACCAACGAGATGGTAACGACAGAAAAACAACAACCAGGACGACGTCAACAGCAACAACCACAACCACAACCACGACCACACACACAACCACAACCACAACCTGCCCCGTCAACAATAGTCAAGAGAAGGACGAGAAAGAAAGCAAAGGATTTCTTTGATCCGAACATCCCTACAAGACGCTTGTCCCGACGCCAGCGCAACATTGATGTGAATGTGAGGCGCTCTTCAAGGTCCACAAAGGGCGTTATTACACGCCTCGAGTTTGATCACGATGGGGACGAGGGACGACGCCGAAAACGTACAAAGACGAAAATTGAAAATAGCACGGACGACGCAGAAACAGAGACTGCGAGAACTGACGGCAGTGCACTAACGATAAAGGTAGAAGAAGAAAAAGTTCACTACGAACCATCATCGACGGTGCAAATCACCCTGCGAGATGGGACCGTCCTCGAGGCAGACGCCCTCGTCTGCACCCTGCCGCTAGGAGTCCTCAAGTTACCACAGAATGATCCATGCCACGTGCACTTCCTTCCATCTTTGGATCCTAAGAAGAAGGAGGCCATCCAAAACTTGGGCTGTGGGCTATTAAACAAGTGCGCCATATCCTTCGAGAATGTCTTTTGGCAAGATTCGGACTTTTTGGGGCTGGCACATTCGCACTATTCTTACTTAGTATTGAATGCGACCAAATACACCCAAAAACCCATTTTGATTTTCATGTATGGTGGAGACTTTGCGAAGGACGTGGAGGATTGGACGGATCAGGAAATTGTGCAAGACTGCCTGGAGGTCCTCAAAAAGATTTGTGTGGGAAGCAGAGAAATCCCAGCCCCTGTCGACTACTGCATCACGAGGTGGGGAAAGGAGGAATTCTCGCGAATGGCTTTTACTTGCATTCCTCCTGGGGTCGATGGGGCTGCCGCTCTGAGGGCCATCGGCCAGCCGATCTGCGATCCAATCGTCCCTCAAAAACCGATGATTATGTTTGCCGGTGAGCATACAACACCCTACCATCCATCGACGATGCACGGGGCCTTTCTGAGCGGAATCCGAGAGGCCTACCGGTTTGATTTGTTTATGGAACCAGTTCTGAACAATCAAATGAAATTTGACGACCAAATCCACGTATACAAGCATTCCTTTCCAATGAAACGAGTCTACAAGAAAAGTCCGGCGGCGAAGAAAAGAAAGTCTAAGGCAGCGTCGACAGCCGCATCGGCAGCCGCAGAAAGCAAGGAGGGTGTTTCGTCCTCTTTGGGGTTGACGGATCCAACTGATGCTGCTACTGCTGATGCTGCTGATGCCGATGCTGTCACCACCTTTCCCCATTCAAACAATAACATGCACTCTCGGAGACGTGGATTGAGTGGTATGACCCTCCGGAGTCGTCAAGAAGTCATTTCAACCAAAACGGAAAATACTGCCGCTGCAACAACGGTTTCGCGTAAATCTCGTCAATCTGTTGGAACCCTGGATTCTACTACTCCAGAAATTCCTAAGGCTGCCACTCGTCGCAGTCAACGATCTCTTGGTTCTGTTCGCAAATCGATTCAAAATATGGCTACTTCTAAGAGCAGATCCAAAAAGAGAACGGACGACGATCACTCACTACTCGATGAGCACAAATTAGCGGAGAAGTTGAAGTCGGAGAAAAAGAAGAAGGTAGACCAGCAAGAGGATCGAACTCTACTTCGTGCACTAGAAAGCTATGGGGGAGACTGCTACTCATTGTTGCAATCCCACGTCCTTCCTGTCTTTGGTTCGACAAGGAAGCGCAGCGCGAAGCAGATCATTGAAAAATGGCGACACTGGGAATCGCTGCCGGCTTCCGTGCTCTCTTCAACCGCGAGCAAGGGCACCAGCACTGGCCGGCAGCAAATGAAAGGGTCGCCACAGATCAACCTCGTGGAATCCTGGCGCGCAAAGTACATCGTGAGGGACGATTGGGACACACATTTCGCGAGAATTGCTGCAGATGCTGCTACCGAAGCAGCTTCGTCGGAAGCTGCACCCGATGAATCCGGAACTGTGCGCAGATCCCACCGTGGTGCGAAACCTACGATCTTTTTTGGTTGCGAGTAGAGTTAAGAATGAGAAATAGAACCGTAAAATAGTTTGGTGATAAGGCGTTGGAAATTGTTTTCCTAACCAGAAGTATTGAAAGAATACTCCCACTTCTACAATTCTACTCTACTCTACTTTTCGTTTTTTGGCTGCCTCTCATTTGATTAATGAAATCGATCTGCCCTCAACAGCACGCTGTAGATTTGTATGGTTTCTTTTTCGACCTCTTCTGACACGCACCCTCATCTGCTTTCCCCTTTTTCGATTACAGCTTTGGGCGCTTTTGGTCTAATTCAACGAATACGATAGCAAGTTTTCGTTGCAGCCATGTCTCGATTGGAAAAATGCTTCAATGCTATTTTCAAATCATTATTATTGACAACCTCGAGTACCATTCCTTTCGTAGGAGTTGAGAGTCTTGTTGTCAAAAACTTCAATAGACCTCAATATCTTCTCCCTCTTACCCAGTCCTACACTATTTGCTAGACATTTTCATCTTCGGCCCCCTTGAGATAGTCTTGGCGACAGCTGGGGCATGACTTTTTCCTCATGAGCCTTGACACAAAATTCAAGAACGGCGAGGTACGCATGGCAATGGAAGAAGAGAGAGAGAGATAGGCATGAGCAGCGTTAGATAGTAACCAAAGCCGCACGGCGAGCAGTCTATTAGGCAGATAACTTTCTTACCAGTCCAAGATGCAATCCTCGTGGAATGTGTGGCTACAACTTAAATTTGGAGACCACGCAACCTCATCACCAACTTCGAACTCCAAGAGACAAATGTCACACATCGTTCCACGATCTCGTACGTCCTCGTCAAGACCACAATAGTAGCCCGACTCTTCAGGACCATGACCGATCGATATCTTCTCTGTACTTGGATAGTTATCATCTTTATCCTTGATATTATTAGAATTGACACTTTCTGCCGTATCGCGATTCGAAGACATATTGCTTCTTGTGCCAGAAATGTTGACCGTTTCGATGGTACTTGTTCCAGAGGTGGAAGTTTCTCGTCTATTGCTTTCGTTCTCATCACGTTCTAACTGGGTTTCAGTATGGGTCGATGGAATAGTCTGTCGAAGGCTCCTACTCCCAATCTGATTCTCTGCCGCGCGTTGAAGATTGTTGATGTACAAGGAGTCAAAATCATTGTCACCGTCATCACTGCTCTGAGTGCGGTAAGCATGAACACCGATTTCCAAATCAACACCACTTCCGGTTTCTTGTTCTGTATCCGCTGACTCATTCTTTTTCACGTCGCTATCTCGTTTGACATTCGCCTTGAGAGGCTCGGAGAAATGGAAAGATTTTCTTTCCGTCGTTATATGAAATGGAAACGGATGACGGCGTGAATAGTGGGCATGAAACAAGCCGCCATGATTCGTTCCCCCTTCTTTGGCAACCGTTTTAGACTTGGGCTCGGCTTGGAGTCTATCCTGGACATCTTCGTCGCTGCCACCATCAATAACACCGTCGTCCTTCTTCGTCGAAGAGCACGAAAGATCTTCAACTCTCAAAAGACGTCGAACGATCAACCTGGATTGCAGCAGCTCTCGATTGGCTCGGGCGCGATCACTGGCATTTACGACGTAATTGACCCCTTCTTCTCCGAACCAGTGATTTGGATGTTGGTTGTCCATTTCCTCTCCACGGAACATGGCGCGCAGCATCGAGGGCAGAGACTCCGGAGTATCGGTGCACGAGTAGTACACGCAAAAGCCAATTGTCATGCATACCAACGAGGGCACGACGCAAAAGGTAACGAGGATTATTATGCTTGCCAAAGATATGATGAGCACAAAGAAGAATTGTACCGAGGAGACGAGTCTGCGATACCACCGAACACAAATTCGAACCAGTCGAGTTCGCCGTCTTCGTGGCGATGGCACAGTTGTAGATGCATCGGCTAAAGTCAAGTCAGAGATCGTTCTCTGTTCGTGGCTATGGTCATCATTCGTATCTTCTTCTGTTGTCAAACGGTCACGAGCATCGTTGTTAGATGCAGCATTGTCGGGGAAAGGATTGGTTGATGCCACGGACAAGGAGGGAGTTCTTTCAGCTGTACCGGGGATTTCTATTGAGGCAGCGGCGTCAGGGGCGGCAACAGTAACCTGTAGTTCGACCTCGCTGGTTCCTACCACAGCGGATCGGGAATTTTCTTCGTCGTCCATGTTTTTTCAAAGCAGTCGAGGGAAAAGCCGAATGCTTCAGAAAGAAAAAAGAATAGGTCCGTGAGATGGGGTCAAATCTAAATTACGTCGACAATTCGACTTGATCAATAGCGTCCATTGTAATGCTCATCTCTTCAACTTTGATTCGTATTTAGATTTAAGATCTACCGTACGAGTACGAGTACTACTCGTACCGTATGTGTGAGCCTTCTTATTTACACTCTTGGAAGCTCTTTTTGTGTTTCTAATTGATCAATTTTTAACGCTCATAAACCGATCGAAAGAGAAGTATGGTACAAGTACAAACCGTACGAATGTTTAGGTAGTACCTAGTATGCACTCTCAACTCGGCCCTGTCATTCCCGTTGGGAAAGAAGAGGCTAAGATTACATGCACGGTGTTCCCCGCATGGTAATTACGTACAAGTACGTACGTAAGATTACGCTCGAAGTACTCCGTTGTTCGCAGTTGTTTCTACGGTACTGGTAAATCCCTGTCGAGTTCAAAATGTCTTCCGAATTGTTTTTTTCGGTACACGAACTCAAACACGTTTTTCCAACAGTAATTTTTCGTTGTCAAAAATAGAAGTATTGAATGATAATATTCGGTACCCGTAGAATTGCTACTTTTCAGAATAGTACTTTGGTTCCTAATCGTAAGTTTACGGAAAAGATACTCTCGAGATCTTGGGCATGAAAGAACTCTGTTCCGTTCTTCTTTTTGCGATGAGCTTCTTTGACATTCACCTTGTCACGCTTTGCGCAGTCTTGCATTCTGTAATATTATAATCTACGAGTTGCTCCGCCGCCCAGTGTAGTAAAAGAGTAATACAAATTGGATTACAAAAAGTAATCATGTAATCCACTTTACCCAGTAGAACTCAGCAGTACTGGAAAACAATTATGGGCACAAGAGCGAGTGGGTAAAGTGGATTACATGATTACTTTTTGTAATCCAATTTGCATTACTCTTTTACTACACCTGCTGTTTTCCACCGAGGTCGAGGTCAAAGCTGAAGGCTGAGACCAAAACCGAGGTGGAACACAGTTAGTAACACTCCTCAGGAGATCAGCACTGAGAGCTTGCTCGAAGTGGAGACCGAACAAGGAGGAGTGTTACAGCCATCAGCAGAGCATCTCATAGATTATTTGTGTACAGATTGGATTACTTTTTTTAGCAAGCCCTTAAGTAGGTGCGAAGCGTTGATTTCTACTCTCTTAGTATCAAGCTCGGTGGATTACAGAATTGGATTACTAATCCGGTGAGGTGCTAATGAGTGATTCCCACCAAACGAAAGTGAATAGAATGAAAAGTTAATAAAAAGTATTCGGAAGTGAATAGAATGAATACGTTTTTATGGACGAATACTTTTATTAACTGACAAATTTGGAACTTGGAATCCCTGAAGAAGAAGAAACAGTGACTGTATGTTTAATCACTACCCACGCCACCTACCCCCCTATTTTGGCAAGCAAGGGTGGCCAGGGAGGTTACATAGTTTATTCAATGGGCCTTTTGTTTGATCGTGGTGATATATGGAATAAATGAGGCCCATTCCAAACCGGCATTGCTTTTCATGATCTCCATAAGTAGTTTCCTCACAGGCAATTATGTTTATTCTTTTCAATACACATGGGGGCTTTAATTGTTTACTTATTGATTTGTTTTTAATGACATCTTCGCTCGTACCTTTTAACCTGTTTATTCATGGTGTTGAGTGGAACCGTTTTTGCCATTTAACGACAACAACAAAAAGCATGCCTGGCAACAGAGGTGCAAGAGGTGCAATGTTTGATTTTAAGATTCCTTTGAAATCTATTCAGTGTTAGCTAACTGAATAAAAACTGTCAGTCGGATGCACATCGACTGACAAATTTTATACAGAAGTGAATAAATCTATATAGAAAACACATACTACTTTTTATGTGTTTTTCTATTAATTTTATTACTTTTCGTTTGGTGGGAATCACATCATTGAGTGATTCCCACCAATGATAAAGTAGTAATAAAAGACCAAAGTAATAAAAAAATATTCGGGAGTGAATAGATTGAATAGATTTTTGGCGCACCCAACGAATGAATAGATTTTATTAACTTTGCACACCAAGTGGATTTGGAATTCGGAATCCCTAAGTACAAAACAGTACTAACTGTCTGTTTAATCACTACCCGCGCCACCAAGCATGCCCGGCAAAAGAGGTGCAAAGAGGTGCACACATGATTGATTCGTGTTGATTTTTCGATTTTAGTGATTCCGTTCGGGTTTATTCTGTTTTTTTTCAGTTAATAAAGTTTTGAAAGTAGGGACAGTCTCGACTGCCAAATTATATTCAATAGTTAAGAAATCTATGCACTATGTGAATAGATTTATTACTTCGGTCGTGAACTTTTATTACTTTATCATTCTTGGTGGGAATCACTCAATTAATTCATTAAAAATTAACTAATGTTTCTTAGTACGAGCTCCTCGAGTTTTTGTGTAATAATTACTCCGTACTTCGTATTTAATAATTCAGGTGGCCAAATTATGCAATATAATCTACGAGTTGCTCGGCCGCGCGGTGTAATAAACTAGTAATCCAAACAACGAGCTCTCGTGCCCATAATTGTTTTCCAGTACTGAGTTCTACTGGAATAAAATGGATTACATGATTACTGTTGTAATCCAATTTTGGATTACTAGTTTATTACACCTGTGTTCCACCGAGGTCAAGGTCGAAGCCGAAGGCTGAGACCAAGACTGAGGTGGAACATAGTTAGTAACACTCCTGAGCCCGACACTGAGAGCTTGCTCAAAGTGGAGACCAAAGGAGTGTTACTAATTCAGCCGGTGGCAAGAGCACACTCGTAGATTATTTACGTAATCCATGAGTACAACCGATTTTCCATGTAATTTGACCAAATGGATTGCTGAATTATTACACCAAAAAATGAGAGGAGCTCGCTCACAGCAACCAAACTACAAGCACTGCCAGCTACGATCTAGGGAATGGTGTGTTCTCGTTCCGGCGTCGGAACTACTACAAGCACTGCCTGCTAGATCTAGGGAATGGTGTATTGGGGCTTGGAAGATTTTCTAATAAGCTTGGAAGTGTTGCTTCTTGATGAGGCTGCTGCTTCTTTTATCAATTTTCCAGTGGGATCAAGATAAAGTTCAAATTTTTGGCGGCCTATGTAAATTTCTGTTTTTGATGACAACTTACTTGGAAAATACTTAGTAAATATTGTTTTTTATTACGTCTTTTCTATGTCATTTATTTTTACATTTATGGTTCCCATTTATTTTCTATTTTGAAGACAAAGAAGCAGTCAACGCATCAAAAAAACTCTCCAAAAAAACCAACTAACGAAATCACTCCGCTGAAACAACACATACCATAATCCATACAACAGCAACAGCAACAGCAACAGCAACAACGATGGGGATGATGATCATGCTTACACTGCTCTTCTGGTCTAGTACTACTACTACATGATGGAGCATCTATCACGTTCCATCTGTCGGTGAACCTGGTCCAACTCGTTCTGCTTTGCATTCAGCTCAATCTGTTTCAATCATTTTTCATTTTCTAGCTTGGTGTGAAGGAGAGAAATTTTGTTGTTGTTATCTGGTTCCATCCGGTATTAAATTCCTTTCGTACATATGTAAGGGAACCACAAGCCAGTACTTAAACTTACGTAGATTCCTATGTAATTTACAGTACTACAGCTGGAAGTGGTACGATACTGAGTGAGCTTGTAGCTATCTTCGACTTCCTTCTTTGCTATTGCAATCGCAACTTCCTTCGATGCTCGGTATTTGGCCTCGGCTTCCTTGAGATGTTGTTGTTGTTGTTGTTGCTGTTGTTGTTGTTGTTGATGCCGGAATTTTTTTACAATCGTATCCCTCTCCTCCTTTAGTTCTATTAAATTCCTTTCGTACGTATGGGGACCACAGGCCGGTACTTGAACCTACGTAGATTTCTACGTAATTTACAGTACTACAGCTGGAGTGGTACGATAATACCGACGAGTCATATGCACCTATGTAAGCAAGATTGGAGAATCTCTGTAAGCAGGATCGAGTCATATGCACCTCTGTAAGCAGGATTGGAATATTCTTCGCGAAGTCCGAATGACCGGGAAGGCCCATTTCCTTTCTGTTTTCACGACCAAAGTTCGATACTTAAGATCAGAAGCAAGGTTCTTTCACGATCAAATTGGAATGTTCGATGACTGCATCCAGCTCATATCTTATGGAAAATGACCGGTAAGGCCCATTTCTTTTCTGTTTTCACGATCGAAGTTCAATACTTAAGATCGGAAGCAAGATTCCTTTTGTTTTCATGACCAAAACAAAGTGAATTGCCTGGTTCCGGTATAGCCATTTTGATACTCCCAATCATGTGTTTCGATACTCATGATCAAAAGGGAGGTTCGAAGAAGCTTCTTGTAACAGCTGTTTCGATGATCACGATTAGAAGGAAGCTTCTCATGATAGCATGTGATTCTACAGTGCTGTACGAATAGCGGTGTACTGTATTCATCACTGCACTAAAAGAGATATCATGCTCTCCAGCAAGATTACTCTCTTATCTCATACTTTTAACATTCAACTGATTTATATCCCAAAATTCACACTAGTTGCTATCAACTACTTGTAATCTACATACTAAGGTCTGTCTCGCTGCAATCTGAATAAGTCACAGCAAGAGGAGATCTGGCGTTTCCCTAGTCCCGCCTGTAGTCCGATTATCCGTTGCCGAAAGTATCCAAACACAATTGTCACGCGTAGAGTACAACCGTTCGTCTACTAACACACTAACGCAGCGTTGCTGTTCGTCAGAAGCCTTTGAATCAGACTCTCAACGAATCGGATTCAGAAGGAAAATAATAAGTTCCAGGACTTGTTTCGACAAGTTCTCCACATCATTGGTCAGCTGTTTGTTTCTGTATTCCTCGTAGTCTTCGATCTTGGTCCTTTGTTTCTTGTTTGTTTTCCGGAGATCCTTGGTGTCTTTTTTGCATTTTTCAACTTGCTGTTTTAGGAACTCTTTAGAGGGAGAAGGTTTTGCGAGGCCCAGGCTGACTCGCGGTCGAGGTGCCGGGGGGTTTGGGGTGTTCTCTTTGTCTTCTGCAATTGTATCGTTCGCGGACAGTCACTTTGCTAGGAGCAGGTGTTGGGTTTTTGTTGTTGCAAACCGGTGTTGGAAGATTTTTTTTTGTCTAACACAATCACCTCTTTCTTTGGTTGATGCAGACTAGCACTCAGGACGCCCTGGACAGTAGCCTGTGACTTAGAGTTCTGGTGAATGTATGGGTGAGATGACTTAGGCACTCTTGTGTCTTAGATGATTCATTCGAACCTTCTCTGGAACAGCCAAGTCGGAAGCTAGGATAGTACAGCATCGATGCCGATTGTCATGTGGTGTGTACTTCTCCCAATCCTTGAAGTCAGCTACTTCTGCAAACTCTTTCACCCATTTTCTAAGACTGTCTTGTCCCACTGGACTCCTTGGCTTGAAGTAATACACAGATCCCTTCTTACGACCATTGTTGATATGACAAAAGAATCTTGATTGATCCGGTTTACATCTTTCTCTGTAGAAGGAGATCAACTTGATTACACAAAATGGGTTGCTTGTATCCTCAACAACCATCAGGAATTGCTTAGTCACTAGCGGATTGTCGAGTGACAGTTTGTGTGCTTTGTCAAATCCACCTCCCGGTGCAACAATAGCATACTTGAGACCTTTCATGTGTCCCCATCCAAAAGAACCCAACCTAATCCATGCCCACGAGAGAGAGGTTAGCTCAGTTCCTCCCCTTATTCCAAATTGCCAACCAAGTTCCATAGTTAGTAGCTTGAGCAGATCATGCATGTCATCGAATGGCTTGTAGATACCATCAGTTACAACCTTGGCAAACTTCTCATCAACAAACTCATCGAACTCGGCCTTGGTTCTCTTAGTTCCAATTGTTGGATCTGCTTCCCTTTTGTTATTCCAATCTTTCTGCAATACCCCTTTGAATCCCACTTGAAAATTGAAATCAGCCGCAGCAAATTGAACATCCCTAGCATGAAAGGCTGTGAAGAGTTATCGAACATACACTCCATGAGTAGTAGTATTCAAGGGCTTACCATCCTTGGCATTAGCAATTCTTGTTGTCCAGATTTTCAATGCTTGATCTAGGATAGTCCTCTTGTGCATGTTTGGTGGACCGCTTATGTTGTAGTAAAAGAGATAATCCACCTCTAGATGGTTCTTCATCCTCACTTCTTTAGTGAACATCTCATGTAGTACTGCATCTCCTGGGTTATTTCTTGTAGGATCTGTTGCTTCTCGGACAATTTTATGGAATCGATTGTGTGTGCTGTTCTTCATTTTTGAATACTTTCTGGTGATTGTTTCAGCCAAGGCATACTCTTCTCCCTTCTCCCCAAAGGTGTTGAAGTGATTTGCATTGTTGTAGATCTTCTCTGTATACTCTTGGGCACTAGCGGTCATGTCAAAGTTGTTGGTTGTTGCTGTTGCTGTTGGTTGTTCTGTCGTTGTCGTTGTTGTTGTTCTTGTTTGTGCTTCTTTTCTTCCTCTTCTTCTATATGGGTTTCGAAGTATTGATCTAGATGGCTCGATCGATACTCTCGCTGGTCTAGTTGGTGGCTCATCGAGTGCAAGATCGATTGTTTTGTCGTCGGTTGTTGTTGTTGATGTTGATGTTGGTTGTTGTTCTGTCATTGTTTCTTCTGTTATTTCTTCTATCATGTTTTCGTTGTCGTCGTTGTCATTGCTACCAGCCGCTGCTTCATCTATTACAAGTGGAAGTTCCTTGTCTCCATCCATAATTAATTCATAACCTACTCTCCTCATTGCAACCTCCATTCGAGCTGTCATCTGTGCTCTCTGGTCCTCAGGTTTGATCATATCAAGTAATCCAAGAGCTGCTTCCTGGGTCAGCAGCCCCCGACTTTGGGATGGCAGCGTAAAGTCCCATTTATACTTCTCGGCCAAATCTGCAAACGATAGATTGCTGTCGGCTTGAGAGTTAGTACTACTACTAGTAGGAGGTATATTCATCAATCACTTATTCAATCTCCTGTCAAGGAGTAAAGGTGTTGCTGTTGTTGAGGATAGCTGCTTCTCAGAAAAACTCGATTTTCAACTGAAATGTGAGTGTCTCCTGCCAAAAGAAGAATCTGTAATCTGCGTTGAAACTGTCCAGAAAAGCTCAACGATCATTTCTACTGTCTTAGTACCGAGCTCGCTGGATTACAAAATTGGATTACTTGTTTTAGCGAGCTCTTAAGTAGATGAGGAGAAGCGTTGACTTCTACTGTCTTAGTACCAAGCTCGGTGGATTACAACATTGGATTACTTTTTTTAGGGCCTGCTGGTGTAATCCGGTGAGGTGCTAATGAATTGATTAAAAATTGACTAATGTTTCTTAGTACGAACTCCTCGAGTTTTGGCGTAATAATTTAGTAATCCATTTGGTCAAATTACATGGAAAATCGGTCGTACTCGTGGATTACCGGTACGGTACATGGAAAATCTGTTGAGAAACAGCGCGCGCATAAATAGGTCGTACTGATGGATTATCTTTCTTCGAAAAGGGTTCTACGGTAAGAATCGCATCATTTTTTCAGGTTTTCCAGTTTTTCATCAAAAATTGCTTTTTGTTGAGAAACAAAAGGGTCAAGGAAGCACAACAATATCTTGATTTGTCCCTTCTCATCCAAGCAATTTCTCGTTATGACACGGAGTGAAGATGTTCATGCAAGTCTATCACTATAATATTTCGTGAAAAGGAAAGTAACAAAAATGAACCGATATGTTTTGAGAGACCGCATCGGGCAAGGGACCTTTGGAATCGTTTTTCGAGCGACAAAGAAGGAAGAAGCAGAATGCGGCAAGGTGAGAAAAAGGTCAACACGATGATGAATGAAAATAAAATTAACTTCTGTAAAAGGATTTTCGGGCTTCACTTAATATTCGCGAAAAAACGTATTTTAGTTCTATGCCGTTAAGAAATTGAAACAGACCTTTTTGTCGTGGAAGGACGTGGTTGCCGAGCGCGAGTTCAAAGCCATCGAAGCGTTCATGGGAAGGAGGGCAAAGAAGAGGAACACAACTTGTGGAATCGAAGAGAAGGAAAATATAGTTGATCTCTACCACGGAGACAATGATAGGGATTATTTGGTTCGTGTGTTCGAGGTTCTTCGGGAACGGGATTCTAGTCTATATTTCGTAATGGAGTACATGAAGGACCGAGACCTCCAAGCCTACATTGCCGCCAAATTCAAATTCAAATCTGGATTGACTGTGAATTCGAGTCAAACATCAACAAATAGCCATTTATTCAACGAATCAGAAACACGATCCATTCTTTATCAAGTTTTTCGTGGTCTTCGCCACATCCATTCCTTGGGGTACATCCACCGCGACATCAAACCAGAAAACGTATTGCTACACGGAAGAATAGCCAAGCTGGCGGACTTTTCATTGGCCCGACCATTCGGCTTACACAATAAATATCAACAAGACCCGCGAAATTCAAGCAATACAGGCAAGGATGCTACCGATTTTAGAGAGGGGATTCCCACGACATGCAAAATGACAAATTATATCGGAACAAGATGGTATCGAGCTCCCGAACTCCTTCTCAAAACCGGCATTGATCACGGTGGTAGCAACACTGGTGGTGGATACCATTGCGTTTTTTACACCGAAGCAATCGATATGTTCGCCATGGGTTGCGTTGCAGCCGAATTGTATCGGTGCCAACCGCTTTTTCAAGGCAAAGACGAGAAAGAGCAATTGCAGCTTATTGAAAATCTGCTTCTCGTCAACCCACCCTCTTCTCCATCGCGGACATCATTTCTAGGTTCAGATATATTCGATAGTAATGGTTTCTTTGACAACGACTGCAAAGAAGAAGAAGGAAACATTGCAGTAACCGGACATCGGCTGGCAACCAAGATAGAAACAACGGACCCTCAAACGGTTCATTTCATTCATTGTCTTCTGCGTCTTCGTCCGGAACGACGGATCAATACATGGGAGGTCCTTCTTCTAGACTACTTTCAAAGAGAGCGCATGTCGATCAGAGATAAACCATTTGAACAAGACAACATTCCTAATGTTACTAGGATAAGGAGATTTTCCAACCCCACGACACCACGTTCAACAGAGGCATTTCCGCCAACAAATCCTAACATACACTCCCCGGGAGTTCTCTGTAATACTATTGACGCAGCAAAGCATAAGAACCATTCGCTTCCGGTACTTTCCTCGGTGAGAATCACCCCCACGACAGCGACATCGATTGGTGGTTTGAACGTAAATTCCCTGGCTGACAACAATGTCGCTCAAAACAACGAAGTGAAGTGGGGCGATATACGGTTCGAAGACAAAACGGTTCGGAACACAAAGGAATCATCTCGAACGATTCATACGCGAAAGAGACAGAAACTTTGCCCATCACAGATATTCAAAATTGACTAATGCATTGATTAGTACCAGTACTTAGAAGGGTGGGATTAATGTGATTCTGACACATGAAAGTTTACATTCTAAAGAAAGATGGTGTCCACCTACTATCGTGTGTCGCATGAAAAAACAGAAATTACTCGCGATTATAAGGATCTATTTCTTTAGGATGTCTACTTCTCGATGTCATCCTTTATCATGGTCTCAAGTTAGTAGTAGAACATCTCTTTCTTCGGCCTAGAGCTTATGTAAATACTCATCGATTGGCAACGCAGAAAGCTTTCAAGTATAAGATCAAAGTCGTCCAAATTCAAAGCAAGTGCGCCTGAATCTGATGGCTGTCGAGTGAACAAGGGTCTTGACGCCTTCTTGGCTCTGTGGTTCTTCAACTCGAAGAATTTATCTTCGTCGAACAATACCGTTGGTTCCACTGAAGAACCGTACGTTGGAGTCATTTCCTCGATCCAATAACAGCATGAAACTGATCCTTCGAGCATTTCGTCAATGAAAGAACTCGCGGATAGTCGAAGCTCATCTAACCTCCCCGTTACAGATTCCTCGTCGTTGTGTATCTTTCCTGGAGTGGAAGTGCACAAAGATGGTTCGTCGCAGATCCAAGACTCGGCGCGCAAGCTATTTCCAAATACTGTACCGAGACCTTGTGCCAGATAAAGCACTTGAGAACGAAGGGCTCTTGCAGTAGCTTGAACATCAGCAGTTCCGCGACACATCTCGTTGTCTCTCCCGAAATCTGGCGCCAAGATTACTCGACCCACGTCCAAGTCGACCAGAGTCACGTCTCGAGGAAGATTTCCAAGCAGATCCATACTATCTGCATCTTCCGATGGAACTCCAAGGATGAATGGTGCAGGATATTGAATCAAGTCATTTGCAAGAGCACCAGGTACCATAGGAACTAGCAAATGACTCCATTTCAGAGGACGAAGCAAGGTTGCTAGGCCTACAGAGGAAGCATGCAAGATACTTCGTCTTCCCGAGGAAAAAATTATCTTCTGCTCCAAGAGGGCAGTTACGAAGAGCAGTGCTAGAGATGTAGGTGGCAAGCAATCAGTAAGCTGTCTTAGTGCATGCGCTTCAAACATCGATTCTTGTTCGGCAAGTGGGCGGTCAACCCAAGGCTCAGACGCTACTTGCAAGTAAGGTCCGAGAAGGTCCTTCAGAACCGATACTTCATGATCTTGATAAGAACAAGCTCCAAGTATTTCGATGAGAGCGCTACATGTCGTTGACGATTTTGCTTCGTCTAGCGATTGTCCAGGACGCCTCGAATAATCGAAGAAAAGTCTCGACAAAGCATTTCGCATAGCAAAAATCACATTCCTGCGACTGACAAGTGCGATCCCGATGGAGATGGGTTTCGAATGATCTCGATATTCTTCTTCTTCAACTCGTTCGATCCATGTTTTTTCTTGTAAATGTTGTTCGTAAACAGGAACCTCGGACGAAATTTTGACCTTGCGTACGTATTTCGCGCTCCCCTCTGTCGTGTCCTCTTCAAATGAAATTGGAGAATTCCAATCCTTCTCATTTACCTCAGACTTTTCTTCGTCCTTCACAAGCTTCGTCGTGATACCTGCGTGCTCGTTCCCTTGCGACGATATGCGCTGAAAACAAAGCGAAACCCCGTATAGAGCAGATTCGGTGGCATCACCAGAGGAACTTGAGTCAGCGTTAGGAATATTGAACGTTACCAGAGAAACCTCCCATCCGTCAACGGTGACACGTCCTGAATCGACTAGGGATTGAAATGGTTTCGGTTTGCTAGGCGGAACGAAAGCGTAACTCTCAAACGTAGCCGGAAGGACTTGCTCGGGTCGAAAATCGTCGTAGTCAGAATGATCACGGTCCAATGCTACTGGTAGACAGGTATAGCGTCGGATATCAGGCGAATCTAATCCAGGAACCGGCATTTGAGATGTCAAGTCGGTTCCTACTGATGAACCGAATATCACGGCCCAGTCTGCATTATGATAACTGCGCTCCTCTACTTTCTTTGGCGTGACTTGATAGGGCTTGTGGGACGATACACCGCTTGGTAACTCGACCTTTCGAAGCAAACGTTTCAAGCACCCTTGTGGTAGTACTGGTACTGACTGTGTCTTGTACCAATACGGGTCACCACCGAGGACCTTGGCAAATTCACTACATATCCACTCATGAATTTTGTGGTCACAGAACTTGCTGTTGGTTTTTGCTGCGTAATCGTACAGTATTTCATCTGCAAGAACCGCAGCGTTCTCTTCTAGTTTTGACTTGAGTATTGAAGATGCACATGCATGTGGGACCAACTCAGGCGACTCATGATGCTCCTTACTGGTCGCCGCAAGTATACTGCGAACTTCGTCAAAAATACCCTCAATTTCGGAGTTTCGTGTCGATAGTTCTAGAGAATCATCAAGGTACAAATCCGAAAATTGTTCTACCGCTGCCAACAACGTTTTAGAAGTCGAGTCTGATACTGTCTCACCTTCCTTCATAGCACATTTCATTATCGGCAACAGGGTCCGTTTGATGAAAAGGGCACAGCAGATATCATTTGTTGCTCCAAGTAGACGTCGATTCGATTCATGTTCAATGGCAAAATCGTATTCGCCGCTGCATTCTTTTTCCATACGACAAATCAAGTAGAGCAGGATATAAGCGAAAGAGTTGTGTGCCGCAGCGGTATCTTTAGCAGTTTCTGTCCCTTTCGCCATCGCATCTATCATGTTTTTGAGGGGTAGATTGACAAAGGGAGCTGTACCGCGAAGGTACGCACGCATTCGTGAACAGTCCACAGAAGCTAAAAAGGATAAAAATGGGAGTCCGGATAAAGAGTCGACAATCGACTTCTGAAAGTCCAAAAATAAATCCCGGGGAATTGATTGACTCTTGCCGCTCAAGGCAAACTCCAAATGGCGAAGAGAAGAGTATGGCACAATTTGATGAAAATCGAAGAGAGGTGGCTGAATACCATTTCCTATCTTGGTAGGCAAAAAAAACTTGTACGCTATTCTTGAAGCGACTTCACGAAGACGAGCGGGTGGCGTGACGTCGTATAGATCTAGAAAAGAAGCAAGCTCCAGAAACAGCATGAGGTGTGCGCTAGGTGACATGTTGCTTTTCTCTTGTTCGGTCCCTCCAACATCTTTGGAAGCAATCTTCTGCTCTTCGTTGGAAAAATGCCTTGCTAAAAATGGCAATCTGCGACTGTCCAAGGCACATACTAAGAACGCATTTCTAGTGGCAGCTCGAAAGTTACTATCCACTTCCAATACTTCGCACATTTCAGATAGGATAAAGTTGTCCATACATCGCAGATGGGTTTCGCCGATGAACTCTTTACGAACTGCGAGGCTTGGCCACGGTGGGCTTGTGTAAGCTTCCACGGTGTCGTTAGCTTCGATTGGGACATCAAAGATAGATTGGGTCAGCTCTGAGGGAATCTGATTCTCATTCTTCTCTTCTTTTTCAGTCGATGAAGCCGGTGCTAGTTCTTCATGGTTGTTACTAGTACCTGCGTTTGCACTGGTAGTGTTTCTTGCACTAGGCATTATCGAAAAACATTCCCTCTCCCCATATGTTTTACGGGCACGGTGCATCATAGCTACAGCTACGTCGACGAAGTTGACACGCTCCAATGCAACTTGTGTGCCGGTGGCAAGAACTAGAACCGCAGGACGTTTGGCTTTCGCAATTTCCAAGGGTACGCTCTTGATTGTTCCCTTACGAAAATCTTTATCCCCAATCCGAACCATCAAGTCTCCTGAACGAATGAGTCCAGATTGTGCAGCTTGTCCTCCATCTACCAGGTAATCTACGAAAATGCCATGATTCTTCAGGTAGCATTGCTTTAGATTGACCCCAAGCATTCCTCTCCCTAACAACATGGCAAATTCGCGTGGTTCAAGCTTGTCAAGGATTTCTTGCATATATTCTCCAGCACGACTGTTCAAAATGAGGGTCATTTGCGAGGTTTCAGACGGTTGTTTTGCCTGTTCGTTGTCCTCGTTGACATTGCCACTAGCCGCCATTCCCTTCGATATAACAGTCTTTGCGGTTCCCGAAACGTCCAGTGTGTATCGACCTCGAAAGCTGGTGGCAACCGATTCGGCCATTGTTGTGGAAGCCTTTGAAAATACGGCTTTCATACGTTCTCGCGACTCTGCTGCTATGGTAGCGTTTCCTTTTGTTGCTCTTCCGGTTTTTGGCAATGTTCCATCGGTATCGTCCACGTCCACATCATTGTTATCGTCGTCCTCGCCATCGTCATCGTCCTCATCGTTGTCCAACAGGGATCCAGAAGAAGCAAGCTTGGGTATATCTGGATCAGATAAGGGTTGTTTCCCTTTATGATTGTCCATATCGGTATTATCCACTTTTTCTTTTTCGCCATCACTAATCTTTGAGCCTTTCGATTTTGCCTCAATGGTTCGGTCAGTGTTCGCTTGTGACGACTTTTGCCTCTGTGAAGCAAAGCGAGACCCCAAGCCAATGGAGGGCATGGCAGAAGACAACGAATTGGATTGGAAAACTCGTTTTGCGTATTCTGATGCCTGCTTTGCGTTCTCTTGTAGAACAGGGGCCTGAGTGTTCAGTTTTTCGTTGGCGTTTTTTTTCCAAGCAGAGAAGCGGTTCATAATAATCTGTGCCCCCTTGGATTGGCCCACCGCTGGAATGTTGCTGCTATTGCCGCCTTTGTTCCCGGTTCCATCGCCACTACTTTCATTGCCGTCGCTTTTCTTCACGGTGGTCTGAGTACTATTTTCGTTTGAATTGGCAGCAACAGATTCATTAGCCTCCCCAGCGCTCCCACAACTTTCTTTTGTGGTCTTGGATGATTCGATGTCCGTGGCTTCTGTTTCAGCTTTGGTGTCATTGTTGATAGTATTGGTTCCGTCTTTTACCTCCGTTTTCGTCTCGTTTTCATTCGTGGAGGTTGCGGTCGAATCATCTGCAACATTTCCAGTCGCCGCATTTTCCGGGGAATTTTCGACGTCGCCTCTTTCGGCTAGTAACGATTCCTTTTCATCAACGCTCGTGCCCACGTCCTCATTTGGTGACTCCTCCGTGACGGGGGCATCTTGGGATGACGCTGAGACTGGATCGCTGGTTCCCTCGTCACTGGCACCTGAGGCAACGGCGATATCTTGGTTTTCTTCCGAAGATCCGTCCATCTTACTGGACTACTGATTGGATTGGAGTGGAGTGGAGTGGAGTGTGTCCGTGCGTTCGTTTGCTCCTATCTCTCTCTCTCTCTCCTCCCTCCCTCTCTCTTTGTCTTCTGCCAACACAGTTGTCGATTGCTACTTCGTTTACAAATCGGGGGGTGTTCGTTGGATTTAATGTAATGCCCAATGATACAGAATCGTGTTATCTTACTTCGTACACGTTACCGGTACAAGTACCGATAGTCAATTCCTTGCATGCGCGACCTTCCCGAATACTTATGAGCAAGCGTATGAAGAAATGCTTATTTTTTTTTAAATTTCATCCACGAACCGTCTTTCCTCTGTACGAGCAGTGTACCGTACGAATGCGGTACATTTCCCTACTCGCACGTAGTCTTAACGGTACGTAGGAATACAATACTTTCCAAACACGCACGATATTCGGACTCGTCTGTACGGCTCACACGGTACGTGTACCGCTATCAGGCGACGATTTTACCGTTATTTATGCACACAACGAGACAATGCGTTCTCAACGCTTTCGGCATGTTGCGAGGAAGGTGAACAGTCGCGCGCGAACTGAAAAAATGATGGATAATTTTTTTTCTGGAAAAACAAAGATGATTGATTCGATTCGATTCGATTCGATTCGATCCGAATCAGAATCAAAATCAATCAACATCGTCCCGCCTGCAATACGTTACGAGTAAGATGATCTATCTTAAAAACGAAGCGCAGCGAAGCTCCTCGACGACTCGTACTCGACACCCCATCAAGAAAAGGGAAAAAGCGTCAAAACCCGCAATAAATATTCTTGTTCCCTTTTCTTCTAAAGCTGCGTTTACTAAATGATCGCAGCGACAATCACGAAGATACTATGAAGCTTGCCTGGGATTGTATCATCGCATTCAATAGTAGCATTTTAAAAAGCACCATTATGGTCGTCGTAGTAATAGCAGTGATTATTTCGTTAGCGTTCTTCTATTTACATTGAGCTCCCCACACTTCCTTCCGCAAACGAAGACGAGCTAACGTAGGGAGCGTTGCTTCCAACCGGTATCGCAACCTTAGACTTAGACTTGAGGCTAGGCATTTCT
Source organism: Pseudo-nitzschia multiseries (assembly GCA_037355745.1). Taxonomy (NCBI): domain Eukaryota; phylum Bacillariophyta; class Bacillariophyceae; order Bacillariales; family Bacillariaceae; genus Pseudo-nitzschia; species Pseudo-nitzschia multiseries. The sequence continues at coordinate 7,991,251 of CM074783.1, forward strand.
ACCAAATCGGGATTCCGTAGCAGGCGTTCGGGGATGTCGAGAGTGATTTCGTCCTCGTTGGCCGATCCGATACTCGGTTCGGAATTCTCCCTCCAGGAATTTGTTGTGGAGTGATTGTGGTGTTCCGGCGTGAAAGATTTCATTTCTATCTCCTGCGATGATCCACGTCTTTGATTCTGCTGTTGCTCCAGGGGGGAAGAGGGCACATGTGCGGGAGGCATCGTTTGTGGTTCGATTTCTCCCATGTCACCATCTTCGTCTTTGTAAGGCTTGTTAACAATCGCGTCCTGGATAGTTCCTCGATTGTTGAGCGGAGAATACGACGATCGCCGACCACCCATGCTGATTGGAATGCCACTTGCACCGAAAAAGAAATGCGATCCCGACTGAACGCCGGAAACCGACTCGCCTTCATAGTCGTATTTGCGAGGATTGAAGTACCATCGTTGACACTTGTAAATGGCCCCGACGTAGTGCTTGCCCATCTGCTGACAAATCAACAACACCATCAGGAACATAAGAAACACTATCGAAAGAGCAAGGGTCCAATCCAAGGCATCCCCACCCGCACTGGAACCCAAGAGTAACGTTGCTGCATTGGGCAGGTCCCGATTGAGCTTCACTACTTCCAAATACGGACTCGTCAACTCCAATTTGTAGTAGGAAGATGGGTCCCGGAACAAGAAGATTTCGGTACCGGCAGTTCCATTCGCATCCGTCGACGATATTTCATACCTCGGATTTGAGAAGCAGGTCGATATTATCGAGCTCATCATCGTCCCGTCTCCGCTCAAAAGACTATCCTTAGCTGCTTGGGATGCCGCACTTGAGGTTGCATCGGCGGCAGCAAGAGCGGCATCTGCTGCAGCTTGGGCAGCGTCCGCAGCCTTCGTCTCACCTTCGGTTTTCGCTGCGTTCTTCGCTTCATCCGCAGCTTTCTGGGCGTCTTGAGCGGCGTTTTGGGCCTTCTCGACGTCATGTATACTTTCGGTCGGAACCGGGCTTGGTGAACTGCTGTGGGAAGGTTCTTCGGTCGCGATATCGAGTGTTGGTGAAGAAGTTTCTTGATTTGATTCTGATGGGGAGTTGCTCGATGAAAATAGTGATGTGTCGTCTGATCCGTTTGCTGTCCCTGTTTCCGAATGATCGTTGCTTCCATCGTCGTGCTCAAGCGTTGATGATGACATATCTTCAGAGTTCTTTACTTCTAGTTCTTGAGAATCTTCGTCGAAAGCTTCTTCCGCCAAGTCATCTACGACTGCTTTGTCGTCGTCGTCGTCGTCGTCATCGTCGTCGTCAGTCGTCGTCGTCATCGTCGTCATCATCTTTTTCTCCCCTTTCCTCCACGTCCATTTCCTCAAAGTCATCTTGAATGCCTCCTTTCTCTTCCAACTCACGTCGATTGTTGCCATTTGTGTTTTCATTACCCCTTGATGCTGATTTTTTGGCATCACTGTTGTTTTCACGTTTCTGATTTCTGGCAGACACATATGCCCCATAGTTGCTGCTGGCAATCGATTCTATGCAGTCATAGAGTTTTTGATAAAATGCAGCAGCAGCCACTGTCACGGATTGATCGGGGAAAACCTTGGAGGCAGATTTCACGTGCAAGCGGACTTCGTACATGGATGGCGGTAGAATCGGTTCGATTTCCACTCCCAACCGTGCCAGGTGAGACCAAACAAACCAAGCAAAGTCCGTCGATGAGGAAGATCGCAAGAGTTGCTTTCCCTTGTCCGAATAGACGGCGAACGGTTGGTATATTGTCCGTTTTTCGGTGTACTCGACGGCCTCGTGAAGAAGTTTGTTGAGGACGGCTCCCGTCATGCTGGCCATGTAATGCGAGCTCAGAAAGTTTTCGGCCACGATCTTTTGCGTAAAATAGACCTTGCCGACATTGTCCCATGCCAGATACGAGGAGGATTCATCGTTTCCGTGCACAATCGGCGTGGCTTCGTCGCTCAATAACGGCCCCAATCGAGCAGGTCCGTATTCCAGAGTGAGTTCCATGGGTGTTTTGACGTTGTAGGGATTTTTGAGGTCGGCTGCCGTGGGTCGAAATCGTATACCAATGGTCATCTTTTGCACCCTGATGGTCGAATCAGCAATCCCGTGAAGTGGTGCCGATCGGACCAAGGAATAGCACTCCAGAACATCGCTGGCGTCGAGACCATGGGTGAGACTCGTTATTACGTTCCGACTCAGAACCCGAGGTGTTTCCAATGGTGGTATGCTCTTGTTCTCAACGACGGCAGTCGCTTCGTTGGATTCGATGTCTGTGTCTGACTCTTCTATCGACCGGAGCCCCCCTTTAGCACTCCTGCCCCGCTTCGAGGCTGTTCTAATACTTCGGGAAGTACGGGTACTCGTACCAGTCATATTGTTTGATTTGAAGTGTGTCGGATAGTTCGATTGCTACGTTCTGGGCCCGTCTGGTATCGCACTTTGAACACGATAACTTGTAGGGTGTCAGTGTGCGCAGAACAACACCGGATCAATCTGGGCGACAATGCAATTAACTTCGACCTTGGCGATGCTCGATCGAAGTGGAGTATGTGCAGGATAATTTCCTTTCCTTTAGGCCCTTAGGACAAGGAAGTGGAAGGATTTGGTTGGAACGAATATTTTCGGTAGCAGCCCGATGCTTCACGCTTTCTGCCGCCAAGTGAAAGTGGCCGCGGAGCAAGATGTGGATCGAAGTTGCTAGTTGTAAAGAGTGACTAGGTAGGTCGTACCTTAGGTACAATCTTACTGGACCCTGATATTGTAGTTGTGCGATTGCAACTAAGTACGATACCGGTAATAACACACGTTAAGATTGCAGTGTTACGATCGTTACGAGTATTCGTATGATTGTGTACTATCGGTATAGTATCCGTCCAAACGGGGTTTTGCGACGAAACACGGTGGTGGATTATTACAATGACCCTACGGAACTCGTACGACCAGAAATATTTTTTTACAATAGTCCGACGGCATTCTACGAGTTTACGCTCTAGTATGCTACGTCCTGTCCTATACTCGTGACTGGTGACTGGTGACCTCGGTTCGGCACGCAGCTGCCGGTACGTACCGGTACATTTATGAACTATGGACTCCGACCCCGACTACAAGTACCGTACGGTACCACCATAATGAACAGTCACGAGTACAAGGTTTGTGGCATTCGGACCGGGGTCAACTTAACACTTTTAAAAGGTACGGTACCGTACATCCGTACACTTTTGAAAATTAGGTACTATCCTACTTTTAGTGTGTATAGAATGTATGATCCCCACCGCGGAGCAGAGTATCAATTATTGGCATCCCCGGCGCGCAGTGCCCTATTATTAATAGCCCCCCAACCCCCTACCCCTGTCCCACCAGTACTGTCTTCACCAGAGCAAGCGCAACCCCAACCAAGTTGGCTCGTTAATATGCTAGGTTTGCCATATAGGGCGGAGGGAGTGCTGGGGGTGCTGGCTGACGACCAAATGAGGCCACAGGTTCAAGTTGTAGGTATGATCATATCTTTAGTAGGTATTGTTGTATTTGAAAAGTGTATGGCAAAAGTGTACGAATGTACCAAAAAAGTGTGAGGTTGACCCGGTACCGTGGTATTCAACCCCGCACAATTGAATTCCCGCGATTCAAGAAAACTGGAACTTCTCCAAATTCTGAAGTCAGTCGGAATGACAAGCCAGCCAGCACTTCAATATTGAAGAATGGATGAAATATGTATCTCAGTTTTAGCATGTGCAAGAACTTCTCAGTTTCAACACAAACTTTCAAGCAGAACGCTTAGCTGATTTAGCTTCGGCGCTTCTTATTCAGCTTACTATAATCTTTAAGAATTTAGTTCAATTTCAAACCATACATACCTACACATTGTGTTACTACCTTCACTTAGAGGCATACGGCACTTTTTAAACAGTCAAATAACTGTTCCAACCCTTTCACTTGAGCAACAAACAAGCATCCAACTGCTCCTTATAGATTGTCCAGCAATGACAAGCTATTCTGCCATCCCTTTTAAGTTTGACTTTGACCCAGAGTCTCTTGAGGAGAAGATAGAATTCAAACACACAAGTACCACTAATGGCGTCTCAGAGACTGTCAAGGTCAAGGTACCACTTGTTACTGCAGGAGTATCACTTTTCCAAGTTCTTTTCACCATCAATAAATTCTCACCTACAAAGAAAACCCTTTCCTTAACCACAGGACCAAAGCTAGTACTGGGGTATATGATAAGTTATCCGCCCTCCTCAGAGATTATGCCAATCCAAACTGGTGGGACAATATGTAACAGCCCAGAACAGCCAAACAGGGCCAATCTTATGTCATCACAGTTGAAGCCTTCATCAATTACAAGTTCAACAACAACACAGATGCATATTCGATGCCACAAAAGGTTCCTCAACAACATCAAGAAGACCACCAACACGTTTGTCTCCATGGTCACCTTCCACAACCATGTGATCATATAGCTTCTGCCCGGACACCCCACAGAGAACCCAACTATCAATGATGATTACTTCAAGAGTCTGATATTTGAATCCTTGCCAAACAGATGGAAGGATTCCTATGAAGAACCTCACTCCCTCTGAAAAGACACCCTCACACAAATAGTGATGAGGATGGAGAGATACCAAAACAAAGTGAACAAAAGGAGTAAGCAAAATAATCACCAAGATAATTCCTCCCAGAACAGGAATAACAACAACAACAATAGCAACAGCAATCGTAACAACCAACAATTGCATCAACAGTAATCACTGCAACAACAACCAAAACAATCGTAATGGAAACAATCAAAATAACAACAACCAATCAAACAATAACCAAAACAACCAACAAGGTTTCAACAACAACAACCGAGGCAACAACCCAGGAAGAGTATCTGAATCCTCACCTTGTCCAATTCACCCAGGCAAGAACCACACTTGGGGCCAATGCTTCCTCAATGCCAACAATATAAAGGATCGACCTAATCAAAATAACAGAGATAACAAATAACAACAACAACAACAATAACAACAATAACAATAACAACAATAACAACAACAACAGCAACAACAATGATTCCCATGTGAATGACCAGAATTTCAACAGCAGTTGGTCAAGCAATCTGTCCACCTTCCATGGCAACAACTCACATAAGCTGGAGCAACACATGTGTGTCTTTATCAAAGAACCTCCAGAAGAAACCACTCCAGAACCTTGGGTAGACCTCTTCCATGTGAATTTCAATGAAATTGATTCTGAATATTACAATTCTGGCCTTCAAAGATTTCCAAAAACCTCTGATTCTCTCAACAAAAACAGCTGTGTTCCCTCCAACAGCAACACCGGCGACACTGATCTTGCTCCAACAACAGTCAGTGTTTGCAAATCCATCAACAAGATTCCTAGAAAATGCTACAGCAATAACCGCATTGTTGAATCCTCAATTCCTCCTGGAGCTACAGAGCATTCCCTTGCTCAACCGATCCAAATACAGACAACCAATGGTAGAGCCACTTGCAATCACTATGTGATCTTGGAGAATATCATGTTTCCAGAGCTCTCCTATTCCCTGAAAGTGCTGTAAATCAAGTTTCGCCACCCAAAACATCAACTACAACCTCCTCATTGGTCACCGTACCATGAGAGATCTTGGAATGAAAATGGAACTTCAAAGCTTGCACAATTGAATGGTTCAACAAGACCATACAATTCCATCCAAGGAGCTACTTCATTGACAAGGCCATGCTCTACAAGGTTATGCCTGCAGAACCTCACTCTGTTGCTGAGAACTACATCAACCAATCAGCCCAAGAAACCTACGCCGATGGTTCAACCAAATACAAGAAAACAGATCTCCACGAGCTAGTAGTATCAGAACAAGAACACCTCTTTTCCAATCATGAAAAATTCCTGCCTCCTCAAGATTCTTACCAACCATGAAGAACATTTTGAAGGCCTCAACAACAAGAAATTAGGTATTTTCCCTAATCAAGAGTTCCACATTGATCTTCAGCAAGGTGCAAAGCCATATCACATCAAACAACCATACCCGATTCCTCTTCATCAACAAGAAGCTATCAAGAAAGAAATTGACAGACAAGTAAAACTTGGAATCCTTTAGTGGTGCTTTGCCACTGAATGGGGAATGCCAACCTTTGTAGTACCCAAACCAGATGGCTCCTGCCGGTTTATCAGTGATTTCAAAAAAGCTCAACAAAGTCACCAAGAAACTCCATTATCCTTTCCCCAAGATCCAAGACATCTTCCATTGTAGACACGGATTCAAATATGTCACCCTCATTGATATCAGTATGCAATTCCACACCTTCAAACTGGATGAAGCCTCCACATGGCTCTGTGTTCTGGTTACAACCTTTGGGATATTATGGCTTCTCCGGCTTCCAATCACGGGCTTCCTCAACTCTGCAAGTTGGGCCCAAGGCTGTATAAAACAGATGCTGCTCCACTTGAAAGATATTGAAGTATACATCAATGATATTGGAATCTTCTCTGGGAATCTCAAATCTCACTGCAAGTCTGTTTCCAAAGTTCTGTTCCTCCTCAAGGTACACAACTTCACTGTCAAACCAGCCAAATGCCATTGGTTCCAATCCCAAGCACCATGACTTGGTCACATTATCTCCAGAGATGTCATTTGTCCAAACCCAAAGAAGATTGAACCCATCCTGAAATTTGCCTTTCCCTCAACAATCGCCCATCTTTGATCCTTTGTTGGAATGATTGAATTCTATTGAAACTTCTATCCAAAACGTGTTGAAGTCTTTGCTCCACTGACCACCCTCTCCAGCTGATTCAAAGGAAAACTCCAACCAACTCCAGAGTTAATCAAAGTCTTCAACAAAGCCAAAGCCCTTATTGCACAGAATTATCCTCCTTTCTTTTCTGGATCCAAACAAGCCCTTCCATATTACCCGATGCTTCAGATTATCAACTTGGAGTGGTCATCATCCAAGAAGGCAAGATCATTCTTTCCTTCTCCAGAAAATTGACTGAAGCCCAACAGGAATATCCAACGGTTGACAAAGAAATGTTGTATATTGTTGAAGTTTTCAAACAATTTTGACCCAGTCTTTGGGGTGCCAAAATTATTGTTTAGACCAATCACATCAGCTTGACTCACCAAAACCTAACAAGTCACAGAATTATGACTTGGAGAATGCTTCTCAAAGAATTTTCCCCAGTATTCGAATACACCAAAGGCAAAGATATTGTGATTGATGATGCTCTCTCAAGGCTTCCCATTTAGCAATCCCTGGAGGAAAAGAAGGAATCCCCAACTCCAACCCCGGACAAACTCAACTCAGAATCTGAAATTTCCACTGACACTTTTGATCTTTTTGAACTTATTCATCAATTATCCAGAAGATATTCCAATGTACCCCTTAGCCTTTGCTCAACTGGCTGCCAGCCAAGCTGCCAACGACAACATTTCCATGAATCCAAAGTATACAACTGAGAATTTCAATGGTACCAAATTACAAATTGTTGAATCCAATGGTCAAAAGAAAATACTACTCCCTCCAAACCAATTCCAAGCCAGGATCAAGTATTACCACCATGTGCATGGCCATAGCGGCTCTGAAAGATTGTATCAAACCATCAATCAATTTGTATATGTGCTTAACCTGAAAGACCAAATCAACAACTTTTGCAAATCCTGTGATGCCTGCAAAAGGTACAAGAATATCCACCAAAGTCATGGTACCTTGCCACCAAAGAACACCAATATGTCCCCTGGGATATGATTGCAATTGATGGAATCGGTCCTTGGAACATCAAGATCCCCAGCCACAGAACAATTGAATTCAATGGCTTCACCATCATGGACATGTGTACCAACCTCTTGGAAATCATCCAAGCTCCACAAGTCAACCCAACCCGCCTCATGACTGTCCATGCCCTTGACAATGGATGGCTCTCCAATTATCCAAAACCTGTAAATTGTATTATTAATCAAGGAACAAGTTTTATGAGCAATGAATTCAGACCTCATCTTGACAACCTTGGAATCAAAGCCAAAGTCTGTTTGGCTCAAAATCCACAAGCAAATGCAGTCCTCAAATGTGTACATAATACAATCAAGTCTGCAATGAGAACCAAGCTCAACTCCAATCCTCCTCAGACCTTTCAACAAGCCTTGGACATTATCGTTAGTGTCTTTGCATTGGCTCAGTTTGACATTTGCTTGACAGTACACAAAACATTTGGAATGACACCTGGCTCCCTTGTCTTTCACCAAGACATGTTCCTTCCCATTCCAGTTATTGCAGATCTTAGTACCATGGTGAGAAATAAAAGACAAGCTCAAATTGACAAGAATGTTATGAAAGAGAACAGCCACAGACAGCTGCATGAATATCAAGCTGGAGATCAAATTATGATGTTTAATGGTAAGCAAAATCCAGCTGCTTTTGAAGCAAGAAGCAAGGGTCCATAGTACACTATCCAACAAATCCACACCAATTGGACTGTTTCCTTCCTCTTAAATCAACATATTGTTCAACGAATGAACATTCGGAACATCAAACCATATCACACGAATTAAATTTTCACTAACTAGTGAATCATGGTTGCGCCTGAACATAAAAATTCTGAGCAACCGATTGAGATTTTTAAGAGAAGAAAAAGAGTGTGGTATTCAACCCCGTACAATTGAATTCCCACAATTCAAGAAATCCAGAACTTCTCCAAATTCTGATGTCAATTGAAATGACAAGCCAGCTGGCACTTCAATATTGAAGCAGAACGGATGAAACACATATCTTAGTTTTAGCATGTGCAAGAACTTTTCAGATTAAACGCATGCTTTCAGCGCTTAGCTAATTTAGCTTGCTTAAGCTTACAATCTTTAATTTAGTTCAATTTCAAACCATACATACCTACTAGACGTTGTATTACTACCTTCATTTAGAGGCATGAAAAAAGGGTTCATGAGTCAAGAGTACGACTGCCGGTTGTGCTATTTTCGGCGAGGGAATAACATGCTTTTTTCAAAATCAACTGAGGCAAATTGAACAATAGCTCCCAGCAACCACCAGTAAGGTTGGCAAAGTCATTCGCCATCAATTCCCTTAGGATCTGCCTTGCCAATCTCAACATGCTTGGATTGCGAGTCCTGCAAGAGCACTGAGTTCTATTCGAGTTGATACCGTTGGTTTGCCAATAACATTCTTCCGCAAAAGAAGGAGCAAGAAACTGAACGCGGTGAAGACACGGATCACAATATCAAGATAGAATTGCGTGTTCTAGAAAGTTGCAGTATTTGCCAACATTAATATACTATGCTCCTGTTAAAATATTATTTTCTCAAATCCTTCACTACCTCTTGTTCAAGGATTTGGAACATCCTTCACTACCTCTTGTTCAAGGATTTGGACATCCTTCACTACTTCTTGTTCAAAGTTTTCGACTTCTTGGGCCAGTTTCTCAAAGGCCTGTTGGACTCCCTTGCCCTCGTCGGAAAAGAAGATCTTTTGCGCCTTGACGCTGTTGATGGCGTTACCTCGGAACTTGGTCGCTTGTGCCTGGACCGACTGTTCGGTTTGGAGGAGGACCTTGCCCGCAAATTGTTCCCTCAGCAAAACTGTTTCACCTTGATCGATTGCCTTGCACGAGTTATCGGTGGCCGTAAAGTCCTTGTCGTAATCGAATCCAATCTTTTTGGCGGACTCCCGCAAACGAGGTAACAGAGAGTCGGGTAGCTTCGCGTCTCGAGTGTAAACAACAACTCCTCCGTATCCATCCCATGCATCATTCGACCCTCGGTAGTACACTAAGGCAAAGGGTGGGGTTCCGGACTCATTGTCGTCGTATTCGTAATCAATAATGTACCAATCATCCTTGTAATGAAGGTATTCGTTGTCGTGATTGATCAGATGCCCGGGTTGCTCTGGATCTTGAACAAATTCTTGAATTGCATCGCGTGTGAAGAACTCACCATCGGGTTCTTCGATTCTCCAATTCAATTTTCCGTAAAACTTACCAGGGGCCGTTTCGGTAAAGAAATGAACCTGACAAGGGAAGATCTGTGGTCACAGATTGAAAAATACGACTCTGTCAGACACAGCATGGAAAGGCAGACACATTTGGAAAATGTGCTCGTTTTGTCATAACACGAAAGCAATTAATCTAGCAATACAAAGCAAGACATACACAGGTACAACGAATGATTCATGATGACCAGCCAGCGCATGAAGTAAACGTACATCGAAAAGCTCGTTTTGCCCTGAAGTAATGTACCATTTTCCGTTCCACAACTTCGTATCGAATTTTGGGACCAGCACTTCGGGTGCGGGCACCGGATAGAGACCTTCGTCTGGTTTTTGTGGAACGCAGGCCATCTCGGAGACGACACACTTGTTGAATTCTCCCACCACGGAATTTTCGAACAAATCACCACACTTGATCTGACATCCAATCTCGTCCTCTTTTCCGTTGCAAGTGTTGATACACACGACGTTCGCGAGACACTTGGGATTAGCAATACATTTCAAGAGAGGCAATTGGCACTTGGAAAATAAACAACTAACGATTGCTCCCGAGTCCGATGCAATAGCTGGTGCAGGAGAGGAACTCAATGCTGTGAAAGTCAATCCCAAGGCAAGGGCAGAAACGGCGGCTGTCTTCTTTATTGACTCGAGAAAATTTCCAACAGCGTCGTTTTCTCCGTCGAAATTGTTGTTTTGTCTCGCATATAACGGGGTCGCGTTGCAGGTATTCCTTCCAACACTTTCGACAACTGATGTGCGTTTATTGTGACGGGCAGGCACAAACGCGGATGATCCCGCAATGAGTAGGACGCATCCTAACGCAACCGAAGATATCTTGGCCATGATTTATTCTACTTCGGGTAGGTTGTGCGCTTCAAAATTGTTGTGATGAAATTGAGTGAAGGCAGGGTCGTGCACTGAACACTGGTCGAGTCGAAGAACCGTAAAAGAAGATCCGATGTCGTAGAAGAACCGATTTTGTTACGATTGTATTGGGTCGTTCGGATACTTCCATCTCCGGAATCAGCATTAACTCTGATCTCATCGCAATCAAAGTGTCGATAGGATATCTAGTAATGACGAGCCTCTGCGTCACAAACGTACTTACGATTTTTGGCAGTGTGTGATTCTTAGTACTCTTTTTTACGAGAAACCACTGTAGGTGAGACCCGACCGCGTGTAGAACACGAATTGTTAATCGAATGAATCAATAATGTTCATCTGACGTTATCTTTTTAAGGTGGTGAGACGCGTACAAGGTACCTACGTACGAGTACGAGTATTGTACTCGTACGCGAACAATGCTTTTTCAAAGGTGACGTGTCTTATTGGAAAGCGTAACATAAGCTTTGCTTCCATCCTGCATCCGGTAGGTTCCTTACGACCATGTGGAAACTGAATACGAGTTGATGATGAAAGACACTTGGCCACATGTTACTAACAACAGGGCAGCTTCGATTTTAGCCGTGATACTTAAGTTTCACGCCAAATCCCAACTGTCTTTCAATCCAAAGAATACAAATCGCTGTCGGCGTTTGATGGGTTGTCAATCACTGTCGATGCTCACAAAAGAATATCAATCTGCCTCGTGCTCAACATACGTTATACAGTAATATATTTGAAGCTCGCCAAGTAGAAATTAGTGAAAAGATGAACTTCTGTCGAACATGCTGCACCGCACTGGTTGTCCTTGCGACAGCGAATGCATTTCAGCAACGGTGCGTTACACGACAGATCGATTCATAGCGCACAAGTATTGTTGCATCTCGTATGTGTCGTCCTCACATAGATCCCTATCTCATGTTTCTTTCTCTCATAAATCTGAAAAACTCGACAACCCCACCTCAGCCCTAGCGTTAACCGAATGGCAACGAAGGTGACAACCTTGAACGTTGCCTCGGCACCACCAGCAGTGGAAACAGAAACTTTCGTAGACGAAATTTCGGAGAAAAATCCTCTGAAAGTTGTGATCGCTGGAGCTGGAGTTGGTGGTTTGGCTCTGGCCAATACCCTTTCCAAAAACCCGAATATGGAGGTTGTTGTCTTGGAGAGAACAGATCAGTTCAAAAGATTTGGAGGTCCCATCCAACTTGCTAGTAATGCGTTGAGAATTCTGAACGAAATGGACACCGTTGTCTACGACGAAATCATGGATAAATTTACCTACACGGGGGACAAAGAAAACGGAATCAAAGATGGTATTCGAACTGAGTGGTACGCGAAATTCGACCTTGCGAGCCCGGCCGAGGCCAGAGATATGCCGTACACAGGGGTCATTGAGCGACCCGACCTGCAGGAAATTTATCTTAAAAATCTTCCAAAAGGAACTGTTCGAAACGGAGACGGAGTTGTTACCTATACCACAGATAGCAAAACCGGTAGAGTAACGGCAGAATTGGACTCTGGAGCAACTGTCACGGGTGACGTCTTGATCGGAGCGGATGGCATTTGGTCGGCTGTGCGATCGAAAATGCACGGAACGCCTGCCAAGGGAGATGAGTCTGGGGCTACTTATTCGGGATACACTGTGTTTGCGGGTGAGTTGAACTACGATTCTCCCGACAATGGTGATGTCGGTTACAAGGTCTACATCGGACCGCAACAATACTTTGTCATTACTGACATTGGAAACGGTCGGTATCAATGGTATGCCTTCCTGGCCCGGGCGCCAGGATCTGTCAGCGATCCTAAACCCGAGGGATCTTCGAAATATCTTCAGGATCTCTTTCAGGATTGGTCACCAGAAATTCATGCCATCTTGACCGTCACCAAGGAAAACGAGATTGAACAACGCGACTTGTACGACAGACCTCCCAGCATTTTGAAACCCTGGACACAAGACCACGTGGCTCTTCTTGGGGATGGAATCCACGCTATGATGCCTAACTTGGGACAGGGAGGTTGCCAAGCTATCGAGGACGCCTTTGTTATTGCCCAGGAACTCGACAGCGCCAAGACGCGTAAACGATGTTACGCAGAAGCTCCAAAGCTACGCCAGACGTCGTCAAATTCGATCTGCTGCTGTTCAAGGTCTTTCACGTTTTGCCTCGGACATTATTATTCGAGGTTTCGACACGCCCGCAAAAATCACGTGGGAAGACGGAAAACCGAAATTCGAAAACTGCAACTACGCTGGAATTGTAACGAGGATGTTGCAACCTATTCTCCCAATTTTCTTCAAGGTGCAATTCAACTTTTTGTACGACGGATGGAGGAATGAATTCGGCATCGATCTTGTTGCTGCCCTTTCCTTCGTGACCATCGGAGGAATCATCCTTCTTCTCAGTGCGGGCGTTGTCGGAGAAGCTGGAATCGCCGCCTCGATCGGTCTTGAGGCCTTCATTGGTGCGGAGGGTATACTTGACTTTGAGGCGATCAACACTTTCGTGAGAGAGCTTGTTAGCATGCAATAGAATGTTACGAATAACTACATCAATTTAGCTGGTTGAGCATCAAAATTTGTTGATTTAGTTGTACGCAATTTAGCTGATCAAGCATCACGCTGTGCGGGCTTAGTTGCATGCGACGTACTTTTCCGCATCTAGATATACACGATTTCTAATCTGCAAATGCTGTAGGATTTGACGTGTACGTTACTACACTAATTTTTAGGAGTAATCGCACTTGGTATTCGAAACATCTCTTTGCTTACCCTAAGCTTAGGGTTCCTTACATGCAAGTCGCGTCCGAGTGCTTTAATTACAGACATCAACGGTTTGGTGCCGTTCCCAACTATGAACTTTCTCGTCAGCATTATCGTACAAGGTAGAGCCTCGACTTGGATAGAATTGTTGGTGACTGTGATGACGGTGATGATGGCAACCCGGCGGATAGAGGATCTCCCCCGCCACCCATCGCATACACAATCTCGATCCCTTCCAAACTAGAATCGTCAACCTTTCTCCACTTGGAAACAACCCTTCGGGCAGAAATTACAGGGATTCCACCCACAGAACCGTTTGCGCCTGTATTAGTAGCATCTTCCTGCGTCACCCGCTGGAATTCGGAAAACGAGACGGTGTCTGCCGTTCGTTCCGTGGCTCGCTTTGTCACCTTGATTTCCTTTTTGGTTCCATTCGACAAGACGACTTTGAGAACATTCGGATTGTTGGCATTCCACTCATACGAACGCACAATGGAGGGCGTAGTTGTCGTTGCACTTGTTTCTGATTCCGACAAAGACACGGATGTTGCTCGTCTAGTGCTTCTCACCAGAGCGGCTTCCAACTCGGCTTGGTTGAAACCGCGATCGGCTACCACCGCATCGTCTTCGATTGACCGAATAAAGCGAGCAGGATACGTCAGTCTCAGGACGGGAGGCGGCGAGGAGGTCGGCACTGATGATGGAAATTCTACCTCTCGCGTCACTTTCCAGCTACCAGCAAAGGATTCCGGGTAAAACACATCACTCGATCCATATCCTGGGATATTAGATGCACCTCGTCGGATGGCTTCTCCTGCATCCAGGGGTGCTGCGGCTCTTGAGGACTGAGGTGATGCCATGGTCAAGGCGACAACTGCTGCCGACAGGCTACTTCCAGTAACGAAGAGTTTCCTGCGCGTGGTTGTGGTAGAGAGCGATTTTGACGGCTGGAGCATCGGCACCCCCTCTCCGATCGTAGGAGTTGGATCTGGAACATGGCAGTGATTGTTCGTTTGATCCTTATTGCGAGTGGTAACTACTGTCCACGCGAAAATCGTTTGCGTGCAAAATAAGAGACATAGGCCGCCGCGGAATGCCGACGAAGACTTCATTCTAGATTACCTCTACGAAATGAGAAACACGCTATCTATTGAAAGTACGGGTACCTGCTATTGGTTGGAAGTGTGTCTGTGCGGTTCAACAAATCATCGCAGCAATCCATGTTCATCATCAGTCAGACACCTGCTAATGCTGGGCCCAGTGATGACTTCCTAAGATTACCCACGGTAGATTCCAAATCGAAACGAAAAATCACTGACGCGAGATTTCTGAGCCTCACTCGGCACAAACTCCTCGGCATCCATCTATCGTATCGTATTTACCGTACGGTATAACTATTCAAGGTATGAGTCATGAGAGATGACGGGTAAAATACCATAATCTTACGGTTCGTACGTACGAGGGCTGTAAACACATTTGAGAGAGAAGTAAAATGGGTGATTCCCGAAATCCTTTTTTTGTAACGTACATAAATTTCTGTTTTTGGTATTTCGGGAATGAAAATTTCGTACATACTTTTTTTGGCGGGAAAGTGCATAAATCTCATTTTGGAATGTGGAATCTCATTTTCGAATGTATGCATAAACAAGCATTAGCGAAACAACATGTGGATTCCCAAACAAGAACATGTGGATTCCCTTATAAAAAGTGTAACGGTTACAAATCATAGTCGAGGTGAGCTCACGGTGAGGTGAGCTCACGTTGACTATGATTTGTAACAGAAAGACTGGTTAAGTAGAAAATTTCCGGTTTATGTAATACATAAAAGTATTTCGGGAATCACCCATAGGGTGATTCCCGAAATACTTTTATGTACTACATAAACCGGAACGTTTTTACTTGACCAGTCTTTTTGTTACAAATCATAGTCAACGTGAGCTCACGTGGACTATGATTTGTAACGTTATACTTTTTTATACCGGAATCCACATGTTTTCGCGCCATACTTATTCATCCGAAGAATTCCACATATATTCCAAAATGAGATAAAATGAGATTCACATTCAAAAATGAGATTTGTGCAGCAGCCCGCCAAAAAAAGTACCGGGATGTACAAAATGTTCATTCGCGAAATACTAAAAACAGAAATCTAAAAATACTGGGTGATATTCCCGAAATACTTTTATGTACTACATAAACCGGAAATGGTTTACTTGACCATTCTTTTTTACACAAATCATAGTCGAGGTGACCTCACGTGGACTATGATTTATGTATACATACTTTTTTATGCCGGAATCCACATGTTGTTTCGCGAAATCCACATGTTGTTTCGCGCATGCTTGTTGATATTTTATACCAAGAATTCCACATACATATGCTTCTATGGTATAATACTACGTAATTCGTAACAGCTGTCCGCCTCTCCAGTCGAAGCTCTTCAACCCTCAGGTTAAGATCAGAATGCCTGGTACGAATTCTACACTTGTTTCCTGTAGAAAACTATGGTAGTAATTTTCGACACGAATTCCCCTACAAAATACCCCTCCAACCCTCTTGACCTTGGTGATTGAATTGGAAGCAGTTGCAATAGACATGTGGACATGCCAAATCTATCCAACTCATCCTTTTATATGGCTAGTTCGTCTGCTGTTCTGGGTTGAAAATTGGTTCAGTTGGAGCCATAATGTAATTTTGAACAATTTCATGTAGAATTAGTACTACGGTAGGGAGATTTTTTCAGGGTTTTCCTGAGAGTTGCTCTGTAGAGCCCGGTAGAAATATGTATTATGGGGGAAGGGCATTCTGACCTTAACCCGAGGGTTTAGGAGCTTCCACGGGAGAGGCGAGCAGCTGTTACGAATTACGTACCCTCTTACTTTAGGTACAGTACATAGAAGTTTATTCGCCACGTCGGCGAAATAAAAGTGAGAAATTCTCGCCGTGAGGGCACATTATTTTTATTTTTTATCTCCGAGTATGTTCCGGTACGTACTGTACCCGTCCCGGTAAGATTACGCGTAAGTTCTTCGTAATTACAGGTAACTCAAAATAATGTGGATCATTGTCAATTGCACGGAAAAAACTTATCACTGCATTAGTTTTTTCTCTCAGTCTCAAAAATTCGTTTGATTCCGTTGCATGTACGGGTAATCTTACAACAGAAGTGCATTATGGCGGTCGAGAAATATTTGATACCCTTGATTGTCGTTGGAATCATCGACGCGATATCTTATATGCTCGTTACACCATCGCTTGTATTTTACATTTTGGAAAATGGGGGAACTAAAAATCAATATGGTATCATTATGTCCGCCTTCTCGTTTTCCTCATTTTGCATTAAGCCAGTGATCGGTTGGTGGTCTGATAATCAGGGGTTCCGTGTTCCGTATATTTCAACTCTCTTAGTTGCGCTACTTGGCGGTGTTGTTTACGTTTTTGCCTCGGCACTCCCGAATGGCACCATTGCAGTGGGTGCAATATTTTGTGCACGACTTTTGGGTGGATGCGGGGCCGCAAACAGCGCCCTCGGTTTCGCGTATGTTGCTCGATCCGTTCCAGTAAAAAAGCAAACATCGATAAATTCATTGCTATCGCTTTGCCGCATCCTGGGGATGGCAATTGGTCCCGGCATAAATGTATTGGTTTCCAAGGTCAATGTGCCTGTTGGGAACTACTGGGCCTTGAACAGCCTAAACTCTGTCGGACTGATCATAGTCATTTGCAACATCACTGCAATTGTTGCTATTTTTTATCTATTGGAAGAGCCACAGAAAGATCACGACGACATCGACGTCAAAAAGGATTCGAACCTCACTACTGTGGAGGCCGAAACTCCAATCCTCGAAAACAGTGAATCTTCCGTGTCACAATTACTTTCGAAGTATGAACTTTTAATCCTCGAAAAAAGTAAATCTTCCGTGTCACAATCACCTTCGAAGTATGAACTTTTTCTTTCAGTTCTCTCCATGGATATATTGGTCCCGATGATCTGCATTTTTGGTTTCAATGCAAACTTCCAGCTCATCGAAACGGGTTTTGCCCCAGCTGCCAGTGATGGTCTTGGATGGGGCCCAGTTGAATCCTCGGTCGCCCTGGGATCGATTTCATTTGTAATTGCCGCCCATATGTTTGTTGTAATGCAACTTTCCAACCGTGGTGTCTCGGATGCGAACATGTTGTGTGGTGGGCTGGCATTGTCCACGGTAGCGTACGCCTTGCTCTATTCCCTTTGGATCAAAGACACGACGATATGGAATTTTTACATTCCCATCCTGCTCGGTGCCTCGAGCTTCCCCTACCTCGCAGCACCAACTAGAAGCATTTTTACCATGGCTGTCAACGCCAAACCAGCCCTTCGAAACTACCATGGGTCCATGCAAGCCGTGTTGAGCATGGGTGCCTCCGTGGCCGGATTTACGACACCGGGAATTGTAGCAACCTACTGTTTACGGCATCCAGACGATGTCATTGCATCCAGTGACAGGCGAGAGCTTACATTATTTAGTATGTTTGCCCCGTTGCTTTCTTTGACGAGCTTGATAGGAGTTATCTACTTACGTCTTTCGGGTATATTGCAGAAGAATGCAAAGCAAATTGAGAATGAAACAGATGATGAATCCATAGTTGGCACTCCCATTGCGGAAGAAGTCGAGTCTTCCCCTTTGATTCCGGGACGAAGACGTAGTTCTATTAGACGAACTTCGAACATTGCAATCGTTCTCGAAGGTCCCTTTGATGGATTGGAACGATCCTTTCAATACAGGTCGTTTGGAGCATTGGATGAGGCAATAGGATAAACATTTTTTAGTTATGGACTCAGATCGCCGTGTGGAAAATCTAAGCTATGCACAAAAACAGTCAAGCTAACGTCAATCTATGACCGAAATGCGTCTCAAGTAAGATTGATATTAACATTCTAGTGTTTAACATTTTAGTGTTTTACCCCGTGGGTCATCTCAGCGATGCCGCTTATTATTCAATATATGGACGTGCAGCGTTTGTGTGAATGCAGCTGACCATTTCGTTTCGCACCAACATCTGTTAGTAACAGTTTCCAAGATACTTGACACCGCCAAAACCGAAGTCTCCTCCTGAATAGACCACTTCGCCGCCATATTTGATTGCCACGCCCTCTCCAGCAATACCATCTCCGAACTCGTCTATTACGTAGTATTCCGCGCATTTGGTTGGATCGAGGCATGTTTTATATTCGTAAGTTTGAAAACTTTTGAATTCGGAAGAGACAAATATCAATTCTGTTCCTACACTTAACCAATGAGTTGTGTCGGATGCGTATCTATCTGTGTGAAGCGTAATCACAACTTCGACGCAGTTACCAGAACCGCCAGAACCGCCAGAACCATTGTTGCCGTCATTTGATATGGCGTCTACAGCGGCAAGGGCATTGACGATTCCGTAACCAATGAGAGGGTCTTGATTGTTTCCAATTGAAGCTGTGGATTTCAATGCAGAAACGATCTCTGACGGTGTTGCAGATGGATTGACACTCAGCATAAGAGCAACAATACCAGAAACGTGTGGGCAGGCCATGGATGTTCCACTTATAGTAGCATAGCTTCCGTTTGACCATGTACTTTTCTGCAAAGAGAGAGAGAGAAATAATATCAGTTAGTTTTGCAGATTTCGTCGTGCAACTATGGAACAACTGCGGCTAAAAACTTACCACATTGCTACCCGGAGCAACAACATCCAATTTGTTGTTGTAAGTCGAGAAAGATGATTTCTGTCCAAGCGAGGTTACAGAACCAACGCTAATAACTTTGTCGTAAGCAGCGGGGTAATTATAATCGGTGGACCCCGAATTGCCCGAAGATGCCACGGTAATAATTCCAAATTTCGTAAAAAGATCTTCGTATGCCTGTTGCTCGAATGTTACAGATGACGCACCCCCGAGACTCATCGAAATTACTTGAGCGCCGCCATCTTTGCAAGCCTGGAGAGCAGCGATGATGCCTGAAGTAAAGAATTCATCGTTCGTAACGAAGACTCTAGCGGTGAATACCTCAGCACCTGGAGAAACTCCAACCACGCCTTCGTCGTTGTCACTCGCAGCAATTGTACCTGATACATGAGTACCGTGACCGCTTTGATCATGCCACCATGGCTGGACCAAATCGTTACCATTGTATCCCAAGATTTTGTTGGCATCAAAGTCAGGGTGATCACGATTCACGCCCGTGTCCACGACACAAATACGAACGTTCTCTCCTTTGGTATTATATTTTTCCCAAACTTCTCTTGCCTTGACCATATCGATTCCGTATGGAATGGACTGCCCATTGGATTGCAAAGATCTGTGCACTCGGATAGAATCTTTGATGTACATGGATTCGCGTTTAGGATCTTCAGCAACACCGTACAATCCGTCAACAATGGAAAGGTCTCCTTTTACTTCAGCGGGATAAGCATTGACCAATTGCAAATAGTTATTAAGTCGAAATCGATACTTTTCATCGTTTGGAATCGTATTCATGATTCGCTCCTTGCACGAAAATTCATCTTCTCCTTCCATGCAACCGATCATTATATGCTTGATTTCGTCAATATCGGCAGTCTGATTGTCGTTCCCTTCTGCTGACTTCCCATCAAACGAAAGATTTCTTATTTTTTTCATCTTGTGCACTGCGGAATCCAAATTTGGGGGAATGATTGTTTTCTTCCCATTGCTAAACCTACCGCCACGTAATAATCCGGTGGGCTTGTCATGCTGGCTTTCGCCTAGCTCTTGATACGACGGGATGTCACCAGTTGCAGCGACAGCTGAGGCAAGAAAAATGCTCAAGAAAAGAGGAGTGATTGCGATCATTGTTGATTTCGTTTTGTTAGATGTTAGTTTTATGACACAACTCTAATTGCGCTCTGAGACATCCGGTCGATATCGAACAAATTGCAACAAATTAATCGGAACCTGAATGAGATGGGAACAAGATTACTACTACTGGTAAGTCTTACTTGTGACCCTTGGATCTTGGATTTTTTGTTCTTTTGTGGTCGCAAGATGTACCGGTATGTTAAACAATCTGTTGCTGAGCCCATTGACTACTGAACGGTTAAACTCGAAAACCCATTTACCCGTTCAGTAAATAGGGGTTTCGTGGAAGCCTCTAAACGATACTCTTTGTGTCATCTTGATGGTCTGATTTTTGACAAAATCATAAAGAGTCTTCCCGTAAAATCTTACACGGAAGGTACTCGAGTCGTGCAACCGGGGAACGCAACCAAGAAAATGAACTTTTTCCGTTCGTAATGTATCTGAATCTCAAGAATGAAAAAAATGAGACTGAACAAAAAGCCCAATAATTTCTGACATCTTATTCATGAATCTTAATCTTGCCCACTCGTGCCAGAATTGATTACACGACATACGTACCGGCAGTACTAATAGGTACTCGTACTCGTACTCGTAGCCGGATTCGTATGATACCCGCAAAATGCAACCCGGGTTGAATTCACCCTGGCCACGTCCAACCCGGTAAGGACTAGTAATCTTACTGCACCTTCTGTACCTACCGGTGACGGTATTGGGCGATTCCCGAAAACACGGAATATCTGTGTAATCTAGGTCGTGCACGATTGTGTGTGTTTTGTTACTCAGTTTTCCGTTTTTTTACTCACATTACCGTTTTTAAGTGTTTACGAGGCCTCTCGTAAACATCGATTTACACACAATTCTGTGTCTCCATTTGGAATCCATGACTGCACTTTTTTCATTCCCTTGTTAGTAATCCAACGGACGACGAGTCACATAAAAGAACAAAAACGTCCAGCAGTCACAGTCCAACTCGCCAATTTCAATCATACGTACAACCGACACCAAAAATTGAAAAGTCGGAACAACAACATTTTATCAAGTAATTATGTTTTTTCCACGATGAAGAGTAGGCCATATCGCCAGTTCCCCATACATTCATCATGCTGCCAGCAAAGAGGGGTCCAACGAACTACACCTCAGACGAACTCAGGTCTCTGTTGAAGAAGATATTTCTTGTTAACCCTGTCTCTAGTGAGGAATGGAATTTTGTTATAGAAGCTCATAGAGATGCTTATCCTGATTCCCAAAGGGAAGGACAATCCATCCGCCGCAAACTTAGCAATCTCTATCGCCAAAAAATTCCAACGGGCAATCCAATATGTCCCTGGCAAGTAAGGGCAGCAAAGGCAATCAAGGCAAGGATGCTTTATAAGGCAAATGGTGGCGATGGACACGAGCAGTATGACATGTCACAAGGTTATGAGGAGAATACCTTTCTTTCTATTGAAGAGGAAGACCTTTTTGGCGAAGACGATGACGGCTTTCCCCTTCTTCCTCCTCTTGGTCAACCTACTCAACAACCAACACAAGAACCAACGCAAGAGCCATCAACGCAAGGAGAAGAGCCATCAACGCAAGGAGAAGTCTTACCTGGTGTGCCGACGCCGATGACCCCTTCACCAGGAAAGAGATCGTACAGATCCCGCGTCAGCGACAGAGTCAGTAGACAAGAATTCATGAACAAAGAACTGATGTCATTCTTGGAGAAGCAAGCTGATATGAACCGGAAAGAATTGGAGAAGCACGCTGAGATGAACCGGGAAGAAAGACAGGCCGTTGTCACCACCATATCCAAGGTTGTTGTGGATATTGCAAGCCTCTTCGCAAATAATACCAAGAAGAGTGCAAGCAGAAAGAACAAACGTGCTGTAGATTCCGATTCCGATTCCGACTTGGACTTCAACAAGAAACCAAAAGCCAATCCAAAAGCGAAGCACAGGCACAATTTTGCCAAAGACGACTCCGATTCCCATTCTTCCACAAAATCTGGTGTTGACTGCTGGAGCAATGAGTCGGAGTAAGAATCGGCGATTCCACTTAAGGATTTGGTTCCTGTTTAATCGCAAGCAGAGGTAGTTCCGCATTCGGTATAACTTCATCCTTCGAATCGGAATCTGAATCCAAATCCGAATCCGAATTGCCAAATAACCATGATGAAGATGGGTTCGAATCGAGTGGATTGGTTCGGGCAGCAGCGAGTGGATTGGTTCGGGCAGCACTCTTTGCTCGAAGAGCCCGAAGAATCTCAGCAATCTGTTGTTGACGTTTAACATTCTGTTCCCGGAATCGCCGTTGAAGAGCCTGAAGAATCTGTTCTTGTTCTTGTTGTTCTTTGGTAGTTACCATAGTAGTAGTTTAACGATTAGTAGTACTAGTAGTTGCTTTTGCTTTTGGTTTTTCAAGAAAACGAATTATGAGCTTTGCAAGTTGCAAGTTGCAGTGAGCTTTGCAAGTTGGAAAGGAATGAACTACTAGTAGTAACTACTAGTAACTCCTGCAAAATGGTGAAGTCGGTGAAGTTGTTACATGAAAGTCTGAACTCGATGGGAATCAACGCACCGGCCAACGATTCCCATTTCCATTCCCATTTCCATGTGTATGGAAAAACTGATGGGATTGAACCCCTCTCAAGGAGTTGAACCCCTCGGAAGGAGTCGTGCGGTTTTTATGAACCCGAACACCAAACGCGAAACTACTCCATCTTCCATCTTGAACGAAACTACTCCCCGTATTACTCGTATTTCTTGTATTTCTTGTAACTTGAGAAGAAGCTCATAATTCAAAAACCTAGCAACAGCGGAAGCTATGTACAAATAGAACACGATAATACTACTAATTACTACCACCACCATGGGGGATCTCAACAATCTACTTCTACTCGACCATGGAGAATCTACTTCTTCTACTCGACCATGGAGAATCGATAGTTGGAACAGGAACCTCCTAACAGGAACCTCCTCACCGACAACCGGAACCGACAATCTACTCACCGGCAATCGGAACCGACAATCTACTCAACCACCCAAAGCGAAATTAGAAGGCGAAACTTCCATCAGTCCATCGGAACTTCCATCACCCAATCACCGGCTCAACGGCTTCGCGCAGCTCCTCAACGGCTCAATGGCTAAACAATCACCGGCTGCTCTCTACTTGAACATGCCGTTGGCATCTTCAGTTGGCTCGGTGTCGTACGAGAAGTATCCATTCTTCTTATGCATGAAAACATTCAGGATCTGGTTGTGGCCGACAGTACTGGTTTGGTAGTTGTACAGAAGCATCATCACGTTAAGTATGACCTTTTGATCTCCAAAGTCCTCTAAAAGAAGCCTGTCTTTCAATCGCAGGAATTGCCCCTGGATCATTCGCATCCCCCACTCTGATAACTGCCGAAGAGAGGTTGCTTCACGATTCAACACGAGAGCTTCAGCACCAACTTGATCGGCTTGCGAACTCTGGATAAGATAGTTTGAAAGTCTTACTTTGAATGCTGCATCAACGGTAAGCGTTGCGGCATACTCATCGAACATTTCCTGCATCTGGTCATAAACGCCGTAATCTGCAACGGTGCTGTCATGCCAAGAACCCGGACAGTTGAAAGCAGTTATGCGGATTCTCCCATCAGGTGCAAAAACGAAAACACAACTCACGTAAGTGTCGCATGTCCAACCGTTGTAGTACTGGCTCTGTATTAACCAATTATCAGAGTGCTGTATTAAGAGTTTCAGACCATCGGCAGCGCCCCATACTCTTTTTTCATGAAGTGCCGGATATTTTGCACCAATTGCGCTAATGTATTCCTCCATTTCTACTTTGTTTGGAAGTGTAATCCTTGCATCCGGATGGTTCTGTAATACACACAAAAGAACTTTCCGCGAAAACTTAATCCATTTGTACATGACAGTAGATGTAAGTCCAAAAGCCAGTGAGGAGGTTCTTGCAACCAATCCTCTTGTTCGGAACCAAAAAAGGACTAACCCAAGACAACATGTTGCATTTGCCTCTCTTTTTCTTCCTTTTGGTACTCCATTCTTTGTAAAGGTTAGCTTGCGGATACGCTCCGTTTTTTTATCGATTGTGTACATATCGAATACTGGTTGGAAGAGGTGCAGGAGATCGCGAAAGACCTTGTGGTCTACACCACAGCAGTTGAGAAGAGCCTGTTCATTGCCAGAGTTGAATAGATAAGTGAAGGAGGATTGGCAGTGCCGGCGAATGGCTATTCTTGGTGTTCTTCTGTCTTTTAGACGCCGATTGAAAGGATCTTCTTCATCTTCAGAATCGCCGTCGTCTATCATACAGAAGATGGAAAGGATCTCAAGTGTTGCCATGATAGTGAAATTTTGCTAAGTATGACGATAAGAATCCATCGGAAGAGAGGGAAATAAACATCGAAAATTTCACATTACACGACCGACAAAATTAGTACGATCACCAGGGAGAAAGATACCTTTTTTAGTCCGTTCGTACCTTTTTTAGTCGGAGAAAGAGGAGGCAGATACCAATTTTTGTCGGTTGTATCATGGGTATCGACGAATTCCTTATTCCAAAAATGAGCATGAATATGGGAAGAGTTTTTAGCGCACAGATATCTGTGTCAACAATTTTCATTCCCGAATACACACATTGATGCCATGGGACACAGATATTCTGTGTTTTCGGGAATGACCCATTATCATCATCATATTAAATATGAATCATAAATTTTATGATTCCTATCACCTCAAGAGACGCAATAAGAATCCACGACATCATGGCACGATCTCAAAATTATCCAAGACTGAGTGATTCCCACCAATAATAAAGTAATAAAAGGGTACCGGGTCAATCTCACACTTTTTTTGGTACATTCATACACTTTTGCCATACACTTTTCAAACACAAGTAATAACCACTAAAGATAGGATCATACTCACAATTGGAACCATTGGCCTCATTTTGTGCTGTGTACTCAACCAAAAGGTACATCCGTACACTTTTGAAAATTAGGTATTATGGTACGATCAATATACATAGAGAGTATGAACACAAAAATATCAATGGCATCCCCAGCGCGGAGCGCAGTGCCCTATTAGTGCCCTCTTCTTATAAACCCCCACCCCCTACTACTGTCCTCTTCTTATAAGCCCCCAACCCCCAACCCCCAACCCCTGTTCCAGTACTGTGTTCACCAGCAAGCGCGCCCCCAACCAAGTTCAACCAAGTTGGCTCGGTTATATTGGGTTCGCCATATAGAGTGGTGATTGGGGTGGGGGATGGGTTAGTGGCTGAACAAATGACGTCACAGGATTGAATTGTACGCATAATCATACCTTTCGTGGGTATTGTTGTAGTTGAAAAGTGTATGGCAAAAGTGTATGAATGTACCAAAAAAGTGTAAGATTGACCTGGTACCTAATAAAAGATCAAAGTAATAAAAACATATTCGTGAGTGAATAGATTGAATAGATTGTTGGTGCACCTGATGAACGAATATTTTTTATTAACTATGCACACCAAGTGGAATTGGAATTCGGAATCCCTAAGTACAAAACAGTAACGCCCAGCAAAAGAGGTGCGAAGAGGTGTTGCACACATGATTGATTCGTGTTGATTTTTTGATTTTAGTGATTCCGTTGGAGTTTATTCTGTTTTTATTCAGTTAATAAAGTTTTGAAAGTCAATGCAGTCTCGACTGCCAAATTATATTCAATAGTTAATAAATCTATGCACCATGTGAATAGATTTATTACTTTGGTCACAAACTTTTATTACTTTATCATTGGTGGGAATCACTCACTCACTTAAAAAATTAGAAGGGAAAACTTGACTTGTTGTTCTTTCTCAGTCTGGTAGTCACACAAATTAACAGACATGATTCGCAACGTAATTTCCCGTGATACCTTTTCAATGGATAGAATACTACTATCCAATAACGGCCATTTGGGGTTTCCAGTAATCTCTTTATAGTAACTCATTTTTCTTATGTTGTGAATTGTGTCCTCAATCCCAGACTGAGGGACAGAAGAAGAAGCACACCATAGAATTTGTACCATTTCTACATTCTCAATTGTTATCCGATGCGTAGTATTGGCTCTGAGGAATTGGTATGGCTGGTACTATGGCAGCAGATGTGTCACTGCACCTGACACATGCTGTCACTCGGAATT
Organism: Pseudo-nitzschia multiseries; assembly: GCA_037355745.1. Taxonomy (NCBI): domain Eukaryota; phylum Bacillariophyta; class Bacillariophyceae; order Bacillariales; family Bacillariaceae; genus Pseudo-nitzschia; species Pseudo-nitzschia multiseries. Next base: position 8,017,870 of record CM074783.1, read on the forward strand.
CCTGCGGCATTTGATTGATTGGATTACCTTGTCAATCACTCTCATTCAAGAAAATGATTAGATGAATACAGAGTATTATGTTTCTTGTATGTTTATTTACCAACCCACCAAAAGTTTTCAGCATGCTTCAAATGGTCTGATAACTAATGGTTTTGCAGGGTAGTCTGCCTTTTGATTCTTTGTTGTACGATGTATTGCTTCAATCAACTTTGCTTTTAAGCAAGATCAAAACCAGTGAAGCCGTTGTAGCAGTACATAGAACTTGGACCTGGGTGTATGCCAGCTGGGCTCTAAGTTTGTGAGTGTGTCCGATAACTGTCACACGACCCTTTTTTTTTGTTGCAAGGTACTTTTGCAACCCCTGCTTGTGTGGAATTTTAACACGAGCCCCCCCTGTGATTCACTAGGTCAGTATCATGCCCAATTTTCTAACTCTCAATCCCTGGGTCGCGATTATTTTTTTCCTTGGGTCATGAATAATTATTATCAATTTTTAATAAAACCTACCTGTACGCTCACAAATCACATCTACTAAAATTAAATATGCAAGGTAATGACTCACAACCAAGCCCCCCCTGTGATTCGGTGGCTTCGTATGATGCTCGTTTTTCTAACGCTCAATCCCTGGTTCGCGATTATTTTTTTCCTTGGGTCATGAATAATTATTTTTAATTTTTAATATCACCTACCCGTACGTTCGCGAATCACACCTACTAAAATTAAATACGCAAGGTCATGACTCACAACCAGTAAAATTTAACATTGGTGCTCGCGACACACAAACCTTAAAATTTATCTCCATTGCTCGCGACACACTACGCTTATAATTTAATATTTGTGCTCGCAACACACAACCCTTAAAATTTAATATCATCGCTTGCGACTACCTACCACTACAGTTGAATTTTTCGGGTCAAGAATTTGTCTAGTAGTATCATATGCAAAATATGTATGATATGTATGAGTACTTCTTTCCGTAGAATTCAGTCATTTTTGTCACACAATCTACTATTTGCAACCATGGTATGCAATGTATGTAAGATATGTACCTTTTACCCTAATCACTCTCCCTGAAGATTTACCCGTGTCGTACTAACGTCGTAGGTGTGAACCCACCCGCGTTGTCGTCAAATTAGTGAATGGACTGACACAATGAACAGTAATGATTCTGAAAACAATGCCTAAACTTCCTCCATTCCGCCAAGCAATTGCATCAATACAGGATCAATATAGTTGTCATCCTCATTTTCCTCTTCAGCAAAACTACTGGCAACAGTGCCACCATCTTTTGATACAGTACCGGTAGGGTTTTTTTCTGACTTGAATCTTTCCAGCATCATTTTCTCCAAATTTTTACCTGTTTCTGGATCTTCTCTTAATGTTTGTACCTTCTTGCACAATCTAGCAAACACTTGCCTCGCTCCAATGTTCTGTTCCGTTTGATTGTTCCGTTTTGTCATTCTGTTTCATCCCTTTGTCCTTCTTATGTCCTTTTGTTGGTTTGTTGTTCCTGAAGAATGAAAATAAGAGAAAGAAAGATCAGAAGCAAATAGAATCTCCAACAAATTGCTGTCATTGTCACTCACTAGTGTTTCTCATTGTTTTCTTTCATTGCCTATCCGTTGTTTCTGTGCTTTTCATTTTTTTTAAATACCTTGCCAACCAAGAAGGATGTGTTGCGTTTTGTGTGGTTTTGATTTGGGGTATGTACAGTTTTCCGTGTGTGTACAGTTTTTTTTGTGTGACCTTTTCTGTTGTTCCATTCTGTCGTTCTGTCCCATTGTTCCGTTCCATTGTTCCGTTCTGTTTCATTGGTTGTTCTGTTTTAAGTGCCCTCCTTTCCTTCGTTGGTTCGTTTGATTGTTGTTCTGTTTCAATTAAAATAAAAATGAAAGAAAGAAAGATCAGAAACAAATAGTATCTCCAACAAATTGCCGTCATTGTCACTCACTGCTGTTGTTCTGTTGTTCCATTCTGTCATTCCTTTTTTTTAAATTCGTTGTTCCATTTTGAGTGTCGTTCTTTCCCTTGTTGGTTTGTTTGATTGTTGTTACATTTCAATAAAAATAAAATAAAATAAAAAAAAGAAAGATCAGAAACAAATAGAATCTTCAATGAATTGCTGTTATTGTCACTGACTGGTGTTTCTTCTTTGTTGTTCGGTTGTTCCGTTGTTCCATTGTTCGTGACTGTCGGACAACATTCATTTTCCCTGCTTCAAAAAACTGTGCCAACCAAGAAGCATGTGTTGCGTTTTGTGTGGTGGTTCCGTGTGTATATAGTTTTTCATGTGTGTGTGGTTTTGTGTGTGTTGTGTGTGCTATGCACCCTGACTTCTTCCATGTGCCTGGCTTGTACACAGCCTTTATTTTCTATATAAGTAAAGCAAGTACGAGTGCACGCCACCCCTCCCGCGCCATAATTTTTTCAAAGAGGAAATTGTGATTACACAAAGGTTATGTATCTAAATCCCCAACCCATCTGTAGAATCTGGTAGCCAGTCAGTGGTTCGAAACTCCCTTGGGTCAGTATGGTACCTACCTACGTATAGTTTTTGCACATTACCCAACTATGTACCTTTTTGCATGCAATATTAGCTACAACTAGTAGTAGTACTGGTAATATCTGCACCCTTTTTTTGTCTGAGAATAATAAAAAAACAGCCCCTCCATTTCAATTAAACAACTTATGAGTTATTTTCATTTGACACTCATTAAAGTATGTTTTTGGTGATTGGATTATACAAAGTAAATGTTCTTCCTATTATGGACTTGACCTCATACTTTGCCTGTCATTACCCAATAAGTCACTTGGTGACCTGGATTTGCACCAATAATATTCTCTTGTGTGCCATTTGGAGAGACAAACCACAACAGTTTCAGCAATCTGTGGGGCAATATTGTTACCAATATGCATCATAGGAGTCATGAAAAAATCATTCATGGCCTGGACCGGATACTTTGTAAGTCATTACCCAATAAGTCAGTTTGTGCCCTGGATTTGCAACAAAAATACCCTCTTGTGTGTCATTTGGAGACACAAACCACAACATTTTCAGCATTATGTGTGGCAATGTTGTTCCCAATATGCATCAGATGAGTCATGAGAAATATATTCATGCACGGCACCAAAAACTTTGAGAGTCATTACCCAATATTTTTCCTCCAAATTCAGGACCCAAATGCACTCATTAGGTGGTGACACACCCAACATCACACATAACTCACTTCTGTTTCTTTCATGATTCAACTTATCCATTACAGGAACAATATTCATGGACTAATCACCCAAAATATCTGATTTTCTCATTTTTAATTGCAAATTAGTGTGTATTCTTCCTCCAAATCCAGTACCCAAATGCACTCATTAGGTGGTGACACACCAAACATCACACATAACTCACTTCTGTTTGTTTCATGATTCATCTTATCCATAATAGGAACAATATTCATGGACTAATCACCCAAAATATTGGATTTTATAATTTCTAATTGCAAATTAGTGTGTATTCTTCCTCCAAATCCAGTACCCAAATGCACTCATTAGTTTGTGACAAACAAACTATCACACATAACTCACTTCTGTTTCTTTCATGATTCATCTTATCCATTACAGGAACAATATTCATTGACTAATCACCCAAAACATCTGATTTTCTAATTTCTAATCGCAAATTAGTGTGTATTCTTCCTCCAAATCCAGTACCCAAATGCACTCATTAGTTTGTGACACACAAACTATCACACATAACTCACTTCTGTTTCTTTCATGATTCATCTTATCCATTACAGGAACAATATTCATTGACTAATCACCCAAAATTATCTGATTTTCTAATTTTTAATTGCAAATTAGTGTGTATTTTTCCTCCCATTCTAGTACCCAAATGCACTCATTAGTTTGTGACACACAAACTATCAAAGATAACTCACTTCTGTTTCTTTCATGATTCATCTTATCCATAACAGGAACAATATTCATTGACTAATCACCCAAAATTATCTGATTTTCTAATTTTTAATTGCAAATTAGTGTGTATTTCTCCTCCAAATCCAGTACCCAAATGCACTAATTAGGTGGTGACACACAAACTATGAGAGATAACTCACTTCTGTTTCTTTCATGATTCAACTTATCCATAACAGGAACAATATTCATGGACTAATCACACAAAATATCTCATTTTCTACTTTTTCATTGCAAATTAGTGTGTATTTCTCCTCCAAATCCAGTACCCAAATGCACTAATTAGGTGGTGACAAACAAACTATGACAGATAACTCACTTCTGTTTCTTTCATGATTCATCTTATCCATAACAGGAACAATATTCATTGACTAATCACCCAAAATATTGGATTTTCTAATTTCTAATTGCAAATTAGTGTGTATTTTTCCTCCCAATCCAGGACCCAAATGAACTCATTAGTTTGTGACACACAAACTGTCACAGATAACTCACTTCTGTTCGTTTCATGATTCATCTTATCCATTACAGGAACAATATTCATGGATTAATCACCCAAAATATTGGATTTTCTATTTTTTTACTTGCAAATTAGTGTGTATTTTTCCTCCAAATCCAGTACCCAAATGGACTCATTAGGTGGTGACACACAAACTATGACAGATAACTCACTTCTGTTTCTTTCATGATTCAACTTATCCATAACAGGAACAATATTCATGGACTAATCACCCAAAATATTGGATTTTCTATTTTTTAATTGCAAATTAGTGTGTATTTTTCCTCCCAATCCAGGACCCAAATGCACTTATTAGGTGGTGACACACTAACTATCACACATCAGTCACTTCTGTTTCTTTCATGATTCATCTTATCCATAACAGGAACAATATTCATGGACTAATCACCCAAAATATCTGATTTTCTAATTTTTAATTGCAAATTAGTGTGTATTTTTCCTCCAAATCCAGGACCCATATGCACTCATTAGTTTGTGACACACAAACTATCAAAGATTAAGTCACTTCTGTTTGTTTCATGATTCATCTTATCCATAACAGGAACAATATTCATGGACTAATCACCCAAAATATCTGATTTTCTAATTTTTAATTGCAAATTTGAGATTTTCCAACCACTTCTTCAACACCATGACTAGACAGCTCCCGAACAGCATTCTGTGTTTCAATTCGTGACCATCTCATCATATGCAATAGGATGGCTATTCCGGACCTGTATTTGGTCTGGGCTTCCTTGGTGAGAACACTGTCAGTTGGCCCTTCGCCTTCTTTCTTCAACACTGATCCTGGCTCTGCTGGAGTGGTGGGGTTGCCCCTGCATTCATCAAGCTCGAATTCATCGACAAATCTTTTGATCTTGACTGGTTGAGTCATCTGGAGGGTTCTGTTCTTCTTGTCTTGCTCGATGTGACATCTGACATACTCATCCATCTCTCCAACGTCCTTGCATTCAAATAGGGACTTGAGTTGCTCTTTGTGCTTAAGTACTTCTGCTTCTTCACCTATGATGCAAAAATTGTCGACCCATAGCAACATCAAAAGTAGCTTGTTGTTGATCCATCTGAAAAATAGACATGAATCAGCCTTGCATCTCTCCATCTGCATGGTATGCGTTGCTTGCCAAGCTTCTCTCCAAAATTGAATGGCTGCTTGAATTGTGCCATAAAGTGTTTTCTGCAATTGGAGGAGTGCATATGATGGATAGAATTTCTGATATCCCTCTGGAATCTTGGTGAATATTTTCTCTCCATTCTGAAATTTGCCATTCAGAAAAGCTCCTTCCACATCCACAATATAAGCCATAAAATTCGCCATGACCATCAATATCATTGCAATGCGAATGGAGATATCACTGACAACCGGTGAAGACTTGTCTTGGCCATCAAAGTGCTCTCCCTCTAGCTGCTTGAATCCTCGGACGGCATTCCTGCATCTTACTGTGCCATCAGGTTTCATCTTGTTGGCCCAAGTTGTATCCATGATTTTGGTGCCCGGTGGGATATCGGCTTCATCGATCTCTTCAAAGACTCCATATTTGACCATCTTCTCATGTTCAGCGTCAATACCCTCTGTAAACTTGTCCCTCATGGGACTGGCCATAGATTCCTTGTAGTTCATGGTCTTTGAGTCATTGGTGTTGTCGAAAGCACTCCCAGCTGCGCCAACCAGACTGAGTTCACTGATAGCGCCTTCATGAGATGGAATAGATACTGACAGAAGATTGAATTCTTTCAGCTCAGTCATTGCCTTGTGGAACTGGATTTCGGCATCAGTGAATTGTGCTGCATAGCTGGCCATATCTCCATATCGTATGTCCGGATTGAGATGAGAGTTTCTCACAACACAGCCATACCTTGTGGTTGTTACGACATGGGGATCCTCTTCTTCTGTATCTTCATTGCTATCATATTCATTGCTCTCATATTCAATCTTGGTTTCTTCAATATCATCATCATAGTATTTGGTTTCTGAAAGAGCATCTGCAGCGGGGATTTCAGATTCAGGTTGTAAGGGAATTGCTGGTACTGTGGCTCCCCCACTTTCATCCTGAAACTGCACTCGAGGATGACGAGGTCTGGTGGAGGTGCGCAAGATTGAGACAGGTTGTGTAGGGGGGTCATTGATTGGGAGATCCATGTGGCCACCTTCAAGGAAATCAGCATGAAAATCAATATCTTCACCTGCTGGTGCAGTGGGGGGGAAATACATGCGCTTCAGCCAGTAGATATCGCAGGTAACTGTAAAAGTGTTCTTCAATGGATCATACATCACATAGCAATCGCCCGGCCGGTCAGTGCAATATCCAGCAAAGAAAGCTGGAGTCCTGCAATAATTGAGTTTGGGACTTGTGGGGCGCTTGACTCAAACTACACCAGCAGCCTCTCCAAAGGTTGTGAGATGGGCACTAAAATCAGGGACCTTGCCACAGAAATGTTGGATCTTGGGCATAGTGTTGCCATTCACAGTGACAGCCTCCAACCAGTCCAACTGAACACCACATCACATTGCTAATGGGAAGAATCTCAACCGGTATTTCCTAGGCACATTTGCTTGAGAGCAAAGAGCCATGGCTCAACAAACTGACCGATAGATTGCTGTTTCCACCACACTGTTCTGCTGTGGAGTATCCACAGAGGTATAGTACTCAAATTTGCAAGAAAATTTCCAATCCGCTGAGGCCAGCCGAGCATCAAGTTTGGTGTTTCCCCCGGCTTTATCACATCGAATGTACTTCAAATTTTGGCCTTTGGATCTCCATTGGTTGAGCAATGCGCAAGTGGGTTCCACCATTCCATCTTTGCTGGCAAAGAACTTGACAAACCGGCATGAGGAATATTCATCAACAATCATGAGAAAATGGGGTTTGGTAATGAATGGGGCAGTCAACTTGTTACTTTTGGCATCTTTGGGGGCTTTCACTGAGGACATATCCACAAAGAGTCTCTCCCCGGGCTTGGTGGCGGCTGAGTGTTCACTCTTGGTAGGAATCACTTTCCTTTTTGCTTTAGCTTTGGCACAATCTTCACATGGAAGCATGGGACCACGAGTGATGGTCCAGCCAAGTGTTTCAGGCTGTTCGGCGTGTTTTGATCTCATCCATGTGTCCCAGGAGTTGGTGGGCTTTGTTGATGTTCATCTTGGTTCCACCACTGGTAGTAGTTGTAGCGGTTGCCGCACTGATGTCAATGTTGTTGGTAGGATTGGCAATTCGATCAAAATAGCCAACCCACACACAGCTTGTGTAGATGGGAATTTGAATATCAAAATTCACGTGGGTATTTCCTTTCCTGAGAGACCATCCGGTTGTGTCGCTTCCTGTGGCTATCCAACCATTTTGTAAAGCCAGGTTGGCTGAAAACAGATTGAATGCAAAATTTGGATTGAAATTTACACCCTGTAACAATGTTTGAAACTCCTTATTTCCATCCTTGTCGATCTTTTGACAGGGAATATCCCCAACCTGACATCCTTTCAATTCATCTCTGCTTTGGGTGGTAATGGTGGCACCACTAGGTCTCAAATTGGTGGCACATCGCATACTGTTGGAGCTGTGACTTGTAGCGCCTGTATCAAAAACAAAGACGTTGTCATCGTACAGCAGATCAAATCCTTCGGGCACAACATCTCCTGTGGTAGCTCGCTTTTGGGCGTTGAGAAGTTGGAGTGAAGTGGTAGAGGTTTGCATTGCTGAGAGGCAAAAGTCATAGTCAATTGTTGCTCACTGTACATCCTTCAACTTGGATTTCCAACCAGCTGGGCATCTTGCAGCATTCTTTTCATCCTCAAAACACACAGCAGTTCAATGATTACCACCACAGATCCCACATTTGCTGCGTCGTCCCCGCTGTTGGCCATTGGACCTGTTGTGTCGGTTGCCGTTGCCTCTGTTGTTACTGTTGCCGTTGTTGCTGTTGTTGCTGTTGCCGGTGTTGCTGTTTTCAGTCTTCTTGTCGACACGCGGGTGGCCTGCTTGGCGTTTTGCACAGTTGAATGCTTTGTGACCTTTTTCTTTGCACCAATAACAAACTGCATTAGTAGGCCACTTGTCTTGGGTATCCAGATTGGCAAAATCAGTCATCTCAGCACCAAACAGACTCATTTTCCTTGGCTTTTCCACCCCTGCTTTGTATATTGCGCGCCGACTCATACAGACTTGCAGCGTGGAGGTTGACCGCCTCCCAAAATTCCAATTCAGAGGTATCTGTATCTTGCAGCTCATCCATGAGGGGGGCAAGTTGCATCAGTAGGTAGGCCAGCAGTGCTGCTTTGAAGGCCACAACGAGTTCCTGTCAAAGTGGGCCTGACTGACTTGTACTAGTATTTCCTTCACAAATTGTAGATGTCTTCAACCAAATCCTGTGGAGGGGCTCCAATGGCCAGCTTTAAACTTTGCAGATCAATGTTCAACTGCTCTCTGTCGTGAGATTTGTTGACTTTCCTGTATTCCTTCATGAGTTCTTCAATCACCCGATGTACCCTACCTCAAGGCCACTGTGACCGGAGCTTTTCATTTAATTCAGCTGATGCACCCCGGTCAATCTTGGACTTCTCCATGATGGCTAGGCCTGTCCTGTTGTCGGCAAAGGCCTTGTACAGATCATTTAGCGCTTTATTGTGGTACTTGTAAGCCCTTTTCTGTGCGGTACTCATATCCTCTCGAGGTGTAAGCTGTCCATCTGGAGGTAGGTCCTTGTGCGCCTTGGTGGTTAACATATCCCGGTACTTGTGGTTATCGGCGTATGCTTGGAACTGGGTGTACCAGTCTTCAAACTTGCCCGCATCGCCCTTGGCCAACTTGGGCACTTGGTTATCCACATACTCTACCATCTTGTATTTGTATTTCTTCTTGGAGCCCTTGGTGCTTGCGCTACTTGTGCTTGTGCGACTTTTGCTGCTACTAGATGCTGAACTGCTCTCTGAACTTGATAGTACACTGCTCTCTTCTTCTTCTGACGTCGATTCTGCAGAAAAAGTGATTTCTATCTCTTGATTCCGGGTTGGTGGATCCTCCTCCATTCGTTAACAGACGAAAAGTCAATTGTCGAATCCCGGTCCAAAGTAAATTGTTGTATTCCGATCAAATGTAAATTGTCGTCTTCTTGATAATCAGTCCCGTCGATTCTGATTTCTCGATATCCGATTCTGCCGCCTACAGGATTTTGGTAGGGATTGATTGCGATTTCCGATTGTCGGACGTTGGTGTAAGATTCCCCGATTGTCCGAATATTTTCGTAACGTGACAACAAATAATTGTGATTGTAATTGGCCCTATCGATTGTCGATACCAATCCTGCTGTTGTCGATATGTCGCTGACTCCGTGTTATTAGCCAGCCTGCCGTCCGATCTTGGTGGACAAAAGTAGATGTATATGTCACTGGCTCTGATTGTTAGCCAGCCTGCCGTCCGATCTTGGTGGATACAGAGTATTCCGTTGAAACGCACGGATATCTCTCCCTTGTAGTACAGAGTGTTCCGCTGAAACGCACGGATATCTCTTTCTTCTTGGGGTACAGAGTGTTCCGCTGAAACGCGCGGATATCTCTTTCTTGAGGTACAGAGTATTCCGTTGAAACGCACGGATATCTCTTTCTTCTTCTTGGGATACAGAGTATTCCGCTGAAACGCGCTGATATCTCTTTCTTCTTCTTGGGGTACAGAGTATTCCGCTGAAACGCGCGGATATCTCTTTCTTCTTCTTTGACCAAGTTCCAACCTTGGGAGCGCTCCGTAATTCTTTGAAGAATGTTTGGAGGGCTCTGAAAGATGAGGAGAAACTGTCGGTATTTGGTAGTTTAACTCAAATTGGTTATTACATGAAATTGTTATTTGAAAAAGTGAGCAGAAAAATTGCTCTTTACTAAAATCACCATGTTGGTGCATTGGCCCGCTAATACTCCAATGCACACACTAAATCACTAAGATTCACATCGACCCGCTAATACTCCGATGTGCTGCACGTGTCCTTTGTACCAATGGGCTGTAGAGATTTACCTTGCGCCCGGTAGGTTTGGTACATAAGGACCTATTTTTAGTAAGAAGGAGAATCGGAACCGGTAAGTGGTAAATTCTCATTCCCACTTCCATTCCCATCTCCATTCATGTTGGTCCATTCCTGTAGAAGCAAGATTCATCGTACGATCGATTCTTATCTCATTCGTGTCTCATTCATTCAGTCGCGCGCGTCATTCGTGTCTCATTCACTCATTCGTTCGGTAGCGCGCGCTCGTTCGATCGACTTCAAACAGTACATAAGGACCTATTTTTAGTATGGTGGAGAACCAGAATTGGTAAGTGGTAAAATCTCATTCCCACTTCCATTCCCTGGTTCCATTCCATTTAGTCAAATTCCTGTAGAAGCAAGATGACTCATTACATCGGCCTCGATTCATTCGATCGGCCGCGACGGCCGCAACTCATTCAATTCGCGGCTCGTTCGATCGGCCTCAAATATACTCAACCACCCAAAGCGAAATCCGAAGGCGAAACTTCCATCAATCCTTAAGTCCCGGCTCAACACTCGGCTACGCAAACATGCCGGGGGCATCTTCCGTTAGATTGTCAGCATAAGAGAAGTATCCGTCCTTCTTATGCATGAAAATATTCAGGATCTGGTTGTGACCAATGGTACTTGTTTGGTAATTGTACAGAAGCGTCATCAAGTTCACAATGACCTTCCTATCGCCAAATGTCTCCAATAGGAGCCTGTCTTTCAATCGTGGAAACTGCCCCTGGATCATTTGCATCCCCCACTCTGATAACTGGCGAAGGGACGTTGTTGCTTCTGCGTTCAACAGAATAGCCTCTAGGGTATCCAGATCATTCTGCGCACTTTGGACAAGGCATTGGTGTATCCCTGTGGCAACCCTAAACGCAGAGTCAACACAAACCATCGCTTGGAACTTGACGAACAGTTCTTCTATTTTATCATAAACACGACCATGATCGGTGATTGTGCTGTCATGCCAGGTACCCGGGCAGTTGTAACAGCAAATACAGATCCGTCCATTGGCAGCAAAGACAAAGACACTGTTGACATAGTATGTGTCACAGACCCAGCTGTTGTAATACCAACTCTGAATCAACCAATTCGAAGACTGCTGAATTTTGACTTTGAGTCCATCGGCCGCACCCCAGACACGGCGTTCTTGTAGTCTGGGATATTTGGCACCAATTGCGCTGATGTATTCCTCCAATTATTTTTCATTTGGAAGTCTAATCATTGCCTTTGAATGATTCTGCAATACAAACAAAATAACCTTTCTGGAGAATTTCAACCATTTGTACATAACAGTAGAGGTGAGTCCAAACGCCATTGACACGGATCTTGCTGACAGATCCGTGTGTTCTAAACCAATGAAGTACTAGACCAAGACATCATGTTGCATTTGCCTCACGCTTTCTTCCACTCCATACTCCATTCGCGTTAACCTTCCTCTTCCAAATAGTGCCGGTGTATCTATCGACCGTGTAACTATCGAATGTGGGTTGAAATAGACCTAGAAGCTCTCCAAAGACCTTGTGGTTGACACCACAGCAGTTGAGAAGAGCCTGTTTATTACCAAAGCTGAATAGATAAAGAAAGGGGTTTCAGAATGACAACGTAGGGCTATCCTTGGTGTTCTCCTAGTATCTCTTTGACGCCTTTCTTCTTCCGTGTCATCATTGTCATCATCATCATCCTCATCTTCTCGAAGATACAAGCAGACAAGCAACTCAAGCAGTGACATAGTCAACAGATTGGCAACTATTTATGTTGTTGGCTCAGTACCTATCGTCAGTTGAGTCGCTGAAAGGTCGAGTGGCTGAAAATGAAAAATTTGATCGTCAAGTCACTGAAAAATCTGAACGTATTACATTTTTAATCGTATGAAGAGGACAAATTTGGCTATTATTATTGTCCATACAAAGAGATTCCACATTCCAAAATGAGATTTTAGATGCTGGCCTGCCAAAAATCTGGGTATGCTAATTTTCATTCCCGAAATACTAAAAACAGAAATGCTGGGTATTGCCCAGAAAAGTATTTCGGGAATCACCCAATGCCACACGAAGATTATGCTCCGATCCAGAGCTGTTTGGGAGTTTTGTTTCGTCGTAGAGTTACGTTGACCCTCCTTGGAAACGGTATTCAAAAGTGAGCACAGCTTTCATTGTAAAGGGATACAAGCGCTGCCACTTCACCTGTTTTCATAGAGAACTCTTCCGCCCGCATTCAATTTGACTAGGCTTCGCTAGGGGAGGGGACAACGCCAATGCAAGCATATCGGAACAAAGAAATGATTCGATCAAACTGGTCTACTGTGATAAGATGCGTTGGAATAACAGAAGGTACTGGGTTGAGCAGTTCTGCTTGCTCTAGGGGAATTCCCGTCTCTGCCACCAAATACCATCATCATTCTCTGTTATTGTCATTTCCTCGAGGACGACAGTTGAGATATTTATCATCACCATGTCTGCCTCCAGAGCCACCGGATGTTGCCGCGCAATGCAACGGAACGAAGAAGATGATTCGTCTCTCGAAGCGCATGGGAGAACTTGACATGTTCAGTCGAAGAGAGGCCGATCGATTGATCCAAGATGGACGAATTCTCTTGGATGGAGAAGTAGTAGAGGTAGGATGCAAGGTGCCCTCGGATTTGGAAGTCGAACGCATCGAAATCATTGACAATGAATATCCTTCATTGCCACCCTCTCAAGCAAGCGGTAGTCAGAATCAAAACAGCAACATATGTAGACATAATGCAATGGCGGCTGTGGTACTAAACAAACCAAAGGGATACGTCTCGGGCCAAGCCGAACACGGCCACCCTCCTGCGATACGGCTTTTGATATCGACGAACAGAATACGGGATGAAAACGAACGGCAAGAAAATATGAACATCTATGACAGGGAGGATAGCGGTTTCAGTCGAGGTGACGATAATCGACGGCATTTCTCAGATTGGAAGGGTTTGGCGCCTGCGGGTCGTCTAGACTTGGATTCAACGGGACTCCTGGTTTTTACCCGAAACGGTGTGCTGGCAAAGAAACTTGTCGGGGCATCGTCCTCCGTCGAGAAGGAATATATTGTTGATGTAGAACCAGCTATGTATCCCACAAAGAAAGAGCTCGCGATGGATCCGAACTTTGTCTTGCCCTCTTGCTCTAGCAATCAGCAGCCATTCGATTTATCACGGATCCTACGAGGAGGCGAATTCTTGTTGGGAGACGATCGTCCATTAAAAGCTTGTCCGAAAGCCAGATGGATCACAGAAGGAAAGAGGTTACAGATAGTACTTACGGAAGGAAGAAGGCACCACATTCGTCGGTTGTGTAGGGAGTTGTTGGGATACCACGTGGTTGGACTTCAGCGTGTCAGAATCGGCCCTATCGAGCTGCCTCCAGAGGGCGTTCTCCCAGAAGGTTGTTGGAGACCTTTGCGCCAATGCGAAGTACAGTCTCTGTTAGCTGACAGCCGACAATAGCGCAGATGGTTCCTTGTACTTGCTATTTACATTGTCGCAATACAAAATAAAAATCGATCGCTGAGTTAATCAACCATGAGCCATTCATCTGGTGTACCGGTATAATTATTATTTTTTAATTTGTTTTGGGTTTGGATCTAATTTTCCCACGGGCCCTCGAGCTCTAGTTTCACATTTAACGGAGGTTTATCACTACATCCACAAGTGACTCTCAACCGTAGAAAATTCTTAACCACAATCTCCTTCCATCGCTCTCCCTTGTGAGCCTGGGTACGTTTTAAGTTGATTCTTCTTCCAAACTTGGGAACTTCGTAGGCCTCGCCTTCGATCCAATTCTTGTGTTCGTCGAGATAGACGATCGCCGAAACGCCCAAATCAGGAAGGAAAACTGTGAACGCTTTCATCCCAATCGATGTTACAACCGCCAGTTGTTTCTTTTTGGGAAAACGTCTTAGATACAGAGCGAGAAACACAGCATCGCTGCGTTCTTGTGCTTTACGAGATCCGTCCTTCTTTTCGTTACATGTATCACAAATTGAGCTAATTTCTTTCACATCCATTGGAAACTCCTCGACTGCGTCTTCACCATCAATGCTGGCCTGAAGCAGTCGATGGACAATGACATCTGCATACCGCCGAATGGGACTTGTGAAGTGTGTGTAGTAAGGTATGTGTAAGGCAAAGTGAGACCATTCTGGCTCCGAGAACTTTCCAGCTGCAATGTAGTTCGCTGGTTTCATTGGGTTTTTAAGTAACTCCGTGATGCACTTCAACAAAATTGGATCTTGACATTCTTGACCAAGGCGATTTAGTGATCTCTGGACAGCCTCAGAACTTTCGATATCGATGCGAAAGCCAATAGCTTCCATAGCTAAATTCGCAGCTTTCTCGAGTCCTTCATAGTCTGGGGGTTCGTGATGGCGCAAACACGCTCGAGGACCAGTGTGTGTGATTAATCGCTGTGCTACCAAAAAGTTAGCCAAAAGCATGTATTCCTCCACGAGTTTGTTGGAATCCCGGATCGGGTACGGTTCGCACATGAGAGGTGTTTCACGGTCGTCGTCCAATTTGAAAGTCAATTTGACCGCATTGAGTGCAACAGCTCCATTCTGGAACCGTAATCTTCGTCGAGCTTGGGCTATCTCGTTCATCAATCTCACATCTGCGGCTACTTGGTCTATAGTATGTCCACCCGTTGGCCTCCTACTTGTTGGCCACAGATCTTCATCGATTTCATTCTCCCCCGGATAAGCTACCTTGTTCTCGATGATGTTCTGAGCGGTAGCATAATCCAAGCGGGCACACGATTTGATGACGCTTCTTCCATACCAAACGTCCTGGCCCTTGACAAGGCTTCCATCTCGGTTCATTCTCCAAACACATGAAAATGCCAGACGTTCGACGTTTTCGTTGAGACTGCAGGCGACCTCGCATAGCGGTCTTGGAAGCATGGGGACGGTGCGATCTACCAAATAGACAGTAGTGCAGCGCCGCTGTGCTTCCAAATCAATCGCGGAATTGGGAGTCACGAAAAAGGACACGTCCGCAATGTGCACTCCTAGTTCAACTTGACCATTCCCTAGATCCGTGACGTGAAGGGCATCGTCCAAATCCTTTGCCGTGGTAGGGTCGATCGTAAAAATTCGTTGTTTTCGATAGTCACGCCGTCCTTCGTACATGTCCTGTGTCGGTCTCCACCCGGATTCCGTTCCATTTGAATACTGTCCGGAGGCAACCACCGTCTGGCTTTCCTCAAGGACATGGGTTGGAAACTCTCCGTGATCGACGCCAAACTCCATTAAGAGCGCCGCTGTCTCGTCTTCGATGTTGCCAGTGTGCCCAAACTGCTCGACGTTCGAACAGCCAGGCCATTTGTGTGTTTCTTGCCAAGATCCATACACATACTTCCCGGCAAAGATGGCTCCTTCCGGGGCGTCCGCGTATTTTTTTGCGTCGGCATCTGAGAGACGAAATTGTTGCATGGATTTTTTGTTCGACGATGTCAACAATGTACTTCCTCCTTTCAGCCGTTTCAGAGTTCCGACAATGCGCTTGGTGGGAGCGGAGCTCTTGCCGGTTTTGTCGCTCTCGGATGATTTAAGCTCTGTTGACCATTGTTTTGGGTGGACGACGTGGACAACCCGACCGTGTCTTTGATCTTGGTCAAAAGCGATGTTTAACGACGATGACTCCGACTTTGGGATCAGCTTCTTATGGGTGATTGGCACTACCGGATCCCAAAGATTCACCTGATCGATATCATCCTGCCACCATTCATCTTGGATTTCATCTCCGGCGTCGTCCCCCGTATCTAATTCCTCTTCCGGTGGATCGTCGGATTCTTTTTCGTCCTCGTTTGTTGTTGCTTGTTGTTGTTGTTGTTGTTGTTGCTGTTGTTTTTGTTTTTGTGTTGTCGTCCTTCTTGTCTTGTTGGTTCGGTGGCAAGAGCTCTACGAACACCACATCGCCATCCAAGGCTCGATTTCGCTCCAGTGGCCCATCCAGGACGACGTCTTTGGTCTGCGTCCCGCGATCGCATGTACAGAACGCAGGTCCGTCTCTCACGGGCAAACACCGCATCGTTCCTCGTATGATGGTTGGATCCTTGTCGTTGTATCGGATCAAGCATTCTTCGATTGTCAAGTATTTGGGATACACGAAGGACGACGACGACGGCGATGAATTCGAAGAGTTGGAACCCCGGTGATTGTAATTTACCGACAACTGCCTCTCGTTCTTTCCATTTTTCGATGATTTCGACGATGGTTGCTTTCCGCCTTTGTTTCCTCGGCGTGTATCATTGGCTCTGCCGCGACCGCCTTGGCTATTATTGCTTTTTTCGCCACTTCCTCTTCCGCCACGGCCGCCTTTCCCCCTGTTGGTACGACCACTGCCGCCTCCACCGACATCCTTTTCTTTCTTCTTGGTCTCCTTCATTGTTGTGTCTTCTCAATAACTCTCCCTAAGTGTACAGTGTACGAAACAATACCTTTTACTCCTGTGAAATGTATGGTTTACTTTCCGGCCGTAACGTATCTTGTCCTGTTCAAATGTCGGTCTCTTGATGTACGAGTACAAGTACTATAATATTATTATTACAATTATTACGATGAATGTGATTCAGATAGCGGTGCGTTCAGCGTTCAGCGTTCAGCGTATTGAGTATTACCATGCTGAATAATTACCGGTCCGATTGATTACCTTCGAACATCACATTTTTCGTCCTGTTTTCGAATGTCAAATCAGAAATCTCAAATCAGACCGAAACCATGGCAAATCATCAACGACCATGTTTGAAATTACGTTCGTGAATGATCAAGTCCGGTATTCGATGCAGTTCGGTGTCCAACCATTAAAGATACGAGTACTCGTACTCGTACAGCACTCATACCGTTACACTCATAGCACCGGTAAACTCGTACTCCTACCTCGTAAGTACCGTACCGGTGCCAGTACGGTACGAGTAGCCGGTAGCAGTCTAATAATATGGTTCTCGTAGTTACGACTCATATGTATGCAGACAGACTCTTCACCGCAAGACGCAAGGTGGAAGGCAGTTAGGGAACCCAAATACTTCGGTACATCGTAAGATTACTTCTACCGGTACGGTACCGATAGATCAGTAAACCCAAGAATATGGTACTCGTACCATAATCATAATACGGGTACTACTCATACTCGTACTTGTACTGCGGTATTACGTCGGTATTACAAGGCAAATGGTAACCCGAGGACGCTCATCACCATCTTATGAACTGTAGCACCATCGTTAGGAATAGGGTAGCAGAGTCCAGGAGATACTCTGCTGGAATGTAACTTTGGATACGACATAGTACTACGTACTACTAGCGTAATCTTACACAAAGACATGATCTCACGCGCATTGATCGAGTGTATATATATATATATATATATATGAATTGATCTTGCTACCTTCCGTCACGAATCCCTGAACAACTAATACTATGGGTTGAGATTTTAGACAAACACGAAGCTTTATTCGGACAATCTTTCACTGCTGACCTTGATAGCATCCGACCTCACCATCCTCGCACCCGGATGTGTGGAATCCATCACCCTTGCAGATTGGATTGCCTACCTTAGGTCGTGTTATCTCACTGTAAGGCACACATGATCGTCCACATTTCGATACCTTTGTCGCGATACCCCGAAGGAAACTCTTCTTCGTCAATGTATCGGTCGCGTATGAATACCGTACGTGTAACAATGTTTTTTTAATTATTAGAAGTATTATTGTTATTTCCCATCTGTCGTATTGATAGTACAATTGAAACTTTTCTACCTACGCATCATGTTTTATTCGTCGTCGTCCAGAACTGCTGTACTCTTCTTTTTCTGGTGTATTTTAACCTCTTCGTCGTCGTCGTCGTCATCGAATACCATTTCTTCATCGTCGTCGCTATCTTCTTCGGCGGCCGCCTTTCGTTGTCGCTTGCGGCTTCGATTCGCAAAGGACTGGTCGTAATCGTCGTCTGATTCGTCTCCGTAATCGTCCATCTCATCGTCGTAGTTGTTCGCCGAGCCCTTCTTCAATGCGCGGAGGTTGACGGTGTCGTAGCCCTCCTCGTCACTCGCCTCCAGGTAACCCCGGTTCATGCCGGGACGGCGGCCGCCACCGCCCGATCGGTAATTGCCACCACCACCACCACCGGTAGATCGTTTTCGTTGCTTGAGTTTGTCGGCGTCCGCGTTGTACTTGATTCGTTCTTGCTTGAGTTTTTCGGGATCCTCTTCGGTCATGTACTGGGCAATCTTTGCCCGTTTCACGGTTCTCTGGCGAACCGCAATCGTGAGACTCTTGTGGGATTCGGATTGGAGGGACGACGGTTTCGCGACGAACCGACTGGCCACGGGTCCGATGCACTCCAAAACGGTACCGCCGTTTTGTAGTTCGTCGTCCTCCTCGTCGTCCTCTTCATTTTTAAAGGTTGCCTTTTGAGACAAGTATACGTAGCCGTTGAGACCGGAGAAACCGCCACTGGTAGAGGAATCGACGTTTTGAATGTCAAAGGCTTCCTTCCCGATGTGCAGCGTGAATGATCCGTCACTCCACTTGACCAACTTGGTGTTGCTCTCTCGGACCAAACTCCCGTCCGCCCCTTCGCGCACCAGAGTTCCGTTTTGGTCCCGTTTGTACCGCCAACGAATCATGTTGTGGACGTATCCTTTGTATTCTTCCTGCTCGTTCTTTTCGTCGTACTCGGCTTCGTCAAAGGCGGACGGCTGGATGGCCACCACGTTGGGCATTTTTGTCATGTGCAGAGAGGTTCCCTCGCCGGGACGGTCGGCACTGAAAACGGTCGCGTGCTGCGTTCGATTGATCCTCGCGGCGCTTCTCTCTTGGCCACCGGTTCCCCCCCTCCAAATCGTTCCCGCCCCGCCCAAGTTTGGTCTTGGCGGAAGGAGGAGCCGACGACCCGACCACCGCGCCCGCATCGTCGAAGACAGCATCGTCGTCGTCATCGGAACTATCGTCGAACAGACCCGCCGTAGATGGCTTTTTCTTTTCCGACGAGTCTTTCTCATCTTCGTCGTCGTCGTCGTTGCCGTTGCCGTCGTTGCCGTCGTCTCCCTCCCCTTTATCGGCCGTCTTCGTCTTGCCATCATCGTCGGTGGTCTTGGTGTCGACAGCTTTTTTCTCGTCCTCGTCGGAGGAGGA
The DNA here is from genome assembly GCA_037355745.1 of Pseudo-nitzschia multiseries. Taxonomy (NCBI): domain Eukaryota; phylum Bacillariophyta; class Bacillariophyceae; order Bacillariales; family Bacillariaceae; genus Pseudo-nitzschia; species Pseudo-nitzschia multiseries. The sequence goes on from CM074783.1 coordinate 8,037,502, forward strand.
ATCTTCGTCGAACATAATGGTGTAGGTCGGTTGTTTGTTTGTTCCGGAGTATCAATCTGTGCGGTGATCTCGGAGATTGCGATTAAACCTTGTTCAGAGTATAGTCCCTATGGTTAAGTTTTGCTCATACCCGGTAGCGTATTCAGAACGAGTATCCCTGCGAAGAGTCTCCTCCTTTGTCGCCGTCTTCGTTGTCGGTTATCCACCTATTTAGGTACGTACGGTACGAACCGTAATCTTACCCTAAGACTTTCGCACGGTACCGGTATGGTACCGGTACGTAGATCGATCATCTGTCGACCCTTTTTGCAAAACCCAATTCCTACATGTACCGTACGTACGTACGGTATGATACATACAGTTTGCTCTTTGTAACAAGTTGCCTTGACCCCTGACACTTGACGTCCGACCGAACTGTCGCCGGGTTTTGCTTTTTGAACGTCCGAACGTACCGGTACCAGGTACCGGTACGGTGGAGTGATTTAAACTTTAACGCAATCCTCAGTATAGAATAGACACAATCGGCTGACGGTCAGCCACTGTAGTTCTTAAAAACATTAAAATCATGTTTGGTTTTAGCTTATACGACCTATGACACGGTCTGGTACCTACAATACGAGTAGGAGTAGGTATGTACGGTACGAAAGCTACAACTCCACCGTCAATTATTATCATCTATTTAATGGTACGAGTACGTACCGGTACAAGTTCGTACGGTACGAAAGATTACGTCGTGTATTCCATACTGAAAGTTCGCACCGTACGGTAATTACAATCAGAAAGTCCAATACCTGTACCAGCTAAATTACTGAGTTTGTGACGAACCTGATGTCAGAGGGAGGATCAGCAGCGTGAGATGTGAGCGGCATGAGCGTCGACACCTCATTGATGATTGATTGGTCCAAAGTTGAAAGGTGGCAGATGCTTTTTGACTTTCAATTCACAACTTTCGGATGGTCACATCAAAACATCACGTCAGATCACATCAGATCAAAATAATACGAAGTACGAGTACGGAGTAATAATAGAAGCAATCAAACAAATCAAGAAATCGTTTCGTCCTTGTCGAAAGCGCACGCACGACCGATCACCAGAAAATTTCAAAACGAAAGCTATCCGGGGTAATTACGAGTAGTGTACCGTACGGTACGGTACGAACTTGTACGAGTTTTCACGAGAACGCCATTCGTTGAAAACGGGTTCGACAACGGCAAGGAAATACCAAATGAACCGGTAACGAGGACCCACCACATATCCACTCCATTTGCATCCGGTTCCGTAGTTTTTCGATCCGTGGTGGGGCGGGGGGGCAGCTTGCATCGCATCGCATCGCACCGCACCGACGACCATTCGAAAACAATGCCGACGAACAATGCTGCGGTAGTAGTCTTTGGCAGGGTTTTGCTCGTCCTGTTCGTTCTCTCCGGCCGGGTGTCCTTTGCGGCGGGCCTGGTTGGTGAGTTGTCGGTGAGATCTCGGGTCCGTTCGTTCGAATTCGATTCCGGACAACAGAGGAGACCAAAAATCAATCGAAGTCGACGGGGGCGCTCGGAATGCCCTTCGTCTCTGGGAGCATCGGTGCTGGATCTATTCAGAGTCCTGGAAGAGGAGGAGGAAGAGGCAGCCAACAAGAAGAAAAATCAAAACAAGATTCACGACAACGGTGAACAATCAATGTCTGAATCCTTTCGAATAGATGGGTACGGCGACGACGACGACAACGACAACGACGACGACAACGACGACGGCATAACAGCACCAAGAATGGAGGAAGAAGTCGAAGAGGAAATTGATTTTGATTTCGATGATACCGATAGCCGTGATGATGCGGATGATGGTTTTGATGACGACGACGACGACGACGAATACGTTGTTTCGGATGCAGAGGCACTGCTCGCCTGCTGGTCCTTTTTGAAACGGCGGAAACGTCTTGGAAAGTGGACCGAATACGAAGAACGGCAGGCGCAAAAGGCTCTCTCGCGGAATTATTTTCTCACGGACGATGAAGTTGGTGACGAACTGCTCGACGAAATTCTACTCGATGACGATGACGACGACGACGACGACGACGAAGATACGGATGCCGAACGGGAATCTCGTGGCGAGATAGAAGATGGCGATAGTGATTTGATGTACAGCGACAATTACGAGGACTACGAGGTTGCTTCCATGACCTCGGTCAAAGACCTTCTTTGGGGGGTTAGTCCTCTCGACGAGGATTACGGGGCTGATGGCGATATCGACAGCAGCGGTGATGTAGCCAAAGATATCAAGATCATATCGAGTCTCATTGCCGATCACGAAAACCCCATCGGCACCGACGGGACAGAAATTGAAAACGACGCCGACGCCGACACCGAGGATATCGAGTTGTCGTACAGCGAATTCACGTCCTTTCCTACAGAACCTTCGGACACTCGCTTGCGCAGGGTCAACGCCATGAAGAGGCGATGGGAAGATCTCAATTATCGGGAACGGTGGTATCAAAAGCGTTGGGGAAATCGCAAACGAAAAACAGACACACAGACCGAACTCGAACGGAAGGCTATACAGCGGGCGAGAACACTTCCACAGGGTTTTTTGGGATCGGAAGAATTGGCGTCCATGACCGAGGAAGAGATCGCCGATGCAATCCGGGCGCGCATCGAATCAACTCGCAAGCGAGTGACGAGAAGGAAGCAAACGTTGAGGGGGCGCAAAGAGTTTTTGGCAGCACAGATGAGCGCGCTAGAGGAGGTCGGATCCGAAGGGGACGATGACAACAATAGCCCGGACGGGGATATCGAGCTGCAAAATCTGTCTCGTGACTCTCTCTTTGCCCCCGATGCGAAGAAGTTAGAAGAAGCAAAAAGGGAGCGCTCCGAACGAGCGAAGAGGTTGTATGCCACTCGCTTGAAAAATCAAGAAGTTCAAAAAAAAGAAAGCGAGACAAACGTAGAATTAACGTCGTCAAAGTCCCCGTCGTCGTCGTCGTCGTCGTCGTCAAAATCGAATTCCTCGCCTCGCAAAAAGGGACCCTACTATCCACCCAAGCAACTGACTCCCCAGGACGCATTTCTGAGAATCGAGAACGACTTGGATCGCGGCTTAACACCTTCCGTAGACGACATTCGACTAATTCTAGTACCCGGGAAGATGAAAAATCGAAAACCTCTGTTGAGAAGAATATTGCTCGATAAATTTAATTTGAGGGGGAAATGTGTGCCCCCCGTCAGGAATGCAGACGGCGACAGTGTCAGTGACAGTGACAGCAACGACAATCACCGATGATTCTGATGGCTACGACGACAGCGAATTAGAATTCGTTCATCGCTGTACGATTCAACGACTCGGAGTATTTATTATCCATCTGCTGGAGAGAGATGATACCGGTAGCTCGTAACACAAAAAATGTCATCGATCAAAAAAATTGGATCATTTTTTTGAGAGAGTTCGGGTTCTGTCGAAGAACGCGGGATTCGTGTCACCTTTCCCGTATCTTTTCCACCAATGCGCGAATATCTGAAGACGAAAAGCTTCTCCTCTCGACTGCAGCATTTTTTTTGGACGTGATGGCTGACCAATGATCGGTTCACATTTCCATAGCTACACGTAGATCCACCGGTATTCTAATGAGGAAAAAGGTATTTTTTAATGCATTGTTCTGGACTATATACAGTATTATTTATAAAAGCCTTTCATTAGCTTTGATTGACGAAGTTCTTTGGTCAATCCACATGAATTTGTGCATGTTGTTGTGGCATCGACCGAAATTGTTCGGTATTTATTGGTTTCTTGTGTTTTCGATCTCTTGCGTCTTTTTGATTTTGTAATCCATGACATTTTCCCATTTCCTTCGCACCGATCGGTACAAGTCCATGGCAGCCGCGGCATCTTCGTACGCACTGTGTGGTTCCCCGTCGCGTTGAATTTTTCGCTCCAATTTCTCGAGTGCCAATTCCTTGAGTTTGCGAGGCCACAAAACGTTGTCCTCGAATCGGATTTGCATGAATGGTTCGTATTTGGCGGTGTCACGGATTGCCGTCCAGGGGTGTGTTAATCCGAGAGCTCTCAGGTCGTTCTTCAGGGCGTGTCCAACGAGGATCTTGTCGGCAATCATTGTTCGCACCTCTTGTCGGCATTCTTCTAATGTTAGAGTGGCATCTTCGACATCGAGTGGCGTGATTCCGCTCACGAAGGTTCGGTAGTCGGTCACTTCTTGATCTTGTCGCACGAATTCATCGTATACAATGCGACCGTCCCAATCGACTATTGTCACTCGTGCAACGGACGATCTCTTTCCTCCCTTGCCGACACCGACCATTTCGCAATCCATTGCCAGGTACCTCGATTGCTCTTCCAAAGATACCTCGTGGTGTTGCGCGTTCTTGTTCTGCTTGTTTTTTTGTTTTTGTTGTTGTTTCTTTGTTTTTTTCTGGTTGTTCTTATTGCGTCGTTGTTTTTGTTGTTGTTCTCTCGGGGATGTGGCGGTCGACAGGTCGTCGGAGGACAACGACACGGTGGCGCAAGTCGAGTCGTCGCATTCACCGCAGGCGCTCTGGGAATCCGATGATGCGGACAACGAGATCTTGCTCCGAGGCCTTCTTCGTCGGCGACGTCGGCGTCTCTTGTGTTCTGTTTCGATTTCGGATCCACCGATCTCAATCATCTGAATGTTAGTGTGAAGGAAAGACATGAAAAAGAAGAAATATAATCAGAAGGCATCAATCAATTGAAAATCGGCGAACTTTGAATCGAATCAAATCCGAATCGAATCGAATCAGAACTGTTGTCAACGACACCATTATCCTCCGGCGAATGCCCGTTTCGCGACGTACCTTGATTTCCGGTGCATCGATCGTGTCGATCGTCTCGTTTGAGATGATTCTAGAAAGCATGTTGAATACGAAGTTTTAGGTTGTTTGACTAGAGATAAATATTGTTGATGTTGGTTCGGCTTGTTTGATTTTTGTTGTTTATGAGACAAAGGCGTTTGTTGGAAGTAGGTTTTATGAATGTTCTATCGTGCAATTGTTGGAAAATGCGATGGTGTGGCATGGACAAGGCGATGATCGGCAACGGCTGATGCACTGACTACCTAAGGTAAAAGTACTTACCGATTTTAACAACGCATCTACGAGTGAGTCCGGCAGACTTTTTCGACCAAATGACTTGGTATCCATAATACCTGTCTTGGTCTTGTAGAATCGGTACACACCGCGCCAGTACCAGTAATTACCAGTACCAGTATCAGTACCAGTACCCGTATCGGTACCATTACAAGCAGGAGCTACGGTGATTATGGTAGTCAATATTCGTACCTGCTCGTGTACGAGCAGATCCCGTAGTCAGATTGATTTTCATGACAGCGAAGTTCTCACCTGGTTCTCAATTTTGTGTTCTGTGGATGTCACAGAGCACCATAGGTTCTTCTCTTTTGTGACTCAAACGTGTCATAGTATTTTTTCGTGTGAGTCACATTTTCCGCGCACAACGCACGCGAAAAATTTCATCTTCACGACCACATCAGAATGACGGCATTGGAAACCCTAGGTTCATGTGCAGTTTCAAGGCGACACTTCCTGCCAAAAAATGCCAACGCACAAGTTACGTTTTTGAATTCTTCTTGCTTTGCAATGGAACGCTTTTTTAAGAAATAGAATGATGATTCATTCCTTCTGCGATACAATGCCTCGCACAATAAAGCTACGGTATACGGAGGCAGTAGTACCGTAATTACCGTACCGTACCGACTCAGAGGTTGTCGGAATGCGTTGCGTTTCAAGAAAGGCTTTGGTAGCTGGTAATTCCTGAGGAAGAAAGTATCGTACGGTACGAACTTCGTACGGTACGCGAAAGCATTGGGAGGCCTGTGTGTGTGTGTGTGTGTGTGTGTGTGTGCTGTGAGTGCTTCCAATCCGTCAGTGCTTCAAATTTGCACGGCAAGAATAGAATACTCGTACCGCCTGTGTTTGTCACTTAGATAAACGACACATATTCTTCCGTCATCACGGTACGAGTTGGTTTAAGTATTCTGTTCCCACAGCGGTTCGTTCTCTTCCACTTAGACACAACGTCCGATCTGACGACGTCTGACACACGACAATCAGAATTCAGAAATTGATTGGCATCCAGAAGATTATTGGAAGACAGACAAACATACAAACAAACAAACAGAACAGCGAGATCACGCGAACACGAACACGAATACGAATACGAATACGAATACGAAACAATGTCGACCTGCCGCCACTTGCTCTCGACGCTATTGTTGGTCGTGGCGACCGTTGACGAGAGGTCGGAGGTTTCGGCATTGGCACCGACAAAATTCAGCCGTGTTGGAATACCGGTACAGAATGTGAACAACAACAACAACAACAATAACAACCGCCTGCCATCGGTGCGCCTGGGTGCGTCGCCAACAACACCGTTCTCGTCGTTCCCGTCGCTAGAGGGAATGTGGAAGTCGCTAGAAAGCTTGAAAAAGGATGGCAGAAACGACAATCAACAGAGAACACTCTCCCCGTCTCCGTCCCCGGGGGTCGGTTTCCTGAACGCCATCAACGACAAGAATGTAGACGAGGCCATGAAATATGTCGCCGGTAACGAACAAGCCGAAGACGGTACTAACGCTAACGACGGCACGATTTTTGAATCCGAATTCGAATTCGAAGACACGGACTTTCCAAATGCTTGGAGCACACGACAACAACTCGAGCGGAATTTGCGTCTGCGTTCGGAAGTAACCGACGGTCCGATTCTCGTGGTCGACGAAGAAATTTACGACGCTGTTTCGGGAAAATGCGGGGTGGCTTTTCGCCTCGAAAGCAAAAGCGAAAGCGGCGACACAACGAGAAAGGGAGCAGCCTTTTTCGAATTGAATGACGAAGAACTCATTCGGAAGGCGTTCATAGTCAAAGAAAACGATAAATCGGGAGAGTTCGGTTTGAAAATTCTAAAACTAGCCTCCGACGTAATCGGCGCAACGAAAGACCCGAAGAAAGGCAATGCGTCGAACCCAGCAACCGAATCTCCGCCTTCTCCGGCGTCGAAATCATCGATCCCGTTGAGTTTGCCGGAACAGTATTTTTCTGCATGGAATCGAAGAGATATGAAACAAGCCGTGTCCATCTTTGCAGAAGGCATCGAGTACGACGACTACAGCGTTTCCTAAACCGTTCGCAGGGAAGGACACGCTTGAAAAACACCTGGACCTGTGTGCAGAAGCTATGCCTGCATCATTTTCGTTCATAGTCGACGACAAGATTGATACCGGGAACAAAGTAATGTTGCGCTGGCACGTTGAAAGTGATTCCGAAGAACTCCCGTTCACTAGAGGATGCTCATATTACACAATTCAAAACGGAAAAATTACTTCTGGGACGGATTTGAAGGAACCGGCTGTCTTCAAGACGGGGGGATTGTCGCTCTTCATCGATTCGTTACTGTCAAAAGTCAAGGAAGAACCAATTCGTCTTGTTCCGACCGCGGTCTGGGCAACCTATATGTATGTCGTCTTTTTCTCTAGTTGGTTCTTTGGTCTTCCCGCAACGTCTCTAGAAGTCCGAACATGGGAAGAAGTCAGAGACCTATCCCTCAACTTTTTCTTGGTCAGCCCGATTCTAGACTTGCCCTTCGCACCAATCGTCCATCCTGGATTGGAAGGCATTTTCAATCTGTTGCTTTCTTGGGCAGCAATGTTTGCCGGATTTTTGAGCGACGATCGAAAGAGCAAACCAAATCTCTTTCCAATGCTACCAACCGTCATTGGAATGCAATTTTTGACGTCGGCATTCTTATTGCCATACCTTGCAACCCGGTCGGTTGAAGACAAAGATAAAATGGATGCAGAAATTCCCGCCGAGGATATCACGCCGGTGATTCGAGCAACCGACAGCAAAATTCTGGGATTGTCGATGGGAATCGTGGGTACCGGGTCTATATTCTGGGGCCTGTTCGCAAGATTCGATGATTTTGGGGACCTTGCCACGCGCTATGCAAGCTTGATAGATCTCTTGAGTATCGACCGCGTAGGGTCAAGTTTTTTGGTGGATCTTGCTATCTTTGGTCTTTTCCAAGGTTGGCTGGTAGACGACGATGTGAAACGACGAGGTATGAACCCCAATTCACCGGCGGCGAAAGCAGCGAAATACATTCCATTTTTTGGCCTGGCGACGTATCTGGTGCTTCGACCTGAACTTCTTGTAGCTGAAGAAGAAAATTAGGCTATACCTCCAAAACGTGACCTCAAAAATGCTGCTTGGGCTAAAAATTAATTTGGACGCAAGGCCCTGGTGGTGCTATCGGATTAGAAACAAAGCAATATTACCTTATTTGAACCAGCTTCAAATTTCTGTCAATAAAATTACAACACATCTACAGTAGTCAACATTGTCAAGGTCACAATTCCCAGTCAGGCCTTTGGTCCCCGGATACATCATTGTAATGGTCACTATAGGGCGGTTGGGTTGGATCATCCACAAGGGATGGCTGCATCCATGTATGCCCCCACCTATTTCCATCCTCATCTTCATCGGAGTCCAACGTGACAGATGCCCCAACTGTGCCACCTTGTGTGATCGATGAAAGCGCATCCCGAAGTCCATAATATGATTCCTTTCGGCCATAGGATTCATCAAAGATTAGGGGTTGATCCTCAAAGTAAAATTGTGTCACCCACGTATGTTTGTCGGTAAACCCCCACAACCATACTCCATCGAATGCGGGTTCTGTTAATGCAGCTGTAATTATGTCGTGATAAATTTGTCTCTGAGCAATTTGGCGTAACTCAGGTGCCAACTGGCTGACCCGAACATCCATTTCAGAAATATTTACCTTCAGTCCAAGTTGTCCTAATCGATGAATCTGGTTCTTGACCATACGCGGTGTTGGTACGCGATTGCGTCCCGTTCCGGCAGCATTGAAATGGGCTTGAACCCCACATCCGTGAACAGGAACACCCTTCTTAATCAGACTAGCTAAGAGACGATAGAAACCGTCGGCCTTTTCTTTGTTCGGACCGTTCATTCCTTCTACTTTGTTGTCATTGTACAACAAAACAGAGTCTGGGTCCGCTTGATGGGCCCATCGAAAACACTCTTCGATATACCCCGGTCCAAGCTTTCGAAAGAAAACGTTTTCTGCCAAGCTACCTGAAATAACAGTCACGCTTTTGGGATGAGACCACCGCATCGTAGGAAAAATTCCCTGTAGGCACCCCAGTTATATTTTCTGATTTCGAAATAATAGTGATAGTATTCGTATTGAAACTTACCATCCGGTGCCAATGCTTCGTTGACGACGTCCCACACCTTAATACGGCCTCTAAAATGTCCCATCGTAGTAAAAATGTGTCTTCGCAACTGTTCTCGGACTTCTTCCGGTTCTAACTCTTCCAGCAATTGGGGACTGTGTTTATTCGATTGGTATGTGAAACAAAAGGTCAGCGGGATGCATTCATTCAACGAAAGAAGTTATCGGGTCGACACCGAATTTGTGGACAAAAGTACACTCACGAGGTGACATGCCAGACGAGCACGTGCCCTTTGACCTTCATGTTGTGTTTGACGGCCCAATCGACTATCGCATCGGCGTGATGAAAATCGTATCGACCGAGCCGCGGGGAGGGCGACCCGTTGTCGAACGGTCCTGGTTCGCTGATACAGAGTGGAGCCCACTTGAGATGATGTTCCACGACGATGGCATTGAATTCCGTGCGAAGCGTTCGTCCATAGATTGTACGTGTAGGCAGTGTGTGGCCGCTAGAAACATGGTCGGGGGCTCTTCCCTCGCGATCATCGCGTGATTTATTTGTCGTTTGGTCCCTGCACGTATTGTAATTGTTCGAGTTGCAAGCGAGGATACTACTACGAATACTGCCATCGTCGCCACTACGGCTGCCGTTTTTACTGGAGCTGTTTGTCGACGAGTCGTCATCGTCGGAATCACCTACATCCGAATTGAACAAAGGCTCGGGAAGAACCGCTGCGCCGATATCGATTCTTTTGATGGCAGTAGCTAAAACTTCTTTGAGAGAATCTCCGTCGATCCCGTCTTCGTACATGTTTGTTGCCGTCTGCTACGTGTACTAGTTCAATTCCTGTTTCGGTTTTGCACGAAGAGTTGTATTCGAACCTCGGAAATGTGGGAGCAATAGCAAGAAGAATACGAATTGAAGGTATTTGAAAGCGAAGACCGCAAAATCAAAACAGCAGTATTAATTGTTGGACTCAGTAGTAATTGAAGGCCTTGCGGGGCAGGGGGGGAGTTGTTGTAATGGAAAAGAAGGGTGTGAATTTTTGTTTCGGGGAAAATGTTTGACAGAACTGTCCTTTTATGTGGATAGATATGCTTATATGGTATGATAATGTTTTTAAGCATGGTAACGTAGAAACATCCCACATCCGGGTTCAAGACAACCCTAAAAATGAAAAAGTCAATTTTCTGTTTCTGCGGTTGGATAGAAATGAAAAAGTCAATTTTCTGTTTCCATGACGGTTGGATAGGAGATTCATATTTAAGCTTTCCACTGATGTATTCAGCATCTTCTAACTCCAGATACTTATCGAGTTACAGTGTGTTAAAGGGTAACACGTAACTGTATGTGTTACCCCCCCACACACACACACCCCACGCCGCCCCTACAGGAGTTCATAGTAGTTGTAATGGAATTTTGTCACTCTGTCAGTCACCAAACTATCACAGATAACTCCCTTCTGTTTCTTTCATGATTCATATTATCCATAACAGGAACAATATCCATGGACAAATCACAAAATATGTCTGATTTTGGAATTTCTAATTGCAAATTAGTGTGTATTTTCCCTCCAAATCCAGGACCCAAATGCACTCATTAGGTGGTGACACACGACCCAAATGCACTCATAAAGTGATGACACACAAATTACCAAAGAAAACTCACTTCTGTTTCTTTCATTATTCATATTATCCATGACAGGAACAGTATTCAGGGACAAATTACAAAAAAGGTCTGATTTTCTAATTTCTAATTGCAGATTTGTGTGTATTTTTCCTCCAAATCCAGGACCCAAATGCACTTCTCATTAGGTGGTGACACACAAACTATCATTTAATTTAATTTAATTTAATATACTTATTTAAGTAGCCTTAACCACCAAAGGTGGACCTAAACTACTCAGTCTGTATCCAGACTTTAACGTCGCCTCAATTGAAGAGAGTTTAAGCCTCAAGTTGTAGAATGACAATTTTTGTAACGAATCCTGAACGCAAGCAGGGAGGGTACAAAGAAAAAACTGATGAATGATGCCCCAAGCAGAAGCCTAAGAGGAGGCAGCTGCCAACAATCATACAGTAGGAAGGGTATACACATAGGAGAAGCAGCGCCACATGACTCCACTCAGGCGGGCTGGTCCTACAGTATGTGGGAAGGAAGAAGACAGGGGCCATGGTCTTGGAGGAAGAAGAACAAGGCAGGCTGGAAGGGAGGGTACAAAGAAGTGTAGGAAGGGCATAGCACCGCACTGCTTGGAGGAAGAAGCAAGAAGCCACTGGAATCCTACGGTAAGGAAATGGAAGCCCCTAAGTGGAATTCAGTTGGTGGAGGGGCACAGGGGCCATGGTCTTGGAGGAAGAAGAACAAGGTGGGCTGTACACTGGAGGGGTCCTATGTAGGATGGGAACCATAAAAGAACAACACTTAGGGGCACAGGGTCATCGAGGTTTGCAATCAAATTTGTCGTCTTTTGCACCTTGGTCGGCGAGTTGTTCAATCAAATTTGCCGCCAACGTTGAGCGTCAAGTTTTTCAATTGGATTTGCCGCCAACCTGACTTATACCGGTAGGTCAGGGGAGGAACATATGGGAACTTGAAGTTCAACCTGTTAGACCTCTCTTATCTTGCAGGGAAGGGACTTGAAGAACCGGTTGGAACACTGGAAGGAACCTATGTAGAATCGGCCTCTAATCAAAACCACTTAGGAGCCAAGGGGCTGTAGGTGTCAAAACAGATGCCAGATGTAGGGCACACCTGATGGTATATGTGGGAAGTAGGGCCTTAAGCAAAAATACTTAGTGACCAGGGGTTTTAAGTGAATTCACACTTATAGGTCAGGGGAGGAACATAAGGGAACTTGAAGTTCGACCTGTGAGACCTCTCTTATCTCTCAGGGAAGGGACTTGAAGAACCAGGTGGAACACTGGAAGGATCCTATGTAGAATCAGCCTCTAATCGAATTCACTTAGGTGCCAAGAGGCTGTAGGGGTGAAAACAGATGCCAGCTGTAGGGCACACCTGAAAGGTATATATAGGAAATAGGGTCTTAAGCAAAAACATCTAGGGACCAGGGGCTATAAGTGAATGCACACTTACAGATCAGGAGAGGAACAGAAGGGAATGTGAAGTTTGGCCCAAAAGACCTCTCTTATCTCCCAAGAGACTTGAAGAACCGGGTGGTACACTGGAAAAAGGGTCTTATGTAGAATTGGCCTCTAATTGAAACCACTTATGAGCCAAGGGGCTGTAGGGTTGAAAACAGATGCCAGCTGTAGGGCACACCTGATGGTATATGGAGGAAGTAAGGCCTTAAGCGAAAACATTTAGGGACCAGGGGCTATAAGTGAATTCACACTTATAGGTCAGGGGAGGGACAGAAGGGAACTTGAAGTTGCGAGACCTCTCTTATCTTGCAAGAGACTTGAAGAACTGGGTGGTACACTGGAAGGATCCTATGTAGAATTGGCCTCTAACCAAAACTACTTAGGAGCCAAGGGGCTGTAGGTGTGAAAACAGATGCCAGCTGTAGGGCACACCTGATGGTATATGAAGGAAGGCCTTAAGCAAAAACACTTAAAGGCCAGGGGCTATAAGTGAATTCACACATAGATCAGAGGAGGAACATAAGGGAACTGGAAGTTTGACCGGTTAGACCTCTCTTATCTCACAGGGAAAGAGACTTGAAGAACTGGGTCTGTACTCTGTGAGGATCCGGTGGAACACTGGAAGGGCCCTATGTAGAATTGGCCTCTAATCAAAACCACTTAGGAGCCAGGGGGCTGTAGGTGTGAAAACAGATGCCAGCTGTAGGGCACACCCGAAAGGTATGTGTAGACAGGAGGGCCTTATGCAGAAGACTTAGGGACCAGGGGCTCTAAGTGAATTTGCACTTACCGGTCAGGGGAGGAACGTGGATAACTTGAAGTTCAACCTGCGAGACCTCTCTTATCTCGCAGGGAGAGAGACTTGAAGAACCAGAGGGTTATATAAAGTATATTGCAACCTCAATGTGCAAATACTTAAGGGTCAGGACGTAGGAACAGAAGGGAGAGATATGTGTATGTTTGTCAACTTCAACTTGAAAAGACTTAAGGAAACTAAAAACGTTAAGTGAGAAGCACTTAGGAGGCTTGGAAACAGTTCACAAGAACCTTGAGGAATGAAGAACGTTGAGTGTAACAGGATAGAGCTTTTAAGGAAATATACTTAAGAGCCTTGGGGGAGAAGCTTCTTGGAAACAGATTGAAGTGTTAGCGCTTTGCAAAAACACAGCAAAGAAGTAGCTTCGTGCGTTTAGTACTGGTCTACAGGATTCAGTGTAGGTGGAAGTGATACTGGATTCAGTGTAGAAGGAAATTAGTGTTGGTTTGCAAGCTCAACGACCACGGTGACTGGCGACGGCGACCAACAATGGTGAAAAGGAGACAAAGAGGGACCAAGAGAGGCAACAAGAGACTGAGCTGAAAGCAAAATTGAAAAGGCCAGGTCTTGGTTCGTACGTGTAGGTCCTGGTTTTGTGTTTGGCGGTGTAGAAGTGAGCAAGATATGGCAGGGGAATTTGTGTAGAAATCTACGTGTTTTTAGTACTGGAACATTGGAAATTTGGAACGTCGGACAAAGTTGCGCGAGCGCAAAATTGTGGTGACACACAAACTATCAAAGATAACTCACTTCTGTTTCTTTCATGATTCATATTATCCATAACAGGAACAATATCCATAGACAAATCACAAAAAATGCCTGATTTTCTAATTCCTAATTGCAAATTACGGAGTAGTTTGTATTTTTCCTCCAAATCCAGGACCCAAATGCACTCATAAAGTGATGACACACAAACTACCAAAGAAAACTCACTTCTGTTTCTTTCATTATTCATATTATCCGTAACAGGAACAGTATTCAGGGACAAATTACGAAAAAGGTCTGATTTTCTAATTTCTAATTGCAGATTTGTGTGTATTTTTCCTCCAAATCCAGGACCCAAAATGCATTCCTCATTAGGTAGTGACACACAAACTATCAAAGATGACTAACTTCTGTTTATTTCGTGATTCATAATATCCATAACAAGAACAATATTCATAGACAAATCACAAAAATATGCCTGATTTTGGAATTTCTAATTGCAAATTAATGTGTATTTCCCCTCCAAATCCAGGACCCAAAAGCACTCGTTAGGTGGTGACAAACGGCCCAAATGCACTCATAAAGTGGTGACACACAAACTATCAAAGATAACTCACTTCTGTTTATTTCATGATTCATCTTATCCATAACAGGAACAACATTCATTGACAAATTACAAAAAAGGTCTGATTTTCTAATTTCTAATTGCAAATTAGTGTGTATTTTTCCTTTATGTCACTCGCAACCAACAACTCTTGGTAGGTACTTGGTGGTCTGTCCTTTTTCCGTTTTTTTGGTCTGTCCTTTTTCCATTTTTTTATGGTCTGTCCTTTTTCTGTTTTTGGGTCTTTCCTTTTTCCACTGCTGGCTGCTACAAAGGTTTTTAAGGGTGTTTGGCTTGTTAATCGACAGTTAATTTACTTAGGTTAAAAAGAAAGGGTTCTCCGGATTTGGTTTGGGCATATTAAACTATGCTGTAGCAAGTTGCCGAAGTAGAGAGCTTGTCCAAGCACCAAGATGTATGTGATACCATCCGTTGGATCTGTCCATGCAGTAGCACAACGGGCAATAGGGACATATTTCATTGGTGAGTTAACATCAGAAAATGGGGCAACATCAGCAAATGTCATTATAGAATCCAGTGGGTCAAGTAATACCATGTTAGATCCTGCTGCAGTCATGTCTGCGGGGCTATCCAGCTCGCATCGGCCTGGCTTAACAGGAGTGGATGACTGGCTCATCCTTTTGAGATGATCTATTGGCCGGCCTAGCCGAGGTTCTATCTTAAGGCCCCCGCCGGTGAATCAATTTCCATTCCCGTTTCCGATGTGACTGTGACAGCCTTATATTTTTCAAAGGATAATATATTTGATATACTAAACAAAAATATCAATATATAACTTAATCTAAAGCATATTTTTCCGTAAATAAGTAAAACAGGAAGTGTTTTGAATGTAAAGTCACTACCAGAGGTTACTACTAAAAAAGTAAACCGTTTTTTTAGTATTTTCCAACCCCCCTAGAACCCCTCTTCCGCACACAGTTCGGGAACAAGGCAGAGTTGTAGTGACAACTCCCCCAATTCCGAGTCTTACTTGCAATTACCCATTTGGATGAGTAAGCTAGAACATAGACGTGACATGTAAATACCCTATTGGTACCCTGGTAACACCATGGCTCGTACGGGAGAGCACATGCACTCGATCCGATGGGTGCCTAAGCAAGAAAAAAATGAACAACTCACGGGTTTAAACAGACTGAAAGGGCGCAAAAAAGGTGCGGAAGAGGGGGTGTTAGTACTTCAGTATCGTTGGGTGGTACTTTCGTAATTTCCAAAATCTGCTGTAGAATTGGTACACGATTTCTAGTAGTGTTTTTCTGCTCTGACAATGACATGATGATGCTAAAGTAATTTCCAAAATATGCCGTACCGTACGCGTCACAAAGAATCTGTAAAATTATTTATTTTTAGGATGCGCAAAAATTCTGGAATTGTGACATACACATCTCAACAACTTCACCTCGGCTGAAAATGCTCAATAGACTGACAAAATTCTGAGATAGTAAGGATTGCTTCACTCTCATATGACATAGTCCACCGATCTCTTGTCGTCAAGATATTAGTGACACAAAATTGGGGCCTTAACAAAACCCCTCTCCAAAAACTATGGAGAACCCTTTCTTGTTTACATAAGTAAAAATTAATGTTGCTTCATGCCCCGCAAAACTCCTACTAGGCTATGCACGCTTGGAGCCTGCACACAAGCACGGCAACTGAGGTGCGAAGAATAAAATAGGCTGAGATGCGAAGAATAAACCAGCCAAGGTGCGAAGAAAAGATCAATAGACCGAAGAGAAGAATCGAATCAAATACCGGGTTATTCGAGCGAATTTGCCGCCAACAAAATTTTGGAATAATGTTTGTCCCTGGACATGCATGTACCAAAATAGTGAGTCCTAGTCAGTTCTTGAGTGCAAATGTGTGTCATTGGCTGCAATTTCAGGATGAGTATTGCTCATACTATGGATGGGGTAGACTATGAAACACTTTGGACAAGAAACGAACTGATACTTTAATCAGTATGAATTTTAGAATACTGTTTGTCCCTGGACATGCATGTACCAAAATAGTGAGACCTACTCTGTTTTTGAGTGCAAATGTGTGACATTGACTGCAATTTCAGGATGAATATTGCTCATACTATGGATGGGGTAGACTATGAAACACTTTGGACAAGAAACAAACTGATACTTTAGTCAGTGTGAATTTTAGAATACTGTTTGTCCCTGGACATGCATGTACCAAAATAATGAGTCCTAGTCAGTTTTTGGGTGCAAATGTGTGTCATTGGCTGCAATTTCAGGATGCATATTGCTCATACTATGAATGGGGTAGACTATGAAACACTTTGGACAAGAAACAAACTGATACTTTAGTCAGTATGAATTTTAGAATAATGTTTGTCCCTGGACATGCATGTACCAAAATAGTGATTGCTAGTCAGTTTTTGAGTGCAAATGTGTGACATTGGCTGCAATGTCAGGATGAATATTGCTCATACTATGGATGGGGTAGACTATGAAACACTTTGGACAAGAAACAAACTGATACTTTAGTCAGTATGAATTTTAGAATAATTTTTGTCCCTGGACATGCATGTGCCAAAATAGTGAGACCTACTCTGTTTTTGAGTGCAAATGTATGACATTGACTGCAATTTCAGGATGCATATTGCTCATACTATGGATGGGGTAGACTATGAAACACTTTGGACAAGAAACGAACTGATACTTTAGTCAGTATGAATTTTAGAATAATTTTTGTCCCTGGACATGCATGTACCAAAATAGTGAGACCTACTCTGTTTTTGAGTGCAAATGTGTGACATTGACTGCAATTTCAGGATGCATATTGCTCATACTATGAATGGGGTAGACTATGAAACACTTTGGACAAGAAACAAACTGATACTTTAGTCAGTATGAATTTTAGAATAATGTTTGTCCCTGGACATGCATGTACCGAAATAGTGAGTCCTAGTCAGTTTTTGAGTGCAAATGTGTGTCATTGGCTGCAATTTCAGGATGAATATTGCTGATACTATGGGTGGGGAGAACAATGAAACAAATTTTGACAAGTCTCAGGCTGATACTTTAATCTGTATGAATTTTAGAATAATGTTTGTCCCTGGACATGCATGTACCAAAATAGTGATTCCTAGTCAGTTCTTGAGTGCAAATGTGTGTCATTGGCTGCCATTTCAATACGAATATTGCTCATACTATGGATTGGGTAGACTATGAAACACTTTGGACAAGAAACAAACTGATACTTTAGTCAGTATGAATTTTAGAATACTGTTTGTCCCTGGACATGCATGTGCCAAAATAGTAAGACCTACTCTGTTTTTGAGTGCAAATGTGTGACATTGACTGCAATTTCAGGATGCATATTGCTCATACTATGAATGGGGTAGACTATGAAACACTTTGGACAAGAAACAAACTGATACTTTAGTCAGTATGAATATTAGAATACTGTTTGTCCCTGGACATGCATGTACCAAAATAGTGAGACCTACTCTGTTTTTGAGTGCAAATGTATGACATTGACTGCAATTTCAGGATGAGTATTGCTCATACTATGGATGGGGTAGACTATGAAACACTTTGGACAAGAAACAAACTGATACTTTAGTCAGTATGAATTTTAGAATACTGTTTGTCCCTGGACATGCATGTACCAAAATAGTGATTGCTAGTCAGTTTTTGAGTGCAAATGTGTGTCATTGGCTGCAATGTCAGGATGAATATTGCTCATACTATGAATGGGGTAGACTATGAAACACTTTGGACAAGAAACAAACTGATACTTTAGTCAGTATGAATTTTAGAATAATTTTTGTCCCTGGACATGCATGTGCCAAAATAGTGAGACCTACTCTGTTTTTGAGTGCAAATGTATGACATTGACTGCAATTTCAGGATGCATATTGCTCATACTATGGATGGGGTAGACTATGAAACACTTTGGACAAGAAACGAACTGATACTTTAGTCAGTATGAATTTTAGAATAATGTTTGTCCCTGGACATGCATGTACCAAAATAGTGAGACCTACTCTGTTTTTGAGTGCAAATGTGTGACATTGACTGCAATTTCAGGATGCATATTGCTCATACTATGAATGGGGTAGACTATGAAACACTTTGGACAAGAAACAAACTGATACTTTAGTCAGTATGAATTTTAGAATAATGTTTGTCCCTGGACATGCATGTACCGAAATAGTGAGTCCTAGTCAGTTTTTGAGTGCAAATGTGTGTCATTGGCTGCAATTTCAGGATGAATATTGCTGATACTATGGGTGGGGAGAACAATGAAACAAATTTTGACAAGTCTCAGGCTGATACTTTAATCTGTATGAATTTTAGAATAATGTTTGTCCCTGGACATGCATGTACCAAAATAGTGATTCCTAGTCAGTTCTTGAGTGCAAATGTGTGTCATTGGCTGCCATTTCAATACGAATATTGCTCATACTATGGATTGGGTAGACTATGAAACACTTTGGACAAGAAACAAACTGATACTTTAGTCAGTATGAATTTTAGAATACTGTTTGTCCCTGGACATGCATGTGCCAAAATAGTAAGTCCTACTCAGTTTTTGAGTGCAAATGTGTGACATTGGCTGCAATTTCAGGATGAATATTGCTCATACTATGGATGGGGAGAACAATGAAACAAGTTTTGACAAGTCTCAGGCTGATACTTTAATCAGTATGAATTTTAGAATACTGTTTGTCCCTGGACATGCATGTACCAAAATAGTGAGACCTACTCTGTTTTTGAGTGCAAATGTGTGTCATTGACTGCAATTCCAGGATGCATATTGCTCATACTATGAATGGGGTAGACTATGAAACACTTTGGACAAGAAACAAACTGATACTTTAGTCAGTATGAATTTTAGAATAATGTTTGTCCCTGGACATGCATGTACCAAAATAGTGATTGCTAGTCAGTTTTTGAGTCCAAATGTGTGTCATTGGCTGCAATTTCAGGATGAATATTGCTGATACTATGGGTGGGGAGAACAATGAAACAAATTTTGACAAGTCTCAGGCTGACACTTTAATCAGTATGAATTTTAGAATAGTGTTTGTCCCTGGACATGCATGTACCAAAATAGTGATTGCTAGTCAGTTTTTGAGTGCAAATGTGTGACATTGACTGCAATTTCAGGATGAATATTGCTCATACTATGGATGGGGTAGACTATGAAACAACCTGTGCAAGAAATAAACTGATGCTTAAGGCATTGTGAATTTTGGAATGACTTTTGTCCCTTGACATGGACCAAAAGAATGGGTCAAGGAGGACACCACCACGTTCAGTCCGTCTTGTTTTCGCCCTTTGATGACAACGTGATGGGTGAATCGTGCCCCACCCCCCTCCCACCCCACAGTGTGGTGTAATTGAATTAGGAGTAGTTCTTAATTTAATATCTGGTATTTGTTTGTTATTCAGTGCTGTTCAAGTAGTTGCAATTATATGCATTAGGAAGGAAAGAAGTTAGGAGGAGGAGTTTCGAGTTTTTTTGCAATAGAGGTGCAAAAATTTTTATGGGATAAGAAATTGGTTCAAAATCACTCTAGTACAAATTCTACGTAGCCCTACTTAACGCGGGCAAATTCCAAATTTAAATTCGTAACGGCCTAACGGCCAATGATTGAGTGGGCGTGCGCAAATTTCATAAAACTAAGGCTCACAGTAAAATTATAGGCTCATTATTCTTGTAGTATGTTCATATACAGTAATGAAGATAAAATAGTTCTATATTTGGGCTCCATTAAACTGGGGAAAGAACATCATATTCCGATGCGCCTTCAAATAAGCTTTTCAAAAATATATGGGTTAATAGGGGTTACACATGATCCATAGAAGTTAGACTTTTGAAAATGCTGCTTCTTTGTGACGCGTACGGTAGAATTGGTACACAATTACTTGTCTTGTTTCCTGCTCTGATAAGAATGGTATGATAATTAAGTTGTGATGTAAAAGTAATTTCTAAAATACTCCGCAGAATTGGTACGTGATTTCTAGTAGTGTTTTCTGTTGTGATACCGGTACCACACGTAGGAAATACCACAATTGTTGTATTTAATCTGGCACTACCGTGGCACGTAAGTAGAAATAGGTACGCTTAATGGTACATACCTCTAATGGGTTTGCTATTGTAACACTTGATTTCTAGTAGTATTTTCTGTCGACGTGATTTCCAGTCGTATTTTGAGCATTATTCACCTACCGGTACCACTAATTTTGATACTCCCAGAACAGACTAATACACAGCATACTAGGGGCCAGGGGATACGCCAAAGAAAGAGCTAGAATTAGTCTGTAGACCTATTTCTTGCTAGAGAGCAAGTCATGATGAATATCGAGGCTATTACGCCCAACATGAGAGCTTGTTGTAGTAGTTTGGACGCTGGAACATCCCGTAATAAACAAAGCAGCGTTTGTAGTTTGGACAACGTGGATACACCAGTCCCCTAGACTGACAGACGCCATGGATACACCAGTCCCCTAGATTGGAACAGCGCAGTGCTCGTAGTTCAGACAAAGCGAATATGCCAATCCCCCAGCAGAACAGAGCAGCGCTTTTAGATTGACGAGTAGAAGGAACCAATGGTGCCAAAGAAGCAACCGGGGCAGAAAGAGGAAGGGTCCAACGGGCGCGCTTTTTCTTCCTCTTACCAGCGGTGGTGGTTGGAGATCCAGAAGGAAGGGGTCTTCTTCTTATAGGGGTTGCTCAATGAAGAGTTCCTGGCTGCTACAGACCGACGTTGGTTTGTTGTTGTTGTTGTTGCATCTGTAGATGACCGGGACCGAGTCAGAGACCAAAAATCTTGAGCAGAACGCCGATCCTGGGGAGCTGAAGGGACAGGGATCATAGTTTTCAAGCAAAGGTAAACCTATGATAAAGCTGCTGTGGGTCTATTAATGGTATAGCCCTGTACTCTTATGTAACACAAATTAAATTTGTGTACAAAAAAAAGTAACCCATGCTGCAGTAAGGGCATAATATGGTAAACCTAGGCTTTCAATGTAGACTTCCTGGCTGCTACAGATTGTCGTTGGGTTGTTGTCACTGCTGTTGCATCCGTAGATGTTGTTGTTGTTGTTGCGTTCGTTAAGAATTTGTTGTTGCTGGTGAGAGGATGACTGAGTCTGAGACCAAAGATCTTGAGCTGGAAACAGATGGTGGTACTCCGGTAGCAGATGGTGGTACTCTGGTAGCAGAATGTGGTACTCTGGTACCACAATTTATTCTGGTACTATTTTCTACGCGATTCCTAGTAGTAGTTGTATTTTCTAAATTGTAGTAGTATTCTGAGCACTATTCTCCTACCACTAGTTTTGATACTCCCACCAGAACACACTTTTACACAGCAGACTAGGGACCAGAGTGTATGCCAAAAAAAAGAGCTAGAATAAGTCTGTAGACCTATTTCTTGCTAGAGAGCACACCATGATGAATATTGAGGCTGCTTGGCAGACTGGGTACAAGGGTGATGTGTCTCGTTGTAGTATGTATCAAAGCTCATCGTATTGCCACTGGAATCAATTGGAGCAATGCAGTGCTTGTAGCTCAGGCACTGTGGATACACCAGTCCCCTAGATTAGAGCAGCATAGGGTTTATACTAGTTTGAACGCCATGAAAACACCAGTCCCCTAGATTTGCACAACACAGGGCTTGTTGTAGGTCAAACGCCGGGGCCAGAGTAGCAGCGACAGCACTTGACGAGGATGCAAATCCTTGGATCGCGGGGCTTGTAGAGCTAACAGATGCCGTGGATTTTCTAGACGGCTGCTGCTGCTAAAACACCATCATCATTGCTGTTGTCGTCATTGTTGATCCCTACATTGGCTTGTTGTTGTTGTTGTTGTTGTTGTTGCATCCGTAGATGACCGAGACTGAGTCAAAGACCAAAGATCTTGAGCAGAAGGCGAAGCCCAGGGAGCTGGAGCAGCCTTGTTGCTCTTTCAGGTTGGAATAGTTCAAACCATGGTTGCTGGAAAGGGGCTACTATTCCCATGGTCAAAAGCAAAAAAGAAGAAGAGTTGTGAGATAGGAATAAACAAATGATGGCACGACTGCACGACAACACAACAACAACAATGACAACGACGGTAAATCAAACAGAACAGCCTGAACAGCTTCCCCCAAGCAAACAAAGGACCGGCAATGACTTATTCAGCTAATAGGATGGGTCTCTTGTTGTTGTAATAGGATAGGAAGCAGCGAAAAGGGTCCATCATCATGGTTGGGGAGCAATTTGCTTTTGAAAGTGGTTGATTTGGAAATTATGAATTACAACCGGGAAAAACCAAGCAAAAGATTTAAAAAATCAAGGATGTAGTAGTAAGGATTCTACTAGATTCTACACAGGTGGTGTCAAGGAATCAGTCAAATTCCATGCTGCTGCTGTTACTGATAATCCCTCCTGCTAGTTCCCTCTTTACTACCCATGAGTACGAGTGGCAAATGGCAAATGGCAAATGGCAAATGGCAAATGGCAAATGGCAAATGGCAAATGGCAAATGGCGAATGGTGAATGGCGAATGGCAAATGGCAAATGGCAAATGGCAAATGGCAAATGGCAAATGGCAAATGGCAAATGGCGAATGGTGAATGGCGAATGGCGAATGGCAAATGGCGAATGGCGAATGGCGAATGGCGAATGGCGAATGGCGAATGGCGAATGGCGAATGGCAAATGGCAAATGGTGAATGGCGAATGGCGAATGGCAAATGGCAAATGGCGAATGGCAAATGGCGAATGGCGAATGGCGAATGGCGAATGGCGAATGGCGAATGGCGAATGGCGAATGGCGAATGGCGAATGGCGAATGGCGAATGGCGAATGGCGAATGGCGAATGGCGAATGGCGAATGGCGAATGGCGAATGGCGAATGGCGAATGGCGAATGGCGAATGGCAAATGGCGAATGGCGAATGGCGAATGGTGAATGGCGAATGGCGAATGGCGAATGGCGAATGGCAAATGGCGAATGGTGAATGGCGAATGGCGAATGGCGAATGGCAAATGGCAAATGGCAAATGGCAAATGGCAAATGGCAAATGGCGAATGGCAAATGGCGAATGGCAAATGGCGAATGGCAAATGGAAAATGGCGAATGGCAAATGGCGAATGGTGAATGGCGAATGGTGAATGGCAAATGGCAAATGGTGAAAGGCGAATGGCGAATGGTGAATGGCAAATGGCAAATGGAAAATGGAAAATGGCAAATGGAAAATGGCAAATGGAAAATGGCAAATGGCAAATGGTGAGTGTCATGATTGATTCATGATTGGTATTGTATCACTACAAAGTACCGGTACGAGTAGATACAATCAGTAAGATCTGGGCCTCAACATGGATGCGGTACGAGTACACTGTACGTATGCTGTACGCGTACGAGTACAAAGTACGAGTTTGCGGTGAACGATGGACACAAAAAGTTACATAAGATCTTACTTACTATTGGTACTATGAGTATGATGTTGTATCCCATCACAATCCTATTGGAGAACTGGGCCCTCTGGAACCCACTTGCGTGGCACACACGCTTTTTCTAATTTTTTGCGCACTTTCCAAATGCCCCCAAACCAACTTGCGCCCCAAAAGTTTTTTGGTATTTCTTCTGGAACCAATACCCAGGAAAACCCAGGATTGCCAAACATGGGTATTTCTTCCGGAACCAATACCCAGGAAATCCACGAACACCCAGGAAAACCCACAAAAGATACCCACGAAAACCCACAGAAATAAGCATGTTTTTTGTTGCCGCAATTTTTCATGGACAACACCACTTCCGCAAATAATAATAGGAACACCAACAGCACCAAACAGGAACAGGAACAGCAGGAACAGCAAATTTGAACCATGGCAAACAAAGGCTCGTTGTTGCCGCCATCCAACAAAAACCACAACAACAAAGGCAGCAAAACCAACACCAACACTGGCACTGGCACCGGCACCGGCACCAACACCGACACGAAACCATTGTCTTCCTTTCTGCTCGCCAAGCGCTGCAACGTGTCAACAGCAACAGACGATTCGCCGCTTGCTTGCTTCTGGTTGCTTCATGCAATGCGACTGCATGCCATTTGTGCTTGCTTGCTTTTGCTTGCTTCCTTTGTTGCTTGCCGTCACATTGTGCCGTGTGCTTGTTGTCAACAACGACAACATACAACTGAAATAAATTGTTCTTGGCTCCCCCAAGCTACCGAAACAAAGCCGTTTGATGTAATTGATACCACCTCGTCATTGCGGACATGTTGGTACCAGTTTTGTCCCCTAGCTCCCAATATTGAAGGAGATATTAATACGGCTGCTCTCTGCTGCTTTGTCGTTGCTTTGCTTTCATTGCTTGTTTGCTTCCGTTGGTTTATTTTCTTGCATTTTCTAGTACTACATTAATTACGTCGAAAAATTGTTTGCTCGTCTTGTTTCAGCAAGAAGAAAAATTTATTTTGTGTTTTTTCCTGGGTTTTCCTGGGTATCTTTCCTGGGTTTTTCTGGGTTTTTCTTCCGGAACCAATACGTATGACTGTCCTGGGTACCAATTGTGGGGTTTTCTTCTGGAACCAATACCCACGGAAATTTGAGGGAATGTTTGGGGGATCTACCTATCGCGTGGGTTCCAGAGGGCCCTGACACACCAATGGAAACGACTGCGACAACGCTGTTGTGCACTCCGTCCAATTTTTGGTTGGGCAGTAATTAGCACTCCGTCCAATTTTTGGTACCGTAGTACCGTAGGGCAGTACAAAGAGACACAGGTGCTAGTCATATTTTTGCGCGCTCTAACGAATGACCCCTTATGAGAAAAGAGCGAAGATTGTTCATGCCGTCTGGGCGTGGGTGATGTTAGAGAGTTCCCACGGTGGCGGGTTGGTCTTGAGAATTTCCCTCGGGGTTACAGTAAGATCTTACGGCGAGTATGAGTACGATACGACTTGTCGCACAAGCTCTGATCGAAGGCTTCGAAGACGCCAATACAACCAGATCTGAAATTACCAGATACTTCGTAGTCATCTTACTGTACGGAAGGGTCGTGACGTACATCGCAAGTTGCAACACATTCAATATTTTGCCAAAATACCACTCCTCAGTTTTTGTACGGTACAATGGCGATGAAGCAAGATAGCAGTGGACAGATTGCAATCGCAGAATTGCCAAGGGATGTGCCAGGGCAATCGGAACAACATTTCATGGTAGTCGTTTGCGAGTCTGGCGAGATGAAATGGAGTTTCCATGACGGAGCAAAGCAAAGCTATGCTCCCACTGTGTTCTGGACGTAAGTAGAACTGCTTCCCGGGGTGTATGGCACGGTTAAGTTCCAACGAAAGTGTTTTCTCAACTCGATCGTCTTTTGCGTCGCTCCCGTACATTCCTAATACAACCGTTCTCCTCCTGTTTTACGATAGGACACCACCCCGTCTTGAACCAGACGATCGTAAAGCGGATGCGTGTGTTTCGTTGAGTCGCTTTCTCTGTCCTCATGCATTGGTTCATCTATTTGGCGTAACCAACCCGAAGTTGGCTACGAAACAAAATGCTGCTCGAACTGCAGCGAAACGAAAAGTTCCGCTCACAACGGTTTATGTAATGTTGAATGACGAACAGCACGAGACGGATCTTTCATTTCTCTTCTCCGGCGTTCCTTCACGACTCTTTCGATTATCAGGCACAGATTTCTTTGCCGCTGAACAACTTGGTGAAACGACAAAACCATTGATATCGGTTGGACAGTTTGCCGCCATGTACGCAGCGAAAAAGGAACACAAGGAACACGACGACGCACCAGTTTTACTGTTGAACTGTGGGCACGCGATAACATACATCGGGATGGATGAAAAATCGAAATTTTTGGGAGGAGGTGTATGTGCAGGTATGCCCGTTCGTTGCCGAACCCTCTTTGATTACTGCAGCAGCAATTTTCCTTTCATTGATTTCCAGAAATACAAGCAGATTACCGATAAGGCGAAGGAAACCAAGAAACCAATATCACTCTTTGCAACCGATATGGAAGTTAGTATCGCTGCAAATGCAACGGCCGAAATGGCTGGCCAGCTAAGAAATATCCTCAAAAGATTCCTCAAAATAGTCGGTCCTTCGCCAAAGCCAGTCACAGTGATTATCAATGGAGATGACACCGGCACAATCAAGGAACTTCTCAACGAAAACTGTTCGAATGTGGTTGAGGCGGAACCCGATGTTGCGTTTCCTCCGTCTAGCAGATGTAACATTCTTGTGCGGAAAAATATGGTTGCCTATGGCGTTCAGGATCTACTGACCGCAAACAGGAAAAAGCAGGCCCCTGTCAATCCCGATGACCAAATCCGAGAGGCTCTCATTGGTCTTCGCGGAGCCTACATCAAGGAAACAAATGGGAATCAAATACATCGGGGGTCCATTGTGAGAATAGTGCGTGGGAAACTATTAGAAGAGGATGTATCCGTCCTCAAGCTGGACGACGGGGACGAGATTTGCCTGGATCTTATAAAACTTTATGGTACGTCGCCGTGGAAAAACACGATTTATTTGTTCCGATATCAAATAGTGTTACTTCTTCTGTGCAACTGCCGATTGTATTCCTCGACTTTGGGGATGATATACTCTGGCAGAACCTCACTGATGGTCCGCTTTCTCTCGATTTGATACAGATGCCTTGGCTCTCTATGCAGAAGTTAACGAAGAAGACAAGGAAGAGAACAAGGAAGATTGGGTGGGGGAGAAACGGGAAGCTTTGACTAAAGTTCAAGCAAACCTTGAGGGAAAGAATGATCAAATTAAGAAACGCAAATTAGAACTTGATATTGCTAAGGAGGAAGATGGATCTATCGTAAAGACGCTTTCTCATTCGAAAGAAGAAAAACGAGGAGCCAAAAGGCCCAGATCTGACAAGGAGGATGATCCGAAGAAGTACATCGGTCAACGCATTGCAAAATACTTTCCGGGAGAGGATGATTCGCATACAATATATTTTGGTACTATCGACAATTACTCGACCAAATCGTCACTGTGGCATGTCATGTACGATGACGACGACGAGGAAGAATTCGACAGAGACGAAATCCGTACTGGTATCCTGCTCTACGCGAAGAATAGGGAGGACGACCAGCAGAGACGTTCTTCCTGAAAAAACATAGAAACCTGGCTTTCGCTCTACTATTAGATTATAACCATAGTTGTATTATTCGCATGATACGGTAGAATTTTGACGGTGCTGCGGTGCTGCAGTGCTCATAACAGATGTATGCGAAAACAATTAGCTGGTACTCAATCAATTCCAATATCCTTAAACTTCTTCAGAAGCGGATCTTCACGAGACAGTGAGAATTCAGAATCAGAAAATGAAACTTGGCTTGCAGAAATGTTTGAAGCTTCTTGTCGAGCCTTGGCGCCAACAGCTCTCTGAAGCATAGCCTCAACTTCTAACGCGCGCTTTTGAAGTGCGCTTACATTACTTTCCATGACCTCGATTCGTTTCTTTTCTTCGGCACACCGTATTAAAGTTTCCTTTAAATATTCTTGATTTTCGTGGCGTTTTAGCAAGAATGATTTCGCATCTTGCTCTTGGCCAGCGGCCATTGCTTTCTTTGCTTTGTCATAATAATCATTCACATCGATTTCGATTCTTCGGGCCAACGACTGTTGGGATCGAAGGCTTTCTTGGGTTGCCTCCATTCCTTCCATTGACTGTTCCAGAGCGTACCCAACCTCTTCAGCCGCATCTAGCATATCTTGTGTAATCCCCTTCTTCGCCATTTCTTCCTTTCTTGCTCGATCGAATGCATTCTTCGCACCGAGATTGCTACCTATCGAGGCCCCAAACAACATCCCAAACGGGCCACCCACGAGGCTTCCTAAAACTGCGCCTGCGACCATCCCCCCACCGCCTTTTCCAGAGGCTCGCTGCCGACTTTTTTCATCGATGTCTCGGTTGAATTTATCATTGCCGAGAGCGGTAGGCAATGAAGATGTTCGATGTACATGACTCGAACGATTGATAAGGAAGCAGTCGTACCTCTTAGTGAGGAATACTCCCAAGACAAAGAGAGCACTATATACTGACTTCTGAATGGCCATCGCTAAAGCATTATTGGTCCTTTCGGTGGTCTGAACGAAAAGCTGAACGAAAATCGAGATAATATTGTACGGCAATCGAAATTCGATTTCCCCAACCATCATTACTCGAACAACTGGTACGTACCAGTAGTTAATCTTACGTACCGGTAATCTTACTCGTACGTGATCTTACTAAGTTCTTGCAGAAACCGTGTCGACCTTTAACTGAACCAGTACATACCGGTAGGTACGGTAGAATACCGTGAGGGTGCACTCTTTTAATACAACCCAAAATACAACAGTACAAAAACCATGTAGAACTCTACGTGTGTAGATTAAGCGCGCGCAAATATTCAGCGAGAGAAGCTACACATCAGCGAGGCACAAACTCCGCTGAATTCTGCATCAAAAAAACTTCCAAGTCCGATCACTGCAAATAACACGTGAAAATACAGAAACAGAAATAATTTCGATTCATATCATGACAGAGATTGTTCATCGATGAAAGATTGGATCATCGATCGATCGATCAATCGATCGATCGGCGATCGATCGATCGATCATCATTCCCTCGAGGCACAAAGCCCGCTGGCATGTGCATCAAAGAAAATTCCAAGTCAGATCACTGCAAATAACACGCCAACATACAGAAACAGAAATAATTTCGATTCATATCACGACAGAGATTGTTCATCGATGATCGATCCGATCAGCAGCCATCCGATCAATCTGATCATCCGATTGATCGATTCAATCGAAGCACAAAGCCCGCTGGCATGTGCATCAAAGAAAATTCCAAGTCAGGTCACTGCAAATAACACGCCAACATACAGAAACAGAAATAATTTTGATTCATATCACGACAGAGATTGTCCATTGAGGACATTGATTACATGTAACATCTAATCCCTAATACAGTTAGAGACCAATACGATCGATTGATCGATCGATCGATCGTATCCTACACTCGGTACATGAAAACTTGAACTACGAAACACCCTGCTATCAGCAACAACAGGGGGGGATCCCCTATCCAATAGCAACACACTCCACTCCTCCACTTGACAATCCACCAATCGAACGCCGCCGCCCTCAACGAAGCTGGAAATTTCCTCCCTGCCTCTCATCTGGGCGCATCTTCCGAATCAGCTGAGTCATAGTACAGTCTCCATAGCACCTCTTGATCTTGGCAATGGCTGTGTTCACATCATTCCCCCGGTCTAGGAGGCGCTCCATACATCCCCAAAGAACCTTCCGATTGCAATACTTGTACTTCACTCGGCCTCGTTCCACGGCAGTGAACTCCCTTGCCGGCTTCCTCCCTCCAATGCCATTCTGATACTCATCCCACAAGGCTTGGATGGTCTGTGGTCTATCAAACAGGAGCGCTGGTCTTTCTACCACCGGAGCCCCTTGACGCGGATTTGCAGATGGTCTGCTGCTTGCTCCGAACCCAACTCTCATCCGCGCTGCTGGTGCTAGTGTCAACCCGCGAACCATCTGACTAACAATCTTAATCTCCCTTCGAAGCTCAGCAAGCTCTGAGATCTGATGGTTCCTAATCTCTGCTACATTGGTTTGAGTGGTGGATAGCTTGGCATAGATAGCATTCCTCCATTGCTGCCCACCTCTACCAAACGCGCCTCCGCCATCTCCTTCTTCACCCTCAGGGATCTCATCCAGCCACACAATGCCATCGATATTGGAAGCAACAACTTCAGCTCTACGAATAGGATTCACCCCATCCTCAAGTCTCCCTTGCAACAGCTCATATCGCCGTACAATCTGTTGCTTCAGTCCAAGGGGGATATAATCTGCAACAGCAGGATCAAAGCAAGCCCAAAGCAAGGGCTTTGCTAGGATAGCAGCGACGTCATCCCCAAAGGCTCCTCGAATCGCAGGAGCTACTGAAGCACAAAGCCAGTCATCTGTTAGGCCACTGTCATCCTTCTCCTTGTACAAGCAAATCCCACGATGGGAAAGCTTGCTACCAGCATTGATATCTGGCCAGTCCAACTGCACATCCAAGTACCAATCTTGCATACTCCTAGTCTTCCATCTAGCTCTGTAGTTAACATCATCACGAGTCGCGCCTCCTCTCCTAGCCATAGTTGTAGCCCACTTCTTAACTGAATGAGTCCCTAGCCTTTGCTGCCTTCCAAGGGGCCTAAACTGATCACCTTCTATGATAGCCTTCAGAGCCTTTTGATATGCCGTCTTGCACTTGTCGGCTTCCTTGTTCTGGGCTTTCAGTGGGGACCTGGAGTCTGTGTCTCCCTCAGCAAACAGCCATTGACTCAACCGGCCCGCGCCACTACCAAGCCATGCCTCCAGGTAGATAGCAAGGCCAATTAGTACACAGTACCTGTGATCCATAGCGCCCATCAGCAGCTGTAATGGACAATCTCCCTCATCATGGACATTCTTCGACCACCTCATCTGAATCGTAAGATAGCCAGCGTATGTACTACTAACCTGCAAGTTTGCCTTCTTCATGTGTGAGGTGTCATCCCCTCTTGCAATCAAGTGCAGCTGGACTCGGAGCATTGCCATGTGCCGGAGACTTTGGAGGCTGTCTCCAATGGCTGTGAGGTCAAGCATTTGAGCAAACTCTTCATGTGTGAAAGCCCTATCAGCTGACGTTTCGACGCCAAGCTGCCGGGTTTCCTTCTTAGCCACAGCTTTGATCAGTCGATTGATCTTGATAGATCTAGTAGGATTGCCTGTCTCGTTTGTTTCATCCCAAGCTGCAGTGTTAGTCATGAAGTAGGAGATAGCTTTTTTCCAATACCTCAAAGTGCTAGATCGCCCACCAACTGGATTATCATCTATTCCTGGATCCTCCATCCCATACACCTTCAAACACATCCATTTGTAGATGTGATCTGGCTTAACAGTGTTGAGCTCTTCCTGGTTGAACACCCGGTCGGTGGCATATTCATGCCCTCCAGCAATATGGGACATCAACTCCAACAAGATTCGGTGGTATCTTAAGAGCTGAGTGGGGGCATTCACATCATTGGGTAGAATTGGATCCGGTCCCCTTCGGGCCGGTCCTCTTGTTCGACGGGGAATCACTCTTCCTCTTCCTCTTGTTGTTATTGTTGTTGTTGCTGGGGGGGGTGGCGTCGCTGGAGGAGCCATCAGCACGTCACCATCGTCGTCGTCATCTAGGACTTCATCCTCATCATCAGAAGCTAAGGCTAAGGCAGCTAGCTCACCTAGGCCATTATCGTCTTCAGCTTCATCCTCATAGTCCTCTTCATCCTCATAGTCCTCCTCGTCCTCGTCGTCCTCGTCGTCCTCTTCCTCTGGAGGCTCCAGTGTGTCGTCGTCTGAGTCACCAGCATCTTTTGCTGCTGCAGCTGCTTCAGCTCTTTGCATGACAGCTCGCGCACGCCGGATTGCTGCAAGGTCTTTAGCTTGCTGTACAACCCTTGCCTCCTCCCTTGGTGTTCTTGTTGCAGGATCCATGTCAGCTAAAGCTGCTGCTGCTTGGGCTCTAGCACGGCGTTCGCGTGCTCGTTCCCTTGCCCGAATGTTCTTTGGATCCATGCTCAGCTGACGCGGCATCTTGTTGTTGTTCCTTGCTTGTTGCTTGTTGCTTGTTGCTTCGTGTTGCTTGTTTACTAGCTTCGATCGATTTGCAATTAGATCGATCGATCGAAAAAAGTGAGCAATTGCTGGCTACTAATCGCGGAGTGCAATCGATCGACGATTTGCATGTGGATGAGAATTAAGAGAGCAAAAGCACATAAAATTATTTCCGCGAGTCACTCACTCCTAGGGAGTTGCATAAGCGAGTCACTCGCTATTCGGGAGTTGCATAAGTTGCACACCTCCGTGGGAAAATGCAGGGCTACAAATCAACCAGTAGTGCAACTATGCTAAAATTGAAAATGCAACCGGTACTCTACTCTTAGTAGTACAAAAAAATTTGCGTACCCCGCCGGATGGTGGGGTACCAAACATAATACTAGTGCCTACGTAGAATCGTGTAGCCGGTTGTACTAGCCCAGGTTAAATGCAACCCGGGTTGCATTCATGTGACATCGTACCAGTATGATCTTAACTTGTAAAATCTTACTCTGAGTAAGTATGAGTACGAGTACGAGTACGAGTACTCGTACCGGTATGTACGGCACGGTATGTAATCTGTAATCGTACCGTTCCGTACGCGTACCGTACGTGCCGTCTCATGATCGAGCTTTGTTGAAGAATGATCAACTGATTCATTCGACTTAGAAAATTTCAATTCACAACCGAATCTGAAAAACGGTGGGAGGACGGGACATCCATCCATCACCGCCCGCCAAACATCATGAATCAGGATCAAAGCAAAATCACAAAAAACTGCTGTAGTTGATTTGTCGTTGTACGACCGTACCGTATCGAAGCAAACGATTCTTTGATCTTAATTCTTATTTCGGCACCTACCGTATTGAGAAAAGGATACCGATATTGACCACATGCTTTTGTTATTTTCACCACTTGCTTTAACCGAAGCAAGAATCCAAATCTCCTCTTCTAACTTCTAATCAAAGAAAGTTAAGAATGGTGTCCAAAGACGGGACTCTTCGTGCGTCGGAATTTGCAGCAACACTGAACGGCGACAATCATCAGGCTATTTTGAATGTGCTGAAGCTCTTTGCAAGAACCGTCAGGAGAGAGCGCGAAGTTGCCCTTGCTTTAGATGACAGTAGCGTTGATGACAATGATGATGACTGGTCTAACGATGAAATGGAAGATGCAGATGCAGATGATGGTGCAGAGCCAAGTACCAACGAACCTCCGACGAAAAAGTATAAAAAGTCCGAGGAATGGAAGGCTGATACTGCTGCTTACCACGTCCCCTTTGTAGGCACTGCTGTTGCTAGAGGTGAACGATCAGAGGTCATAAAAGGAGTATGGCCTACAGGACTGGTCAAAGCGTATCTAGAGAGTAGCCCCTTAGCTATCGAACTCCTCAATGATGACCTAGCACCCCATGGTCAAATCTACAAAGAATTATTGAGGAAGAAAAAGTCGAAGCTCTATCGCGCAATTTGCAAAGCTCATCAACTAGCTATCGCAGAGCTTCTGACAGTTGCAATACCAAAACACAAATTACAAGAAGCCGATGCAAACGACAGCGAAGAACAGGTTACTGCGAGTGATGACAATGTAAGATTTTTGCAGGGGTTTACCAAAGGGTATTTGCCACGATTGTTTGATATTTTGAACGAAGAGACGGAAAGAGGACGCGGAAAACCCGGAACGGTAGGAGGATGCGATTCGTTAGTGGCACCAGCACTCAAGGTATTGAAGCACTACACGATGACTTCAATCTCAGGCGCGCGACTCGTAGCGAAACATCTTGACGAAAGTATTGTGGATGGTGTTCTCCGTGTGTGCTTGCGACCATTGCACATGAATAAAGAATCACAAACAAGCAACAAACGCACAACTCTCTCAAAACAATCTCGAACGGAAGCCATTCTTCTTGCTACATCCCTCCTACAAGCCAATGACGCTGGAGTAAATACTTATATTTGCACTGGAGGGAGTAAGGAACGAAAAGTAAAACCTGGCATCTTGTTTCTTGCTCTCCGAGAAGGACTTTCTGCACCTTCTCAAACAAGTACTGGGACAAAGTTTCAGGATGACAAGTACAACAATGCCGTTATTGATATGCTTGAGTATTTGCGAGGTATCTTATTCTCTGGGTCAAAAGTTACATATGCGCGACTTCTTTTTAATCTCATGTCCCGAGACCCCCTTCAACATTTGTGTCGGCTTTCATCGCATGCCCCACCGCTTACAAAACACAGCACCTTCATTCAAGTCCTCGATGCTAAAGATAATGAGGATGCAGAGCTGGATTCTGTATTCGAGGATGTTGGTGTTGAAGCGAGGCGATTACTCTTTCCGCTGCTATCAGACGCAGTGAAATCGCCTTTCCTTCCTAATTTTGGGACCGATCAGGTTGCTCGATCGATGGTACGACTGCTCGAATCAAAAAAGGGGGGCATCGAACTGCGACGTTTCCTTCTGTATTGCACAAAACAGAATCCATCGTTGATTGAAGAACTCTTTGGATTGTTAACCTTGCCAGACGCGAAGAATAGTTTT
Organism: Pseudo-nitzschia multiseries; assembly: GCA_037355745.1. Taxonomy (NCBI): domain Eukaryota; phylum Bacillariophyta; class Bacillariophyceae; order Bacillariales; family Bacillariaceae; genus Pseudo-nitzschia; species Pseudo-nitzschia multiseries. The sequence continues at coordinate 8,072,118 of CM074783.1, forward strand.
GCTTTTATGTCCCAAGCAAGTTTCATCACACTTCTTTTGAGCAAGGGCCCTTCTCCAATATCATGCTTGTCAGCAAAGTTTGGAAAGCAGCAATTGTCGGTTGAGGATATTTTGCCGACATTACTCCCCATGAAATTAAAAGGCCAGTTTTTCGCTAAATCATTACAGAACGGAAACCATCTTGTGCGAGTTGAATGTTTCAAAATGGTTCTTATCATTTTGAATCGCTTCGAGTCATTGAGGGGAAAAGGTGTGAAAGAATATCAATGGGATAAAAACTTTGTTGAAAGGTTAAAGTCAGCCTTATTTCAGAGGCTTCCTGATTTGCAGATTCTTCTTTCGTTGAGAAGCCGTTTTGAAGGGATGTTAAGCTCCAAGTGCGGTGCAATCCTGTCAGATTACTTATTTCGGGTAATACAGACCTATGTCACTTTCTCACCATCTCTGGTTGAGACTGAAAATTTCGATTGGATGAAACTTCTGCCAGGTGATGCTGTGAAATTCAACCGAGTTCTACCAATACTCCAGGTTCGCATTTTGAAATGTCTACAGACTATTATTATCCATTGTCAACGTAGCTTGGACCACTTGCTACTATCCTCGAAAATCCTTTTTGAGATTATGTTGTCTACGAAAAGTGAAAGGATCCATACTATGTGCCGAAAGATTATTATGACCTTGATGACTACCGCATTAGTTCCCCGAGTGACAAATGATAATTCTGAGGAGTGGATTGAAGAGGAGGTTTCAACTTGGATCGATGCCGTTTCCCCCTCAACTATTTCTCCTATGTTCAAGCTTCTGCAAAAAATATTGAACGATTCATGGTCACAACTGGCATTTCTTGGAAAGGCCTGGAAGATGTATCATGTGCCCAAAACCATGAATTTCACCGCTCTGCTTGCTGGAGCTTTTTCAAATACTCATGATTCTTCGCAATCTTTTGATCTGTTAGTTGGCCAAGTGGCTGCGAGATGCTTAACGAGTTTGCGAGATCCACTTCCGTTGGCGGCCCTGATCAATTACTCGAAGAGCCAAAAGACATGCGTTACCCAGAATGAATTCTTTACACCATTAGTGAATTATGCTCAAGCCATCTTGAATTTCAGTGGCGAAGATCACGAGCCAAGAATCTCCCTGTCAACGTGTTTGATGAAAACGTATTTCAATAACAATTCTTTCTATCCACATACGTGCGACCTACTCACCGGGACCAAATTTATCGATACTCTAAGAACTCAAGATGGAAGAGGCATCGTCAATTTATCCCCAACAGATGTTCTGTCGTTCGTCAAATTCTTAAATCACACTTTCATATTTGTAGGGAACCACAAATCTACAAATGCAAGATATTGGCACACAATCCAGCAGATCCTTGCTGATGTCATTTTGGTGAGTTTGTGGATGATTATTTGAACAATGTTCCATTTTTTCATACGCTGTGATCAATATTCTCACTCGGCCAATCACCCCGAAAAGCATCGATCGACGAAATCAGTTGAAAGGAAAATGTCATCGATTCTTTCCGATTTGTATGCTATTGAAAGGAAAATGCCAAACCCGAAGTTCGATGACCTTGACATGCTGATATTATCGTGTCCATTTTTGGGTTGCAACGACTTCGTTCAAACGCGAAAATTGGCTCTTGTCGACGCACTATACAATTCAAGGAATAGCATCCTTTCTAGTTTCAATGGAAGGTCGCAGCTTTTGCGCATCTGTCTCGTAAAGAATAATCTTCCACCAGAAAGCACGGAAAAGATTCAGCTTAGCTTGATCACGGAAACAAGGAATGCATTCTCGGATGTTTGTCTTCAATTCTTACTTTGCTGCTTTCGCATTGAAGCTCAGCGGTTTCATGAAAGTTATACCCTTGACTTCAATATACTCGAGACAGCTCTAAATGCATGGGTTTGGGTTGCGATAGAAGCAAAAGAACAAGGAAAGGCACTTCAAAGACGCATCAAAGGTACTCTTTGTTCAATGTTAACACATTCTTTGCTTAAGGAAGGCGTAGAAGCCGCGTGTCTAATGGCACTGATTGACGAAGTCCCAGAATCGATATTAATGGATCTCTGCCTCGATTTTTCAGTCGAAGAAGAAGAATTGGTTCTTGTAGAGATAGGCTTGCTTAGCAACTTGTTGAGGATTGATCCGTGGCGCTTTCTAGAGCCCTTGTTGGGCTGTCTGAGAAGTATGGGTCAACGTTTCTTGAACGTATGGAACGCAGGTCATCTAGATCATTCAATGGGGTTGCTACTAGAAGAAATTCAATCTTCTCCCGAGATGTTAAAGTTGTTCTCCGAGGTCGTTTTCCCCAGTGTTTCACGAAGACTTATCGAAGCGCTTTCCGGCATGGAGAAGACTTCTCTGGATGACATTACATCTCTTCTGCATTTAGTCTGTAAGATCTTCGAGACAGGAAATACGGCTAGCTTCAACGTTGATTCGATTGCAATTGAGGTTATTCGTATATTTTCTCTCTTTCCAAAGACTCCAAGCACACTCTTTTCTTGTCAGGGAACAAGGAATGTATGCTTTCTTGGATTCCATATCCTGAGTCATTTCGACAATGCTGATGAACGATGCGAAAGCCTATCGAAAGAGATGATGTCGGTATTATTTAATTTCCTCTTCGGTTCATTGGCTAAAATTCTGAAGAAAAATATATCTCATGCGCCGACAGAGATTCCTTCAGACCTCATTCTTTCTTGGTTAATACGCCTTGTCAAGGATTCCAAAAACCATGGCAATCGCCTGCTGAAAGGAGTCGATCCATCGAACTCTCACAAAGCATGTCGGGCATGCTTGAAACACGGCATAGCGATAGGGAACGACGCTGAGAAAGTCGCATTGTTGTCTCTACAATTCGTAGGTCTTCTTCTGCGCACGGAAGCGAACGAAGAAAATTGTGCTTCGGCTTCGGTTCCGTCACCAAAAGAGGTATTTTCAATGGTCGTATCCCATTCTAAGTTTGATGAACTATTTACTGACGTAGAAAATAATGAAGAAGATAGGATCGGGTCGAAGGCAAAATTAAAGGAAGCTATCTTGAGATTGATGATCGCCTGCAATTTGATTTCGATCGACGACATCGAGATAAACCCTTCAACTTGGAAAGTCGTATTTGCATCTTTTGGTGCTGGGGTAAGAAGCCTTGACATTTTCATTCGTCAGTTGGCCAGTGTCTGTTCCGAAGATTCTGCTCCACTAATGAATAATATTCGATGGAAAGGTTGTTCCGATGTGGATCAAGAGCGAAAGTTGACCAGAAAATTCGATTGGTTCGTCGATGCACTCAATGCAACCAGGATTGATGCCACAATATCAAATTTTCCTATGTTTGATCGCATTGATCTAGATATTTCCTTAGATGGTGTATGGGCCGAAAAGCCTTACCATAAACAAGTTGAGGACACTTCAATGGAAACAGATCAAACGTTAAATGAGCTTTTCATGTTGAATCGTCGACATAATCTTGTCGACAAATCTAGAAAATACGGAACTGCAGGAGCTGTTGAACCGTATAGTCCAGCATTTGTACTACCCCTCATGCTGAAAACAATTGAAACAGGATTGAGTCCAAACAACACCATTTATTCTGAGAATATTGAAAATCAGAAAGCAAAAGATGGGGAGGAAAAACAAGAATCAATTTTACCTTGGAACTTCTCCAGATCTTCAATCGAATGCATGCAGCAGCTTTGTCAAAAGGGCGCAGTAAGCCTTTGTCTGGCATCTTTGTCTAGCTTTTGCGACAAAATTCGCTGCTATGCTGTTTCAATTCTGGGCCTGATTCTTCAGGCATGTCATACGAGCTATGCTCTAGAATCTTCGTCATGGCGAGATCGCCCACAACTTGTCATGATTTTAAATTCCATCCAGAGAGCTTTACTTTTGCAAAAAGCAGGCGATGAAGGCAATTCAGTAGTGCCAAGATTAACACCGATAATATCAAGCTTTTTGGCTCGCGCGGCACTTGTCCTTCCGAAACCTGACGACCCTCTTTACGTGTCCATGAATCGACATTTCCTAAAAACTGAAAATGAGCATGGAGCGTTTCAGGACATGAAGCGGCTTCCCGCGTTCATGTCCCTTTTCTGCTCATCATCGGAAGACCCCAATCAGTCACGTGCGGAGCGCATGTGGGGGCTCCAAATGCTCTCCAACGGCGTTGTTGATGCATCTTGCTATCGCCTATTAACTTCTTGCCATGCACCTGAGCTCGTACTTTCTTCCTTCGAAAATATCAGGCTGTCACAAGCATCTTGTGAAGCAAAGGGGGCTGAGACCTGCTCAATTTTCGAATCCCTGAAGTCGATGATCGATAATGGTGGATACGGAGCTCATGTTCATTTGATCCGGCGCTGTGGTTTATTGTCGTGGATGAGCTCTATATGTACAAGTAGGTCACTTACTGAAGCATTCCCAACGGAGAGATCTCGAGTTTCTTTCTGTCACCTTGCGAACTCGCTGCTTGAAACAGTATTTTGCAATCCTCAATTGAGATCATCGGAGCTTATTGATGAGATAGCCGGCCTTATCCAACCACTGGTGTCGTTATCCTTACTCCAGTGTCATTCAGGACAATCAAGCTCTGACGCATTGAAGGCTTCATTACTGGCACTTCGAGCTTTATCGATCGGCCTTCGCCATGTGACGGACTATGGAGTACCATTTCCGGGTGTTCTACCCTTGGGAGCTTCAGTCGATTCAAGTATTCGTATTCTGAGGATGGCTGATGACTCCATGAAGGCTCTGTCCCTGCATACACTTTGCTCCTTACCGGTGTCGTTGACTACGAATCTCGAAAAGGAGACTGCACTAGATCTTATCTTACTATTGCTTCAGAATTTTGAAGCCATTTCAAGTGATGTTGCATCGCCGTCTACAATCGGAAATCCGGATCACTTGATTGCATTGCTTTTACAGCGCATTGCGCTTTTGATCGATAAATGCGAAACCGCCTTATCCGTGGCGAATCCAATTGTCCAAGAAATTGCGACAAAGTTGTTCACACTACGATGCAACTCGAAGATTTCACATGAAAGTGTCCGAGCCTTGCGGTCACGATGTCTCGGACTTTTAATGGAAAAGGACATCGTTGGATCCAATGTTGGATTTTTGGAGGGAATCATAAGAAAGGAGATCAGCAGTGGCATGGCATCAAAACATAATTGAATACAGTACTATCATTATTCAACATCTTACTTTAACAACAATTCTGATGCATTGAAACCATGCAATTTTAGACTAAGTGTAGGACCTAGTTATTGAAAAAACTATTTCTGCGCGCGAGCACATATTCGCTCACTATTTTTTTCATACAGGCTCCAGCTCACACGCACACACAAAATAGCCCCCTAACCTTCTAATCCTTGATCACCTCAGTTAGCGTTCGCTCCTTCCTTGTGTTGTTCACCATTGGTTAGAGATGCGTAGTACTGTGTTGGTGGGTACTACTACTTCTCCGTTTCGAAAAGAGTGTGCTGTGCTTGTTGGCACATACTAAGTTGTATAGGCATCAATTTTTAACCAATTTAAACCGCTCTTTTTGGGTTCTTGAACTCGCTATCCTCAACCACCAACTCCTCGTGATGGGTTAAACATAAGAGATCTCAGTGGTATTGGTGTGACTTTCATAGGGACTTAAAGACGGCCGATCGCGCCTTGCAAAAGTGATTTTACCAGTTGAAAGGGTTCCACCGGTCATTTTAACGTCCGCATACTTCCACATGAAAGCTGAGATAGTAGTACTAAATTTTTGAAAGGGCATAGTTTGCATGCGTTACGAGTGCATAAGATGGCTCTCTTTGGAACAGGAATAAGAGGACAAGAAAATTCTTAGGAAACGTGTACCAATTGGTCATAACGCACTCTTTTTGAAACGGAGGAAGTTCTAGTAGCTGGAGGAGGAGTACTCCATCTAGTACTACGAGGAGGAGGAGGACTACAACAAGTAGTACTACTAGTAGTAGTAGTCCGTAGTATGTAAAAGAAAATATGCTCTTTGTAGGTGTGATGATTGTGAAAGAACTATGGATCTTCGTCATAGTAGCAGTAAGACCCATGTGCACATTTGTGAGCGTTCAATTTTGTACCACCAGAGCCTTCTTGGTGAGATTCGAAGTGCACATTGAGTAGTGAATATGCACTTCAATTTCTTTTGAGCTGTTCTAAATTAATTCGAGTATGGAAAAGCATCTCGTCACAATAATCTTTAGTTGGAGTTGCACGAGTTTAGGCCCAAACTCAGATTTTGCTTGAGCTTATTCAACTCCACCTAAAATTTAAAGTCATATTCAACTTGTTACACGCAGACCCGAAATTCAAAAAAGTTTTCATAAGGTAAAAAATAGGCACGCGTTCTCTCGACCTCATGAATGTGCACATGGGTATGATGGATATCTGTACTTCAGTTCTTATTATGAAGAAAGAAGCGGCTTTGACCAGTTTTGGCACCGATAGGGTGTTATGCTAGTACTACTAGTACATAGTACAACGTCACACAAACGAGATTCGGGGTTGTTGGGGAATCACACGCATATGTGGGCCAGACTCCATTTTGAAATTAATGTCAAACTCAAAATGTTTTGACGCACAGTACATCTTCCTACCCCACTGACATCTGTTTCTGATTCGGTGGCCTGGAACTGAATTTGATGCCTGAAACAACTAGTGCATGGTCGCAATTTCTCAATCTCAATCAGTTCCTCATTTTTATTGTTATTACTGGCTATCGTACTAAGCATGGTCCGCACTCCCAAATATCAGGTTTATTGTAAACAATGCTACCTGGACTCTCCTCTGATCACTACTGGTTATGGAAAGAAGAGGGTTACCAAGAAGAAGAACCCCCTTGTTTACAGCAAGACAAAGAAAGAATACACGAGGAATTGTTCCGCCTGGTCTTCTGAGCCATATGTCACATAATGAATCATGCTATTCTTATTACTACCAATCTTCAGGGGTAGATGATTTTGCATCTTCCATATTCATCAGAAAATCAAAGAAGCCAGAGGATGATAGTGATAAATTAGGTCTAACGAACACCCGTAACGGACCACTGAGTAGTGGCCTAGTACCAGAGGTGCTTGACAATCAAGTTATGTACGACCCTTCTGTCATACTGATGGACTGTACTTTGATTCGTGAGGAATTAATAAACAATGAGGATGACAATGACTCTTTTTCCGATGATGTTTTTTTCTCCTAACGATGACGATGAGGAAGAAGGAATTGACAGCGAATTCCCCCCTCTCTGAGTGTTGATAGAGAAGGCAACAACATTGCTGTTGATGATTTCCCTTCCGGCTAAAACACGGCAATTATGACACCCAATGCCATAAGGCATGTATCCGATGAACTCAAGGTGAAGATCAAGTTAATGAAAATCATGCAGAATCATAGCGTACCTTTAGTTGCAGAGAAGGAATTGTATGAATGGGCTATCGAATCTGAGCGTCTCAATTTAAGTTCATGGACAAAAGGTAATCTCATACAGACAAGGTCAAGAGTCATGAAGGACATATACACAACTGTGCCTGAAATAAAAGGTGATAGGTTTGAACCTCATCTTATTGACTATGTATAAGAAATTGATTTGTGGTGATGATGTTGGTCGTAAACAAATCTATGTACAATCATTCGAAAAAGCACTTCATTCCCTATTAACGAACATGGTCACGTTGGTAAAGGAAGAAAATCCGTCTTTCCCCCATGCTGAAGACCCAACCTTACCAGTCCGGTATCCATAACTACAAGGTAATATTGATATAGACAAACTCACCATGGTGAATGGTGGATCAATACTTGGGAAAAGAGATGCAAAAGAGATTTCAATGAAATGTTGGTGCCTATTATTTTATACATGGATGGAATCGCAATCAACAATAGTGGTCAAACCACTCTTACCCCACTGAACATGACACTTAGCATATTCAACACCTTATCTCGGAACTCTTGGCCAGATGCATCGGAGACTCTATATTTTCACCCCACAGGTTCACGTGATAAAGGTGACAAATTGATCAACAATGTGGACAATCTTCACTCTGGCCTTTGTTTTTCTGTTTCATCTTTGAAAGAAGCCTGTAACCTAACGGATGGTATCAAATGGTCTAATTTGCCGTGGAGCAAAAAAAAAATGGTCTGTTTGAATGAAATTTGCAGTTGCTTATTTCATAGGTGATACTCCCCAGCACAACCAACTTTGTGGACATTATCAAATGGCCAATACAAAGATGATCTGTAGGCATTGCAATTGTCCAAGGGCACTTGGTACTAACGCTCGTGTGAATGTTCTGAAGGTTCCCGTTTCAATTACAAGTGGGAACATGAATGTGTCTAACGACAAAAATGGGGAAGAGTATCAATCCATTTGGCTATGGAAGATGTCCAATTTTACTGCTCCAGCGGTGGAGGAAGGAGTGAATGTTGAACAGTATTTTAAGAAGGTCTCCCACCACCGTGCACATAAGGGCAACGCTTTTTATGATCTTGATTTTGGAGAAAACACACATAATGTTCATCTAGCGTCACCAGGAGAGAGACTCCATATGCACCAACTTGGTTGCGCAAAGCAAGCAGTGGAGACGTTCTGTGAGGAATTTTTAGGAAATAGTACCCGGCTACTTCTTGGTGACATGAACCGGATAGCCAGTTACTATGGTGTTAGTGTTCAGAGGTAATCCAATCATGACTTCCTGCAAACCAATTTTTTTGAATTGATACATACATCAAAGAAGGAGCGGAACCAGTACATTGGCATGCTTTACATTCAGATGCTCGCACTTTTGTCTGTTGAAGGCCATCAATTGTTGTCGTCACAAAGAACGGCAACCAATGTTGAGAACAAGAGCAGAAAGTGTGATGGAAAAAAATCCGGACGTATTTATGCCATTGAGTTGTTGTTGGGTATGGAAGAGTTCCTCAAATACGCTGGAACGTTTGATCAGGTTTTCAAACAAGACAACAAGGGTGTTTTAAATCTTGACAAGATGGTTGTTCATTTCATTAACTGTATAAATAACTATCTACAACAAAGTAAGGGAGAGGGTAACAATCTGGTGAAGAATCACATGTATTTCCATTTATCACAATACATGAGATTATTTGGTCAATGGGATGGGACTCTGGAGCGAGTGAGAGCAACCATAAAACTGAAGTGAAGGCTGCCACAAAGAGAACTCAACAAATCAAATCCACACTAGTCAAGCAAACTTGCAACAGATTAATGGAGTACCTTACTATTGATTGGCTTGACCGTGAATTTGATCTGTTTGATCATAAATCATTCACAGGACTAAGTCATCCTACAGCTGGTGGTTGGTCAGCTGGGTCAAAGTTTTCAATTGGTGTAATGGATGGTTTGCCTTACATGAAGTGGGACGAAAAAAAAACAGAAGTGTACCCTGGTTTCCATCGGATGTTCTCAAAGTGTCAAACGTATGGTACGACTGGAAAAATTTTCAACTAGACCTCCTGGACGGACGTGGACTGCAAGTTTATCCATGTCAGATTCTGTGCTTGCTTCATCTTGAAGGCCCTGGAAGTTCCATCAGCGGATTTGAATTCATACACAATGATTACTATGTCGTTGCTTGTTGCTTTCTTTCTGTTGACCCAATATCAAGCAAGAGGGAGAAAGTGAAAAGACACTGCCACACATTGGTGATGCAAGGGGAGTTGCAAAACAAATTTTATTTGTTTGACTGCAATGCCATTGAGTCTGAAGTTGCCGTGGTCAGAAACCATGGTAGCAAAGATCAATACTTTGTCTTTGGAAACAGGGAACAATGGTTGTATAACTTTCACAATGCAATGACTTGGTTGGAAACAAAAAATCCAATCAATAGTAAAAGCCGGAAAAATCAGTAGTGATTTGTAATCCTTTCTGGAATGGCGTTGCAGGTAAGTGAAGGTAATGATTGTATTTTTTAATTGGTGGATCAGAAGTTCCGTACAAAACTTCCTCTATTGCTGCAACTTCATTCAATGCTGACACAAGTTATTTTAATATGGTTGATTGCCGTTCCACTTTTTTGATCCCGGAGTAGTGCAGTAGAAGTACAGTTTTCAGTACTGTAAAATGTTGATGATTTTAATTGGTGGAAGTTTGGTCAAATTCCGGTCTGTTCTTTAGAACTTTGTTTTGAAATACAATGTTTGGAACGGCGTTCCAGGGTTAAGTGTCTAGTGTCTACAACAGCGTTGCGGATTGAAATTGTATGGAACAGGGATCATGACTTCTGAATTTGTAACAAATGATGTCTCATCTTACATAATTTATACTTCCATTTTTAAGTACTTTACAAATATGTACTCCTAAGTAGTGACAAGTTTTGCAATAACAGTTATTAGCAGTGTTTTACGTGTTTCCATGCGCCACAAGGAATGGGATAGTTGTTGTACTCCTCCAAATCTTCTGGGGAATTCCAACATTTTTTGTAAAGATGTAGCCAGTGCCGAATGTTCCTCTCGTTTGCGGCTGCTTCCTCCTTTTTCCCTTTATTCTTTAATTGTTTCAGTTTCCGCTTTTTAGTCTTCGACTATTTTCCCGATTTGTTCATAAATGAATCCCACTGCTCTGTCATACATTTTCTTTCTATGTCTTTGTGTGTTACCTTTACCTCATTGGCTTGTTCTGTGTTGGTTGTATGCTCCTCAGTCGGGGATTTGGAGATTACATTTTTCAAATCTTCCTTCACAATTACATACTGAGTAGTCATTATCCACCAATCAGTAAACCGAATGGATGTTAGACAGACGGTTCCCTGGATGAAAATGAATATACAGTTTAATGTGCTTTTTCAGTGACTGCGTCAGCTGGCACCATTGCTTTGTGCGCCAGACGTTCAACCAAATCATCGTCAGACAGGGACGGTTCCCAGGCTTAAAATGTATGCATTGTTTCATGTGCTCTCTTGCCTCTGGCGTCAGATTACACCATTTCTTTGCTGGGAAAGTATGATCATCCCATTCCAGTCTCTCTTGTTCTCCGGATTGTACTTCTGGTCCGATACCCATGTTCCTTTCAATGCAGGATAACCGCAAAAAAGGTATGATAGAATGATACCCATAGCCCACACATGGTCAATATCATCAGTGTCACCTTCCTCATAGTCCAGAAACAATTCCTTGGTGATGTACTTCAAGCATTCTTCCCAAATCTCCAAACCTTCATCTTTGTCAAATCGTTCTTTTTTGCTGTTGAGTCTTGTTCTCACATTGTCAATCTTCTTCCATCCATTAAGGATTGTGAGTACCAAGTGTCCATTTTGGGCACATAGCGCATCAAACCTCTTTCAAAAATGATATAAAAATGGGTTTAGCTTGTTGTTTAGGTCTTCGTGATTGAGCTCTTTTGTTCATTTTGTGTACTCCGCGGAAAGAAAAGGAAACCAGGGTGGAAAAACTGTCCTCTCGTATGCTGATTCTGGTTTCTTTTCCATCTTCCTGTTATTTGTAAGTTGGGAAGTTTGGTAAGTACAAGTAATTGTCATAATCAAACCCGGAGTCATAAAGTTGGTGCAGTGTGCCTGCTGTGTATGTTCACTTTTGGGCTGTGGATACTTCTTCCCGGACACACCGAGTACTTGTACACACCCGCAGCACCACGGGACACAGCAATTATGTGATTCAATCACAGACAGATTTTAAATAGTGTAACTTTCCTTGAGTGGGGACAAATGGTTAATATTTGTGACACTGAGGCCAGTGGATCAAGCCCTCCATCATCAGTGGAAAAATGGCAGTCTATTACGTATGTAGTACCATACCTAGTAATACCATACCTACTTTTTTGCTCCTATTCATATCCAGGGTCCTGGATGAATTAAAAGCTCATCACACCTAGAGAATCAGTGATTTTTATACCATTTTCCTTCCATAGTCCATCCCATCTATCCATAGTATGTACAATGTTCATGGTGAAATTTCAGGTAATGTAGTATGTTTACACTGAAAAACTGACTAGTAGCTACCCATTATTTCTGGCCATGTCCAGGCTCCTGAATGAGGGACTAAAAATTCATAGCATCTAAACCAAGAGTAATTTTCACACCATTTCTCTTTCACCGTCCATCCCATCCATAGTATGATCAATGTTCATGCTGGAATTTGAGGTAGTGTATTAGGTTTACACTGGAATAAATCCAGAACTGATTAGTTGGTGACATGCAAAATATTGTTGGGTTCTTTCATGTCATTCTTTTTTCATAGTGTATCTTATGCATGATATGAAAAGGACTGACACTAGAATATCAAACAATGAAATACTTTTGCACTAAAAAATGAATTTTAGTGGGGATGGTTGGTCCAAATACAGAGCCAAATGCACCAAATGTCATAGTAATTGTTACACTTTTGTTATTACCTGCTGATATGATGCTGGTGATTTCCTATTGATTTCATGTATTGCAAATAAGAGTAGGAATAGAATCACACCAAGAGCTTACTACACTTTGAACTAGTATTATCATTAGTACATGATGCTTTCTAACATTGACACAAGAAGAAGAGGATGATTCTGGATAATACTCTTTATCAATATTAAATAAGTGGGGCAATGTTGATCAAAATGGATAAGACATTCTTGATTTAGTACGTGAATTTTGCGGGCACTTGTGTTTGGTTCGCAAGATCAGCCATATGGGGAGTAGTAGGATAAGTTTGCCATTCCATCATCATTGTGTTCTTGTCTGACACTTGTGCATTAGGCAATGTATCCTTCCAATTGAATAAATCAGACAATGTTGTGCACTACAGTGTATTTACCCTGATACGGTCATATGGGTATTATTTTCCTTCTGAATCCGGTCCGTTGAGAGTCTGATTCAAAGGCTTCTGAAGAACAGCAACACTGCGTTAGTGTGTTAGTAGACAAACAATTGTACTCTACGCGTGACAATTGTGGTTGGATACTTTTGGCAACGGATAATCGGACTACAGGCAAGACTATGGAAACGCCAGATCTCTTCTTACTGTGAACTTGTTCAGATACAGCAAGATAGATCTTAGTAATGTAGATTACAGGTAGTTGGTAGCAACTGGTGTGAATTTTGGAGATATAATCAGTTGAATGTTAAAAGTATGAGATAAAGTGAAATGTTGCCGAAGCGCAAGATATCTCTTTTATTGAGGTGAAGTACGTTGCAACTGCTGTTGCGTAGTGATGAGATTACTCGCTGATTATTTCCGTACATGCATTGATCGTTGACCGTATATATCCATATGTATATATATATATATTGTGTGAGAAGCTTCTGACAACGGTTTCCTTCTCTTGTTCTCTTAGGAAGATTCCATGATATGTTTATCAATGAAATCAGGAATTGCTCCTGTAGGTCGTGTGATATTTCTTGAAATCAAAGTTTGCTCAGCGGAGAACAAGGGCAATATTAGAAAACAGAGATTGCTCACTGCTAATACGCAAATGGGAATCGATGCGTTGTGGGAATCGATATGTCGTGGGAATCAATTACTTGGTTGATACGGGACTCATTGATTTGTACAAATAGAATAACTGCAGTCGTGTAGCTTTGGTACTGCTGGACACAAAAGGATTTAATACTCCCCATGTTTCCTTGTGAAAGGTCATCACGTTTCAATGATGCTTCCATCATCTCTTAGGCAATCGCCAGTATTTCCACAGAAGTGGAAGATGGGCTTGAGCAGTGGATACACAACTGAGTGTCCCCAATGCTTAGTGAGGATATCTGCACAATTATCCTTACTGGGGATGTGCAGCATTCGGATGAAGCCTTTTGCTATCATGCTTCGCATGTAGTGATACAATAGGATATGATGGCGTTTATGCAACCTCGCGTAAGGAAAGGTTGACGTCTGAATCATCTTCTCATTATCTCCCCACAAGTAGGAGATGTCATAGACTCGTGTTCCGAGATATCGGAATGAGTGGCGTAAGTCAACAATTTGCTCAATGCAAGTTCTTCCAGCAACAAATTCGGCTCTGAATGTGGCTGTTTCCGTAGTGGCTTGTTTCTTTGAGAACCACATCATGGGAGTCTTGTTTGCAAAGTGAAGGATGTCGGTTACAGCCTTCCCACTGAGAATGTCACTACCGTCTTCCCGAGTGGTGCAGGAGCGTCGTCGGGTAGCTCTTCAGAATGCTCCCCATAGACGGTGTTGGACCAATCGATGGTGTCTGTTTCAGTCAATATAAAATCCGGAGGCTCCACTCTGAACTTGATCTTGAAATGTCTGAACTTGGAGATGTACCCATAGATACGTTTGGCATGGTCAAGATGTCCTTCTCTGGGTTGGGCCCTAAAACTTGAAAACGTCATTACAGCGGTTTGGACATCGAATCATCCAATGGCAATGATCCATTGAAGTGATCCAATCATGCTTTGATATTTCTGGATACCAGTATCTTCAAGAAATGCTGATGAGTCTAATCCAGGATGATCGTTCTTGGCAATGGGTGATTGGAACCTAGTGTTAGGTTTGCATCCGGACATTTGTTCATATGATGCTTCCATCTTCTCAATGAATTTGATGGGGTTCATGCAGAGAACGCCATGTTCATCACGTTCAAAACCACATCCCAGGTGGAAGTTCATAGGTCCGGATCCCTTCAGCTTGAAGTTGTATGGCTCTGACTGTAGGATCTCCAGAAACGAATTGGGATCAGCCATGCATAGACATAGGTTGTCAACATATGTGCATATGAGTTCATATACACGTTCCCCATGTTTGTTCATTCCAGGCTTGAGGAAGATCTCCGGTTTGGCGCGAGATCTTTCAAATCTGAGTTTGGTAAGGCATGCAGCTAGTAAATCACCAAAGCACTTGCCTGATGATCTGAGTCCATATAGGGCCTTGTAGATGATCAAGAGGTGACCTTCTAGTGATCCGAATTCTGGACCTGCCTTGATACAGACTTTCTCGCAGGTCACTGCTTCAAGATAAGCATTTCTGATATCTGTACCCCATGCTTCCAGACTGTTCAGTTCAGCTAGGAACAGACACATACGTAAACCGCAAAGTGATATGACACCGGTGTATACACTGAGGATGGGAGCTTCAGTAAGATTACCATTTGCAACAAGACGAGCCTTGTGTCTACCATCATGTTTGATGGCATATATCATGTGTACCTTGATCTGTTGAAACCCGTTTGGGATGGAGCTTGCCTTATACATTCCTTTGTCAATGAAGGTATTGTATTCCTTGAGCTGTTCCATTTCAAGAGTAATGGCGTCTTCCCATTTGTGGTTCCCATTGGCCTGGTTGAATTGGATGGCTTCTTCGTGGTTACGAGGTGCCTTGAATCCGTATTGATATTGCGGAGCGGTACGGAAAGATCGAAATTTGGCTTGATGCACAAGTCGATCAAGTTTCTTGGTTCTTTGTGCAAGGTTGGTGATTCGTTTGAGGCGTTTCCAACCTGGGAGGTCAAGCATGTTGTTGTCTTTCCCATATTTGGCAACGGTAACAGGATCATCGGCTGCAATGTTGGCTAATGGTTCATTTGTCCGTTCCATATTTTCCCATTCAATCCAAAGGTTATACTTGGAGCCTTTGTACTGAGGGTGCTTGTTATCCAATTGACCTTGGTGTCCTAGGATGCGGCAAAACAACCAAAGCTCGCCATCTTCTTGGGTCGAATCACGTGGATGTAGTTCATGACATCGTTGTATGCAATGATATCTTCAAGTTCGTCATCAGAATGCTTGCACTTGAATTTGATGAAATCTTTATTGCGTTCAAGACTGTCTTCTACATTGACAATGGTAAGGCGCTTCCGAGTACCATCAGGATTGGGTACAAGGAAAGATCTGCCTTGTAGGTCGGCAATTGGGATGGTCAAGATGGTGAGCAGTTGACCATCATCATCGAATTGTGCATTCCCTTCTATGCCGGTAACAACTACCTTGGATGGGTCTACTGTAGGAGTAGCAGGGTTGGTGTGTGGAGTTGTGACGTCACTAACATCAAAGTATGCTAGCTCTGGTGGATCAAAATCATCTTCAGTAAGGAGAACTCCATCGGATGTCTTGCTGAAGATGTGTGTCGTAGGAGGACCATCAAAAATCTCCCCATAGTTGTTAGGGAGTGGAGAAGGGGACCAGCTTGGGCTGTCATTGACCTTCTTATATAGAAAGCTCGGTAACAAGGGGTGGGCGGGTGGTTTGATAATATACTGATTACCAGAAGCTGGAGGTTTGCTGTCATCAGGTGGCTGAGTAGCAGATGCCGTAACTTGGTGCTCATCAGTTGCCGTAGGATTGTTTTCCTCATGAGCCGCAGGATTGTCGAAACTTGTCTTGGTGTTGGCGTCCGTGGAGGATTCTGCAGTAGTAGGAGCAGTTGGGACGTCCTGTGGTTTGGACTCCTCAGTTGGGACATCCGTAGCCGTATGCTCCCCATTTTTTGTGATTGTAGGTGCGACACCGGTTGTATACAGCCGGTTTGCTGAATCCTTTGCTTTACGCCACGCAACAAAACCATTGTCAGTAAATATGCCTGCTTGTTTATTGTGCGATTCAGGAGTAAGAGCTGAGCAAACACCAGAACGGTCAAGCAATTTGTTAGTAACAGGGTCCCAGATCTGGAAGCATAGGCCATTGCCAACATGTTCGGCAATGCCAACAAAATGACTGAGGCGTTTGGTGGACTGGGTACCAAAGGGTGAATCATTGGTCTTGAAGTAAACAGGTTCAAACCAAAAGAAACTGGTATATGCGCTGATGTCACCAAGAGAACCGGTAGCAATGAAGATTGGTTGTTTATCAGATAGAGTAGGATCTGAAATAACATTGAGGAGGCCGGCGACATATGTTATACACAACAACCATAGGTGTGGAGGTGTGATGGTGCGGTCCATTCACGGTTGACGATACGTTTGAATGTTTGATATCTACGTTCAAATTGGTTCTGGTGTTGGTGATAAGGTTCACTCTGCCAAAGTCCAATCCATAACATCTTGAGATAATCAATGACACGCTTACTGGACTGGTGGGATCCATGGTCACATAAGAGATGAAGAGGTCTACCCCATTTTTGAACGAAGTTCTGGAAACATGATAGGAAATCACCGGTGGTACGCATCTCTTCGACATGAATGATATGGGATTTACGACCAAAAAAGATTTGGGTGAGTTTGGAACCGCCGTCAATTGCTGGGATGTCAGAGTACACGACATCAGACAATACATCATCATTAAATGGTCGAACGTTCATTGCCGGTTGAGGAGAATGAAATCGTTTGAAGAGGTTACCATCTGGGCTAACAGCTAAGGAACCATATTGTGTTGAATTGGCGAAGGTAGCCTTGATGCGGTCTGTAGAAACCCAGCAAAAGAAGGGTTTCAGGGATAAGTAGTCATGCTTGTTAGGATAACGTTCACGAGGTGTAGCTGCGACACGGGGTGTGCCATCAGCAGTGCAAGCTGTAGGGAAGGCAAGGATTGTACCAGATGTTGGAGACGAAATACAACAAGCTAGACGTTCCTGATGGTCATAATCTGTCCGAGTAAGCCAGAAGGAGCAATCGTTGATGCCGTGATCATCAATAGGGAGCGATCAAGTGCATTGACTGGAATACGAGCTGAGAGATGTAACCGTGGACGAACCAGGGGATACAGATATATCCAAGCCTTCAAGACAGCGTGGGTTCCAATATTTGTCATATGTGGGATACGGAAGCTGCTGTGGTTGGGGTGGATACTTCTGAAGGAAAGTTTTGTCCTTAGCACTGATGATGGTATCAAGGACGGAAGGGTCCCAATGTTTATCGGATGTCATGATAACATGTGGTAGTGTGTTGAATTCATCAGTGGTGACTTACGCATGGCGAGATATGGCAGGCCATGGCGGATGCTGAGGGGCAATGCATATCCATCATTTGCGGTCATGACTTGTCCACCACCCGCTTTGATGGGTGTATCATCAACAGTAGAGAAGTATGCTTCTATCTGACCAGACGACAGGATAGAGGGGTGTCTTCCTGTGTATGCGCATTTGTTAAAAATGAGGATAATGGGACCTCTATTTGAAAAGGGATATACTCCACATGTTGCAATGGGAATATTCTGCACTTGGTGATTGTTGATGCCTCTGACATTGGCATACTGAGGTGGAATATCCTTGGAGATGAGACATGCATCATTACCAATGATACAACCATTGGCACCACGGTCAACCATAGCAAAACGAGGGTTGGAAACAGTAGCCTTATGAGCACGACAGGTACATGCGGATACTTGATTTTCATGCTGTAAGGTCAAGTCATCTTCAGGTTTGTACCATTTGTGAAAATTAGCCAAGTAGGAAGATTTTCCGACGGGCACAAGAGTGTCACCATCCCTTTTGTATCGGATGTCAGGGTTCCCAGAAAGGAATCTGGCAGGATGAGCAGGTGACACGGATGACTTGAGCGGTCACTGGTCCTTGGAGGAGGAGGTCTGAGACTTGTAGACACCAAGTGATGCGTGGAAGACGCCTGGCTGATCATTTTCAAGCCGGGTGTAGATCTTCTGAAGCATTGGTATGGTTATCACCACTTGAGGTATCATCTTCAAGGAATGTGACAGAATGATCATGTGTATAAGCTTTGCGAGTGATGGGCTTGATGGTGTTGGGGTCTGGTTGACTGTCAGGAAGCAATTCAGATCGCAAAGAGGCGACTACTATTTTCTTGCCTTTGGGGGGAAAATTCAGCCAATTCTTCATGTCTTGACGTGATAATGCCTTCCATATGCCAGTCGGTAAACGTGTGGTGGGATCAGGCAAACGTTCTGCCTTGAATACCGCGTAGTCTTGATAGTCACCTTCAAATTTGATAGGAAGAGCATATTCGCTAGAATTGTGCCCTTGATCGGAAGAGAAGTCGCGAACATGTGCATGTACTGTAGATTTTGGAGCAGACATCGCTGACTGAGAGTCAAGACGGGTAGCTTCGAGTAAGAGTGTTATCTTGAGCTTGTGGATAGCAGCGGCTTCAGCTTGGATATCCGTGACGGTACTATTTGGGCCACCAGGGTCATTGACTTTGGCAAATTGTTTGCTTAGTTGAAAGCTCGAATAGCAGGCCTGGCACAATGCTGATTTGACAGTATGGTACTCAAGAGGTTTACTGGGAGGACGAAGCTTATTGAGGTGGTTCAACTCTTCAAACCAGTTTGTGATAAACTCTACCTTGGATTCTTTCCACTTGTCGAGATTCAACTTCAGTAAAGCTTGCAATTGAGTCGAGTTGTTGTACACCTTGGCCTTTGATTCACTGTGTAGGTTTACAAAATCAAAATACGCTTGCCGGCCATTTCGTGTGATGGAATGGCTGTGAACGCATGACGCTGATAAGTCGCTTTTGAAAACCTCTAACATAAGAACCCAGAAGAAGGCACATTGTTTGACAAAGAGGTCACGTGTGAAACCTTGTAATGCAGCAGGTGGCCAGGTCTCATCAAGAAATGTTTCGGTGTCAATATTGTACACTTTGAGCTTTGCCTTGAATCCAACAAGCCAATGTTTGAACCTTGCGTCGTTCATGAGGGACGTGAATGACTTTTCATCACGTGACTTTAGGCACCAAGACTCGTACTGTACTTGTTGTGAGGACTTGTTCTTGCTTGTTCCTGGAGGAGGAGCTGGAGGATTCAAGATAGATTCGTTTTGAAGACGCAGTGAACGTGTCATACAGAAAGCACTGAAGTCATCGTATGAATATGATTCTACATCCCTCCAATCTTTTTCACTCTTGCGTAAATCCTTGGTGAAGTCTGCGAGTGCTTCTATGGTCCGTTGGATGGATCTGTGAAGTTGGGTTGGTAGTCCGCTACTAGTATCCATGTAGGTAAGTTTGCGAGCAAAACCATGTTCTAGGAGTGCGTCAAGGAAAGTTGATCACTCGTGCAATCCTCCTTCAAGAAGAGCCTCACACAGCAAGTTATCTTCTTCCTTCGTAACACAAAATATGGAGACAAGTATCAACTTCATGTGGTTGTCAAAACTAGGAAGACTGATTGTGTCTACGTTGTCATCATCTTCGTCGTTGGTCCCATTACCGCCAAGATTGGCTGGCATGTTTGCTCTTAATACATCCGAGTTGTCGGAGGAATTGTATGGAGAAAGGGAGCTGCTTTGTAGACGATGTGCGATAGGCATATGCCAGTGTAGGGATTGTGTTCACTTTCTTGCTTGTTCTTCATATGCAAGCTACCTTGGAGCTTGCAACTAATAATCTATTATTTTCCTTCTGAATCCGGTCCGTTGAGAGTCTGATTCAAAGGCTTCTGAAGAACAGCAACACTGCGTTAGTGTGTTAGTAGACAAACAATTGTACTCTACGCGTGACAATTGTGGTTGGATACTTTTGGCAACGGATAATCGGACTACAGGCAAGACTATGGAAACGCCAGATCTCTTCTTACTGTGAACTTGTTCAGATACAGCAAGATAGATCTTAGTAATGTAGATTACAGGTAGTTGGTAGCAACTGGTGTGAATTTTGGAGATATAATCAGTTGAATGTTAAAAGTATGAGATAAAGTGAAATGTTGCCGAAGCGCAAGATATCTCTTTTATTGAGGTGAAGTACGTTGCAACTGCTGTTGCGTAGTGATGAGATTACTCGCTGATTATTTCCGTACATGCATTGATCGTTGACCGTATATATCCGTATGTATATATATATATATTGTGTGAGAAGCTTCTGACAACGGTTTCCTTCTCTTGTTCTCTTAGGAAGATTCCATGATATGTTTATCAATGAAATCAGGAATTGCTCCCGTAGGTCGTGTGATATTTCTTGAGATCAAAGTTTGCTCAGCGGAGAACAAGGGCAATATTAGAAAACAGAGATTGCTCACTGCTAATACACAAATGGGAATCGATGCGCCGTGGGAATCGATATGCCGTGGGAATCGATTACTTGGTTGATACACGGGACTCATTGATTCGTACAAATAGAATAACTGCGGTCGTGTAGCTTTGGTACTGCTGGACACGAAAGGAATTTAATAATGGGAACCAGGTTGTGCGGGAGACCTGTGTGCCATCTGGTTTTATCTTGTACACCATGTATCCATGGTACAAAGCAAAATGGTCCTTCTTTTTATATGCATAACTCTTGACTACCCCCCTTCCAGGGGGGGCATATCTGTGATTGTAACCTTGCTATCAATTGCAAAACAAGGATACTTGATCTTGGGATCAACCTCTGACAACAACACCTTAACGTTACCAGATGACTGTTCTGTAGCACTGGCGGCTATGGGACGCGGAGCTTGAATAAGGTATCCTAGGTTTTTGACATGGCCCAGGCTTGGAGAAACCTTCCTCTCCTTGTGTTTGTCACATATATTTGATTGCTCTGACGCAGTCTTCTTACGTTTGTGACCCGGGCACAGCAACAATCTTCCTCCCTGGTGCTTTGTGGGCAGCTTCTTATCAATTGCATTGGGCTTCATGGGCTGCTTCTTATTGTTTTCTTTGTCCTCCCCTTCCAAGTCATTTGGGAATCCTTCTCCATCACTTTCTGATTGTGGGTCCACTGTTGATTCGTCAACCCAAGGAGATCAAAAGAATGACTTCACTCCACCACGCCCTTTGTTAGTGAACACTAGCCATCCAACAGAATACATAGCATTATTTTCACAAAACGGTTCCAATTCATGGCGTTGCTTTTGGAGGGAATCCCACTTTGCAATGTCCAGTACATTGTGATGTTCAAAACCTGGTACTCTGATATTCTTGAAAAATACCCTCAAAGGAATACCATCGGATTGTAAATTCTTTTCATCCTCTTCTGACACAAAACCAACTTCCAAGTTTGCCCAAACAACACTTTTTTTGCTCTTTAATACGTCACACAGAAGTTCCTTAGTCATAGAAGTGAACAATTTCCCCCCAACCGGTAGGTAATTCTTGTACAGAGAGAGAAATTCCAGCGACCTGTTGAAAAAATTACTAGCTCAAAGTAGTATTTCTGGTCAGGTGATTAAAATCTCACAAAATACATGTCTCATATTCACCCAAAACAACCGGTCCTCCACCATGTATTTGCAGTTCTCATTGATTAAGGAGCCCTGTAACCAAAAGGTGTTTCTCATCTTTCTTTAAGAGGTAAGTCTCCTTAGACTCATCATCTCTTAGAAGTTCTTGTGGATTTGGTTCATCAAATTGAATGGAACTTCTACCATCTGTGGTGTAAATGTATAACCGATCTTGGTGGTAAGCTCCCTGGGGGTTGAAGTTGGACAATGATTGGTGCTCCGTTTTCAAATATCTGCCCATCTTCTTGAGTGCAGTGTCAAGGTTAAGAGTTGTTTGTTCTGTGTCCAATACTGCATGAACTATTGCTTTCACAACCATACTCTGATTAACCAGGCTACATTCACTGTTGGGATCATGTGACAACCGAGTTGTTGGAACATTATCGAGCAACTCATCGCACATAATATTCAACATTTCAACAGAGTTGGGTGTCAAAACAACATTGTCACCCCAACACAAAGTTAGGATTAAATGTTGCAACAATGTCTTTACGTGCTGTTCATATACTGGACGCAAGTTAGGGACAAATACGTCCCGTTCCCTTCAAAGTACAAAGAGTCACCAAATTTTTGTCAAAGCCAATGGCTACTTTGTAACACTCGTTCAAAGTTTTCTTGTGCTCCAAAACCTTTGAAAAATGTAGAGGAGATAACATTTGAAATCCAATTCTGCTGACCAAATTTTCCAGTCCTGCATGTTGTACTGTCCAACCACAAATGAACACTGATACAGATTTGGCAAAAGTCTCTCGTACAAATTGTCATCAACGAATGACTCATCAGCAAGGTGGTCCAGGTTGACTTCATGAAAAATTCTTGTCTTCTGTCATTGGAATTGTACCCACAAAGACATGAGGATCTGTTGAAACGCAAGATCTCTCTTTGACACAGTGGATGGCCAATCCAACTTGAGGTATTTTTTGGATTTTGTGGAGGGGACTGACTCTACTGCTGGTGCACCTGCTGTTTTTTTTTTGGCATAAGACTTCCTTGCCCCAATTTTTTTGATAGTATTGTCCATTTGTTCGAAGGAGTAACTTGCTGAAAGAAAATGTCGGAGTGTGCGTTGCAACGAAAGACCATCAAAGAAAGAGATTGTCTTTTGTACGTATTGTTTGCCCTTACCAATGTCATCTTGAAATCTTTCATAGAAAAATAGACCTTGGTCGTCATTCAAAGGTGCTGGTGGGAATTCAACAGAATGAACGTGCCACCAAAGAAGGCTTAAATAGACTTTCATGTACTTCAGTATGGTGTTGTAGTTAACCACGACATTGGTCAACCAAACAGCGTGCGATTTGCCTTCAGCTAATTTGTCTTCTCCTTTGATGTGGTTGTAGTACTGTGTTATACCTGTACTATCATCAGTGTGGATAATGGAGTTCAGCGCTTTCTGAAAGGCGTGCCATTTATCTTTCATGGTGTAGTCCTTGAAACGAGTTATCAGTTGGTTTGCATCCAAAATGCAGATCTTTCTTATAAACTGTGCACCAGAGTCATGCAGGAAAAGATTTACCATCACATCAGCGACCCTTGGTATAGGATCCAATACCAATATACATTCGCACCCATTGACATCTGGCTGAAGTCAGGACAGGTTCCCAAAGAAAAGAGTTTGGTGACAATGTAAACCTTATTCATTAACTGGCTGAAGATTACAAGAGTGATCAATTTGTCAGTCAAAATATCCTCAGAGAAGCCGTTGACACCCTGGTTTTGAAGGCAAGAAGCTCTGACACATCTTTTCATCGCCTCTTTGTGAGCCTTGTATTGTGAGTCATCCTCAAAAATGTCATACAGTAAAGTAGAATGATGTGCACCAGCTGGAGCTACTGCTTCTGTTGGAACCGTGTCATTTTGTGCTTCACTTCCACAAGACGGCGTAGCTTTGGATGTGGATGCAGCTCCATGTGCTAATGCACAGACCAGATTCTTGGCTACAGATGTGAGTGTCAATGGTGTTTGAGGCACAACATGTAGCACATTTAGAGTTCCAGGAGCAGGAGCATGTGCAA
The DNA here is from genome assembly GCA_037355745.1 of Pseudo-nitzschia multiseries. Lineage (NCBI taxonomy): Eukaryota > Bacillariophyta > Bacillariophyceae > Bacillariales > Bacillariaceae > Pseudo-nitzschia > Pseudo-nitzschia multiseries. Next base: position 8,096,155 of record CM074783.1, read on the forward strand.
CTGTGGGTACATTGGCTGTTCGAATCATGTGGGTTGATCTGCATCTGCATCTGCTGGTGGAATAGTGTTGTTTTGTCCACCCACTCGGCAGAGCGGTGGAACTTTTTGACACAAACTTCACGTCTTTTGTTTTGCTCTTTCTGGAATTTTCTTATTAGCAATTTAGAGGAGAGCACCAAAAAATATGTTGTGTTGAAGCAATCTAAGTTGCTACAATTTGGTAACAGTAACTTGGCACATAACAAACCAGATAACACAACAAAACAGAAATAGGAAGACATTCCAAACTGATGAAACAAAAAACATGTTGGACCCAACTTTAAACCACAAAACCTGATATGACAACTAAACATCATGCAAAGATGTCAAAGGGTTTTAAGATTTTCCATCCACTCTAACCAGCTGTAAAATGTAAAACCTGCAACACCCTTCCAAAACAGAAGTTTAAAACTGACAAAAACAAAGCATAACAGAATGAAACGCCGATGCATAATTATGAGATTTGATGCTCAATTTTGAGATTTTCCATCGGCAAATTTGAACAAGTTTTGAACAGAAAGCCTGCAATGCCATTCCAGCACTATACTTCTGCAATGCCGTTTCATGATTGTTGTCATGAAATATACAGAAATGGGTTCACCCCTCCAACTTAATTCTTACTGTCATGAATTACTGCTTTCATCATACATCTGGACTCACAAGATATTACTATGCTTGGGTTAAGACTATAAGGGTGGAACATGTGATTGATGGGGTAGGGTACACAATAATATTGTGTTCCGCACCAGGACTTTCTGGAAACCACATTCCACATTGTCAGGACATGCACAGACAAAGGATAGGCAGATGTCAGTACAACCCCCCTCAAAAGTGCAACACTACAAAAAATAGTAGTGATGCAGCGCTCCTTAGGATGCGGTAAATCAAGCACGTACAGCAACTAATAATTTTAGCACAGTATGGCAGTGTGAGTGACAACTAAAATCCGCATACTCCAAAACAATTCAAATCCCATAAAACTAGCGTGCCAAAACACTAAACAACAAACTTGGTAAGTTTTAATTTGTAATTTAACAAAGAAATAATGGTACAACAAATTTGCAGACCGCTAGTTCAGGGTACAACAATTGATACATATAGAACAAACAGCCCAATAAGCAGTGTATGAGGAAGTAAGCTGGCAAACACAAATGATAACCAAACAGATACAACCAATAGCAGTATCAACAGCAATGCAATACATGCAACAAAAGATCACACTGACAAACACATTGAAGATTACATTACCACGTACGTCAAGGAAAAAACATTCAGGATGATCAAATTCCCAATAATCACCAAACAAGGTTAAAAATACATAAAGATGATGATTACCAAGATTGTAAAATTGAATAATGAAAACAAAGTACCAACGGCATGGAACGCCCATGCACCAAAGTGTGCTGGAATTTTCTGCAGAGCAATCACTACATGTAGGCACAATGCTCAGACACTAGTAGCCAGGAAAAATTATAAAGGTAAGAACTGGCAACATCTTAGTTGCCAGTATACACATTTTCATCATTTCTAACCATATAGTATTGTTAACACTGATGCCTAGACAATGGAAGGAACAAACAGATACCCAATAGTTTCCCAGGAACAGTTCTAATCACGGAAAACAAAACAAGAACTCCAAAAATAAGTATAAAATTAGATGAAGATTATCGACGGAAAAATTCACCAGAATTCCAATGCTTCTTTAAAAGAATTCTTGGGGCAGTGTCACCAAAACAGACAGACTTCAAAAGAAAATCATTACAAACAACAATCAGTAACATTTTCACCTTGAGCAATGAAGCATTTGTACTGCTTTTCCTTTGCAACAACTACGAATTGTGGCTAAACACAACAAAGGGCACGAGGAAGAGAAAGAAATTCACTGACAGTAAGTTGGGAATGAATGAGGGATGGAGTGACAAGGGACAAGAGCTTTACGCATATGTCAAAAGTGAAACAGAAAAATGAAGAGCGGAACAACAGACAAAAGATTTAGAGATAGAACTACTTTAAACATACCAACAGTAAAATGGCTATCATACACAACAACATAAGAAGGACAAAGAAAATAGAAAGGAGAAAAGACAGAAACAAACATATGACATGATGGAAACTCTTGACAAGGATGACAAAGACTACAAATATTACATCAAAAACAGAGACAATTTATCAAAGTAAATGGTGGTAACAGCACTATAGTGCCGCAGTTAGTTTATTATTATTATTTTATGTCGGTTGGCACAATATATTTGTCTTAAATTAAAATTAAATTGTATGAATAAGATTATTGCAAAAGCTGATAATATACTTTCATATTTGTTCAAAAATATGTTTGCCAGCTTTTGGTATCCAATATTCGTGGTGTGAATATTGTGAAATGGACATAACATGATAGATTGCCAGTTTTCAAGAAACTAATACAATTGTGAAGAAATTCATAATAACACTACAACAATATCATTGCACATAGAGGATAATATTACAAAAGATGAGTGTCATGAGGAAAAACCAAAAATCAAATGAAGAATAAATTATTATTGGGGTAAGCATGAAATGGTGTTGTGCTAGTAAAAAATTGTGAAGCAACCATAACAATACTGGGAATGAAACTATGGGTGCAAAAATAGTCCTCCTTGAAATTGTTGCATGCAAAAACACATAGAGAATTATTTTTCATGCGAGCAACAAACATTTTGGAATTTTTTAAATACATTGCACAAATTTGATGCAAGCATGAGCATCATTTAAGTGGCGCCCTCCTGTTAAACATGAAAAGACGCATTGTTCCTAAAAAAATCCTTAAGTGCTGATATTGACACAATAATCAAGAAGGTTTTGCGCATGAGTAGTCTATGAATACCGCATAGTCCTGCTGGGACTCTAGTGCCTTCTGAAAAGCTCTTGATAGGACATAGTAGCATTGCACATAATAATATTAAGATAATATGGTATTCTATCAAGTACTACACATACATATGGTACCACTATGGTACAAGAGTATGAAACAAACAAAACCATCGCTCTCTTCCAACTTTACCATATCTAACAGGTGTTGAAATACTATGAATCCAACAACAATGGAGACTGACGCTTTTTACAACCAAAATGAAACCAATTTATATTGAGTTTACATCCAATTCTTGGTACAAAGTACTAAGCAATCCAATTATGAAACCACCAATTTAGGTAGTACATCCAAATAACATTGAAAAAGATTTTTGTACTGGTACTAGGAATAAACACAAATTGGAGTATTTAGGAATAACCAAAAAATTGGAGTATTTCTGAAGAGTTCTCCACTGACTCCAAAATTGTTATGTAAACTGTTATTTATGAGCCTGTAAAGGGTTTATAATTTATTTAGTAACAATTTTTGACAGACTGGATGTAAACTTAATTCTTGGTTACAAATTGGTTAAGAAGCGTCAGTCTCAATTGTTGCCGGATTCGTAGTAAGCAATAATACGCGCTTCGTACGAAGTATCATATTCGTACTTGTACGAGTTGTTCATTTCAACACATTTTTGTCGACAGGTAATGGGTGATTCCCAAAATACTTTTTAACAACGTACATAAATTTCTGTTTTTGGTATTTCGGGAATGAAAGTTTCGTACATACTTTTTTTGGCGGGAAAGTGCATAAATCTCATTTTGGAATCTGGAATCTGATGACATGGACAATAATATTAGCCAAATTTGTCTTCTTCATATGATTAAACATGTGGGTTTAATCCGTTCAGATTTTTCAGTGACGTTCAGATTTTTCAGCGACTTCACGATCGAATTTTTCATTTTCACCTACTCACCATTTCAGCGACTCAACGTTTTGACTTAACCGACGATAGGTACTCAACCGACCATAGGTAGTACTCAAATGACAACATAAATAGTTGCCCATCCGTTGACTATGTCACTCAAGTTGCTTATTTACTTGTATCTTCTAGAAGATGAGGAGGAGGATGATGACGATGACGCTGCGGAAGAAAGGCGTCGAAGAGATAGGAGAACACCAAGGATAGCCCTACACCGTCATTCTGAGTCTCCCCCCTTTCTTTATCTATTCAACTCTGGCAACGAACAGGCTCTTCTCAACTGCTGTGGTGTGTACCACACAGTCTTTAGAGAGCTTCTTGGTCTATTTGAACCAACATTTGATAGTTACACAGTTGATAGATACACCGATGCTGTTCGGAATAGGAAGGTTAACGCGAATGGAGTATGGAGTGGAAGAAAGCGTGAGGCAAACGCAACTTGCTGTCTTGGTCTAGTACTTCATTGGTTTAGAACACGAGGATCTGTCGCAAGATCTGTATCTATGGCGTTTGGACTCACCTCTACTGTTATGTACAAATAGTTGAAGTTCTCCAGAAAGGTTCTTTTGTTTGTATTGCAGTATCATCCAAAGGCAATGATTAGACCTCCAACTGAAGAAGAATTGGAGGAATACATCAGCGCGATTGGTGCCAAATATCCCAGATTAAAAGAACGCCATGTCTGGGGTGCGGCCGATGGACTCAAAGTCAAACTTCAGCAGTCTTCGAATTGGTTGATTCAGAGTCGGTATTACAACAGCTGGGTCTGTGACACGTATGTCAACAGTGTCTTTGTCTTTGCTGCCAATGGGAGAATTCGTATTTGCTGTTACAACTGCCCTAGTACCTGGCATGACAGCACAATCGCCGATCATGGTGTTTATGATAAAATAGAAGAACTGTTCGTCAAGTTCCAAGCGATGGTTTGTGTTGACTCTGCGTTTAGGGTTGCCACAGGGAGACACCAATGCCTTGTCCAAAGTTCCCAGAATGATCCGGATACCCTAGAGGCTATTCTATTGAACAGAGAAGCAACATCCCTTTGACAGTTATCAGAGTGGGGGATGCGAATGATCCAGGGGCAGTTTCCGCAATTGAAAGACAGGCTCCTATTTGAGACATTAGGCAATAGGAAGGTCATTTTGAACTTAATGATGCTTCTGTACAATTACCAAACAAGTACCATTGGTCACAACCAGATCCTGAATGATTTCATGCATAAGAACAAAGGATACTTCTCTTATGACGACAACCTACCAGAAGATGCCACTGGCCTCTTCGACCGTTGAACCGTTGAGCAGTTCGCCTTTGAATTTTGCTTTGCGTGGTTGAGTAGATTGTTGATTCCAAGTATTGATTCTCCGGTTGAGTAGATTGTTGTTGAGTGGGACCATGGTCGATACGGTCGATCGGTCCACAGTGGATTGTCAGTTCTCCACCATGGTCGATTGATCGACTATCAACCATCGACCATGATGGTTGATTAGATTGCAAAGTGTAGATAAAGATTAATCTCTAATGATTGATTACATTTGTTAGTTATATTTGGACATAGCATTTGCTGTAATTTTGGAATTATGAGCTTAGAGCTTGCTGGAACAATACGAGTAGTTTATACGAGTAGTGTTATGATCTGGAGTAGTTTCGATCGATCCGGAGTAGTTTCGCTTTTGGTGTTCGGGTTCGTAAAAACCGCATGACTCCTCAAGAGGGGTTCAACTCCTTAAGAGGGGTTCAACACAGCGCCGGACGGGTTAATCCCATCAGTTCTTCCGTACATGGAAATGGGAATTGAAATGGGAATCGACGTGGGAATACTTGACTCCTATTGATTTGATTCCAACTGATATGAGACTTTCATGTACTCCTACCAACTTTATAATTGCATGAGATATTACTAGTAGTTGCTAGTAGTTGCTAGTAATTCATTATTTTTACGAGTAATTCATTATTTCATTTTCTTGGCAAGTTGCAAAGCTCATAATTGGTTTTCTTCCAAAACCAAAAGCAACTTGTTACCACTACTAACTAATCTACTAATCTGATCCTACTACTAATCGTAATCTTCCGAATCGACAATGGTGGTGGTACTTTCCAAAGAAGAAAAGACACATCTTTTTCAGTCTCTTTTAGCCAAAGCGAAAAGAGAAGACCGAGCCACAACCCAACGAGAATACAGGGAACTGATTCTTTATCACCAGTAAGAGCTTGGTCGACACCGACAAGAGATTCAAGAGATTTGTAAGCTTCTTGCACACACCAATCTTCCACAGACCAATCCAGTTGTTCCGAATAGAACCAGCAATCCACCACCAGTCGTTATTAATGGAGTCACCTTTCCCAACCCATCTAATGATAATGATTTGTTTGGTGATTCTGATTCCAATTCCGATTTTTCTGAACCTACACCGGATCTTCCTGCTATTTTTCCGGATCTTCCTGCTGAACCTACACCGGATCTTCCTGCTATTAAACAGGAACCACCAGACCCTTAAGTGGAATTCGCCGGCATTGCCGGCCGGGGGGGGAACCGAGTTGGAGTTGGAGTTGGAGTTGTTGGGATCGCCGGGCTGGGGGGGATTCGAGTAGGAGTTGGAGTTGGGATTTGAGTTGGGACGAAGCCCGTTTAGGAATATGGTGGCAACATCTACTATGGCGGCCTTCAGCAATTCCAAGGCAGCCTCGTTTTGTTCCTTTTCAAGCCGTTGATACTCTATTCTTTGTTCCCTTTCAAGCCGTTGATACTCTATTCTTTGTTCCCTCTCACGCTTGGAATTTGCTATCAAGAAATCAAGAATTTCCTGGCGTCCGTTGGTTGTGTTGTTGGTGGTGGTGCTGGTGGTGATGCTGGTGTTGGCGTTCCTGCGGTACTGTCTCTTGGATCACAGAGTGCTGGTGGGAGAATGGGAAGCAAGCGCGGTAGGAAACCGTTGAGATGAAGAAGAAGAGGAAGCCAACCGAGACCGAGAGCACGGAACAACAATTCTTGGTGGTACGTTTATGGGAGTCGTTGGTGTATTGTTTATGGCAGTTGGTGTATTGAGTTCAGGTTCTTCTTGGGTTGGTTGGGAAGGTTGACAAAGTGGCGGTTGTGTTGGCTGGGTTGGCTCCGTTGACTGTTGGGTTGTTGACTGTTGGGTTGGCTCCGTTGGCTGGGTTGGCTCCGTTGACTGTTGGGTTGTTGACTATTGGGTTGGCTGAGGAGTCATTGTTTGTGAAGGTTGACCAAGTGGTATCGGAGGAATGTTATCATTCGTCAGAGTCATCATCCTCCTTTTCCTCCTACTCCTCACCACTGCTTACTATGTATTCTTTGTCTTCCGTGTTGGTCTGGTATCCTTCTTCCATTCCGTATGGCTCTTGTCCATCACCAACTCCTTCCTTAGACTTAATCAAATACTTAACCCTCTTCGCCAACTTTACCTCCTTGGGGCAATTTGGATCCCCAGTAGGAATTTGTTTACGATATAGACCAGTTGTATTTCCTACGGAGGTTCTCAACACTTCAATTGGTATCAGGGAAGTTGTCATTATGGCTTTGGCCGACTTGTGCCCAATCCTCGGGACCAACAGAAAGGATTGCTTTGAGGGTGTATAGAAGTTCCAAGACTTTACTTCTGCTGTAGTTTTTTTTCCTGACCTTTTTCCTGTCTTCACCATCGCTGCTGTATTACGATATAAAAATTATGTCCGGAGCTGAAGATGTATCTTGTTGTTGTCACATAGCAGCAACAACAGCAGATAAACCATTATTAGTGATACGATTTGGTTGTTGTGGTGCATTGGACAATATTTCGTACTAGTACTTGTACTTGTACTACTAGCCAAAATTGGCGATCTGATCCGTTGGATGTGTGATTAGTCCGTTGGGGTCCTATTGGGGATAGAGAAAAATTTCAGTCAGGAATTCCGTTATAAAAAAGTGTAACGTTACAAATCATAGTCGATGTGAGCTTGTTGTCGGCGAAAAATACGGACGTTGTCGGCATCAAATTCGATCGAAAAAGCCGACAAAACGAACGAAACGACGACCGAGGTGCGGAATGCGTTAGAATCAAACGCACCTCCACTACTTGGAAATCCCTAAGTGGTAAAAACGATATCACTTAGGACTACAAACAAAAGACAGTAACCGGTTAGAAACAAGACATATCCAAAGACCTGACCAATAAGTGAACACTTGGAATCCATAAGTACATTCAAAAGAATATACTTGATATCCCGTGAGGAAATTACTTATTGCAATCAAGAAAATCAATACCGATTCCAGATGGGCCTCATATCTAGCATATATACCACGAACAAGCATACGCCCCATCAAACAGATTACTTAACAACATGAATGACCGATACCACCGAATGACCGATACAGTAAGACCGACACGACGCTAATACAGCAACAGCAACAGCAATGACAGTATCGGTACGAGAATGGTAACAAATAACCGGGGAAGATCTCTACCATGTAAAATACAGCAGAGAGCCCCGATACAGTGAAAATACCCAGTAAAAAATAAGAGCCTCTCTTTGAGCTCACATCTCTTTAAATTTAAACAATTCGTTATACCTATCCGGTCGATTTTTAGAGTGACAACAGGTTATAGAGCCCTTATAACTCACACAATTGCTGCCCATCCGTAGGATTGTGTATACCTTAAGCTAGCTATCTATCTCCGGCCGTTCAGCACCTCCACTGTCGGTTAAATCCAGAGGAAATTTGTAGTGACGCCCATCCGTGTGCTACACTTCGGCCTCCCCCCCGTTCTTTCTTTCTCTTCACCCCGCTCGTGGATCAAGGGGTGTACTACCGATTCTCCTACAGGAATCTTCTTTTGTAATCCACGACCAAGCATTCGTATCAAGGGGTGTATCTACAGAGCATTCTACCAAGAATCTCCCTCCGTAATCCACATAACCGTTCGAAAACACCGGAACGTTCTGGACATCTGTGACCGGCAAGCAAGGTTAATTATCGTCGACAGCACCGACGTTTGTTTTCCCCAACAAAACACGTATCGCCGATACTAATTCCAACTCGACGACACCGCAACGACGGACGATCGATTTCTTCTCCAACGACCGCTCTGGACAAGGAGAATTACACCACTGACGACGACAAAACACTGATCAGTTATTTCGACGACAACGAAATCAATTTACGACTCGCCACCCATCATGGTTCCTCCACCAGAAGCATACGATTGGTCCAATGTCTATGGGATTGCATTCAAATTCCAAAGTGACAACAACCCCCAAGAAGTCCTCTCTCTCAATGGCACCTATGCAGAAAGCATCCCACTTACCGCACCTGAAATATCAACTCTCTTCACATCGGACGCTAATGCCGAAGGCCCAAGAACCCTTGGTCCTGCCCCAGTCACTGCACTAAGAGAATCCTTCTGCAACAGCATCACCTTGGAAATGACAAACATCGATGAACTAGAAAAAGGACACATAGCCCATCTCCTTGATTCATGCCCCGTACGATTTCTTAAACCTGGTTTCCCAAACCAAAGGATCAGGAACCCACAAGAGTTTGACTCTGCAGGAAGAGAGGCTGTCAGACAAGCTGAAGCAACCAATAACCCAGAACCACTCGCCACAGTAATCTTCAACATCAATCAATGGAAGTTCAGAAGAAACTGGAAGACCAATAACCCCGGCAACTACTTCAATGGAATTTACACAGGTGAAGTCCAACCCGACGTTGAGGATGAAACTGCCACAGCTCCAAACCCAGCGCCCACCACAACGGGCACCGACATGCAAGAATTGACCACCCTACTCCAACAATTGGTCAACAACGGCAACAACAACAACAACAACGCCACCAACAACAATACCGGCGCCAACCACCAATCCCTTGACCTTCCATGGAATCCAGCAACACTACCACCACCTGTGAAAGAGCGTTACTACAGAAAAGATGAATTCCTCACCAGAGATGACATGAAAGACTTCCCAATCACCTACACAGACTCATCGGGAAATGAAACCATTGTCCGACAAAACTACTACCTACACAATCTAGGCAGTGGCAGAAATGACCAGCGCCTGATCACCAGAAGCGGTGACTGTTTTGATTTGACCAGAGCCTCTGACAAGTCCAAAGAAGCAGCTAGAGACAAACTGTTCCTCTCAGGATTCCCACAACTAAAGGATGCAACAGACCCTCAGGTTAGGAAATGGTACAGAGAGATCACAGCTCATTCCCAGCAACACCACATTTATGTGCACCCATACTATCTATTCAGACGTGAAGCTGATCACCTCAGAGGATTCACAATTGGTGATGACTTTCCACACGACCTACCTTCAAGATATGAATTGGCTATCAATGAATGGGGAAATCTCATTTACACAGCACTGAGAACTGATAAAATCATCCCTGATTCATGTGCAAGTATGAAGGCCACTATTCAGAGCTTTGAAGGCGGACAGGGATATGAAGCGCTCTACACGATTATTGCTCAAACACATCCCAACTCAAAGAGGCCATCCAACGCCAGCAGAATGGTCAGAAACCCTCCCAACCAAGATGCAAATGAATCTCTTGAAGAATACTACTTCCGGTACAAGGATTATCTGAGACTTAGAGTGTTCCTCCAAAACCAACCCAGCACTATCAGTTCAACAGAAGAAGTTAGCAACCTGATTGCAGGAACCACCCTCTCAGAAGAGCTCTTCAAAAAAACAGAAGATGAACGCGACTCTGATGACCAATTCAAGCGAGACAAATACAAGGCAGGTAGGCTTCTCCAAACCCTCCAAACATATGAACAAGAGATCAAGGCTGAGCAAAAGTACAAGAGGAACAACTCCAAACCAATCCAGCCCAAGCAATTGAACGTCTCAGGAACCAGACCAGGTCCCCGTCGGAATGATCGGTTTCAAAAGCGCGCTAGCAACAGCACTGTTAGAACACCTTCTACTCTGACATCTCACTCAATAAGCCTGATTGAATCACTTGGTTACCCGGAGATGGATGAAGAATCTGACGATCCCTTCCTCCACCAAGCATATTGCAATGCTATCACGGCATTCGATAAGCAACCTAGTCTTTTTGACACATCCAGAAAATGTATTGTTTGTCACATGTCTGGCCACAATTTTGATAATTGTCCTGCATTGCAAGATATTGAGTCCCTGAAGAGACATAGGATTGCTGCGGCTGTTTTTCTGAACAAATCCAATAAGCAGACCCAACAACTCTTGGATTCCACCCAGCAAATCTCTCAGATCAACATTGGCAATGAAGATCAAGATGAGGTTTCACCTGATGCTACAGTAGAAAACCAAAATTTTTGCAATGGCCAAGAATAGAAAGTCTTTCTTGGAGCCATACTATGACATCACCTCAAGATGATCCCCAAGGATTTGACAACATCACAGCGTCCCAAGTGAACAGCTTATGCCCCTCCTTGGACTCCAGCAGTGTCAGCTCCTATGAATCCGTCATAATTGGTGCCGTCGACCTCCTTCCAAAAGACAGCCTCCAGTCATCTATACCAATTGATGTCTACTGTGACATGGAATCTCTCAGGGCTACATCCCCTACATTGGAATCACACCTGAAGACCAATGAGGATCCCAATTTCGATAGGGACAACCCTACGCCAGTTGATACATACAATGTGCAATCCCTCGTCCCACCGGACCCTATTGCAGCTACAGCCTACTTCCAACAGGGTGTCCGGGCTCAGATTGACACAGGTGCAAAAGTTTCCTGCACAAACCTCAAACACATCCTGCACGGTTACAAACCTTACACCAAGATAAAAAAATGTCCTGTCAGGCTTACAGCAGCAATAGGAGGAAAAGCAGCTACCTGCATCCCTGAAGGCTCAGGATATTTGCATATCCCAGCCCCGAATCACATTGGGTATATCAAAGTTTTCTTCTACTATTCTCCCTCCCTGTCAACAACATTACTGAGTGAGAACGATCTCTGTGGAATGACATCCCGTATGCGATGTCAGTTCAGTGGACAGTCCATCCATAAATCATTCACTGAGAACCTTGACTCATCTGCTCCACAAAATGGCAACCTCACCATTATTTGTCATCACAAGCAGAACACTGCCTGCAGCATTGTCCTCCATGGAAGCATCATTGATGGTCAATGCTATACACACCCAGTACTGATCCCAGATGTTGATATTACCTCTCCATATGCAAATTGTGCAACATCTTCCGCCTATGCCTTAGCAACTGACATGCAATTCAAGGAAGCTTGTGAAGTGGCCTCCAAAGAAGCAATTAGCAACTACAGGTATGATATATACACCAACCTTGTCAATCTGCAGACATGCACTGAAGCAGCAAAAGCTCAGTCTGATACCAGTGTCATACCAAGGTTCGATGCCAAACGGTTTTTCACCAAAATTGTGGATAAAAATATCCCAATCCAAGCCATCAAAACCAAGACATCAAAACTCCTGTGGCACCAAAGGTTGGGACACCCATGCGATGATTTTCTGTATCAAGCTCATAAGCACATCATTGGAGTCCCAAAGTTCAAACGGCAAACCAGTATTCTTGACCAATGTCCAACTTGCATACAATGTAAGCAAACCAAAGCACCTGCTGGCTCACATTCCACACGAAAGGCCACACAACCGTTTCAGGGTTTATCTATTGATTTTGCATTCTCAGGTACCAGATCCTCCAACAGCAAACGCAAGCGCGATTATGAAGGCATTCATGGAGAAACTGCTTGGATTCTCATCACAGACCACTATACTGGTATGAAATATGGAGACACGCGAATCTCTAAAGCAGCGCCACTACACTGGTTAGAGCATTTCTTCGCCCAGCACAACCCAACTTGTGCCGACAAGTATGTTTCAGTTGATCAAGGTGGAGAACTCTATCACAATCCTGACATCAGAAACCTATTCTCTGCGTTTGGATATTCCATTTTCCCCACTGGCGCGGATGCTTCCCACCAGAATGGTACAGTTGAAAGAGCACACCGAACTCTTGCTAACTCCATGAGGACAATGCTGTCTGGTGCTAATTTGCCCATCAAGTTCTGGCCCTTTGCTTTCTACCATGCGCTCCGGTTGTCCAATGCATTCCCTGAAGGCACCCAACTACATTCGCCATTGGAATTGGCAACTGGCCGTAAGGAAAACCTTGCTGATTTCCAAACCTTTGGTTGCAGAGTTTGGGTTAGACCTCCAGGCAAGAGATCCATCAAGCTCAAACCTAATGCAAGAAAAGGCATATTTCTAGGTTTTGTACCCTACACTACCAGAAACATTCTGTGGTATGATACTGAGACACACAGAGTCAAGATAGCCACACATGTCAGGTTTGATGAAGGCATGAATGATCTCCCACTTGCAGACCTCCCCACTAATGTCAAACACCTGCTCAGGACAGATGACAACATTCCACTTCCTGCGGAACCCACTGAGGTGTCATCCAGTGATTTTCAATTCTCTATCTCCCCCTTTGCCGATCTCACAAATCTCAGGCTCACTGTCTCCCCATCTTGTACTGATCAAACATTTGGCCTCCGGTATGCCAATGATTCACTGCTTGGCAGAGCTTACATCACTGACATCCTTCCCAAAAGTCCTGCCTCCAAGCTTTTCTCCTCACACAAGCAATCTCTCTCCAAGCTACGCGGTGCTTATATTGTATCTATCAATCACAATCGTGTCTTCACAGCTGCTGATGTTACTACAGCTTTACAGGCCTGCCACGATCGAGGGGTGAGGGATTCTTCAATAGATACACCAATTACCTTTGCACTTGAAGAAAAATTGTCTATGAAGGAGGTCAGGAAACACTCAAATGAATATGGTTTATTTGCTCCCAATACCTCCTGGAAGGAACCCACTGCTGAAGAAGATCCACCATTCTTGGACCGAATTTCCTCCATCAAAGCTATCCAGCGCATTGGTACAAAATACAAGCAGCTGATACAATCAAGAATCAACCAGGTCGATAGCACTGAAGCACTCCATGCCTCCATCCAAAAACACTTGGCGCCAACTGAAGACGACATGGATGTTGTCATTCCTACTATTGATATTGCATCTCTCAGAGCTATCACCAAGCTTCATAAACCAGGAAATCAAGCATTACCACTAGATGCAGATTCACTGTCCACTGAAGAAATTGAACTTTTCATCAAGGCTATCAATTCCAAGGCAACTACACCTGAAGAACAAGCGCTAGGGCACTTCACTCGAAAAAATCTCAAGCCTTTATCTACATGGCCTGAATGGCAAGCTGGGGAGCGAAAACAGCTTGATCAGTTTGAAGATTTGGAAATGTTTGGATCACCAATTCAATACCCTAAGGACCCCGACGCTATCATTCTCAGGCCTCACTGGCAATACAGTGTGAAACGAAATGGTGTCAGAAGAGCCAGGCAATGTTGCAATGGCAGCAAATATGCAGCGCCAACCCTGCATGCCATAGCAATGTCATACTCATCATGTGTTGAACACCCCATCCAAAGACTGTTCTTTGCCATTGCAGCAAGTCTCAATCTCAAAGTTTATGGGGGGGACGCGGCTGACGCATATGCCCATTCTCCAGGGCCCAACATCCCTACATACATGACTATTGACGATGCATATGCAGAATGGTACAGACACAAGCATGGCAGAGACATAGACAGACGATTAGTGCTTCCAGTCCTTCGAGCACTGCAAGGCCACCCAGAATCTGGAAGACTCTGGGAAAGCCACATCAACAAGATCTTGAAAGGTCCCGATCTCAACTTCACAACCACCACACATGACAGGACGATCTACACGACAGTTTTTGAAGGTGAAACAATTTACATGCTGAGACAAGTTGACGATTTTGCACTGGCCTGCACATCAGAATCCATATCTGACAAGATCTATGACATAATTGGCGCAAAGCTGAAGCTTCCTAGAGAAGATACTGTCCCCTTCACCAAAATGGGATTGCTTGAAGACTTCAATGGAATTGATGTCAAACAGACAGCTGACTACATTGAACTGTCCTGTGCGAACTACATTGACAGAATCATGACATCCCATGGTTGGGAGACTGACTCTAAAATGAAACCTCACTCCAAGCCTTCAGCACCATTATCAACGGAAGTATTGAGTCAACTTCAATCACACACGAATGGACCATTAGAAGGCACCAAAGAACATGCTGAATTGCAATCCACATCTGGCTTCTCCTACAGGACACTCTTAGGTGAAATGATGTTCGCATATGTGAGTTGCCGGCCAGACATTGGCTACGCAGTGACTCTAATGTCAAAATACAGTTCCAATCCCACCGCCTTCCACTATTCAAGTCTGAAGAACATCGCTCGATATCTCAGAACAACCAGGTCCTGGGGTATTAGATTCTACAGACCAAATGCCGAGCCAACTTTGTCGCCAGGGGAACCATACAACGATGCAGTCCAAGATCCATCACTCCCAACATTCCCTGAAGACATCAAGCAAGCCAAACTGATGTGTTTTGTGGACGCAGCATATGGAAATGATCCAAAACACCGAAGGTCCACCACAGGCTACGTCTTCACTTATGCTGGAGGAGCAATTGTTTACAGATCCAAAGCTCAGTCTCTTACCGCACAGAGTTCTACCGAAGCAGAATTCATCGCTGCAGTCACAGCGGCCAAAACAGCCAGATACCTCAGATCCGTACTCAAAGAATTAGGATTTGCTCAAGCTGGTCCAACCCCTATCTATGAGGACAATGCATCGGCAATTGAAATCATAAATGCCCAGAAGCCAACTGAAAGAACCAGGCATATTGAAATCAGGTTCTTTGCCATTCAAGCATGGAAGGAAGATGGTGAGATCAACATGATCCATATTCCTGGAGTCATCAACCCTGCTGATGATCTAACCAAACCATTGGGATGGATCTTGCACGCCCGACACGCAAGATTTATCATGGGACACTACCCAAGTTAAATTACTTGCGCGTTATGGTTCGATCTGAACGTTTAACCTATCAATCGATAAACCTCAAGATGATATACTCCGACAGTAATCCAATACCATGTAAGTAAAGTATTGGATCAAGGGGTGTGTTGTCGGCGAAAAATACGGACGTTGTCGGCATCAAATTCGATCGAAAAAGCCGACAAAACGAACGAAACGACGACCGAGGTGCGGAATGCGTTAGAATCAAACGCACCTCCACTACTTGGAAATCCCTAAGTGGTAAAAACGATATCACTTAGGACTACAAACAAAAGACAGTAACCGGTTAGAAACAAGACATATCCAAAGACCTGACCAATAAGTGAACACTTGGAATCCATAAGTACATTCAAAAGAATATACTTGATATCCCGTGAGGAAATTACTTATTGCAATCAAGAAAATCAATACCGATTCCAGATGGGCCTCATATCTAGCATATATACCACGAACAAGCATACGCCCCATCAAACAGATTACTTAACAACATGAATGACCGATACCACCGAATGACCGATACAGTAAGACCGACACGACGCTAATACAGCAACAGCAACAGCAATGACAGTATCGGTACGAGAATGGTAACAAATAACCGGGGAAGATCTCTACCATGTAAAATACAGCAGAGAGCCCCGATACAGTGAAAATACCCAGTAAAAAATAAGAGCCTCTCTTTGAGCTCACATCTCTTTAAATTTAAACAATTCGTTATACCTATCCGGTCGATTTTTAGAGTGACAACAGAGCTCACATCGACTATAATTTGTAACAAAAAGACTAATCAAGTAGAAAATTTCCGGTTTATGTAGTACTTAAAAGTATTTCGGGAATCACCCAATGAGCTACGTCACGTAGTACAAGTACTTTTGCGTGGTGTTTCCTGTGTAATGAAAACATCAATAATATAGCCACCTGTCACGGCTGGCTTATCTCCATTAATACGCCCAGGTAAATGTTGGCAGTACATGAATAGAAGAATTAGTATGTGCTCTTTCCAATGGTGTATTTGTAGCTTATTTCATTGAGCGCGTTGGGAGATACAAATACATTTTAGCACAGTAGTAAGCATTCTGAGGTTGTTTCACTTTGTGTGTTTGTACCATTATTTTGTGTGTGTTTGTACGTGGGAATAGATTTTTTTGTAGGGAAGTTTTGTGTGTGCGTACGGTACAGTACGGTAGTGTGAAGAGATTTTCGAACCTCTGGGGTGACAGGTAGGCAAATAGGTTTTAATTTCAGCGGTTAGCCACATGTAGAAAATGTACCAGGCTCTATGGTGTCATACCGAAATTAGCTCCTAATAAACTCTTAATTTCGTACTTCTAATAATTAGTGCTGTACGGTAATAAGGCCGGAGTAGCGCTACGAGTAATGACGTGCCCGCTCGTAAAGTACATCCAGTACGGAGATAGGCAGCACGAGTACGAGTACTGTAAATTTGTAGTTTACTACCGTATGTTTGGAGTCACGGAAAGGACTGTTGCGCAGTAAAGTTTCTGAGAGATGTTATTAGTGCTACTTGTACCGGTACGAAGTACGAAGTAATTTTTATGCTTCAAAGCTCGTGCCATCCCTACCGTACAAATCTTTCACAACTCCCTCAAACGCGCGTAAGGAGTATCGTACTATCGCGCGAGCAAGCTCAAAACTATGACGACCCATCCGAAGGCAAAATTGAATGAGCGGTGATCAACGAATGAGCACGTAAAAATGTGTGAACTGGTTGGCTTGTCTCTCGAGGAAAAACAATAGTAATGAGTATGGCACAGATTAAATTTTCGGATCACCATGAGCGAAGTGAAAGCCAACACTGTGCTCTCGTCGCAGAGTACAGAAACACCTTCCGATGCTCAGCAACTAGAACCCACTGATTCGAATGGAGAGCCTCTAATGTCAAAAAGTAGAGCTCGCTATCTGCGAAGAAAGCGTGCGAGACAACGGAGGCAGCGAGAAAAGGCTGCGATGGATGGCGAGGCCGTAACGCAAGAAGGGAAGGAACCAGAGTCTCAAAATAAGGAGAATAATGGTGCTCATTCATCCCAAGAAAATGAGGTTTCAAAACAAAGTCAGAAAAGTCAGCGCCAATTGTCCCAAGGAAGTGAGGGAGCAAAAAAGAAAAAGAAGCCAAGGAAAAAGAAAAATAAGGCCAAAGCAGCCGAGGGAGTAAAAACAGACGTCGTCGATAGGAATAGTGTTGCTCCAACCAGCTCAACAGTTGCACCAAAGGAAATTCCCGTTGTGAAAAGTGTTGCTCCAACTAGCTTAAAAGTTGCACCAAAGGAAACTCCGGTTGTGAAAAGTGCTGCTCCAACCAGCTCAACAGTTGCACCCAAGGAAACTCCGGTTGTGAAAAGTGTTGCTCCAACCAGCTCAACAGTTGCACCAAAGGAAATTCCCGTTGTGAAAAGTGTTGCTCCAACTAGCTTAAAAGCTGCACCAAAGGAAACTCCGGTTGTGAAAAGTTCTGCTCCAACCAGCTCAACAGTTGCACCCAAGGAAACTCCGGTTGTGAAAAGTGTTGCACCAACTAGCTTAACAGTTGCGCCAAAGGAAACTCCGGTTGTGAAAAGTGTTGCTCCAACTAGCTTAACAGTTGAACCAAAGGAAATTCCGGTTGTGAAAAGTGTTGCTCCCACCAGCGCAGCAGTTGCAACAAAGGAAATTCCGGTTGTGGAAAATGAGATTGATAATCTAAAAACGGAGAAAATCAGTGCAGCAGAAGACGTGAATCCCGCGAGTGAAGAAACGGCTCCTCAAGTAGTAACAGAACCGGTCAGAATCCAAGTGGCAAAAGGGTCACCAACAGAAATGGATCCCCCTGTCGAAACCGAAGTTCCAGCTCCCACCATGGATGCTACCCAGACGAATATTTATGAAGATGCCAATGCCACCAACAGCGGAAAAAAGGAAGACTGCGAATGTGCTTGTGTCGTCATGTGAGGAACGCCACGTTTTCAGATGATGCTTTCGTGTTTAAGGGTGACAGATGTAAATCACGATGTACGCAAAAGCAGTGTCGGAGTCAAATCGAATGCCGGTTATATAACACAGGGGATTCGGACTTTTTTTTGACGACGCTCAGGTACCATCTAGATACAAACGAAGGCGAGGTACTATAATATGATAATGGTAGTTCCTGTAATGAAAATTTGAATTACTGTCCGCTTTTCACTGTGTACATCTCTAACCGGTCTGTCGCCCGTTTGAATATAGAACATACCCACTCAGTACGTATATAGAACACACCCACTCCCCATGATAGTCCATCAACATACTCGCCTATTCAGCAAAAGATATATCGGTACACTGTACAAAAGAAAATTGGGTTTATTTTAAACTACAAATTGATCGTTTATTCATCATCATCCTTGGAGTTGAATCCCTTCTTCAATTCCTCTTCCACGTTGGGAGGAACGAAGTCGTAGTTGGCAAGCTTCATAGAGTAGTTGGCACGTCCCTTGCTCATCGATCGGAGAGTGGAAACGTATTGGAACATGTTAGCAAGAGGAACTTGAGCGCTGATGGTCTTGACATTACCACGTTCACCGAGATCACCGACCAAACCACGACGAGAGTTGATGTCTCCGAGAACATCTCCCATGTACTCTTCTGGTGTGGAAACATCGACTTGCATCAGAGGTTCCATCAAACGAGCCTTCGCCTTTCTCAAACCTTCACGTGTGGCGGCACGTCCGGCAATTTCGAACGCCATGACGGAAGAATCAACGTCGTGGTAAGCTCCATCGATAAGAGTTGCCTTCATTCCCAAGACAGGGAAACCAGCTACAACACCAGTTCCAAGAACAGACTCAATTCCCTTTTGGACACCAGGAATGTATTCCTTTGGTACTGATCCTCCCTTGATGTCAGAGACGAACTCGAAGTCCATGGCTCCCTCTTCGTCGCTGAACTCCTTAGGTTCAAAGACAATCTTAATACGAGCATATTGTCCGGATCCTCCAGATTGCTTTTTGTGGGTGTAATCAATTTCGGCGGTGGCTGTAATAGCTTCACGGTAGGAGACTTGAGGGGCACCAACGGTGCACTCAACGTTGAACTCACGCTTCATACGGTCGACAATAATCTCGAGGTGAAGTTCTCCCATACCTTCGATGATAGTCTGGCCAGTTTCTTCATCACGAGAGAACCGGAAAGAAGGATCTTCAGCTGCGAGACGGATAAGGGCTTCAGACATTTTTTGTTGATCTCCCTTGGTCTTGGGTTCGACAGCGACCTTGATTACGGGTTCCGGGAATTCCATCTTCTCGAGAATGACGGCGTTATCCTTGTCACAAAGTGTTTCTCCGGTAGTTGTGTCCTTCAGTCCAACAAGGGCAACGATATCCCCAGCAACGGCAGACTTGATCTCGGTACGTTCGTTGGCGTGCATTTGCAACATACGACCAACTCTCTCGTTCTTGCCCTTCACGGAGTTGTACACACTAGTTCCGGCTTCCATGACTCCAGAATAAATACGGGTGAAAGTCAAAGTTCCGACGAAAGGATCGTTGGCGACCTTGAAGGCAAGCGCAGAGAAAGGTTCAGCATCGGACGATTTACGCACGGTTGGTTCGCCGTCTTCTGTGACACCGGCAATGGCTAGCACGTCAAGTGGAGAAGGCATGTAATCGACGACAGCGTCCAACAAAGGCTGAACTCCCTTGTTCTTGAAGGCGGTTCCAGTCAACACAGGGACCAATTCAAGGTTCAAGGTTGCCTTACGGATGAGTCTCTTGAGGGTGTCGGCATCCGGCATTTCTCCCTCAAGGTATTCCATGAGGACTTCTTCATCTTGTTCGACGGCAAGCTCAACAAGCTTTTCGTGGTATTCAGCGGCCTTGGCCTTCAATTCATCATCGACCAAAGGAATGTCGTTGCATTCATCGAGGGGGATGACATCGAAACTAGCTCCAAGATCCTCTCCACGCCAGACAATAGCCTCCATGGTGACAAGATCGATGACACCTAGGAAGTCACCCTCACTACCGATAGGGAGCTGAAGAACAGCTGGGGTGGCTCCGAGCAACTCTATAATGGTATCGACACAGAAGTAGAAGTTGGCTCCGGTTCTGTCCATCTTGTTCAAGAAGCACATTCGAGGAACCTTGTACTTGTCGGCCTGTCGCCAGACAGTCTCGGTTTGGGGCTCAACTCCAGCAACACCGTCAAAGACAGCGACAGCACCATCAAGAACACGGAGTGATCGCTCGACTTCAAGGGTGAAATCGACGTGACCGGGGGCTGTCGTGCGTGTGTTGGGATATCGGTTGAACACAGTGTCAATAGTGCGGTGAGGAAAATCATTTGGGATTCAGTGCACTCATATTAACCCGATTGAAATACGTCGACTCGTACTTACTGTCAATGATGTTGATACGGTAATCCTTCCATGCGCAGGTGGTCGCGGCAGAAGTGATAGTGATTCCTCTTTCTTGTTCCTGTTCCATCCAATCCATGGTGGCACCTCCCTCGTGGACCTCACCAATCTTGTACGACTTCCCAGTGTAGTACAGAATACGTTCGGTAGTGGTGGTCTTTCCGGCGTCAATGTGGGCCATGATACCAATGTTACGGTACAAGTCAAGATCAACCTCACGTTGCTTGGCGGAAGACGCTTCCTTCTTATCAACATCCTGGGCTTGCGTCGACATAGCAAGACCGGTCTACAGGTTATCAGAGATTAATATACATAGATGAGGTGAGAAGACCGACTTCTGGAAATGTGTGCAACGCCGACCTACATGTTTCGATTGATGCCGCTAGTAAAGATATCTCTGTCTGACAAATTCCTCAACATTCCACCGACACTACGTTGGACGTAAACCCAAAAGCGTCAACCAACGTACATTCTTGACACCCAACGAGGTTGGGGCAAAGGCTTGCGCGGGTACAACTACCGCCAAAAAGGCGGCAGCCTTGAACATAGTCGAGAAGGCCATCTTTAAACTGCTTTTTCCGAAAGAAGTTTAATGGAATATGAGAACTGCAGAAGTATCGATCTACGAAGCGTTGTCAGAAAATTACGCGCTGCGGTACGTTAGATTATTCATACGATTACCGGGTAAGATTACGACAGAAGATGATGATGTCTCGATAGGATACGATTTTTGCTGATGAAGTGTTGCTGAGTGTACATGCCTACTGAGAACGTGATGGGCGTGGCGACGGTTTGTACCAAATGCGCGCATCTCCATTCATTTTCTAGACAAAATCCCCTACTGACTTACGACACTGACGTCTGCGTTACTAGTAAACCTTTCCAAGTGGAGAACGGTTCTCACCGAAAATGTAGCGTATTTTCAGTCATGAGAAGACTTCCGGTACTGTACGTATGTACCGTACGAGTACGAACTCAAAAAAAATATTAGACTTTTAGGTATGGTACTGACGTATGAAGATCCTGTTACTCCATACTAAACATATTATGATTATACTTTACACTACTACAAGATTTATTATTACTTCGAGCATTACTTTTTAGAAGTGCATCATTAAAATCGATCGATAGCAAGAATCGAAATAATAGATCTAACCTTTCAACGAACGCACAATACACAACTATCAGGATGACCAGTCGAAGTGTAATTGTTTTAGCTCAGGGGGGAGTTCAAACCATTGCGATCTCAGTTTTAGAAACAATTCAAGTCAACATTCCACTTCCAGAAAGCTGGATTGCAACTTCAATTTTATCTTGCGGACTTTTTCATCCGAGCCTATGTTTGCGAAGTGTCATCACACACAATGCTAGGTTACCTAATTTTGTCGCGTATTATTATTTTCGAAATCAGAGCGTCAAGCATCGAATCGACCACTACCAAAAGCCTTGCTTCTCAAAACAATCAAGCTCGTGATTTCTTCTTTCGTTTCTCGCGGGTATTTTTTGGACCGCGAAAATGTTATTTCCTACGACTTCTATCCCTTGCGCGCCGGTTATTCCTCGACGAGCTCTCTATTGATTTCTTTGGAGGACCCTCTTCGTGGTATTTGTAAAATAGGCTGGACTCGTTAACTTTGAAGCCATAAACCCGTGGAACATAAGTTTGTGAAGGCTTTGCCGGGATCATGTCCTGCACCAATGATTGTAAAAATAATCGAGGAGTGAGATGATTGAAGGCATTCAACGCTTCTATCGACTATCGAAAAAAGGATAGAGAACGGTCACAAATTTCCGACAATCCGATTGGATTTCGCTCACTTACAGGATGTGTCATGAGATATAAATGTGGAAAGGTAGTGCCGAAGTAGGCACCATCAATGTTCGCTTGCCTCGTGCTTTTTGGAAAGAATAAACCGTGACATCTGGGACAAAAAACGTTCACAGTGTAGTTTCTCGGAAGATCCGAAAGCCCAACTGGAAGCGCGGGTTGCCCCTGACAAAATACGCGTGGGCATCGTCCAAAGGCTGCAGATCTATATTTTTCGTACATGGCATGCATGCCTCGGTTGGTGACGATGTACCTGATAGAAAAAGAGAGCGAATGGCAGTACCTCAATGTCAGAAAGTTTTTGGGGTATAAAATATTTGACAGCGAGGATTATCGCATTACAGTAGCAACAAAGAGGACTGTTTCTTACGTACCGTGCGTGGATGAGTCCGTAGAGCATTTCAGCAGCCGATTCTACAATTTCCTGTTGTTCTTCCGTCAGTGAATCTTCCATCGGCATTTCAACGTCTAAAACCATGTCCAATGCATATTCATAGTATGGAACTAAGCTACTCAATCCAGTAAGATTGAAGTCGTCCTAAAAAGAGTGGGGAAAAGGGGTAACACATGATGATTCTCAGAAATCGATCGCACGAATCGGAATCATTATCAAGTGCAAACGCTTTACAGAGACCTTCCCGATCAATCCATGTTTTGCAAATGACATTCGCACACAAGACTTCTGTGAAACAAAATAAGGACAGAACACAACCCACCTGAATATAATCTTCGTCGACTTCGCAAAAAAACTCGTTTCCTCTTAAACTACAGAACCAAGTAATCCACGATCCATCTTCGTCCGAAGCAGACATTTCCGAGCTGTCCTCATCTTCCTCTTCCAAATAATCCTCCTCGGTTTGCTGGGGAGGCGCGGGTGCCCTGGTTTGGGTCAAAGAAGACGATCCTTTCGGAGTGGCACGGATAATTCGGTCATTCTTACTCGAGGCAACGGCAGATGCCTGAAGAGATTGCAACGCCTTGCTGGCGTCTTGTGCCTTGCTGTTCTGTTTGCTGTGATTGTTGCTTCTTTTTTTCCCGGACGATAACGCAGCTGGACCCCCACGCACAATGTCCGACTGTTGGTCGGCCTCTCTCGGTGCGGGGAGTTGTACCTCTAACGACTCGGAGGGCCTTATTCCCTCGTCTATGTTGCCATTGATATTATTTCGGTTGCTGTTGCTTTTGTCAGCTGTCGGCGACTTGTGATTCCCTTCGTTGCCATCCGCAATTGACAACTGAGCCATCATCTCACCAGGGTGTGCGTCGCCGCTTTTTGAATTGGCAGTCCCATACTGAGGGGCACTATTGATCGGAGAGGGAACCCTTGCGTCTGGGATCATATCGTCTTGTACTGCAGCAGCCATAGCGTCGATGCCGTAATAGGGATAGGACCTACTTCTACGGTTTGTGTGTTATTTTGGTGAGGCGGTATCGAGAATGATGGAAGAGGTTGTGTTTGCGATAATTCCGCACTCGAGTGGGTTGGGAAACGCGGAAGGTGCGACTGACCGCACCTAAAGGAGTGAGTGAATGCGATCACAACCCGAAAAGGACTACTAAAAAGCCTCAAGTACGAGTACGAGTACGAGTACGAGTACCATGTGGTTCCACACGCAAGTCTTTTTTTGGCACGATGCTGGGAATGGAGCTTTCGCTGAGGTCTATCTAAATACCGGTACGTACCGGTCTCGTGCCAGTATGTACCTTACCGTTACGATTTAGTACCAGTATGACCACAATGAAACGCCGGTATGCTAGTGCACGCACAGTAGGGTTTGTTTTGCCGCGCGATCCGAGCCTCGAGCAGCAAAAAATAAATGCCCCAGTTTTTCCTCGAGAAGAAAAAATTTAATGGTTATTATTCGAGCATGTCTGCTCTTTAACCTGTTGTACTACCGTACTGCGTGGTAGAAGCACATACCGTAGTGCATTTTGCTGCATTAAAATTGGTCGAAAATAGTGAAAAAATAAGGTACGGTACCGGTATTTAAAAAATAGAGTAATACGATACTCGTAGTCGTAAAAAATTCGTACTAATGATATTTTCTATTTTTTGAAAAATAATATGGTGTTGTTGGAAAAAAATAAAACTATCGTAATTGCAATCCTTTACCGGTACGTAATCTTACTACGAGTAATAACTATTCTGAAGTCTCGTGTAAAGCACATACGGTAGTAGCATACGAGTACATACTCGTACATACAGCTGTTGTTGAGATTATTGTTTTTAGTGACTTTATATTTTTTACTCGACCAGTCTTGTGCTTTGCAGTCCACTAGAAGAAGCGAAGTAGAAATAGTGCTTGTGCGTCGTCGGCGTAATTAAGGATACGGTGCTCATACCCTACCTGGTAATCATGCAAAAAATAATCATGTCCTTGCCGTGTACTGGTAGAAATTACCGTACATCGTACGTAATATTGCCGGTAGCTAATTCTGATATTTTTTCAATACCGTAAGATTGCCCCAAATTCGAAGGCAACAAGGTCAAGCCAAAGCCAAAGCCAAAGGTTGTGACAAACAACGTAACGGTCAGCGTGGCTATTGGCAACGATCCACTGTTTCTAATCTTTGTTTCTGAAACAAAACAGCATCAAGTGAAGAGAAAACCAAAATCAAAATGGCGAGTGATAAAGGAAATGCCAATGTCTTTGACTTGGACAAGCTGAGTCTGGAGGAACTTAACCAAGCCAAGCAGCAAGAAGAAGGACGCCTTCAAGCTCTCACGAGTCGATACGCTCAACTCCGAGCGGCAGCTGCCCGACTTACGGCGTCGTCCAATGCTATATCCGAACTTTCTCCGGCTTCGGAAGGCAAGGAGATCATGATTCCACTGACGGAAAGTGTCTATGTTCCGGGAAAGCTTCGCGAACCAAATAAATTGTTGGTGTGAGTGTCACTTTTTCAGTGTCTGTTGGTGGCGGTCGAAAGATACGAAGGAGTGTATTTGTCGCGGATGAGTGCAGTATGGACCGAACACTCGTACAAGAGCATGGCGTAATTTCTGACTCGTATCGGTCTCTTGTTTTTTGTCTTGATCCTCTTGTTGCTGTCGTGAAAACAAAAACAGCGAAATCGGCACCGGGTTTTACGTCGAAAAGAAACCGAGCGAAACTAACGAATTCTTGAGCCGAAAATTAAAGATCGTGGATGCCAATTCTGAAAACATTACAAAAGCTGTCCAGGCCACGAGGTATGTTAACGAATGTTGGAATCATTCTGCTAGAGCGTTAAACATTTTTCATCTCGGAGTACATCCTTCGTCCGGTCGAGCATGCGAACCCACCCAATCGATCACAAAGCATACTGGCACCAGTCTGACTGATAAGACCCCGTTTTAAGTCGTTTGGATTCAGTTTTTATTGGAATTACCGAATTATGGTCGAAGTGGGATGCTGTTAGGGATGTTACTGAAGTGGAATTCGAAGTTCAACAAATTGGTGTTACACACGTTGAACGTACCGCTACCTTGGTTTGTCGTCGACAATTATCGCATACAATTATGGTATTTACTCATCCATCTTGTTTACCATCCTCCAATCAATTTTGATGCCTTTCTTATTCTCAGACAAAATCTCGATAGTATTGCAATGTCAATGCAAGGGAAAATGATGGAAATCCGAGCGAGACAAGAGGGACAACGACACCGTGCAGCAGCCGAAGCTAGCAAATAATGATAAATCAATTGTAACCATGTAATATCTACGTGTACTTATCTTATTTTTGCTATTTCAAAGTCACCATCTACTTCTCGAGTTTTGCAATTCAACTGAAATCTGGAAGACCTTACTATCATCTTATATGCAGGTTGTGATAGTGGTCTGGTTCGTGTCAAATTTCGTCGCTGTCTCTCAAGAGATGAGCTATTGTACCGAAATTATATTTGTGATGTGGATCAATCACCATCTTACCCAAGGATAATCCTACTGTGATTGCAAAGCATTTCTGTAACGTATCGCGGGTTTTCTCTCGTGGAAAAAAAGACACCCACATAGAATAACTCTAGAGCTGTGCACTGACTTCTTCCATACCGAAAAGCCATATCAAAGCAATGCATGACATCGAATGATTGAGCGGTTGATCCGTTCATTCCTTTTCCGCTTCTTCTTACACCCGTCGTACAAACTCGACTCGACGTTGTTCTCCTCGGTACAGGTACAGCGTTCCCGTCAAAAGTTTCACTTTCACCACCTCTCCCTCTTCGGCATACTGCGTTTCGCTAGTCTTGTATTGTTTCGAACGACTACCCGGCGGAGGTGGAAGTTTGCGCTTTCCTGCCAAGATCTCGGTCCCGGGCACAATGGCTGCATCGTCGATCATTGCTTGTCGACGACGAGAGCGAGCTTCTCTCGCCGACGCTCTCGAGCGACTTGCTTCATCGGCGGGAGAAGAGTCGTCGGCACTGTCTTGTGAGAAATTTCCACCGGCCCTTTGAGACTGAACGGACCTCGATCTGGAGCTCGTGGTTGCTGCCACCGCCGCTTCGATGTTATTGCTGCTGCTATTCTTTCCCTTTTTGCCGTCGTCACTCTTGTCCCCTTCGCTAGAAACCCCTTGTGTCCCCTTTCCGTCACTCGCAAAATCTGCGGCAGTCGCAGAGGTCTTGCCTCGGGCACTGCCACTGCTAGTTGTTTCGGGGGCCGCAAGAGCGGGATGTTGATCCTCGCCATCCTCGGCGGAATGCAGGAGCTTTCCAAAGGCTCGTTCGTACATCTCCTCGTCCTTGTAGGGTTGACTGTCGAACTTTACAAGCCACCGTGGATTGGGCGATGGGCCTTCGGTCAGGAGCTGGGCCAAACGACCTCTTGCAATCACCCCGTGCTGGCGATCAATCTTTCAAAAGTAGTAAAAGGTGGAAAATGAAGCGGAGCAAAGACAAAGGCGTGCTGAGTATAACGACAACGTTGGATCGATGGGTGACTCCTCCTCAACCACCACACCCTTGACAATAATTGCTGCCGACTCGGAAATCTTGTACCGTGAAATGAAAGCCAATAGGTTATTTTTGAAATAAGGGCACTTGTCACTACATTCGTGACGACACCCGAATCGAATTTGTTTGGTACATCGACGGAAAATCGGTTTCTCCGATCGACTTTCGAATGCATTGTGTCACAAATCGCAACCAAAAGAACTAACCTCTACAATATCGCCAACATTGTAGTCCGAAACGCCTTTCTTTGTCGCACGTCGGGAACGTCGAAGAGAGATTGCCATGATTCTTTGTGTTCCTTTTCTGGTGTCGTTGCTGCAATTGTAGTTGATGCTACTTATTTGGTATTGAAGTAATACGGTAGAGTAAATTGAATTTGGAAGTGCGGCAAAAGAACACGAGACGACAATCGACACAACACGAGGAGACGGAAGTTGCTGGTGAATCGGGTCGAAACGAATAGCCCCCGCAAATCGAGCACGCCACAATTTAACCTATTCTACCAGCGCAAGGCGTCGACACGGTCATAAGAATGTTGAGACGTGGATATTTCATGGTGAATAATTGTGTCACAACATCTCACAACATCTCGCATCTCACATCATCTCACATCTTACATAATTTTTTACATGACTACCTAAATTTAGGTATGAGTACGAGTACGAGTACGAATACGTGTGCGAGTAATCTTACTATCGGTACGTACGTAATACGGTACGTCCAACATCACAGTTGCCTTCTGCTACTAGTACAGTACGAGTTTTGGTAACTTGAGAACTCTCTAACCATTCCCTACCAAATGCATTCTTCACAACATAGAGTTTAGGAGAAATGATCGACTTTTTTATTTCTACTTTAGAAGCAGCCAGTTCCTTCTTGAGTCATTTTGCATTCAGATAGAGCAATGTTTACGCTCCTGTACTAGTAGCAGTACTACATACTACTAGTACTAGTAGTAGTACTGCTGGTCGTCCAAACAAGCAAAGAAATTCTTCAGGAAAGAATAGAGAAACAATATTTTTCCTACTACATCTGCTGACATCTGGTGTGAGAGTGACTGTCTAAGGTGTAATATGATGTTAATATAGAAAGTGAGACAATGGGTCATCTTAGTGATGTCCATCAAACTAAACTACTAATCGCGTTCCATTTAGGAGCGAAGAAGTGTTCCATCGTGAGAAGGACGTCACTTAAATGATGCTCATGCTTGCGTCAACTCCGAGCAATGTATTTAAAAAAATTGTAATTGTTTGTTGCGTGCATGAAAAATAGTTCTCTATGTATTTTTGCACGCAACAATTTCAAGGAGGACTATTTTCGCACCCATAGTTTCAGCCCCAGTATTATGATTGCTTCACAATTTTTCTATTTTACAGGTTCGTTTCATACTTACCCCAATAATAATTTCTTCTCCATTTGATTTTTGGTTTTTCCTTACAAACCTCATCTATTTTAATATTGTCCTCTACGAAAATGATATTTTTGTCGCGTTATTACAAATTTCTTCACAATTGTATTAGTTTCTTGGTAACCGGAAATCTATTATGTTACGTCCATTTCACAATACTCACACTACGAATATTGAATACCAAAAGACAGCAAACATATTTTGGTACACAGGTGAAAGTATATTATCATCATTTGCAATCATCTCCTTTATACTATTCAATTTTAACAGCAGACAAATATATTGTGCAAACAGACATAAAATAATAATGAACTAAATGCGGTACTATAATGATGTTGTCACCATTTATTTTTGTAAACTTTTCATGTATCCGATGTAAAATTTGTAGTCCTTGTCATCCTTGCCAAGAGTCTCAATCAAGCTACATTGTCACTTCTGTCTTTTCTTCTTGTTTTTACTTTCTTTGTCCTCCTTGTAATCTCATTGTGTATGATTGCCATTTTGCTGTTGGTACATTTTAAGTAGTTATGTCTCTAAATCTTTTGACTGTTGTTCCTCCCTTCATTTTTCTATTTCACTTACGAGGTGTTCGTAAAGACCTTATCCCTCATCACTCCATCCCTCCTTATTTCCCAAATTACTGTCAGTGAATTTGTTCTCTTCCTCGTGATCTGTGTTGTATTTAGCCACGAGTCATAGTCATTATAAAGAAAAAGCAATGCAAATGTTTCATCGCTTGAGGTGAAAATGTTACTGATTGTTGTTCGTAATGATTTTCTTTTGAAGTCTGTCTGTTTTGGTGACACTGCTCCAAGAATTCTTTTAATGAAGTATTGGAATTCTGGTGAATTTTTATGTTGATAGTCTTTGCGCAATTGGTACTTATCTTTGGAGTTTGTGTTTCCATTTTCCGTGATTAGGAATGTTCCTGGGAAAGTATCTGGTATCTGGTTGTTCCTTTATCATCAACGTGTCAGTGTTAAGAAGATGATTGTGTTAGAAATAATGATGAAAGAGTGTATACTGGCAATCATTATATTGTCGGTTCTTACCTTTGTAGTTTTTCCTGGCAAGAGTTTGAGCATTGTGCCTGCACGTAGTGGTTGTTTGGCATAATATTCCACTCCACTTTTGATCCTTGATATTGATTGTATTTGGTATTTCATGGTTATTCCCCAGTTTTACAATTCTCGTGATCATTGACTGTACAAAGACTGGTTCAGGGGGTGGGAATTTCATTCACGCAAATGATGTTTCTTTGACGTACCGGGTAGTAATGTTTTGTTTCATGTTACAGTCATTGGTATGGTTTGTTGTCAGTAGAGTATTGATGTTGATACTGTTGCTGGTTGTATCTATTTGGCTATCATTTTTGTTTGTTTGCTCACTTCCCAATACACTGCTTATCGGGCTGTTTGTTGTATGTGTAACAAGGGAGGTACCCTGCCCGAACTGCAACTTTGCTGTACCATTATTTCTTCATTAAATTGTGAACAGAAACTTACCATTTTGTGTTTGATTGTTTTGGCGCACTAGTATTATGGTAATAGCGTTGTTTTGGAGCAAGTGTTTGGATTTTTTTTCTTCATACTGTTGTAAATAGCTGTGGTAAAATTGCTACGTACTGTAAGTGCTTGATTTACTGTATCCCGGGGAGTGCTGTATCACCATTGTTATTTCTTGTATGTTTGCACTTGTGAGGGTGGCTTTAGTGGCACCTGCCTCTCTTTTGTTTGCTTGTGCCCTGATAATCAGGAATGTGGTGCCCTGAAAAAATTTGACGCGGACCAGAACATTATGGTGTTCCCAACCCTATCAATCCGCATGTTCCATGCTTATAATTGTAGCCCAAGCATTGATTCGCGTATTTTTGATTTTTCCATTTTCTGCAAGGGTGTTGCAGGAAAGGGCCTTTTTATTGTATTTGGGAAACATTGAAAAACTTAAGGAATTTTTTGAATTGTGCAATAGGGTTGCAGCAACCCCCCTAATTACAATCCCATATCTTGATGTTCATCGATTCACGTATTCTTCGTATTTATATTTTGTGCAACAGCGTTGCAGGAAATCGCCTTTTCATTCTATATGGGGAACATTGAATGACTTAAGGAATTTTCTCAGGGTAACAACAGTGACGATGTTAGTGACCCAAGGCAGGAAAAGGGCAATAAGACTGATGAGGGAAACAACAACGATGGAACATGGGATAATGATGGTGATGGTGTTAGCCACCTGAGTCAGGACAAGGGCAGCAAGAGTGGCCAGGGAAACAACAGAGATGGAAATTTGGATAACAAGGGTGATGATGTTAGTGACCCGAGGCAGGGTAGGGGCAATAAGAGTGATGAGGGAAACGACAAAGATGGAACATTGGATAACGACAGAGATTTGAAACCAAAGGTGAAGCCAACAACGTCAAATGTGCAAAGTCATCATTGATCAGAGGTCTTGAATTTGCTCCCAAAGGTTGGTCGCATAGTATGAACGCACAATCCCAAAATGGCAACAACAACAAATTGGAACAATGTGTTATGTTGAAAGACCCAGATCCTGAGATCTTATATTCTATTGACCAAATTGGTCAGAAAGTTGTGTACGTTGGTGATATAAATTGCATCAGATTGGTTGATAGATATGTTTCCAAACAATACAAAGATTATGATGTGTACCCTGGTTACAAAAAAAATTAAACGTGATGATGGGAGGGGTAAATATGAGTGGTTCCCTTTTTTCAAAGTGGCACCTGTGAGTGAACAAGATTGTCCCATGAATAGTATATCTGATTGAGTACAATGTTACAGTGAGAAACATGGGAGGAAGTATGGTAAGGCGCAGCACAACAACAAAGAGAACTTGTTATGGGATGAGGATTCCAACTCCTCTTCTGACTCAAACAACACATCGGACAATGACAAAGGCTTAGAATATGATCCAGCCGTTGACGGCAATAGTGAATCCAAAGAAGAAGACGAGTGTTACTAATATTTATCACTCCGTGACATGAAATAAATGTAGTGGAGTAAAAGTATTAGTATTAATATGTGGTAACAGCCATTTCTTTGTAACAAAAATGAAATCATTGTTAGTAGTAATTGAGTCAAAAAAGTAGTACCCATAGTACTAGTAGTACTACTAGTCTTATAAGCTTACATTCTTACTAAAATTAATTTGTGTATTCTTATAACCATAACTTCTTCTTACTAAAATTAATTTGTGTATACCTATCAACAAAAAGAAATAAACTGTCTTCAAATTTTCCTGTTAGTTATTGTTCTTCAACATATTAGGAAATATTCCTACTACTCTCATTTGGAACACACAATGATTATTATTTTTTATCACAGTCTTGAATCATGTACAGTCACATAAATTGTTACTTGAACAATGAGGAAATATTCCTACTGCCGTTTGGAACACACACCAATTATAATTGTATCTGTGACAATCTTTAATCATGTGCATTTACTACAAAATCAAAAGATAGGAAATATTCCTACTACTACTCTCATTTGGAACACACCATTATTATTCTTTCTGTCACAATCTACTAGACTCATGTACATAAATTATTACTTCAACAATTAGGATATCTCTGTACTACTCTCACTTGGAACACACAATTATTATTGTATCTGTGACAATCTATAATCATGTACATATATTAAAAGATCAACAATTAGGAAATATTCCTACTACTCTCGTTTGGAGCACACAATTATTATTTTTTCTCTCACAATTTTTAATCATGTATATTAATTATTACTTCAATAATTAAGAAATATCTCTACTAATCTCATATGGAACACACAGTTATTATTGTATTTATGACAATGTTTAATAATGTACATACATTAAAAGATCAACAATTAGGAAATATTCCTACTACTCTCATTCGGGACACACAATTTTTTTTTCTCATAATGATTATTCTTACTATGAGAATCTTGAATCATGTACATAAATTACTAGTTCAACAAATTGGAAATATTGCTGCTCTCATTTACAACACATAATGATGATTGTTTCTGTGCAAATCTTTAATCATGTACATAAATTGCTAGTTCAACAATTAGGAAACATTGATACTCTCATTTGCAACACACAATGATTATTCTTACTATCAGAATCTTCAATTTTGTACATAAATTACTGGTTCGACAAATTGAAAATATTCCTAATCTCATTTGCAACACACAACGATTATACTTTCTGTGAGAATCTTCAATCATGTACATAAATTGCTAGTTCAACAACTAGGAAATATTCCTACTCTCATTTGCAACACACAATGATTATTCTTTCTGTGAGAATCTTTAATCATGTACATAAATTACTACCGTAGTTCAACAACTAGGAAATATTCCTACTCTCATTTGCAACACATAATGATTATTCTTTCTGTGAGAAGATTCTTATGCATGTTAATAAATTACTAGTTCAAAAAATTGGAAATATTCCTCTCCTTTGCAATACATCCAAAAAATAGGAAACCACCACATCTGGTAATAACAATAATTACTGCTGTTGTTAATAAAAGAAATCTTGATGAACCAAAAAATAATGTGTGTCTAATACCCATACTAATTCCAAGCAGTACACATGTGTGCAGAGGATGGAGGACTCAATCCACTGACCTCAGTGTCGTCAATATCAACCATTTGTACCGTCATCCACAAATGTTACACCATTTGTGTACTCTGTCTTTCGTTGAATCCTGTAGTTGCTGTGTCACATGGTACTGCCGGTATGTACTTGGTGTGTTTGCGTTCATACATTTTTTTCCAAATCCTGGAACGGTGTTGCAGGAAATTGAAAAACGCTGTTTGTACGTTTTTTTCCAAATCCTGGAACCGCGTTGCAGGAAATTGAAAAATTCCGTTTGTACAATTTTCCCAAATCCTGGAGCGGCGTTGTAGGAAATTGAAAAACACGGTTTGTACTATACGAAATGAAATAATCATGCGTACAAATGAATTGGACTTCTCTAGTTTTATATTTTTTCCAAATCCTGGAGCGTTGCAGGAAATTGGCCTGTTTCCAAATCCTGCAACCGCGTTGCAGGAAATTGAAAAGCCATTCAAAATGAAACAACCGTGCATACGAATAAATTGGACTTCTTTAGTTTTATATTTTTTCCAATGCTGCAATGCGTTGCAGAAATTGGCCTTTTTACAAAATAATTGTGCATAAGAATGAATCAAACTTCTTTAGTGCTATATTTTTTCCCAAATCCTGCAACGCGTTGCAGGAATTGGCCTTTTTCCAAATCCTACAATGTCGTTGCAGGTAGTGGCCTTTTTCCAAATCCAAGCCGTTCCTACCAAATGAAATAAATCGAACTTTTTTAGTTTTGTGTTTTTTCCAAATTCTGCAACCCGTTGCGTTTCAAATCCTGCAACGGCGTTGCAGGAATTCACCTTTTTCGAAATCTTGCAAGTTGCAGGAATTGGCCATTTTCCAAATCCTGCAACACCGTTGCAGGAATTTGCCTTTTTCCAAATCCTGGACTTCTTTAGTTTTATATTTTTCCAGATCCTGCAATGGCGTTTTAGGAATTCACCTTTGGCCGTTTTCCAAATCCAAAACCTTTTTCCAAATCCTGCAACAGCGTTATAGGAATTGGCCTTTTTCCAAATGGCCGTTTTGACAAGAGTGTTCGGAAGGAGAAAAGTTATTGATCATTTTGATGCATGATTTGTTGATGTTGTAAAAAGTGCTGGTTGGGGAATGTTGAGGGTAGCCAATATCAGCTAAAATGGATTTGAGGTAGAAAACCAGCTTAGCAGTGGAGACAGCAATACTTCTAAGTGCTCTGGTATGGGATGAAGGTGAGGTCAAGCAGCATACACTTCAAAGGTGCATTGCTGTTATTGTCTGTAGGACACTTTCTCACTTACTCACACTGCATTCATACATATGATACATACATATATAAATGTCATACGTAAACACCACAACCCCATCCTTTAACGCTGCCACATATTTGTGCCAAACAAACAAAAATACTGCTGGACCCAACTCAGCATGTACTGCCACCCATCCATACAAAGGGCTATCCATCAATTTCTTCTTGAGCAGCACACGTTCCAAGAACACCAATCAACAGAAATCCTACCTTGATCTCAAGGGTGAAAGAACAAGAAGCTGGATGCTCATCTCTGACCACTTTAGCTGCCACCTCACTGACAAATCACGCATCTCAAAAGTTCTCCCATCAAATCGCTCCGACGCTACCTTAATATGTATGTACCAGACTGCAACAACAAATAAGGCTTCCCTGACCAAGGCGGCAAACTATACCACAGCCCACAAGTACGGACACTAGTATTCACACAATCCGGCTACTGTGGTGCTCATAACCTGTGGGAGTGACTCTCTAAGATGCAATATGATGTTAAAATAGAAAGTGAGACAATGGAGCATCTTACTGATGTCCATCAAACTAAGCTAAAAAGTGTGCGCCATTGAGAAATGTCGCATTCCATTGAGAAATGAAATGTTCCATTGAGAAGGAACATATTGTGTTGATGTTGCATATGATATGTATGTATGAATGGTATGTATGAATGGTATGTATGAATGTAGTGTAAGTGAGAAAGTGCCCTACGAACAACATGTGATGATGCTTCAATGAACTGTTACCATCCACAAATATGAACAATGCAAGATATTATATTATATATAGTATATAACAGAACAGTTCTGTTATTGATGTTTGAGGCTATGGAAGTATCAAGGAATTAAAAATTGACCTGTACACAGCAGTACTGGTGTACATAGCAGTGACACATAGTTCTGAAATAAACTCACCAGCTCAAGCTTCAGGATAGAGGCATTTAATCTAATACATCACATAGGTAGTTTATGAGTTCTGTGCACAATTTCTACTGTAATTACAAATTGAAAATGGTGGGTTACATCATTGACTATTCAATAGTCAGGGTTACTAATGCAGAGCATCGTGTGTTTTCACCAAATGCCACCACTGTGCTTGCTCTTTCCTGGTGTGTTTCGATGAAAATGTCCTCCCTTGTAATCATGTCATCCGTTCATCACTAAGATTTTGTGAGATGCCAAGTCCAACAAGTATCTCATGATGCAGAAGTACTCACGATTTTACTACTACTGACCACCTGTATTTTCATGCTGTATTTGGGGGGATATTCACCACTTCTCAAACAAGCAACAACCAGCAGTCCAATTCACAAACTCACCCTGGTGCTTCTTTTGAAGTGCTGCTACAAGTAAGGACTTGAATAGATATGGTAGTTGCAAAGACGCTTCCATTCCTGATGCCAGCACTCGATTGATATGGATACTACTACTAGGCCATGAACAAAATTTGCTGTGATAGCAATCCTTCTAATTCATTCATTGTAGTACTACCGTACGGGTGACAAAGAATCTGTAAAATTATTTATTTATAGGATGCACGAAAATTCTTGAATTGTGACCAATAATTCTCAACAACCCGACGTCGGCTGAAAATGCTCAATAGACCCACATAATGCTTAGATACTAAGGATTCATTCACTCTTATTCGACATAGTCCACAGATCTCTTGTTGTCAAGATCTGAGGGACACAAAATTAGGGCCTTAACAAAATCCCTCTCCAAAAACTATGGAGAACCCTTTCTTTTTTACTTAAATAAAATAAATGTTGCTTAACGCCCCGTGAAACTCCTACTAGGCTATGCACGCTTGGAGCCTGCGCGCAAGCCAAAACGGAGGTGCGAAGAATAAACCAACCGAGGTGCGAAGAATAAACCAACCGAGGTGCGAAAAAAGAAACCAACCGAGGTGCAAAAGAAGAAACCAACCGAGGTGCGAACACCATACCAGTAATACCGTAGGGTACGCACAGTAATGAACGGTAGAATGGACAGAGGTGCCCTAACCCTAATCCAACCCTAAAAAAGTGAGTCCTAGTCAGTTTTACACACTAATTTGCAATTAAAAAATAGAAAATCTAATATTTTGTGTGATTAGCCCATGAATATTGTTCCTGTTATGGATAAGTTGAATCATGAAAGAAAATTAAGTGAGTTATCTGTCATAGTTTGTGTGTCACCACCTAATTAGTGCATTTGGGTACTGGATTTGGAGGAAAAATACACACTAATTTGCAATAAGAAAATAGAAAACCTAATATTTTGTGTGATTAGCCCATGAATATTGTTCCTGTTATGGATAAGTTGAATCATGAAAGAAACAGAAGTGAGTTATCTGTCATAGTTTGTGTGTCACCACCTAATTAGTGCATTTGGGTACTGGATTTGGAGGAGAAATACACACTAATTTGCAATTAAAAAATAGAAAATCTAATATTTAGTGTCATTAGCCCATGAATATTGTTCCTGTTGTGGAAAAGATGAATCATGAAAGAAACAGAAGTGAGTTATCTGTCATAGTTTGTGTGTCACCACCTAATTAGTGCATTTGGGTACTGGATTTGGAGGAGAAATACACACTAATTTGCAATTAGAAAATAGAAAATCTAATATTTTGTGTGATTAGTCCATGAATATTGTACCTGTTATGGATAAGTTGAATCATGAAAGAAACAGAAGTGAGTTATCTGTCATAGTTTGTGTGTCACCACCTAATTAGTGCATTTGGGTACTGGATTTGGAGGAGAAATACACACTAATTTGCAATTAGAAAATAGAAAATCTAATATTTTGTGTGATTAGCCCTTGAATATTGTTCTTGTTATAGATAAGTTGAATCATGAAAGAAACAGAAGCGAGTTATCTGTCATAGTTTGTGTGTCACCACCTAATTAGCGCATTTGGGTACTGGATTTGGAGGGAAAATACACACTAATTTGCAATTAGAAAATAGAAAATCTGACATTTAGTGTCATTAGCCCATGAATATTGTTCCTGTTATGGATAAGTTGAATCATGAAAGAAACAGAAGTGAGTTATCTGTCATAGTTTGTGTGTCACCACCTAATTCGTGCATTTGGGTACTGGATTTGGAGGAGAAATACACACTAATTTGCAATTAAAAAATAGAAAATCAGATATTTTGTGTCATAAGCCCATGAATATTGTTCCTGTTATGGATAAGTTGAATCATGAAAGAAACAGAAGTGAGTTATCTGTCATGGTTTGTGTGTCACCACCTAATTAGTGCATTTGGATACTGGATTTGGAGGGAAAATACACACTAATTTGCAATTAAAAAATAGAAAATCAGATATTTTGTGTCATAAGCCCATGAATATTGTTCCTGTTATGGATAAGTTGAATCATGAAAGAAACAGAAGTAAGTTATCTGTCATGGTTTGTGTGTCACCACCTAATTAGTGCATTTGGGTACTGGATTTGGAGGGAAAATACACACTAATTTGCAATTAAAAAATAGAAAATCTAATATTTTGTGTGATTAGCCCATGAATATTGTTCCTGTTATGGATAAGTTGAATCATGAAAGAAAATTAAGTGAGTTATCTGTCATAGTTTGTGTGTCACCACCTAATTAGTGCATTTGGGTACTGGATTTGGAGGAGAAATACACACTAATTTGCAATTAAAAAATAGAAAATCTAATATTTTGTGTGATTAGCCCATGAATATTGTTCCTGTTGTGGAAAAGATGAATCATGAAAGAAACAGAAGTGAGTTATCTGTCATAGTTTGTGTGTCACCACCTAATTAGTGCATTTGGGTACTGGATTTGGAGGAGAAATACACACTAATTTGCAATTAGAAAATAGAAAATCTAATATTTTGTGTGATTAGTCCATGAATATTGTACCTGTTATGGATAAGTTGAATCATGAAAGAAACAGAAGTGAGTTATCTGTCATAGTTTGTGTGTCACCACCTAATTAGTGCATTTGGGTACTGGATTTGGAGGAGAAATACACACTAATTTGCAATTAGAAAATAGAAAATCTAATATTTTGTGTGATTAGCCCTTGAATATTGTTCTTGTTATAGATAAGTTGAATCATGAAAGAAACAGAAGTGAGTTATCTGTCATAGTTTGTGTGTCACCACCTAATTAGCGCATTTGGGTACTGGATTTGGAGGGAAAATATACACTAATTTGCAATTAGAAAATAGAAAATCTGACATTTAGTGTCATTAGCCCATGAATATTGTTCCTGTTATGGATAAGTTGAATCATGAAAGAAACAGAAGTGAGTTATCTGTCATAGTTTGTGTGTCACCACCTAATTAGTGCATTTGGGTACTGGATTTGGAGGAGAAATACACACTAATTTGCAATTAAAAAATAGAAAATCAGATATTTTGTGTCATAAGCCCATGAATATTGTTCCTGTTATGGATAAGTTGAATCATGAAAGAAACAGAAGTGAGTTATCTGTCATGGTTTGTGTGTCACCACCTAATTAGTGCATTTGGGTACTGGATTTGGAGGGAAAATACACACTAATTTGCAATTAAAAAATAGAAAATCAGATATTTTGTGTCATAAGCCCATGAATATTGTTCCTGTTATGGATAAGTTGAATCATGAAAGAAACAGAAGTGAGTTATCTGTCATGGTTTGTGTGTCACCACCTAATTAGTGCATTTGGGTACTGGATTTGGAGGGAAAATACACACTAATTTGCAATTAAAAAATAGAAAATCAGATATTTTGTGTCATAAGCCCATGAATATTGTTCCTGTTATGGATAAGTTGAATCATGAAAGAAACAGAAGTGAGTTATCTGTCATAGTTTGTGTGTCACCACCTAATTAGTGCATTTGGGTACTGGATTTGGAAGAGAAATACACACTAATTTGCAATTAAAAAATAGAAAATCTAATATTTTGTGTCATAAGCCCATGAATATTGTTCCTGTTATGGATAAGTTGAATAATGAAAGAAGTAGAAGCGAGTTATCTGTCATGTTTTGTGTGTCACCACCTAATGAGTGCATTTGGGTACTGGATTTGGAGGAAAAATACACACTAACTATTCAGTTTTAGAGTGCAAATGTGTGGCATTGACTGCAATTTCAGGATAAATATTGCTCATCCTATGGATGGGGTAGACTATGAAACAAACTGGACAAGCAACAGGCTGATCCTTTAGTCAGTATGAATTTTAGAATAATTTTTGTCCCTGGACATGCATGTACCAAAATAGTGAGTCCTAATCAATTTTTGAGTGCAAATGTGTGGCATTGGCTGCAATTTCAGGATGAATATGATTGCTCATTCTATGGATGGGGTAGACTATGAAACAATCTGGACAAGAAACAGGCTGATACTTTAGTCAGTATGAATTTTAGAATAATTTTTGTCCCTGGACATGCATGTACCAAAATAGTGAGTCCTAATCAATTTTTGAGTGCAAACGTGTGGCATTGACTGCAATTTCAGGGTAAATAGTGTTCATACTATGAATGGGGTACACTACAAAACAAACTGGACAAGAAACAGGCTGATACTTTAGTCAGTATGAATTTCAGAATAATGTTTGTCCCTGGACATGCATGTACCAAAATAGTGAGTCCTAGTCATGTTTTGAGTTCAAATGTGTGGCATTGACTGCAATTTCAGGATGAATAGTGTTCATACTATGGATGGGGTAGACTTTGAAACAATCTGGACAAGAAACAGGCTGATACTTTAGCCAGTATGAATTTTAGAATAATTTTTGTCCCTGGACATGCATGTACCAAAATAGTGAGTCCTAGTCAATTTTTGAGTGCAAATGTGTGGCATTGACTGCAATTTCAGGATGAATATGATTGCTCATACTATGAATGGGGTAGGCTATGAAACAATCTGGACAAGAAACAGGCTGAAACTTTAGTCAGTATGAATTCTAGAATAATGTTTGTCCCTGGACATGCATGTACCAAAATAGACTTGACGTCGTCGTTGTCAAAGAAGCCCTCCCCCCTGCCGCTGCGCCCCGCACGGCAACAACAAAAAGCAATGCTACAGTGTAATTCAATTAGTTTAATGGTGTTATCTATTTGTTATTCATTGCTGTTAAAGTAGTTGCAATTAGATGGAGTAGGAAGCAAAGAAGCGATACCAAGTCAAGTTTTGCAATGAGGCTCAATAGAGGTTCGCAATAGAGGTTCGACGCTGTGGTAAGAGTTCGTACGAGTACAAGCACTTCGTAATAAAGAGAGAAAAAACGTCTCGTGAACTCAGTCATGAGACCAATTTAGATCATGAGTGTTAATTCAAGGTTTTGCTTACAGTACAAATTCTACGTAGCCCTACTTTGTCTCTTCGTCATTCGCACCTAAACTCGTACTTCACGGGGGCAAATTCCAAATTTAAATTCCTAACGGCCTAACGGCCAATGCTTGAGTGGGCGTGCGCGAATTTCATAAAACTAAGGCGCAGAGATAAATTATAGGTTCATTATTCTTGTATGTTCATATACAGTGATGAAGATAAAATAGTTCTATATTTGGGCTCCATAAAACTGGGAAAAGAACATCATATTCGGATTCGTCTTGAAATTAGCTTTTCAAAAATATATGGGTTAATAGGGGTTACACATGATCCATAGAAGTTAGACTTTGGAAAATGCTGCTTCTTTGTGACCCGTACGGTGAGTGTACACGATAAAAATACCACAATTAATACCCAGTACCAAAACCATGTAGAAGTCTACAGGAAATAAACATATGTGTGCTCCGCACACCAAAGTCCCTTCAAAAAAAGAACAAGACAAAAGACCCTGAAAACACACCGAAAAACTCACTAAGACAATTTTTTTGATGGGAAGTCCGATCATCGAAATCACGAATGTCGGCCCATGATCGACCCTTCTGTTTCTCCTTCCATAGAACAGACCATGAAGGTTCACCACTGTACAAATAGTACAAAATGACACCAACTCAAATACCTACACATTCCGCTACTTGGTTTTCGATCCGGAAGGGTATTCGAACGGCAATTCAATGGCAAACAAGGGAGACAAAGATAGTACGAAAAAATGAGCCGACAAGGCGCCCTTCCCCAACCCATCTGTTTCCCCTCCAATAGAAGGGAAGATGAGGGTGGACATGTACAAATACTACCACATTCGAACACCATCATGTTCCTCTACTGATTTTTCAACTTGGAATGGCAATCAGATGGCAATCGGATGGCAATCAAACGGCTAGTACACTATTTGGATGGCGATTTACGACACTCCAACCACCCTTCTGTTTCTCCTTCGATAGAACAGACCATGAAGGTTCGCCACCGTACAAAGAGTACAAAATTACA
This sequence comes from Pseudo-nitzschia multiseries, assembly GCA_037355745.1. Classification (NCBI taxonomy): domain Eukaryota; phylum Bacillariophyta; class Bacillariophyceae; order Bacillariales; family Bacillariaceae; genus Pseudo-nitzschia; species Pseudo-nitzschia multiseries. Next base: position 8,138,706 of record CM074783.1, read on the forward strand.
CCAGCTCAAATACCTACATGTTACTCTGCTTTGATTTGGAGCGGGAAGGGTATTCAAATGACAATCAAGCGGCGTTTTGGAGCGCCATTTTGGAGCGCCGTTTTGAGCGCCGTTTCAAGCAGCAGGAAGCCAGCAGCAAGCAGCGGCGTTTGGAGCGCCGTTTTGGACCAGCAGGAAGCCAGCAGTGGCGTTTCAAGCGGCGTTTCAAGCGGCGTTTTGGACCAGCAGGAAGCCAGCAGCGAGCAGTGGCGTTTTGAGCAGCATTTTGGAGCGGCCTTTTGAGCAGCAGGAAGCCAGCAGCGAGCAGTGGCGTTTTGGAGCAGCAGGAAGCTGCAGGAGCGGGCGGCCCACCGCCCAAGAAGACAGAAGTGTGAGGATGTGGACCAAAGACATCCACCCACAAGCGGCCCACCAAGAAGATAGAAGTGTGAGGAACGACGCAGACCGTGTGGAGTAATAACAAAAACGACATCCACCCACGACAAGCGGCCCACCAAGAAGAAGAAAACAACAACAAATATTATTCGGACGACCGGACAATCGGACAAAGATGTCGACCGGTCGGAAAATACAAGAAACCTCTACCAAAATCGTGTAGGAAGCGGAATCGGGCATTTGGAAAATACCGTCGAACGAACCGGTAGTTGCCACCAAGGTAGATGTGTAGACTAGTAAATTTAAATAGAGTACCAAAATATCATACAGCACACTATTAGGCTAGTAGCTTACTCAGAGGGGACCGATTTAGCAGCAATAATAGGGGGATTGGCGCTTATTCGTCTTATCGTCTTATCGAAAAAGTGAGCGAAAAAATGTGTCATGAAACAAGCACCTCCGGGGACATTTCTTAGAAAGAGTCATGTAAAGTACTTGTGGTATACGTGGTATTTCCTTAAGAGTTACACGGAGTCTTATACCACTAAAAATGCAACAATACTGTGTATGGAAATTTGCCCGGTACATATGTTTTTTGAGGGGTACAACATGATTTCTACAGAAAAAAACAGTAGAAATAGTCATTAGAGGTATGTATCATTAAGCGTACCGGTTTCTACTTACGTGCCACAGTAGTGCCAGGCTAAATACCACAATTGTGGTATTTCCGATGTATGGTGAGTGTACAAGATAAAAATACCACAATTAATACCCAGTACCATAACCATGTACAAGTCTACAGGAAATAAACATATGTGTGCTCCGCACACCGAAGTCCCTTCAAAAAAAGAACAAGACAAAAGACCCTGAAAACACACCGAAAAACTCACTCCTAAGACAATTTTTTTGATGGGAAGTCCGATCATCGAAATCACGAATGTCGGCCCATGATCGACCCTTCTGTTTCTCCTTCCATAGAACAGACCATGAAGGTTCACCACTGTACAAATAGTACAAAATGACACCAACTCAAATACCTACACATTCCGCTACTTGGTTTTCAATCCGGAAGGGTATTTTAATGGCAATTCTACTGCAAATAACACACAAAGATACATACAAAAAAACGAGCCGACAACGCGCCCTTCCCCAACCCATCTGCTTCCCCTCCAATAGAAGGGAAGATGAGGGTTCACATGTACAAATACTACCACATTTGAACACCATCATGTTCCTCTACTGATTTTTCGACTTGGAATGGCGATCGGATGGCAATCGAATGGCTAGTATCGAACAGCAATTTGGATGGCGAGTTACGGCCCTCCAACGGCCCTTCTGTTTCTCCTTCGATAGAACAGACCATGAAGGTCCGCCACCGTACAAATAGTACAAAATTACACCAGCTCAAATACCTACATGTTACTCTACTTCGATTTCAATCGGGAAGGGTATTCGAGCGGCAATTCTACAGCAAATAAGAACACAAAGATACGGAAGATACGATGAAAAATCGACGACGACGACGACCCTTCCCCAACCCATCTGTTTCCCCTCCAATAGAAGGGAAGATGAGGGTTCACATGTACAGATACTACCACATTCGAACACCATCATGTTCCTCTACTGATTTTTTGACTTGGAATGGCAATCAAACGGCTATTGGATCGGATGGTGAATTAAGAAGATATGGTGGGGGGCACCATTTCCGTTTTGACGACCATTCTGTTTCTCCTTCGATAGAACGGACCATGAAGGTTCGCCACTGTACAAATAGCTAGTACAAAATGATACCTACTCAGATACCTACACATCACTCTACTTCGTTTTCGATCAGGAAGGGTATTCAAACGGCAATCAAACGCCGTTTCGAGCAGCAGGAAGCCAGCAGCAGGAAGCCAGCAGCTGCTGGCAGCGGCGTTTTGGAGCAGCAGGAAGCAAGCAGCCAGCAGCCAGCAGCCAGTAGCGGCGTTTCAACCAGCAGGAAGCCAGCAGCAGCGTTTTGCAGCGACGTTTTGGAGCGACGTTTCGAGCAGCAGAAAAATCTAGTAGACTAAGTTTAAATACAGTACCAAAATATTATACAGCACACTAGTACTAGCTTACTCAGAGGGGACCGATTTAGCAGCAATAATACTACTAGGGGGGATTGGTGATTATTAGCCAGCATCTTATCGGCGGTTCTTGTCTTATTGGTCATCGGTCACCGTCACCATTTCAAAAAAGTGAGCAAAAAAAGTGAGCAAAAAAAACAAGCACCTCCGGGGATATTTCTTAGAAAGAAAAGACTGAAGAACACCGGTCATGTAAAGTACTTGTGGTATATGTGGTATTTCCTTAAGAGTTACACGGAGTCTTATACCACTAAAAATGCAACAATACTGTGTATGGAAATTCGACCGGTACACATGCTTTTTTAGGGGTACAACATGATTTATACAGAGAAAAAACAGTAGAAATAGTCATTAGAGGTATGTACCACTAAGCGTACCGGTTTCTACATACGTGCCACAGTAGTCCCAGGCTAAATACCACAATTGTGGTATTTCCGACGTATGGTAGTAGTACCTTGCATTTAGTGAACATCGTTGTACTAAACCATCGGAATACCGTAAAAACGATACGGAGTACTCGTAGTTGATTCGATCCATCCTCACAAAAAAGTCACGGACAGTCATAGCGTGCAACTACCACATACGTAGATGTACCGGTTCGTACCGGCACTCCTACAGGTATTGAAAAACAATCATTGTAAATTTGATTAGAGGAGTATGCAATAGTCATTATTAAATTGACTTGCGCGCCGGGCGACACAATTTGACTCATTCGTGACATATTTTCAAAAATATTATCGCCTACTTCGACATTTTTTTGTTCCAGTACTAATACGAGTACTATCGGTACCAGGACATTGACGGACATCATCTGGCTTCAAAAAATAATAGGGAAGTGCTGTATTTTATTTTGTCAGATATCAATACTTCTTTCACAAATATGTTATGAGTGTCTCGACGAAGCCTGTCGTGCACGATTTGATGGTTTCCGTTATTCTACTGTATGTTGACTTGGGGACTAGTTGTGTGAAGATAGTTAGCTTTCCTCGGAAAAATCGTTCAATCGATCGATGTGAACATTGTCATTCCAGATTTTCTTAGCGCGGTCCTCGTTGAATCGTCGTCTCTTCCGATATATAACGGCTATTCCCATCGGGTTCAGACGTGTTATACTTTTCTCTACTGGGTTCCTTGAATTTACCATCACTGCACAAAGGAGAGTACCGGAAAACGAAGCGAATTTGATTGCGACTTCCCTGAACTATTCGCTGGTGGCGAGGCACAGATTCGACGACAGGATCAAACTTATCACATCATTTGCGGTTTATGGCACATCACAAGCTCCACGATGGCATAAAATTTCATAAGCAACCAATCAGATCAAATATCGGTCGGGTAGACCTCTAGGTTTTTGGTTTACGGTCTACAAACATCTTCATGCCAACATGTCTACTATCTGATTTTTCAGAAGGTTCATTGAGCATAAAGTCGGTCGAGAAATACTGGCTATTGCAGAACAAAGCAATTCAACTTCGTAAATGTGATTGAAACTTTGAAATCAAGAAAAGAAGACATGGTAGTAATCGTTGTGAGAAAGAATGATTGTCTTCCTCTGTACTGATCTCTCTCTCTCTCTCCAACAAACATATACACACACTAGAGGCTAACAGTATCACCTAATGTAACAGACAATCGATTGTGATCTATGAGGTCATAAAATAGTTAATATTTTGATATCAGCATGTCTGACGCAATGTAGTTAAGAATTAAATCTCGATGCAATGTTCGTTGCCGCCATATTTGACGAACACAACATTACTTGTTTTATTATCATGCTTATAAAATAGAGTATAGGCGATAGATAATATCAGACGCAATGAAAGGTTTTTACTCAGATGGAATACTGAGTATTGAAAGAATGGAGCAATCGGCTGGCAACAGGTTAATACTTTGGAATGAACTCCACATGACGCTGAGGTCCACGATAGAAATACAGCGTACCCGTAAAATACTGCACCTTCAAAACTTCGCTTTTGTCACGGGTTCGAGGGTTGTCGGATGTGCCAAGTTTGGCCTTTTTGTTTTTCGACGGGTCGTCGCTTCTAGCTCTGTTTGCACTATTGTGCGGCGTGGAACGCTTATCTGCCAATGACAAACCAGTGTTCGCGACAGCTGGCATCTCTGGTTTCGCAGACACTACTGCAGAAGTTTCGGCGGTAGAAGCTAGAGGGTGTTCTCGAACTTCATGGCGCGTCAATCCTTGACGACGTCGACTACGTCTTTCACGGCCACTGATTTTAGGTGACAAAGAAGGTATTTCTTGTGAAATAACAGTTTTCGAATCTGTGTCCTCCTTAGGAATGGACGACGGCAAGGAATTTGCTTTTCGTTTCTTCGAAGAATTTTTCGTTGTGCTGTCGTCTGCACTGCTGCTCGAATTGCTCCCCGAGTTGCTCTTTCTCCGTAAACTTCGAGTGGTGATGGTGTCGCTGTTCACTGCCGACGCGATACTTCCATCAGCGCAAGGTGTAACGACACTAGAAGTGTCGCCATTACTTCTTGTCTCCGAGGAAGGTTTGGGGGTAGCTTCGAGGTGACCGACGACCGGTCCGATGGCCTCTTCGGGAATTTCTTCGTCCTTGCGGCTTGGTATGTCATCAAAAGAAACCAACCAGCGAACAGAAGGGTGCTCCGTAAGCTTGTATGCCAATCTCCCGATTATCGTAGTACTATTGTGGGGAATCTGTGAACGAAACATAGTGATCAATGTGTTGCATACAATCAAGATTCGATAAAATGAGAACATATGGGGTGTCGAATACGCAAAAGCTGGTTTTCTTGTCGAATCAAAAACAACGAGAGACCCCTTGTTGTTTTGTAGAATTACCTGCACAAGATCATTGGCAGAATACGATACCAATTTCTTTCCACGTCGTGAGGAACGACGGCGTGAGTCTGACATTGCTTAGAAGACGAAGCACAAATATATAAGCAGGATTATAGTAACCCTGGATTTACAAACTTCGATCAATGTGACCGTTTCACTGCTTTCGCTTTCTGGTTCGGTGTAACTCAGAAAATAGGAGGCCAATCTCAAAAACTCGATAAAAAACCAGTTCCGCTGGATTCGAGTCGCTGCGATCTGATCAGCAGTGGTTTACAAATGTGTATTATCTTCTCTTCTTTGTGAACGGCAAGGTTGCTCGTAGTGTATCTCAAATGCAATTATTCTTTTCTGAAGAGAAAGTGATTGTTAGGTATCAGTTGCCGTATCGTATTCGCTAGAGTATCGCACGGGGCAGCGGCAATTTCCTACGGTACAAGTATCTGTACTCGTACAACTTGAAATTGGGCCCCGATAATTTAACGCATCCTTTGTTGACACGTTCGTTATTCGTACTCGTAGTCCGCGTTTATTCCTCACTGTTAGCTGGTACTATGCGCAACGTGTGTTCCCCATAACATCCTTATCGTACTGTTCTTACGATGGGTCCGTATCGAACTTGGCAGATCAGTTTTAATGATTTTGTTGATTGGAAAAAAATTCCGAACAAGTTGGGAATGCTCGGTAATTACGAGGGTACGTTACCGGTATCATTCGTGGTGGTTGGACGTATCGTTCCTGAGTAGTTCGTGACTCACTTCTATTGGGGATGACATTACATGCATGTGCGGTCATGTTTTTTGTGTCCCATCCAGATTGGAGCACAGGCACCTGACATGCCAGAGAACACTATTTTTTTCTTAAAGTGAAAAAAATGATATTGACCTGAAAGGCAGGCATACGAGTACGAGTACGAGTACTCTGAGCTTGACCATGACAGGTAGTTAGTTGCATTTCTTGTTGCCCCTTTCCAGACACTTTTTGTTGTTGCCCCTTTTAAGGAAGAAGCACTTTTCGCCCCTTTTGGGGAACAGGGCAACTAAATGTGTACCGTATAAGCTAGGTAGAAGATGGTACTGAAGAAGGAGGATTGTGATGTTTCCCCCACTTATACTTGCGAGTACTATGCCAAGTTCCTTGAGGGCACTTTCTTTTTTTGCAAGGCTACCACTTGCAAGTGCCTTTGCAAGTGCAAACTGGTGCATTATGTAATAATTTCAGCATGTAGACACTTTTCTTGACATAGAAACAAACTTTACTTATGCCACAATGTGAACTTTGGAAGAGATAATTTTGCGAGAAAATTCTGGTAACTGCTGGCAATAAATACAGTACTAAACACACGGCTCCCCATTCAACAACCGACTGGTGGTTTTTTGGAAGCTACTGAGCCCCTGAAACCATCTCCCTGTTCTTTGGCATGCCAGGTTCCTGTGCTCCAATCTGGATGGTTCAAACAAAAATATGACCTCAAATGCATGTTATGCCATCCCCATTCCCGATGAGAGTTCTATAAGTATGGGTACAACAAGTTAATGCCATTCATGTTAAAAAGACTGGTTATGAGCTTCTTTTTTGCGTGCCATTTCCCTCACAAAGCTTAAATGTGTCCCCCTCTTTTTACAGTAAGACTGTGAGATTCAAATCATCATTCTTGCTCATGACCACACGTAAGTATGTTCATTACACCCCTTATGATATTTGTCAGTGTAAAGGGTATGGGGCCTCTTGTGCCTTTCAACGTAAAGTTCCTACACCATTCAACCATGGGACTCTATTGTACCTTTCAATATCATTGTAGGTGTGTGAGTGGGGATTTTTCTTCTATTTCATTTCATTGGCATTGAAATCCTTGATAATCAACACTACAAAAATATGTTTTCCTATGATTGGAAAATAATCTGCTTGTAGCTTTTAATGTGCTCCAAAAAGCGAAGTATTCAAGACTACAAAATGACAAAGCTCTAGGAAATGTTTGCAACAGAAAAGTTGTATTTGCTTTTGATCTTCAAGGTGTATGGCTCAACCTAATGAAACAATAATTACAACCTCAAGGTTACCTATACGTAACAACATCAACCTCAACCCAAAAGGTTGCACAAAATGACCTCAACCTGAAACCTAGAGGTTCTCCTTTTCTATCGCAACCTCTAGAACCAAAGGATTCTCCAATATATTTTTGCCATACTTGTACATATATATGCTAGAAATAAATGATACAGCCTTCACTGGAACCTACTACACCCTCAACACTAGGTTGTACGTATATAACCTACAACCTTAACCTGTGAAGTACAACCTGACATTGATTAAATGATTTTTTTAAAGAAATCAATTCTTACCAATTTTCCACAGAGGCTCTCCTGGGCTGCAACAAAGTCAGTTTGTTCAGATCAAGCAGAAAATTCTTTTTGATTCTATTGATTAGTGTGTTGTAGCGCCTTTTGAACCACTTTTACACTGAAAGAACAACTACTATTATTAGCTGCTTGTCCACTGTTTCACAAGCATTGCTCAAAACCTTAAGATTTTTTTGTTAGATGCAGAGCTCCATTGGTAATTGTACTCACTATTTTTGGTGTGTTGTTGTCATCATTCCAACTCATATCTCCCTGCATGGGTTGCCTTGGTTTGTTGCTGTACCAGTAGTACCTTTCCCAGACCCTTCTGTTGTTCCCTCTGCTGTTGTTGTAAGTGTTTGGCCACATGCTGTGACATTATGTTAATGGGGATTTGCTGCACGAGACGTATTTAAAAAAATACTGTCCTGACCAAGAAGCATGTAGTTCTTTTTGTGTTTTTTTTTTGTGTGTGTACAGTTTTTTGTGTGTGTTTGGTTTTGTGTTGTGTATGCTGTGCACCCTGACTTCTTCCATGGCTTGTGCGGGGTCTTTATTTTCTATATAAGTAAAGCATGTACCAGTGTAAGCCACTCCTCCTGCGCCATAATGTTTTCAAAGAAGAAATTATGATTACACAAAGGTTATGTACTGAAAGCCCCACCTTGTCTGTAGAATCTGGTAGCCAGTCAGTGGTTTGAAACTCTCCTGGATCAGCACAGTACATACCTATCCCTTTATTGGATTGTACGCGTACAGCTGTACAAATCGCTCTTTTTTGAGGGGCCAAACTAAAGTCTTAACTCTGTCGGATTTCAAATCCGACTTGATATTCTTATTCCTCGTAAAAAACTGTCTCAGAAAACAGTTTGTCCCAGGTCCCTACTTGGTATTTTGGCTGAGTTATTGGCACCGGAAGCTCTATTACACTTGCTTTTTTTTCGACCATCCGTATACTCAAAATTCCTTATCACCATGGAAAAAAATATGACTGACCACTACACTCCACCAATCCAGGATCCAAGCACATTAACGTCACCGTAATCAACAGAGCTACAATCCAGTAGAAGAGCGGACTGATTTGGCTTAAAACCAAGGAAATTCGAACTGATTTCCTATTTTGGAATTGTTCCATCATGCGCTGAAATGACGAAATAGATGGGGATTCCCTCCAACCCAAAATGGCACACAAGACCCTACTGAGTGCCCAGAGATTGAACTTAGGGATAGCCCTAGGCTTAGGGTCCTTCAGAACTTCACTCGGCATGAATCTAGGTTTTCTGATGGCTATGATAGTGATGGTGAAAAAGGTCCATTTTTTGATGCAATTTGGGCTGAGGGGGATCAGCATAGGGAAGAATCTGAGCAAAGCTTCCACTTTGGTCCTGACACTGCAGCAGCAGCCGCTGAGGAGGACAAGGAGGATTCGTTGTCTTCAGATGAAGAGGAGGATTTGTCTTCAGCACAGGAGGAGGAGGAGGAAGCCGATGACGACAAAAATTTGCAAAAGAAATCTGTTGTTTGGCTCTGACAGGAGCTCAAGCTTAGGAGACAGCCAACCTCTGGCAATAAAGCAGTGTTGATGAGTTGATTACCCAAAGCAATAGACCGGAACATCAAGCAATTTGATACCATGGAGGAAGCAAATGCAAGCAGGCCCTGACGTGGACGTGGGACAACAACAACAACACGCCGTCGTAATGTCATGCAACTATTTTCTGATACAGTGTACTGGCAAGAGCTCCATCCAGAGGCTGTGGTTGTCCCAGAGCCTGCAAATCCAATGTTCAGGATTACAAGAGCTCCCACCATATCAGAAGCTGAGGAGAGGCTAGCTCCCATTCCCAAGAAGTACAACTTTGCAGAGGTGTTAGATATTCCTTAATTCAAAAAAATGAAGACAGAGTATGATTTCAACCGCCGTGGAAGCATTCACAAGGGTACAGATGGTAAGCCAGTCACCAAGTCTACACCGCGAAAGACAGGATCAGCTGATCCTGAGTTCCTGAAGGAGCACAAGCTCTCTGCAAAGTCCCACCCATGGGAGTTTGTAGATGCATTCCTCCCTCTTTACGGCGACCCCAAGGAGAAGGACGGGGATTACTTCAGCTTTGAACAAATAAAGCTATGGACAAACTGGAAGGCTTCCATTGCTGGCGCCGGCAACAAGTGTTACAAAGACTCCAAACCATTTGGAACTAAGGAAATACGGCAATTCTTTGACCTTTATGTCCTACACGGTCTATGCCCTACAGCAAGAGTGGACTACAAGCTTCAATCCACAAACGCCAACCGTATTGCTGGCAACAATTTTATTCACAGCTCCTTCACCACCAGGGATATGAATTGCAATCTTTGTGGCAATCCCCAGCAACAACACAGGCACTTCAAGGCTTTTCTTGCTTGCCAAGATCCTCAAATACCAAATCCCCCTCAGAAGCAGTATCCAAACTGGAAGATATGTCCATTGATTAAGTGGATGAATTTGCAGTGCCCCCGCGCTTGGATGCTATCCCAAAGCATTGCAGTGAATGAAATGACTATGCGCTTTGAGGGTCAACACAATGATAAACGTCGAATCACATACAAGAGGGAGGGTGATGGCTTCCAAGCTGATGCGCTCTGTGACAACGGATATTGCTACCAAGTCTACATGAGGAATGATCCGGCTCCAAAAAAGTATCTTGACATTGGACTTTCACCTCTTCATTCCCGTACAATGTGGCTATTTGACTCCCTCAAGGATGAGCATCATCATGTTGGAATGGACAACCTCTACAACTCGGTTATGTTCTGCAAGGCTGCCTTTAGGCATTCAAAACGAGTCCTGTGTCATGGAGTAATGCGCAAAGCAAATTGTGGTATCCCTGACTGTGTGTTTCAACAGGAGCTGAAGAACATATGCGCTCAGCGGGCAGTGCGCAGAACTGTGAAAGCTGCTGTCCTTGAAGGTGATCCAGAGTGTTTGTTTCTCATTGCTTCCAGTGTCTATGACACAAAGTCAGTCCATTATTTGAGTATGGTTACTAGTGTGATTGAATGGGTGGAGAAAGAAAAAGTAGTTTACAATGTGGACACTGACCAAAAGGAGAAGATGAAGTTCCTGCATCTCAACCAACTGGATACTTACAATCATGGTATGGGGGATGTTGATATTGCTGATCAGCTAAGAGGAGTGTACAGGTTGGACAGGTGGGTCCGGAATCGAAAGTGGTGGTGGTCTGTTATGTTTTGGGCTAATGGAGTGCTCTTGACAAACGCCTACAAGCTGTACTTGACTGTCTGCAAGGAAGCAGGAGTGAAGAAGCCTTGGTACGGCGTTCACTATGATTTCAGGCAGGCTTTTGGGGAGTACTGCGTAAACCCTGATGCTGTTGACAGAGAAGCTGAGGCTAGAATGTTCTTCATTGCATCTACTCCTGGCAGTGCTAGTGGCGTGTCTCCTTTATCAAGCCCATCTGCATCAGCATATGGATCCGCAAGTGGGGAAGATGGAAGCTTCAAGTCTGTTAGAGTGAATGACAAAGCACTTGCAGATGGGGAACTTCTAAGCTGCAGGTTGAATAGGTGCCTAGGCCACTTCCCTTTTCAAACCAAGAGGAGGACTAAGTGCGCCATGCATGGCTGGCTTGGACTAAGGAAGGAGGGGGATCTCATGAGATGTGCAACATGTAATGTCCACTTGTGTATCGATTGTTATGGTACTTTCCACCGGGCTGTCGATCTCTTATCCCAGAAGGTGATGCTGAAGAACAACTATGAAAAGGAAGCAAAGAGACAAAAGAAGAAGTAGTAGGCGTGGCATCGTCGCCGTTGCCGTTGTTGTTGTTGCTTGTTGCTGTCATTGTCATTGTCGTCATTGCTGTTGTTGTTGTTGCCGGTCGACGCGGATTGTGAACGAAACAACCTTGACCTCGACGACAGCAAGTATTGCTTTAAATTCACCACTCCTTTCTATTTGTGTGGAAACGGCGTGGGATTTCGTTGGAGTCTTTGGTGTTTTCTAGGTGGGGGCAACGACGACGACGACGACGACGCGGATTGCAAAATTTTTTATGTTCAAAAATCACAATTCAATTGCAAGAACCTTGACCTCGACGACAGCAAATATTGCTTCAAATTCACCACTCCTTGTTATTTGTGTGGAAACAACGTGGGATTTTGTTGGAGTCTTTGGTGTTTTCTAGGTGGGGGCAATGTCCTCTTGTCTCAAAATTGCGAAACACAACGGACCCGATGTATGAAAATTGGCCAATTTCTGACAAAGTTAGCCAAAAATACCAAACTAAATAATAAAACCCCCTTCTCTGTGTTATTTCACACTAGTATGAGTGATAGATTGTTAGTACTTTAGTTGAGAATGATGCTCTTTTATTGACTCCACTTGCAAGAACTTGGACGACGATCATGTCATCAGGTACCAAAAAACCCAAAAAGTTCAAAAAAAAGTCGTACGCGAATTCGCGTACGCCATCAATCCAATGAAGGGATATACAGTTTTTGCACAGTACCCAACTGTGTACCTTTTCGCATGCAGTATCAGCTACAACTAGTAATACCCACGCTTTATTTTGTCTGAGAATAATCCAAAAACAGCACTACCATTTTGAGGAAACAACTTATGAATCATTTTTATTTGACACTCATTAAAGTACATTTTTGGTTATTGGATTATGTTCTTCCTATTATGGACAAGACAAATCACAGAAGAAACAGAAATTGAATTGACCTGATGCTTGGTGGGGCACCACTCACTGGGTCCATTTCTGCATTGAATTTGGAGGAAATTTTTTACCAATGTTTAGTTTGGTGCAAAACAATCATACATTTGTAGTGATGGGATTATATGTCCTTTCTGTTATGGACAAGATGAATCACGGAAGAAAAAAAAAAATTGATCTGATACTTGGTGGATCACCACTCAATAGGTCCATTTCTGCATGAAAATTGAGAGAAAATTTGTAATGATGTTCAGTTTGGTGCAAAACAATCATTCATGTTTGGTGATTGGATTATATGTTCTTCCTACTATTATGGACAAGATGAATCATGGAAGAAGCAGTAATTGAATTGATCTGACACTTGGTGAGTTACCACTTCATGAGTCCATTTCTGCATTAATTTGGATAGAAAACTTGTACTAATGTGCAGTTTGGTGCAAAACAATCATTCATAATTGGTGATGGGATTATGAATGTTCTTCTGATTATGGACAAGATGAATCATGGAAGAAAAATAATTTGAATTGATACTCGGTGAGTCAACACTTCATGAGTGCATATCTGCATTGAATTTGGAGGGAAAATGTTCAGTTTGGTGGGAAACAATCATTCATATTTGGTGATTGGATCATAAATGTTTTTTCTATTATGGACAAGATGAATCATGGAAGAAAAATAATTTGAACTGACCTGACACTTGATGAGTCAACACTTCATGAGTCCATTTCTGCATTGAACTTGGAAGGAAAACTTGTACTAATGTGCAGTTTGGTGCAAAACAATAATTCATGTTTGGTGATTGGATTATGAATGTTCTTCCTGTTATGGACAAGATGAATCATGGAAGGAACAGTGATTGAATTGACCTGACACTTGGGGAGTCACCACTTCATGACTTCATTTCTGCATTGAATTTGGGGGGGGGAGTTTGTACTAATGAGAAGTTTGGTGCAAAACAATAATATATTTTGGGTGATTGGATTGTATGCTCTTCCTATTATGGACAAGATGAAATGTTCCAGAAAAATAATTTGAATCGACCTGATACTTGGTGAGTCACCACCTAGTGAGTTCATTTCTGTATTCAATTTGGATGGAAAATATGTACTACTGTGCAGTTTGGTGCAAAAGAATCAGACAGTTTGAGTGATGGGATTATAAATGTTCTTCCTTTTACGGACAAGATGAAATGTGCCAGAAGAAGAACTTGAATTGACCTGATACTTGGTGAGTCAGCACCACCTAATGAGTGCATATCTGCATTGAATTTGGAAGGAAAATATGTACTAATGTGCAGTTTGGTGCAAAACAATCAAACATTTTTGGTGATTGGACCATCAAAAATGTTCTTCCTATTATGGACAAGATGAAATGTGCCAGAAGAAGAAATTGAATTTGCCTGATACTTGGTTAGTTACCAGCTAATGAGTCCTTATTTAAACTGTAGTTTAATTTTATCAAACACCAATAATCCATCCATACTGCATTTAGCAGTGAACTATCTGATCTGTATGAAGGATGACAGCGAAACAGAAAATTTGCACCGCAAGCAGCATCATATCAATTGTGCACTGTAAATCCAGAAATCTGTGAAGGATCATCCAATAGAGCAAGGACAGAATCACAAACAAAGTCAAGTATGACAGAAGAAAATAATGGTTTTGTTTTGTTGGTAGAACAAAGCCACCTCATGGTTGCTTCACCATTGCCAGTTTTCATTATTTCAAGACAAGAACCTGCAGCATCGGGTTGTTCCATTGAAGGGGGGTCAGACTGATTCAAGTTGTAGTGATATATTGCATGGCTGAGCATCATTTTCTCTGACTTTTGTTGGGCTGTTTGATTGAGGAGTGAGGCAGCATTCCCTTGTGTGTTCTTTGAAGGTGGTTTGATCTCAGTTTCATGGTGAGATTCATTTGGAGCACTATCTCAGCCAGCGGGGCTTCCCCATAAAGATATATAATCTGTGAGGTAAAAATACATATGATTCTTTATGAGTTTTGTACCCATCCCTTTTCTGTGACAGGTTCGAGTTGATACAATTGATGAAGTGCACAATTGTTCTTAGGAGATTCTTTAGGGTACCATATTTCATCTGACCATGTTTTCAGAAATTCCTCCATTGATACAATCAGCTGAATCACCTTTATCTATTTCTTTATGAAACGATGGTCTCCAATAATCTCAGATCTGTGCCTGGAAAGCATAGAAATGAGAATGGAAATAAGCATTCCAGAAAAGTCATGCCATTCTTTCTTGGTGGTTGATAAAAGGTGAGTGCCCAAATTTGGTGCAAGGAAAATCTCAATCAGACTGGCGCGATAACAATAAAGCACCATACTTTTGTGATAAATGGCCAGCCAATAGTGTTAGAAACAGCAATGTTGTGGTTCAAATTGGGGACATAAACACATGGGAAGGTGCCAAGGAGCAACAGTTAAATTGACTCAACAGCATGTTTTGCAGTGCCAAGCTGATGTATGTGCAAACATTCACTGGGAGATGCAAAATGAATGTTGTTCTGAGTCGTACCAAAGCATGGATCGTGGAATACATTCTGGATGTTGTGATGCAATTTATTTTTGAACTTCTTCTTGATCTTGTTTAGATTGGTGCCAGGAAAACAATGAAAATCCTCTGGTAACTGCTTCTTTGTTGGGTGTTGAACAGAAGGAATGCTAATGTTCAGAGAACAACAGTTGCAGTGATGACGCATCCTCATTACACCATTATTAAAGGAGCCGTATTTTCCATATTCAATATCTTCCTATGCATTGGCGGTAGAAAGATATCATGCTACTATCTATCTGTTTAGAACAGAATGAAGATCCGTGACTGATTGACTTGCGTTGGTATTCTGGGAGAGATGGGAAGGAGGAACAGATGGACCATTTGCTATCATAGCCATCCCAAAATCCAATGGAAAAATGTTAAACAGAAGGCAAGGTGGGTTGCTCTTTGACAGAGGTGGATAACTTATAGATCCTTCCTTTGATTAGACCCTGACCTTTGTAAATGTATTGGCAGTGTCCTTTATGCCAGAGGTATTTTCTTAGGCCACGGGAGTCGTATTTCAAGGTACTGGCATTGTTCAATGTGGATTTAAATCCTAAAATATTGGTTTTTTACCTTTCTCCAAGCAACCACGACAGTAGAATGTAAGAGGGATTTTGATAGCAGGAGGCATGATGTTGCTGTGTTGTTTGAAGGAAAATATCAGTAGCAGTGGTCAAAAGGATGGAACGCCAAAAGAAAAAAAAATGAATTACCGGTAGATTTGTGATGTTTTGAGTATTCTTCCGTACGGTAAATCCCTTACTACCATACTTCGTGATGATTGCAACAATTGCATTTCTCGTATAATATGTTGCTAAGGCACAAGTACATTTAACAGCATGTTGTGAAGATGAGAAAAAGTCATTTGTGCATAAGTTTGACACAAAATATTGTTTGTCATGAAACTAATATGATATCCTTAACCCTGGAATTGTAATTGAATTGATTATTTTTATTTCATTCAGGTCGAAGAGTGAGTTTCAGGTGATGATCCAGACACTGAGCAACAAGATATTGTCTGGAAAGGGGAAGTGCGCAACACACTAGGTTTTTCAGTGAACACAGGGGCTCAGAAGGAAAGGGAGTTTTGAAAATAAAGCAGGGAGTTTTGAAATAATGTGGCCGGCAGTGTTGCTGACTGGTTATTTGAGTTTTGCAGGGTTTTGCTGGGTTGTGTGTGTGTCGTTGATAGCTGTGTGGGTTATCTAGCTTTGTTTATTTGCTCCAATGTACATCATCCTCATTGCAGTTGGCCTGCATTCAGCTGCAGGACAATGTGGTGAGTTTCAGGGCATTGCTTCCCTCTGCCCAGGCTCCAAGCTTGACCAGGGGCTATCTCGGCACCTGTATGGGGTGCTCAGACAGGTTCTGGCCAGCGTCCCTGTGTTGTACCTACCTACCTATGAGACCAACAACACATCATACCAACAGGCTAGTTGCTTCTGTCTCTGCGCGGGCGATGGCAGGACAGTCGATATGCTGCTGCTTTGGCTTGTTGTGTGTCTTGCCAAACAGATCTTGTGGAAACCTTTGTACTGGTATGATGTCCCTTGAATGCAACCCGGTTTGCATTTAACCTGGGCTAGTACAAGCTGGCTACACAATTCTACGTCGGCACTAATATCATGTTTGGTACCCCATCATCTGTCGAGGTACACAAATTTATCTCTACCGCAAAGAATAGAGTACTGGTTGCATTTTTAATTTTAGCAAAGTTGCACTATTGGTTGATTCGTAGCCCTGTATTTTCCCATGAGGTGCGCAACTTATGCAACTCCTGAATAGTGAGTGACTTGCTTATTTTGGCTGGTAGATGGCTAATATTGGACTGGTTCACTAATTCAATACACACACAAATTGATTGATCGTTGCTCACTCTAATTAGCCTAAAGCTCACGTTTTTCGATTGGCAATCTAATTGCAAATTGCAAATTGCAAACCGATCGGCTTAACTAATTAATTAGGCTAAACAAGCAAGAAGCACCAAGCCAACAGCAAAGCCAACATACCGCGTCAGCTGAGTATGGATCCAAAGAACATTGGGGCACGGGAACGAAGCCCATGAACGTCTTCCTTGGGCCCAAGCAGCAGCAGCAGCAGCTTTAGCTGACATGGATCCACAGGCTGCAGCAGCACCAAGGGAGGAGGCATGGGCTGTGCAGCAAGCAAAGGACCTTGCAGCAATCCGGCATGTTCGAGCTGTCATGCAAAGAGCTGAAGCAGCTGCAGCTGCAGCAGCAAAAGATGACTCATCTGACAATGACACCAAACTAGAACCTCCAGAGGAAGAGGAAGAGGACAAGGATGATGATGATGAGGAGGATAAAACTGAAGATAACGGCCTAGGTGAGCTAGCTGCCTAAGCCTTAGCTGCTGACAATGATGATGAAGTCCTAGATGACGATGATGACAACGGCGACGACGGAGTCCTTGATGATGCCCCTGCTGCTGCAAGAGCCCCCGCAAAAGATCCAACAAGAGCCTCAGCACTGGCCTGTCGAACAAGGGGACCGACCCGAAGGGGGCCAGCGCCTGTCCTTCCCAATGACGTGAATGTCCCCACTCAGCTCTTAAGATACCACCAGATCTTGTTGGAGTTGATGTCCTACATTGCTGGAGGGCATGAATAGAGATTTTACTATGACTCAGCTGATTAGGAAGATGTGTCCTGATGAGAGGCAGGGAGGAAATTACCAGCTTTGTTGAGCAAGGGGCTGTGTCGGTCGATGATATTAAATTCCTTTCGTGTCTACCGTACTGTACGGTACGAACTAGAGGTACAATCAAATTGACCAGTCCAGAATAATGAGGCGTGCAGGTTATGTGTTATTTGTATGCAACATCCGTCATTGCCGGTGGATTGTCGAGTGGAGGAGTGGAGTGTGTTGCTGTTGGATAGGGACCCCCCCCCCCCCCCCCCCCCCCCCCCCTGTTGTTGCTGATAGCAGAGTTTTTCAAAGTTCAAGTTTTTATGTACCGAGTGTAGGATATGATTGATCAATTGTCTCGGTCTCTGACTGTATTAGCGATTAGATGTTACATGTAACTGATGGAGGGGCAATTCCTTTCATGATACGAACCAACATTATTTCTGTGTCTGTATTTTGCCATCTTGTTTGCAGCGATATGACTTGGAAGTTTCTTTGGCGCACATCCCAGTAGGCTTTGTGCCTTGGTTGACCGGTCAATCGATTGATCAATCGGATAGATCCTAACTGTATTAGCGATTAGATGTTACATGTAACTGATGGAAAATTTCTGTCATGATATGAATCAAAATTATTTCTGTGTCTGTATTTTGGCGTGATATTTGCAGTGATCTGACTTGGAAGTTTCTTTGACGCACATCCCAGCGGGCTTTGTGCCTTGATGGATTGATTGGTCAATCAATCGGATCAATCTGTAATTGGTGCATTGTTAGCAATTAGATGCATGCAACTGATGGTCAATTTCTGTCATGATATGAATCAAACTTATTTCTGTGTCTGTATTTTGCTGTGTTATTTGCAGTGATATCTGACTTGGATTTTTTAAAATGCACATCCCAGCAGGCTTTGTGCCTCGCTGATGGGAATGTTGTTCACTTGCTGATGTCGCTGAATGTTTGCGTGCCTAATGTGTTGTACATAGAGTTCTACGCGTTTTTTGTACTGTTGTATTTTGGGTTGTATTAAAAGAGTGCACTCTCATGATTCTTGTCGCTGTTCTTCTTGCAGCAGAGTTAATGAGTGATTCCCACCACCGTTTAGTGAATAAAATACTAAAGTGAATAAAAAATTTTCACGAGTGAATAGATTGGGTGATTCCCGAAATAGTCTGGGTAGGGGCCCAGATTTTTGTATTTCGGGAATGAAATTCACCATACCCAGATTTTGGAGGGCCAGTGTCTAAAGTCTCATTTTTGGAATACAGAATCCATGGATAAAATAAATTATTAATGCATAGTTCCTAAGTGATAAGCAGGGGCGCGCACGAAAATCAAAATTCCATGCCGGATTTCAAGCAAATCTGGGTAGGGACCCAGATACTGGTCGACGTGAGCTCACGTTCGACCAGTATCTGGGTCAAAATGGTACAGAATTAAATCTGGGCCCGGGCCCAGATTGAATCTGGGCCTCTACCCAGACTATTTTGGGAATCACCCATTGAATAGATTTTTGGCGCACCGGATGAATATTTTTTACTAACTAGTATTCACTCCGAGTGAATTTGGAATTTGGAATCTCTAAATAAGCAACAAGAAACAGTAACTGTCTGTTTAATCACTACCCTTTGGGCGGTTACTGAATGTTTGATTTTAAGATTCTGTTGGAGTTTATTCGGTGTTTATTCGGTTATAGGTGTAGTCAGAGATCATGCGGGGTCTGCGCCCCCTCTGTGGGACTAGTCCAAGGGGACTCAGCCTTAGGTTGGGGAGGTCTTGGATGAGGCTGGCTGGGAGGACAGTCCATTGCTGCTTGTCCATCATGTCGGCATATTCCTCTCGCAGGAAGTCGATGCCCAGGCGGGAGGATTGATGCGGCCCCCCGGTGGAGGGCCGCAGCAATCCTGTCAGGGGCTCCAAGGGGGGCTGGTCAAGGAGGCAGGGGTGCCCTCTTGCCTGAAGTGGGCTGAAAGGGGACTGGCTGGATGGGGGAGCGTACCCACATCTGGGTGGATGTCACCTTGTCCCCGGATGGTCCGGATGAAGTCCCCCCAACTAGCGCTGTTGTTGTAGTAGACCGAGATAGCCCGGGTGATGTGCTCGTCTAGCCGGTCCCTGGGGTAGCCGTGCCAGTACGAGGAGAGGCCAGCGCGTCGCTGGGAGGAGAGGTGGTAGGTCCCAGCACGGCGCTGGGGGATGGAGAGCCCAACATTGGGCTGGGTGGAAAGGCCAGCAAGTCGCTGGACGGTGGAGGGCCCAGCTTGGTGCTGGGGGGGGCGGCCAGCGAGTCGCGGGACGTTGGAGGGGGTCCCAGCAAGTCGATGGGTGGAGATGAGCCCAGGCGCGGTGCTGGGTGGGGGAGATCCCAGCCCTGGCGCTGGGTGGAGGAGGTGGAGATCCCAGCTGGGAGCTGGGTGGAGGAGATCCCAGCACGGCGCTGGGTGGAGGAGGAACCCATGCCGCGCGGGGTAGTGGTGCCGGAACGAGGGTGGGGTCATACAGGGGTCGAGGGAGAACGCGTGTGGGGGGCTTACCTAAATCCTGTGGGAGGGGCGGACCGAACTGTTGTGGGATGGGGAGTTGGCTCCGATGTAGTGGCGCTTGGAGTCGGCTCCGGTGTAGTGGCGCTTGGGGTTGTGGGGAAGGGCTGTGGTGAAGCAGAATGTGCCGAGGGTGGATAGGTCGAAGGTGGGGGGGGGGGGTATTGGGTGGGGGCGCGGTCGTGGCCCCCGTGGCAATTAGAGTGAGGGGCGCGGCGCCGAGTGAGTGGCGCTTGCCAGGTCTTCAGGCAGCATAGGCCTCTTGGCACCATTCTCAGATCAGGTCCTGCTCTGCTGGCGTGATGTCGACATGGTCATGAATGTGGTGGCAGCCGGTGAAGCAGCGGCCTCTGATGTGCCAGGAATGGCAGCGTTCTTTGCCATCGGGGCGTTTGAGAGGTGGTTTGCCTTTGGCTTTCATGGAAGAGATGACCAATCTCATTGCTTTGTTTTTGATTTTAGCAGTGATGGGATTGAATTGGTCAGAGAGTCTGGGATCTCTGGTGGGATTGAGTCGCTGGTCATCGTTGTTGGAGGGACGCTTGTTGGTGCCACCCCCGCCTGTTGGGGGGAGGAGATGGAGGGCTGCCGGAGGGCCCCTTCTGTGGTGGGGTAGGCTGCTGGAGGGCTCTCAAGGCATCAACATTGGACACGTTTGGGAGCCAGTTGAGATTCTGGGTCATTCGGAACCTATGGATATCTTCGCCAAAATCTGGGGCGGGGAGTGTAAGGTCAGATTCCCACTGCTCTTCTAGCCAACCCCGTACTCTGACCTGGAAGTAGTACATCACTATCGCGGGAGTGATGCGTTCACCCACTTCATCTGCTATTGCGCGGCGGAGGGGCATCTGTTGCCACTCTAGCCTGGAGAGACCCCGTTGGTAACCCTTGACCACATCATGTGTGGCGCCTAAGAGGGTGGCTAGGACTGCAAGGTAGCTCTTAAGCTGGGTGGTAGCCTCTGTCCAGTCGAGGGGGATGTAGGCTTTGGTCTTTTGCAATTCCAGGGAGTCCTTGAGGAGAGAGGGAATTGCCTTGGGTGGAGATCATGGTATCATATGCTGCCACAATGGCAGCCTCCTCATGTTCCCTTTTCAGGGTGGACTGCTGATCCTCCGGGAGGCGTGAATGCTAGGGGGAGGATTCCATCTGCGACATCGGAGGGGTCGGTTCCATAGAAATTGCAGTCTTGGAATCTCTTGAGGACAGCTGTGGTGATGAGTGGCACCTGGATGCCAAGGTTGTAGGCGCCCATGGCTACTTGGCTTTGAAGAATCATGTGGGTTTTTTTGTGTCTGCTCTTCTTGGCCCAGGCTGAGTAGATGGGGGGTAGATCCGCCTCAGATGTTTTGCCACAGAGGAGTAGGAGTCTTTCAGTGTAAAGGGGCCCCCAGACCTCCCGGACTGTGTGAAGCTTGGAGGATTCTTGTTTTCTTTGGTCCAGGTTCTCAGTCAGCCGAAGTTGATTGTCTGTGAGTGCAGCAAAGGCTGCTGTGAGTGTAGGGTCAGTTGGTGTGGAACCCAGGCCTGGTAGGTCTCGTAGGAGAACATTCTTCTTCATGTAGGCCCGGAGATGGGCCTCAGCCCTGAAAGGAAGGGCCGGGTTCTAAGAGCCGGATGGTTCCCAGTAGGGTGGTAGGCTGTGTGCCCACCGCTTGTAGTGTGTCCAGAAGGGGCTTGCAGACCTCGACCAGTCCTTGTTGGAGGATGTGAGGGCGGAGGACTTGGAAAGCCTGTTTGGGTGTGAGGCCGCGACATAACACCAGAGGGACTAGTTCGAAAAGGGAGGAAGCACACCTTGTGAGCTTGGAGCATTTCGGTGTGGGCCATCCCCGCTGGGATAGGTGGGATGTAATCTTGCTCCGGGTTTTGGGCTATTGCAGCCTCGTGATGGGCCATGAGATACACTCTGCTGGCGGCGGCCCTGGACAGCAGGGTGGCATCCACCTGCACCAGCTCACCTTCCTGGCCTACTAAGTCGTCGATGTAGCCAAAGGAGCTCGCCTGGTTGACTGAGGGTTGGGTGATGGTACCTGGGTACCGGCGGAGGCCATGGATGACCCGGAGCCGGTCCACCCCAGCTGCGTCTTCCTGGAAGATACCCAGGCCGCCAATGGCTTGTGCGTCGAAGATATCCAGAAGGAGGGGGAGGAGTTGCGCCCCTTCGGCCTCCGTGAAGAGGGTGTAGATGGCTTGGTAGATGTCTCGCCTAGCAAGGGCCTCTCCAAAGGGGCCCGACCCTTGGAAGAACTCTCTGTAACTCATTGTCGTGTTGTCGTTGGCCGCGTGTTGAAATGGGGGGGGGGGGGGCGGCGGCTTCGATACTCTCCGTAGACTCGCACTAAACCAAGCTAGAGTCCTCGAGTCGGCCCTCGTGTGACGGCGGAAGAGATGTGGTTAGGTAGGCACTGTCGGGCCTTCCGGCCATCCTCACGTTGGGAGGAATCAGTACGATAGATGACTATCGGACCAAGATAGGCTTGTACGGGTACAATAGGGAAGACTATTGGACCTGGACGTATAAGCCGTTATTCTACTACTACTAATCGTTTTAGGAGCAAAAGAGTGAGCTGTAGGCTTAGTTGTTGCTGGAGGAATCCTTTGCAAGTTTGTTAGCGCTAAGCCTGTGTGATTCGCTTGCTGCATGCAGTGAGTGATCGTATAGTTCGTACCTACGTTGGTGATACAGTGAGATCTTGCATACTCAAGGGCGTTCTTTGGTTCGTACGTCGTACGTTCCACGTGGCACTACCATTCCTTACATTCGGTTCGCTACATCAATCGAGACACTCCTGACTGCCAAATTATATTCAGTAATGAATAAATCTATGTACTAAGTGAATAGATTTATTCACTTTGGTCCGAAACTTTTATTCATTTTATGGTGGTGGGAATCACTCAATGATAACGCTGTCAATTGACTCTTTCGATCATCAACATTTCGTACCGTTACAAGTACACGTACATATTTGTACGTACAATGTACTCTCCTATCGGCACGAACCATAAAATGTCTGTCATTTTTTTCGGATACGATAGGCAATATGAGTACTCGTACGAGTATGGTACTCGTTGCACCGGTACATACGGTAAACGCATCAAACTCGCATGCGGAGATAATCTCTTACCGTAGAGTATAATTTTTTGCTGGGCCATGATGATTCGCGGTAATCTTACTCGTACTTGTATGTTTTGCCCTCTCATTTACCTACCGATAGGTAAGATTTACTCGTACCGGTACACATACCGCTACCGAGGATTCATCTATCCAAGCTTCTGCCTTGATCTAGACGGCACCATCGATCATCGAGGTCGACCCACGTCTTACCATCTTCAATGTCATCGGGAGAACTTCCACTCGAGATTTATCACCGGGCGAATGCGGTTGGATCCGGAAGCTATGGATCAGTTGTAGTTGTCTACGACGACGACGGGGAAGAGTATGCCATGAAGCTCTTTGACGACGAGGAAGACGATGGCGAAAGCGAAGATAGTTCCGACTACGGTATATCGCTTGGTGCCCTTCGGGAAATATCAATTCTTCGCTTACTCAGAGAAGCAAACTCTCATCCCAACGTCATCGCAATGCACGATGTGCAGACTTCTTTCGGAGAAGAAGATGACGAAGAGGTCGGCACATACGCTATGGCCATGCCTCTCTACCCTGACGGAAGTTTGGCCGATTCATTTCCAAAAATTACCTCAAAGAAACAAAAAGTTGAAATTGCACACGGAATTCTACAAGCCGTCGCTTACTTGCACGAAAATTCTATCATTCATCGTGACATCAAGTCGGACAATATTCTTTTGAGGTTCAATTCATCTGTTATCAATGCCGAACACGATTCGTTTGAGCCGATCTTAATCGATTTTAGTTTGGCTAAGTTTATAAACGTGAATGAATCGTCTGAGTTCGAACCTACCCATACATCGCCGACCGGAACGCCAACTTACAGAGCTCCGGAAGTTGTGGACGAAGAGCCTTATGGAATATCAGCTGATATGTGGAGTGTAGGTGTCGTATTGCTCGAGCTTTTACAAGGAAAATGCATCGAAGCAGTCAAAGACAGAGTTGCCATCGCACTTATTTCCGATGATCTCGAGAAATTACCAGAGGGACAACCTTTTCCTTCTTTGTTGCGTGGCTTGCTGGAGCCTGACCCCGCAAAACGATGGACTGCTCGACAAGCTCTGGAGTGTGATTTGTTTGCCAAATTTCGCTTATCGGACGAACCAGATTCAACGTCTTTTCGTCGGATACATTTGTCCAGTGCTTTGCCTATTGATAGAGACGAGGGCGGCTACGACTTTAATATTGATAAAGAAAACAATGAGAACCAACGCGATTCGAAAGGATCAGCAACGAATAGAAAGAAGATCGACCCAGTTTTATCAAAACGTTACAAATTGATTTGTAAGGTTTGTGACTGGATGGAATGGGAAAACCCCTTGACAGCAAAGGCGGCTATGGTTTACAGCTCTCAAATGAACGAGATTGTTGGAAACGTGGACGATTTGAATGAGTCTAATACTCTCTTGGATTGTATCGTTTTGGCCCACAAGTTTTTTGAACAACATTTGTCCGGAAAAAACGATCTTGATGCATTGTATGGTAAATTTGGACAAGGAGAATTTGACGGCGAAGAATACGCAGGCAATGAAAATTCAATCTTCTCGATGATGGACTTTTGCTTGTATCCAAGGTGACTAGTTTCGATCTGCATGCCGAAAACTGAATCCTTAATTCCGACTCGTCTATTTACCGTAGTAAGAAAGGTCATCTACCGGTAATGCAAGTATGTCACGATGGAAGAAAGTACTTGTTGGAGGATAAGATTAGGGTGAACACGAAATACCGAAATATTTCGGTACTAAAAGAAGAAAATGTGAATGAGGTGTCACAGAGGTGTCACAGAGGTGTCATAAACACATCAACGTGATACACATGAGTGTTTGATAGAGCTCATCGGCTCATAACTTGGAAAATTAAATCTAGTGGAAATTACATGCGAATTGATCATTCTAGTCTCAGAAATATCAGCATACAGGTAGTCATATCATCAAGTGCTACTAGCCTGTGCGCGTATTTTGAGTATCAACATAATTTTCCAAGTTACCGTCCGGATGTCTAAAGGTTATAGGATGACAAGATGTTTGAGAGTATGGACAGTAAGACCGACAAGATAGCAAGTGAAGGGAACGGAAGGAAGCATAACTACCGGAAGAAGGGAGGAAAGAAGAAACGACCGGGGAAATGATTGCTGATTTCTTCACCAAGCCTCTACAAGGGAATTTGTTTCGTAAGTTCTGAAACCTTATAGTACTAGGCATAAGAGAAGAGGATTTTGAGAAGTACAAAGCCATTTACCACGATGCATTGAAGCTATTTGGACTAGATGACAAGAAACCGCCATCAAGTCCACAGGAGTGTGTTGGAGGATAAGATTAGGGTTAACATCAAAATACCAAAATACTTTGGTACTGAAAGAAGAAAATGTGAATGAGGTGTAACAGAGATGTCACAGAGGTGTCATAAACACATCAATGTGAAATACATGAGTGCTTGATAGAGCTCATTGGCTCATAACTTGGAAAATTAAATCAAGTGGAAATTGCATGTGAATTGATCATTCTAGTCTCAGAAATACGTAGTATCAGCATACAAGTAATCGTATCATCAAGTGCTAGCCTGTACGCATATTTTGAGTATCAACAGTATGAGTGGTACCAAGTAACATCCCTCCTCCCAATGATACTACAAGGAGGAGCAAAAGGAGGAAAGGGGTGTTGACCTGGTAATCCCATGGCTTCAGAGGACGAGCACAATGGAGGAGGAGGAGGTCCCTTGTTGCTAGCTACCGTGCCAGCGTTGCTTCACTAGCGTTTTGATGCTGCTACAGGGGGGGAACAAGGACAAACTGGTACCAACCGAGTACTTGTAGGAACAAGTACAAACTTGGTGGCACTGTTTTGGTGGTACCGGAGTACCAGCACTGACTTGTTAAGTAATATTTTTTTCAATGCATTGCACACGTTTTTAGGTATACTCAAGCGTAAAGAGGGAACTAATACGCGGGATTAGCAGCAGCAGCAGCAGCAGCAGCAGCAATTTGGTTGATTCCTTGACACCACCTGTGTAGAATCTAGTAGAATCCCTACCACATCCTTGGTTTTTTAAATCTTTTGCTTGTTTTTTCCCAGTTGCAATTCATAATTTCAAAATCAACCACTTTCAAAAGCAAACTGTTCCCCCGACAATGGAACTAGACACTTTTCCACTGCTTCCTTTCATATTACAACAACAAGAAACCCATTCTATCACACTGTAAGTCATTGCCGGTCCTTTGCTTGCTGGGAGGGGGAGATGTTCAGGCTGTTTTGATTTGGTTTGTTGCCGTCATCATCACCGTTGTGACTCACGACTTTTCTTCTTCCTTTTTGCTTTTGACCATAGGAATAGCCCCTTCCAGCAACCATGGTTCAAACTATTCCACCCCGGAAGAGCAAGGCTGTTCCAGCTCCTCAGACTTGGTCTGTGGTTGCTCCAGCTCAAGATCTTTGGTCTGGGACTCGGTCGTCATCTACCGATGCAACAACAGCAACAACAACCACCCAACGCCGGTCTGTAGCAGCCAGGAATTCTTCATTGAGCAAGAACCCCTATAACAAGAAGAAGGACCCCCCTCCCCCTCCTTCTGGATCTCCAACCACCACTGCTGGAAAGAGGAAGAAGAAGCGCACCCGGCGGACCCTTCCTCTTTCCTGTTGTGTCCTGGTTGGTTCTTTGGCGCCGGGCGCTCCTTCTACCCTGGTTGCTTCTTTGGCGCCAGATCCGGTTGATCCTTTGGTGGCACCGGTTGCTCCTTCAGTGGCGCCGGCTTCTCCTTCAGTGGCGCCAGCTTCTCCTTTGATGCCAGATCCAGTTGATCCTTCTGTGACGCTGGTTGCTCCTGTAGACGGTGATGAAAGCACTCTCCTCCTCTCTGACTCGGAGTCAGATGCATATACGATCCAAGATTATTCCAGGGATCTGGGGATTGCAGTAGAACAACTCCAGCTTCCTCCTGCAGTCACGTTTGTTGTTCCAACTGCTCTTGCTTGCAATAATATTGAAGCTACACTCGCCCCTTTGCCCCAGGAATTCACATTGGCGTCCATCCTCACTGCTCTTGAGGGCAACAAACTTTCTTTGGGGCCAAATACAGAGAAAACCAGGGGGCTTACCTTCAACACTACAGCACACAAGAAGAAAAAGAAGAGGTTAAAAGCAGAGTTTTTCCAATTGCTTGCTGCACATCCACAGGCTGCTCCACTTGCAGATCTGATTCCAGATCTGGAAATACCATCTTTAATGAAGCACCGTTTCTTCATTCAATGCCGTGCTCCGCTGTATCCAAACAAGCTTTCTCTTGTCAACTACTGCATGCTCATCTATTCTATGAATCTGTACAAGATGATATATTGTAACATGGATCTATTAAAGGATGCTAAGTTGTACGCGGAGGCTCAGTACCATTCAAACTCTGTGAACCAGCAGATGAAGTGTCTCTTTGCCATTTTTGGCAAGGAACACACCAACTACTCTCTAGCCACCGGATTTGACCACCCGGGCGGGTTTCAAGCTTACTTTAAGAAGAATTTTTCAATCACTGGCGAGCACAGGAAATCCTACAGCGAGCTTCCCAACAAGGCCCAGTTTGATCCCAAGTGGTTCTCAAAATGGTGGGAGGCTAGTTGCAGCCCCCAATATCCACTTGATCCGTTCAACAACATCGAGCACTATGTGACGTACGTCTGGTGTGCAATGGAGAACATTATGACCAAATGGGCTACTCACGGTTGCAAGGAACCTACTTCACTTGGCACGGAAGATTTTGAAACGGGACTCATTCAGGAAGGGGAATTTGCCGGCATTCCTTTTGCTCGGCTCAAGGAAATCTACAGCGGCCAGAAAAATTGTGCTTTATCTCTCAAACACAATGTTATTGATGAGGAAAACACTTGGAAGAGAACCCTTCCTTGCCCACACAGTTCTGATGCTCTTTCCACGTACCAAATTACCATCAAGCTGCTTTCTATGGTCCCTGATGACTGCCAGAATTCAAACAGGATCTTCAGGAAGCCCGCGTCCAAGAAACAAATCAAGGCAAGTGTGTATGTGTTCTGTTTTCTGCGTGTCACGTCTTTGTTTTTTGCATATCTAACCAACCCGTGCTGCTTTTTTCTCTATCTTTGCAGATATGGGAGAAGGAGGGCTGTTCTTGGGTATTGAATCACAGTGCAAGCAAGGTGATTTATGTTCACAAAGTTGATGAACTTCTGGTTCAAATTGCTATTTGGAGTGGTTACGATAACCCTGAGCGGTGTACTGCCCATGGGAAAGAGACACGAGGCACTCTCCAAGGTTGCAAATGCATCTGTCTGTCCATCTCTCATCAAGGGTATGGGTGGGCATGCCAGCATTGATATTACCACTAGGTACATCAAACCAAATCAACAGGCTATTGATGCTGCGGTTTGCGCCAAGCATGGACCCCCTTCAAAGATACGCGCGCCTGCACCTCGCGCGCCATTTCCTGCACATCCTGCACCTCGCGCGCCATCTCCTACGCCGGCGCCTGCAACTTGCGCGCCGGCTCCAGCTTCACCTGCAGAAGAATCCCAAGCTCCAGCCCCCTTTTTGGATGAATCCCCCCTGTTCTCCATCCAGCACTCCTCCTTTGGTGACCACTCCAAGGACTCAGTTTCTTCTGATTTGGCTGCTGGAGCTTTGGGGTTGATGGCCCAGCAATTTGAAGTCCCAAAGGAATCTCCCCCGGCCTTTCCCTCCAATATCTCTTTTGGTACAGGGGAAGAACCTTCTCCAGTCCCTATATCATTCACTGAACGCACCAATCACCAGTGGCGGGAACACGATTTGCATCGTGACCGTACGGTACGTACTGGTGCGCCCTGTTAATTATGTCTTCTTTTCCGTGATGCACAATGTGAATCTGATTCCCTCGACAGGTCCGGGACGGGAGGACGACAAGTTGCAAATTATTACCGCCCCGGAAGGCCTATACTTACTAACTGGAGTTCCGAATACGACACATATTTGGCAACCAACAGACCAGAACTATGGGCCATTTAAAATTATGTTTTGCAAAAACAAGAAGATACTCATCAAGTCACGGCGTGCAAGGGAGCTCACGATGCGATAAGATGATATTCCACGGCTCGTATTCGGGGGACGCAAGACAGAGTACGTCACTTTGGACACCAGCTTTTCACAAATCATATTCTGTGAAAAAATCAAAGACTATCTGGCGCCACATCGGCATTGCCCCTTTCACACGCAAATGTCTAAGGAATCGCAATGTAGCTCATGCGGTAACAATGCTACCAAATGGTTCTGTAGACCTTACAGCGGATCCAACGACGGCCAAGTTGCTTGACCTTGAACTTTCCAACAGCAACGCAGTAAAATACCTCACGGACTATGGTTTGAAAGGCAAAGCATTTGCTGCAAAGGCACCACGAAACAACGAGAAAGACAAGATCACATCTACTAACCGGGTTTGAATGAACGAATATTGAAAATTGCAACGGCAAGGATGGCAGGACAGAAATTTCAAATCACGGACGGGTTCGTCACTAACTCATACGGCATTTGGAAAGTGAAGGTGTTGAAGGAACGCTCAAACAAAATTTCTGTACTGAAGACTACAAAGGTGTGCGCTGCTGCTTTTGCAAAGAAGAAGGGAGCAGCTGAGGCATTAGTTGCAAAGTGTGGGGGCGAATTTTCTAGGCTAGGATTGCAAGTGTTGAAGGTAGTGTATGAATGGAAGCTTGGAAAGAAGGTTGCTGCTGGAATGAAAAAAGAACATGTTGTTGCTGCTCTAGTTAAAGCAAAGGATGATCCGCCGGTCGACGCGGTCAAGTGGAGTGAGGAGGTGGATGGCGCTGAATTGCAGCAACTGGAGAAAGCAGAGATCAAAATGAAAGAAACAGAATTGGGGAAGGCTTTGGCAGAGAAATGAGAGAAGTGTGTTCAAACAATTAAGGTTTTTTTTTCGTCTTGGAAATTTCGATTCCAACGAAAATAAAGAGAGAAAAAACGGAAATTTCCAAACCGATAGAGGTGCAGAATCAGTCATGAGACCAATTTAAATCATGAGTGTTATGTTGAACATTTTGCTTTGGCACAAATTCTACGTAGGCCTACTTTGTCTCTTCGTCATTGGGTGATTTCCGAAATACTTTTATGTACTACATAAACCGGAAATTTTTTACTTGACCAGTCTTTTTTACACAAATCATAGTCTAAGTGAGCTCATGTCGACTATGATTTATGTATATACTTTTTTTTGGGAATCCACAATCCACATGTTTCGCGCCTACTTGTTTATACTTACGAAGAATTCCACATATATTCCAAAACGAGAAAATATGAGATTCCACATTCCAAAATGAGATTTATGCACTAGCCTGCCAAAAAAAAGCATGTAAAAAAATTTCATTCCCAAAATACTAAAAACAGTTATCTATGTACTCCGTACTACATAAAAAAGTATTTCGGGAATGAGTGATTCCCACCACGAATAAAGTAATAAACAACCAGAGTAATAAAAAATATTCCGGAGGGAATAATCCAGCGCACCAATATTTTTTATTAACTATCACTCAGAGCAAATTTGTAATTTGGAATCTCTAAATAAGAAACAGTAACTGTCTGTTTACGTCTGTCGAATCACAGTAAGAGGTGGACCACATGATTTATTTGTGCGTTGGGGACTAAATTTTTTGATTTTAGTATGATTCTAAGATTCCGATGGAGTTTATTCTCTCTTAAAAAATCTGGCAGTCGAGGCTGCCTCGACTGCCAGATAATATTCGAAATGGAATAAATCTATTACTTAGAGAATAAATTTATTCGTCTGGTCCCGAACTTTTATTACTTTATTCGTGGTGGGAATCACTCAATGACCCATTAACACCTATTCGCACTGGTGCGCCCTGTGAATGAATTATGTCTTCTATCTATTCCGTGATGCACGATGTCAATCTGATGCCCTCGACAGCGGGATCTCGGAAATCGTTGAGCGACGAGAATGCAACACTCCGGGGTAATCTTACGAGTAGTACAACAGATAATCGTATCATAGCTTTATCTCCAACACTCTCGGAAGCCTCAAGCATTCATATTCCAAAAACAAAAGAAAATAAAGAAGCGAATTATGCCACCTCTTCAATCTGAAAGGTCGTCAGTGGCGTCCACGGATGATCCTCGTGAAGTCCTTAAAGCTTGTGTAGAGTTTCAAAAATCATTTCCAAGATCGACACAGCGACAACTATTCCGCAATATTTTCTCCCAGAAATCCTCCTTGTATCCTTCAGAGAGAGACACGAATTTCATCAGTGATGATTTATTGGAAATAAATTGGCAAAATGCCGCTGTTTCGAAGAAAAACAATGCATCTGTCAATACTCCGTCGAACATTATGACGGACCGTGTCGATGATGGTTTGAGTGGTATGAAGATAGATCAAAATAATTTTGAGAACGAAAGCAGGAGAATTTCATGTACTTCGATGGAGAACGCATCTATTGCAGCATCCATTGCAGCAACAGTTGCAACAACTTCTATTCTTGATTGCAGAACATTTCATCCGCTTGAAAAAGGGAACAACGCATCTGTCAATATTCCGTCGAACATTATGGACAAATGTGAATGAAAACAGGAGAATTTCATGTATTTCGGTGGAGAACGCATCTGTTGCAGCATCCATTGCAGCAACAGCTGCAACAACAACATCTATTCTTGATTGTGGAACATTTCATCCTCTCGAACTCGACTCTGCTGTGCAGGCAGAACCAATTTACAAAAGAGGAAACAATGCATCTGTCAATATTCCGTCGAACATTATGACAAATGCGAATGAAAACAGGAGGATTTCATGTATTTCAGTGGAGAACAGCATCTGTTGCAGCATCCATTGCAGCAACAGCTGCAACAACAACATCTATTCTTGATTGTGGAACATTTCATCCTCTTGAACTTGAATCTGCTGTGCAGGCAGAACCAATTTACAAAAGAGGAAACAATGCATCTGTCAATATTCCGTTGAACATTATGACAAATGCAAATGCAAACAGGAGAATTTCATGTATTTCGGTGGAGAACGCATCTGTTGCAGCATCCATTGCAGCAACAGCTGCAACAACAACATCTATTCTTGATTGTGGAACATTTCATCCTCTTGAACTTGAATCTGCTGTGCAGGCAGAACCAATTTACAAAAGAGGAAACAATGCATCTGTCAATATTCCGTTGAACATTATGACAAATGCAAATGCAAACAGGAGAATTTCATATATTTCGGTGGAGAACGCATCTGTTGCAGCATCCATTGCAGCAACAGCTGCAACAACAACATCTATTCTTGATTGTGGAACATTTCATCCTCTTGAACTTGAATCTGCTGTGCAGGCAGAAGCAATTCACCAGAGAGGGAATGCCCACGACCGGCAGGAGATAGAGAATCATGATGATCATTATCAAGAACCAATCATGGATGCAGATTGTCATGAAGCTGTTGCGGAGTCTCAATATCACAACAGCGGTAACGTAGTTTCTGTTTGTGGACATTGTGACGAACAGGAAATAACAACCGAAGCTACTGTTATTGAACACGGTGATTCAGAAAAGGCAACAATATGTGCGTGGTCAGGAGAAACTACCGAAGCAGTAGTAATGACGCAAGTAAACGGCAATAACCGATCCGAATCCATCAAAGATTTGGATTCGGCATGCTCTCAATTCCAAGTCGACGATAATTTCAATGCAGAGTATCAACAGCAGCGTTTAAACGGAGATTCAAGCTTAGACATCGAAAACAACATGACTGCAATTGTTGTAAACTACAGCAGTCATCACTTAGATGCGACGGATCAATCCGTTCGTGCAGAATATATGGGGAGTGCGTCCACCAACACACTTGTCATGGACGAATTAGATAGACACGCGAGGAATGGCTTTGTCGAAAGTTCATCAGAGTCCCGCGAGGTTGAACAAGCGGCAGTTGCGACAGTATTAGATAGCGGTCCACTTGATAAAGCAACTGTTGCTGCATGGAGTGGTGTTGCAGAAGCGCATATACTAGAAGGCAGCTGGAATGGAATTGTTGACATTATTAAAGACGACGAAGGACAAGGAGCGTCGTCGTCTACGGTATCTTGTTCACGAAACCGTCGAGCGAGGACTAGTGCCCAGCTCGAAATAATCGGAATTGCTGAAAATCGTCATCCCGCCGAACTAGAATCTGAACCCTCAACAACAGCAGAACTCATTTCAACCAATCCAAACGAGACTTACAATCAGGCTGTATCGTATGCGATGACATCAGCAGAAATCCAAACTTTTGATGAACCCAATCTACAAGATGTTCAGAACGCCAAACAAACGAGTAATATGATGGAGATTATAAGTGGCAAAAAAGACTTTGAGATTAGTTCTTTCCCATCCAGGGAGTTACTTCCCTCGTCTATGACCTACAACGAGACACATGAGTCTTGGGTGGTAACTATCACTAGCCTTGATACACAAAATGAAACGGAGAGTTTACGATCCGTTCGGTCTTTTTCAGTTCCAACGAAAGAGCACGGATTATGTATCAAAAGGAGCTGGTCACCCCCGAAAATGCAACCATTCGAGTTTAATACAGAGTGCTTCGTCTGCAAAGTACAATTTTATCCGAACAAACCTTGTCATTGCAGAAACTGTGGGTTGTGCATTTGCAACTCCTGTGCCGTGCAGTGGCCATCAAAGATGCTCCCGGAAACATTTAACACGGGGAATGGGGATTTTGTCAATGTTTGTAAAGGGTGTGACTGGCTTTGTTCTGCGTTTAGGAGGGCTCTCCAAGAAGGTGATTCCGATAAGGCGATCGAATTATATGCGACTGGAAATGTTAATCTGACAACTCCATTTGCTAACATTAAGGGAGAAGTATTGTAAGTCGTTTCATTGTGTGTGTGGCATAGTACTGATCATATTCCCAAGACATATTTCTCATCCTTTCTTCTTCGTTCATATTGATTCTATGGCAGCTTTCCAATTCATGTAAGTACTGCAGGACTAATTTGAATTCTGTCACACTCGAATTTTTCTTTTAACTTAATCGGGGTCTCCTTAATTTTCTTAGTGCGCTGTTGAGGGACGGAGCTTATCACTATTGAGATGGCTGATCGACGACAATTGTTGCCCGTTACATGTTGACAATGGAGCTAAAAGAATCAAGAATGATACAAGTCGTTTTACTCCCATTCTCACTTCGAAGTCAAGAGGTTTACTACACATTGCGTTGTCGAATAATTCCATTGATATTATGAGGTATCTCGTGGTGGAAAAAGGTATGATCTTAGGGAATGAAAAGGATCTTCCAGTCGATAAATTGGTTGAAAATTTTGATTGGATTCTTAGAATTTTACCCCCAGAGACCGACGATTGATAAGACGGTAACAGCACCGCAAGGTTCAGACTTAACACCGTATGTGAATACAAAGGATCGAAGGATGCAAAATGTAGGTAAATGGGATTGTTGAGCGTTGACGATTCGACACGGGAGAGTAGTGGATCTAGTATGCATCATGAAGGATCTCTGCGTGTCATTTCTTGTGTCGTACTTATTAATTGTCTCTGAATTCACAATAGCGAGGCCAAACTTCTAATTCTTTTCCAATTTTGGTAGGCCTTCATTGATCTATACTGTTTCAATCCAATTTTCTGTGTACAGTACTGTGGTCATCAGATGAGTTGCTTGGAGCCCTGCAAAAATCCATTAATGCATTTTTCATTTCTGCGTAACAACTCATTCCTGTGAGTTAGCACGTGACAGTATCGAGGGCCAAAGTACAGGACAATCTTCAGTATCGGTAGTACCGGTACATTTCTTCTCGAAGCAAATAGTATTAGCTAAACGTACGTACTGCAAAGATTCTGATTATCATTATATAAAAAATTACAAAAATTGAAAAATGGATTGGGCTACCAATTCTTCTCCTTTCCTCTCTAGATTCAACGCTTAAAGATTTTCAAAACATTGCAAGTTTGCTTGCACATAGGACACTCGGTTAGATGTTTTCCACAATCCAAGCAGCAAACCTGATGCCCGCATGGAACAAACACGCAATCAAACTCTCGTTCATAACAAAAGATGCACGCGTCTTCCACAGTAGAGACAGACGAGTCACAGCAGCTGTTCGGGTTGCCAGGAGTATTCAATAATTCGTTTCCGGGGCTCAACAGAGTTTGTAAGAACCTAGAAGCCATACAAGGGTCTTTGGTATCCGAGACGTCCATATTCTTGCTCACCAAATACGCCAAAATATCAATCTTAGGTCGCCCAGTCATGGCTATGTCGAGCAACGTCCTCGACTTAGAAGTTTGAATAGATTGTAGCATATCTGATGCGGAGTTTCGTTTCTTGAAAAGCGGGCACCCATAGGAATCTACAAGCCATTTGACGATGTCCAAGTTGCGTCCTAAGACGGCACAATGAAGTGGAAACCTACGTTTGTAAGATCAAGAAAATCGAAATAGAAGACACAGTGTCAGCGATTGGACGGGCTAGAAAGACAACCACATGCGATAAAACGTACATTGTCTCCCCTTTGATATTCGCGAAAACGCAGCGCGGATTGATATTCCCTGTCCCATAGATGCTAACAGCGGAGTTGTACTCTCCGTCTATTAGAGCCAAGCAAAATGCATGGCTTAGCCATTCGCAAGATATGCATACTCGAATAGACGTTGAAGTTGAATTCATCGAGCGCCCAAAGTAAGTGCCCGGGATCATGCAGGCGTTCCACTCACGAGTGCACGATTTGCACGTTTGAACTCCGCAATTCTTACAATTGACGGCTGCGCATCTATTCCCAAACTCGGCAGAGCAACAAAAGCATTGAAGGCTGCCAGTCACCATCTTCGGAGGGCTGAAAGCTTTCGCCCACTTCCTGGCCTCATCTTCCGCGGCGAATGAATGACTAATCAAATTGCGTTGACTCTCTTCATTTCCCGAGTAATTCTTGATATGAGCCATCCAGCTCGAGTTCGAGACATTGTAATGGACAGAGAATTCGTGGAGGTCTCTTTTCCGAATTGGTCGATGATAAAGACAGCTGATGTCGAATTCTGATTTTTGTGGACGACCATTGAGTTCATTCCGTACCCCAGTTTCATCATCGGGAATCGAGACGGCAACTTGGACGTTGAAATGGGATCCTGTAGATGCCATTGTCGAATTGTTGCGCTGAAAGTTACGTGTTACAGATGTACAACCAACGTTGAAAATTATGAGGGTCTACTGAGGACAACCCTTAGCTCACTCTCTGCAATGAGAAATTGCAGAGTCCTTTTCCATCCAACATCGCATGACCTGTGTAGAAAGAAGTATTGAATCTTGGTCATGGGAGGTCAATAGTCAATACAAACCTTCAAACGCGTTTCAGATCAAAACTAAGAAACTTGTTCGTACGTACCGTTCAGAAATTTTTGAATGTTGTTTCAAATTCCTGGGGATCCTGCCTGTCCCAATATTTCGACCTTCCAGGACCGTCCGGGGGTTGTGTCCGGGGGTTGCAGCAGAACTTGAAAGCATTTTTCGTACGGTACAGAAGATCATTCAAATACTTCTACGTTTGCGACGACATGTTACTTCTGTTCGGGTCCAGGTCGCGCGGGGTTCTACTCCAGCCAAATCCTTACTAAAAGTGAGAAGAGAAGAGCGAATTGACTCATTCTTTTTTTCGATTCTGATAGTAAAGAAATCATAAAAACTTTTCCCGCGCCGACGTCCCGGCCCCGCAAGTTTTCCTCCCGTTTTCTATCCGTTACTTTTCTGGTCCTGTGCCTTCTCTGTAGTAATAGTTCGTACTCGGACCGGTGCGAGTACCGGTACAGTACGATGTCCCACGAATTGATGTAGCGAGACGAATGAAAGGAATGGTAGTGCTACGTGGCACTCCCTCGGTGTACGAAGGACAGACCGGGGAACACCCTTGAGTATGCGGCGCGTAGGTACAAGAAAGATCTCACTGTATCACTTCTTAGATCACTGTCTCACCAAATCAACGGCTTCTGTAATAATCTGCAAAAAATTACAGTAAAAAACAAAGGCTAGCGCTAACAAGCCTGTAAAGCATTCCTCCAGCAAAATCCAAGAAGCCTACAGCTCACTCTCCTTTTTGCTCCTAATTGATAGTAGTTTAAGAATAAGTAAATGATGGCTAACACATCCTGGTTCAAGAATAGGTCATCCCTATTGTACCCATACAAGCCTATCTTTGGCGGCGTACCAACACACATCCCAACACGGCCTTTGTTGACACACCATGGCGTCCCAATGCGGTGACACAACAAGGGGCCTACCACAACACGTTCCTCCGAGTGGCCATTTCCTAGTACGCCCTGACTGCCTCCAGGCAACACCTACAGCTCGGCTCTCCTCTCCAATCCGACCAGCTCTCCTCTCCCTTCCAATTGGTGCCTCACCTCACCTCTCCAATCAGTGGCTCTCCCCTCCAATCGGCGGCTCACCTCTCCAATTCAATTGGCTCTCCCCACTAATAGATGCCTACGCACAGTGGCTCGACACGGCCCAACTTATGAGCGACATGGAGTATTTCCAAGGGGCTGGCCCCTTTGGAGGTGTACCAGAAAGACATGAAGTCTACCGGGCCATCTACACTATCTTCCTGGAATCTGAAGGTGCTCAGCTCCTCCCGCTGATCCTGGACCTGTTTGATGCGCAAGCTAGTGGAGGCCTGGGGGTCTTCGTAGAAGATGCTGCAGGGGTCATCAGGCTCCAGATCATCCATGGCATCCAGAGGTACCCGGGCACAATCACACAGCCCTCTGCCAACCATGGAAATGCGTTTGGCTACACAGATGACATTGCAGGGCAGGATTGTGAGCTAGTCCAAGTGAATGCAGCCATGCTGGCCAAGGCATCTGCTAGCAGGGTATACGGGATCGAGCACCACAACAAGGCCACGTTGGCCCAGAATGCAAATCAGGGGTACATCCCAGCCATCCCTGAGGGGGTGGCCCACACTGAAATGTTACAGGCTCACAAGGTTTTCTTTCTCCCCTTTGAATTTCTCCCCCTGGTATCGAGCAAGGGCCTCACCCCCCAACAGGCTTTCCAAGTCCTCCACCTTCACATACTTCAGCAAGGGCTTGGAGAGATCTGCAAACCCCTCCTAGACACACTCAGATCAGTGGGGACACTGACCAGCCACTCCTATCAATGGGCCCATAGCGCTCAGCAAACTGGGTCCAGCCTTCAGAGTAGAGGCTGGTCTTCATGACTACATGGAAAAGAAGGTCCTCCTCCGAGACCTCCCAAACTCGGGCCTAACAGCCCCTCTAGGGGATGCACCTCTCACAGCCGCAGTAACTGTCCTCACAGATCACCAGCTGAAGCTAAGTGAGAACATGGACCAGAAAAGGGCCAAATTTGTCAAGATGCACACAGTCAAGGAAGTGTGGGGGCCCTGTTTGTACACCCAGCTCCTCTTACTACTCTGTGAGAAGACGGAGGAAGCAGATTTCTCCCCCATCTACACAGCCTGGGCCCGGGTGAGCAAGCATGAGAAGACCCACATGATCTTCCAGAGCCAAGTAGCCACCAGAGCCTATGATCTGAGTATCCAGGCCCCCCTTTGTTACCACAGCAGTACTCAAGAGGTTCCAACACTGCAACTTCCATGGGACCAATCCTTTCAATGTAGCAGATGGGATCCTTCCTCTAGCCTTCACTCCCCCCGGGGGATCAGCAGAGACCCTGAAGCAAGAGCAAGAAGCAGCTGCTAATGTAGCGGCCTACAACACCATGATCTCCACCGAAGGCAACTCCTCACCCTGAAGGACTCACTACTAGAGTTGCAGAAGACCAAAGCCTACATCCCTGTGGACTGGACTGAAGCCACCACCCAGCTGAAGAGCTACCTGGCAGTCCTGGCGACCATCCTGGGAGCTACACACGAGGTAGTGAAGTGCTACCAACGCGGGCTCTCCCACCTTGTGTGGCAGCAAATGCCCCTCAGAAGGGCCATTGCTGATGAAGTGGGGGAGCTCATCACACCTGCGATTGTGGTTTACTATTTCCAGGTAAGAGTGAGGGGTTGGCTGGAAGAGCAATGGGAATCGGACACTACCATCCCTTCCCCAGACTTTGGGGAAGATATCCATAGATTCCGAATGGCCCAGAACCTCAACTGGCTCCCAAATGTGTCCAACTGCTAGGTGCCTTGAGAGCCCTTCAGCAGCAGACCAATCCCCTGCCCGTCCAAAAGGGTAACAACAACAGCCGCAAGGGCCCCAGCTATTGAATTCCTTTTGTGTCTGGTGTAGTGGAGGTACAAATCGAGAATAATGAGACCTCAGCAGGTTATGTATTATCGTACGTACGATACAAGACTCATCTTTACGATCAAAAATGGCTCAATCTTGTGAGCCAAGTGACTCATTCTTACGATCAAAATGGCTCAAGCTTGTGAGCCAAGTGACTCATTCTTACGAATACTTAACAAATTATGGAGAACCGATCGTCACTCCTCATACGATCAAAGTTTTGGTACTTAGTGACCAAAAGGAAGAACACACCAGAGGCTGGCATATGCAACCTTTTGTTAAGTGTTCTGTTTTCAAGAATAGACAGCAGAGATTCGAAGCGCTGCTCACGAAATTGTTTACCTGCTGTACAAAATACATGCTGTGGTATTAGCGGCAGCATCGTATCGAATTACATGATATATCGTGTTGTATTAGCGGCAACACGGTATTCTACCATA
The DNA here is from genome assembly GCA_037355745.1 of Pseudo-nitzschia multiseries. Classification (NCBI taxonomy): domain Eukaryota; phylum Bacillariophyta; class Bacillariophyceae; order Bacillariales; family Bacillariaceae; genus Pseudo-nitzschia; species Pseudo-nitzschia multiseries. The sequence goes on from CM074783.1 coordinate 8,178,652, forward strand.
TAAAATATTCGTATCGATATCTAACGTGCTATCTTGCTCGCCAGCAAGGTAAAGCGCATACTTTTAGATTATTTGATTATTCAACCTTAAACCTTGCTTTGGCTCCCTTACAGGGACCTATTGTAGAACTACAAGCCTAGGATCTAACTGGCTGTGCCCTCGGTAGCTAGAATAGATCCGATTGAGTCTACAAGCTCAATTGCAGTGGAATCTATTAGACCCGCATACTGGCACCTCAACCAGTCTTCAGCAACTACTCCTACTGTCGGCCTTCCTTGCCTTCAGAACGATCAGCTCAACAGCCACTTTCAGAAGGAAATTAACACCAGCGCCGGCTACAACAGCATGCTTCCCATTGTCAACAAAAAGGAGTGATTGTCACTGATGTGCTAGAAAATGCAGAAGAATACTAAAGGTCTTCTTTGCCGTTCATTGCAGTTGTTCTAAAATTATGGGTTTTGCTTGGTTTTCGTCCTTGGTATAAATGACAATGGCTTTGTGCAGACATGCAGGATCCAGCTACTACGGTACATTTTAATAGTCCCCGCGCATCAGAAAGCATACTATCTGAAATCATGACCCCTGCTGAAATTCGTTTCTACAGTACTGCCATGAATTAATCAGTAATTATCGTCTCAAATACCTTGGACAGTGACAACCTTTCGTATTTTAAGCAGCCTCCTCTTGTTCCTTTTCTTCTCGGTATTTCCTCATTAACTCATCTTGTGTATTTCTTGGTACTTGAATGTGTTTGAAATATTCCATAGAAAATTCGCCCTTGCCTTGTGTTAGGGAACGAAGTTCTGTTGAGTAGCCAAACATGTTCGATAGAGGGACTTCAGCCAAAATCGTGTTGCCACTTCCATCATCGTTGACATCACTACTTTGGATCATACCCATCCGACGGTTCAAGGCAGCCACAACTGTTCCTTGAAATTCAGACGGAATTTCAACTTCCACTCTCATAACTGGTTCAAGAATGGATGGGTTAGCCTTTTTCATAGTATCACGAATGGCGTTGGCCATGCACGTGCGAAAGGCCATATCTGACGAATCGACAGCATGAGCTACAGGTAAATTAAAAAAGAGAAAAATAAGTGAGATGTGCACCGATTAGTAAAGGCATCCTAACCATCTCTGCTGGGGAAATAAGCACGGAGAAATTCGCTCTTAAGCATACCTGCTCCATCTTGCAACACAACACGCATTCCTTCCACTTCGCTACCCACAAGTGCGCCCTCCACAATTGCATCTTGCATTCCCTTTTCGCAACTACTATAAAATTCGGGAGGAATGTTGGTTCCAATACATTGATTGTCAAACTGAGTGGTGGATTTCAGTTCTTTCTGCTCTTCTTCCGATAAAGGCTCGATGTAGCCCATAACTCGGGCATATTGACCAGATCCACCTGTCTGTTTCTTGTGGATCCAATCGAATTTTTGCTTTAAATTGATTGTTTCTTTGTAGTTTACATTCGGTGCACCAGTGATACATTCGACTTCATACTCTCTATTCAAACGTTCGATGTATACTTCAAGATGAAGTTCGCCCATACCACTAATGATTGTTTCCTGAGTGTCTTCGTCCACCTTTACCCGAAGGGTGGGATCCTCCTTGGTGAATTTGTTTAGAGCCTTTCCGAGTTGGTTTTGCATCGTCGACTTCTTTGGTTTGAGAGAAAGACTCATGACAGGTTCCGGAACGAACATACTTGCCATCACCAAGTCTGTGCTTCCACAGGAAAAAGTGTCCATAGATTTGCAATCAACACCGAACATTGCGACAACTTCACCCGCACCCGCCTCATCGATTTCCTCCATATCGTCAGAATGCATTCTCACAATACGTGCCAGCTTGATTTTCTTCCCGCTGTTAACGTTGATAATGTTGTTTCCTTTTTTCAATGTTCCTTGGTACACTCTCATATAGGTGAGTTGGCCAAACTTGGTCTCGTCAAGTTTGAAGGCGAGTGCAAGAAGGGAATCATCCTTGTCACAAGTGACTTCAACTGGAGCTTCGTCCTTGGTGATATCAAGTGCATAGTTTTTCTTTTCTTTGGGTTCAGGCAAGTAATCAAGAACTCCATCCAACAGAGGTTGCACGCCTTTGTTCTTAAATGCCGATCCCATGAAGACAGGTACAAATTCACAGGAAATTGTTCGACGACGAATGGCAGCCTTCAAAGTCTCGGTATCAGGAAACTCCTCCATCAAGAACAATTCAGCGATATCATCATCAACATCTGCCAACCGCTCCAATAACTCCATTCTCTTTTCTTCCACGTCGTCTTTCATGTCATCAGGAATGTCACCATAGATTACATTTTCTCCCTTCTCACCGTCGAATTGAATAGATCTTTGTTCAATCAAGTCCACGACACCTTCGTGAGCCCCCTCAAGACCGATGGGAATCTGAACCGCAGCAGCGTTAAGTTTCAATTGATCCCGAAGTTGTCCGATGACGTTTTCGGGAGACGCACCCTGTCGATCTAATTTGTTGACAAAAGCCAAACGAGGGACGTCGTAGCGTTTCATTTGACGATCCACCGTGAGGGACTGCGACTGGACACCCGAAACTCCACAAAGAACTAGAACACCTCCATCTAAAACACGAAGAGCTCTTTCAACTTCAACTGTAAAATCTACGTGACCAGGTGCTGCACGATGCATAGCCACAAATGAAAGTACGAACGAGAAACGAGACCAATGAGCATTTGAAAAGATATTTTCTCTTCTCCAACGGTTTGCACGCACAAACAATTCAACGAAAGGAAAAATAAGCATGGTCAACAATCACAACGTACTGTCGATGATATTGATGTGAGCGTCGTTCCATTGGCAGAATGTTGCGGCCGACTGAATAGTAATTCCCTTTTCTCGTTCCAATTCCATGCTGTCCATTTTTGCCCCAACACCATCCTTCCCACGGACATCGTGGATCGAATTGATTTTCCCTGTATAATACAGGATTCGTTCTGTCAAGGTTGTTTTCCCACTGTCGATGTGTGCGCTGATTCCAATGTTTCGCAGCGCCGCTTTTTCGTCACTGCTCATCCACCGATAGGACCAAGTCGAAGTCGAGGACAGAGGGAGAACTTTCTGGTTGACCTTCTTTGTCAGTGACCCGAACGGCCGTGCCGCGAATCGAAGCAGTCCCGTCATTTTAGTTTGGAACTCTCCTATACTGTCACTCTACTTGTTTTCAATGGGAGACCTGGAACCAGGGGAAGTACGCAGTTTCGTTTCGCAAATTTCTCTCACCAAATCGACACAGAAATAGTGTGGTCAACGCGAAATAATGAGAAAATGCAAATGTGGACATCGTCAATCGGGAAAGATCATTATTCAGTCGTCCGTGTCTTCGAAAACTCGTACCGCGTACCGTACGGTATGTACCGGTGTCTTCGAAAACTCGTACCGCGTACCGTACGGTATGTACCGGTACGTACTCCTACGCGGTAAGAATTTGGAGAATGCGCACCGGATGGGATGGATCTCTGACGAAGCAAGAACGCATTCAGAAACGTACCATGGTCAGACAACAACAATGGTTTTCTCGATATTAATTTTGCCCTCGTGCATCTAAAAAAATTCGAAAATGCAGAGAAACTACCATAGTACCCAGTTCCGATAATCTCACAACAACAACTTCCAAAATAAATACATCCAAAGTTATGATGTTACAAGTTCTATTGTTGACTTCCAGCAGAGTACAAAACGCCTGCAGCATAGGAAAAAGCAGTCGAACTAGCACGCAAATCTGTGAAAAGAAAAAAATTCTGATCTAAATAAAAACCTTTCGTAATAGTATACCGGTATGTCTTTCCAACGCAATTCCATCAAGGCACCCCCGCTCCCAACGAATCAATCACAACTCCACTGGCAGCTCGAGTGAGTCGATCCTTCAATGCTAAAGTCAAGGCGTCCGGTGAAGCGCCACTTTCCTCCACTCGGTCGGAAATCTCTGGAAACAAAATCTGATTGGTACCTTGAATTTGTTCTGCCCACCTTAGGGTATCGAACACTGCCTTGGTAGCTTCGGCGGAGTCGGCTGTGTCGCTCAAGTCTTGATACGCCAATGACAAATCTTGCCACGCTCGGAGTCTTCCTCCAAAATCGATCAAGACCGCCTTGCTCAGAATTTCCTTATCCATCTCGCTAGTTGGGGGCGACACGGCCAACTCACAAAGAGACCGAGAAAGAATGAAACTTGGAATGTCCGGCGAATAGTGTCGAATGGTCTGCCCCGGAGCAACATTGGCCACTGTCTCGTCGGTTGCCTTTTTGGTCATTGCCATCACGTCGAACTTGCTAGCCAACCCGGCGTGCTCAAGGCACTCTTCAATGTCTCTCAGGGAGACCGCTCCTTGTCGAAGCAATGTTATTCGCCCCCTTTCGTTCTCTGCGATAATTTCGATCTTTGCTACGGAGGATTCCACTCCCACTTGACAGCAGGAAGTTTCGGCAATTGATTCCTGGTTCTCTTCTTCCACTATCCACACATCTTCGTGCTGCAAGTCATCCCATACGTGACGCGACCGGGTCGGCGAGACGTGTCCAAACTTGTTGGCACTGGGAGCTGCAATCGGGACCTTCGCTGCGTTGATGAGAGCAATCGATATCGGATGCTGGGGCGATCGGCACGCACAAAAGCCGGTGCCCGCCATAAGAATCGAAGGAACGCGAGGCGCTGCCTTCGCCACCAATGTGAGGGGTCCCGGCCAAAATCGATCGCAAAGCGCATGCAATGCCTTTCCTTCCAGGGACGGGGCTTTCGCTTGTATCCGCCGCCCACAGGTCAAATGCCACTTGGTTATCTGTGACGTGGGTAATGAGTGGGTCGGTCAGTGGTCGTTCTTTGGCCTCGAATACTTTGATGATTGCCGACGAATCTAACGCATTGCAACCCAGGCCGTATACTGTTTCTGTAGGGAAGGATACCAGACCACCCTTGCGGAGGCGTTCGCCACATTTTTCTAGCTCGGTCGAAGGTACGAGTTTGGCACATTTCTCGAGGACAGGAATGGACTGGTTTTTGTCGTTTCCCATTGTGTCGATTTCGCCGGGATGGAGAACTGCGGTCATCTTGGTGAATCGTTAGTTGCTGCTGGTGGTTTGGATACCCGCGGGAAGTTTGTCGTTGTTGTCGTTGGTTGTTGTTTTGAAATACTGATGGGATCGCCCGAAATCCAAACACCTGCTTTCTCAGAGTGCTGTAATGCGAAGTCTTCGAAGTCTTCGATAGTAACGAAATAGAGGAAGAGAATCTAATGTGTCGTAGAGCTATGATCATCCACGCAGAAAAAAGGAAGACGCGCATTGATGTTGTCACCTTATCGACATGAAATATTCTCTTGGGTAAAGCAATACTCGTACTCCTGGGTGATCTTGCGAGTATTTGATCTGCTGGAAGGATGATTCCTAGGAATTGGCACCAACTGCGGGATAATACTTTCGACGGCAGTCGAACAAAAACGCAGCTTCTTCTTGGCGTCAAAGGAGGAGGAAACTTGGGTTTCACGCATGGAATTTTTGATGGCAGCAAAAACGTGAAAACTTCGCAACGCTTGGGAAATTCCTCATGACTTGCTTGGATGTAAAGAGGGAAACGTATGGAGGACAGACATTGATTTGCATAGGATTTGAGTCACGAGTTGTGTTTGTCGTATGCCTCTAAGTAGAAGGTACTCGTAATGTAATACTTCGTAATACGACTAATGGGTATGTACGGTATGTGTTCAATTGTCCTAAAACTAAGATTGTGAGCAAGCTGTCAACCACTCCGAAGAAGCGTTGAAAAGTCTGTCTTTAAATTTGCTAAGCATTGGATTGGCGTTGAACTGAATCAAACAGTTCGTCTTTGCACATAGAGGAATTAAGATATGTATTTCATCCAGACTTCAATATTAAAGGCCGGCTGTGGAGGAATTTAGTCTGACATCGGCAGTTTTGATTTTTATGAATAGTGGGAATTCAGTTGTACGGGGCTGGATACCACACTCTTTTTCTTCTCGTAAAAGCTTCACTTGGTTGCACAGAATTTTGGTGCTTGCGCGCAACCAGTATTCTATAGATAGTAATTTTTTAATTGGTGTGATACGGTTTGAGGTTCCAAATATCCATACATTGGACAACATGGTTTCCTAAGAGAAAGGAAGCTGTACCATTCATATGAATTTGGGTAATGCTGTATGAGCCCTTGCTTCTTGCTTCTAAAGCACTTGGAAGCTGCTTTTCATTTTTCATCATAATTTGGTCTCCTACACAATAATCATGCAGCTTGCAATAGCTGCCCTCCTTCATGGCATTCTTATCTATCTGAGCTTGACGTTTGTTCCTGACAATGGCCAAATCTGTAATAACAGGAATTGGAAGGAGCAAATATCTTGGTGGAATACAAGGGCGTCAGGTGTCATTCCAAAGGTCTTGTTGATGGTTGATCTAACGGCAAACTGAGCTGAAGCAAAGGCACTATGGACAATGCCGGTTGCTTCCTGAAGGCTCTGTAGTGGATTGGTGTTGAGCTCTGTTCTCATTGCAGACTTGATGGTATCATGCACTGGTTCAAGGACAGCATTTGCTTGTGGATAGCGGATGGAGCAGACCTTGCCTTTAATTCCAAGATTGGCAAGGTGGAGTTGAAAGTTGTTGCTCAAGAAGTTGGTTCCTTGGTCGATGATGTAATTCACTGGTTTTGGGTATCTGGTGAGCCAGTCATTGTCAAGGGTATGAACTGCCATGAGACCAGTTAAATTGACTTGTGGCACTCGAATTATTTCAAGGAGATTGGTGCACATATCCATGATGGTGAATCCATTGAATGCAATTGTTCCATGGCTGGGGATCTTCTTGATTTTCCAGGGGCCAATTCCATCAATTGCAATGGTGTCCTAGGGAGCATACTGGTGTTCTTTGGTCTGAAGTTGGCCATGGCTTTAGTGGCCATTATTGTATCTTTGGCAAGCATCACAAGATTTGCAGAAGGAATCGATTTGGTCTTTCAACTTTGGGCCATATGCCAATTGGTTAATGGTTCAATACAATCTTTCCCAGCCGGGATGGCCAAGCACATGGTGATAATATTTGATCCTGGCAGTTTACTCTGTTTGGTGGAAGTACTATTTTCTTTTGGCCATTGGGTTCAACAATTTGCAAGTCAGTACCATTGAAGTTCTCTGTTGTGTACCTTGGATTGGTGAAGATGTCTTCATTGGCAGCTTGGTCTTCTGCAAGCTGAGTAAAGAGCTAAGGGATACATCAGGATGTCTTCCAGGTAGTTGATAAATAAATCCAGAGGGTAAATGGTGTCCATTGGTTTGTCAGTTGGATCAGTTGGATGGTCAGTTGGATCAATTTCCGAATCTGAAGTCAGAGAAGTCAGATATTCCTTCTTTTCCTCCAGGGATTGCTGGATAGGGAGCCTGGAGAGAGCATCAGCAATCACATTAGTTTTAACTTCAATTTACTTGAATACTGGAGAAAATTCTTCAAGAAGCATTCTCCAAATCAAAATTTGATCACCCGTGAGGTTTTGGCAAGTTAAGTTAATGTGGGTCTGAATTCCTTGAAAACTTCAACAATATAAAGCATCTCTTTGTCAATTGTTGGGTATTTCCATTGAGCAGAGTTGAGTTTTCTGGAGAAGCAGAGGATAATTCTTCCTTCTTGGATAATGACAGCTCCAAGTTGATATTTGGTACGTGTTGGTGTAGACATGGAAGGGCTTGTTTGGATCAGGGAAGGCAAGCAAAATGTCCTTTGCAATGAGGGCCTTGGCATTATTGAAAGCTTTGATCATCTCTGGAGCTGGTTGGAATCTTCCTTTGGATTGGCCAGAGAGGGTCATGAGTGGTGCGAGGATCTCGAGTGGTGTGAGGATCTCAGCTTTCTTGGGAAAGAAGTTTTGATAGAAGTTGATTGTCCTTACAAAAGATCAAAGTTGGGTTGTTGTTGAGGGAAAAGCCAGTTTCAAGATGGGACCTATCTTGTTTAGATTGGGTCTAATTCCATATCTGGAAATGATGTGGCCTAGCCATGGTGCTTGCAATTGGAACCAATGTCATTTGGATGGTTGTGGGCTTTAAGCAAGGAAAGTAACAGAAGAGACAGATTTACAGTGAGATTCAAGCAGTGTCAGAGAAGATACCGAGATCATTGATGTATACTTCAATGTCCCTTTAAATGGAGAAGCATCTGTTCCATACAGCCTTGGGCCCAGCTTGGAGAGTTGAGGAAGCCCATTGGGAGGTAGAGGAGCCGGAATTTGCCAAAGGTTGTGACAAGGACACCAAGCCAAGTGGAGGCTTCATCAAGCTTGAAGGTGTGGAACTGCATGCTGGCATCAATGAGGGTGACAGTAGTTGAACCCTCTTCTTCTGTGAAAGGTGTCTTGGATTTTTGGAAGTGGATAGTTTCTTAGTGACTTTTGTTGAGCTCTCAAAAGTTGCTAATGATCCGACAGGAGCCATCTGGTTTTGGGACTATGAAGGCTGGCATTTCCCATTCAGTTGCAGAGCATCTTTCAAGAATGCCAAGCTTGACTTGTCGGTCTATTTCCTTCTTTACAGTTTCCTGTTGGTGGAGTGGAATTGGATATGGTTGTTTGATATGATATGGCTTTGCATCTTGCTGGAGATCAATGTGGAACTCTTGATTAGGGAAAATGCCTAATTCCTTGTCATTCAGGCCTTCTTCAAAAAGTTCTTCATTTTCGAGGAGAATCTTCAGCCAGGAAGATTTCTCATGGTCCAAGCGGTGTTCTTGCTCAGATACTAACTTGTGGAGGTCTATCTTCTAATACTTGGGGGTGCCATCAGCATATGCTTGTTGAGCAGCTTGGTTGGAGTAGCTTTTGGCAACAGGGTGTGCCACTGCTGACATGACCTTGTGAAGCATGATTGATTTGTTATCAAAGTAGTTCCTTGGATGGAAGTGCGCTAGTCTTTTCATACCATTCTATGGTGCAAGCTTCAAAGTCCATTTTCATTCCAAAGTCTCTCATTGTTCTTCTTCCAATGAGGAGGTGATAGTTGATGTTCTGGGTGACGACAAAGCACTTGATTTTCAAAACTCTCATGGAGTATGACAGATCCAGAAACATGATATTCTCCAGGATCACATAGTGATTACAAGCGGCTCTACCATTGGTTGTTTGCATTTGAATTGGTTGAGGAAGGGAGTGCTTCTTGGCTTCAGCAGGGATGACTGATTTAAGTAATGAGATTGTTGGTTGATCCAGAATCAAAGAAAGTGTTTAGGTAGTACTTTCCAGGTGTACCATTGATGGAGTTGCAGACACTAACTGTGGTTGGAGCAAGATCTACATCATCATTGTGGGAATCTTGGTTTTTGTTTGTGCTTCAGGGAATCTGTGCAGATTGAAATTATAATATTCGGCATCTACATCCATATCTACATGGAAGAGATCTGGCCAAGGTTCTGTTGGAGGTGGTGTTTCTTCTGGTTCATTGATGAAGACACACATGTGTTGATTGGGCTCATGCGAGTTGTTGCCATAGGAATACAAATTGCTTGATCAGTTGCTATTGAAGTTATTGTTGAAGTTGCTGTTGAAGTTTTGATCATTCACATGTGCGTCATTGTTGTTTTTGTTATTCCAATTAGGCCGGTTTGGATTCTTGGCATTAAGATAGCACTGGCCCCAAGTGTGATTTGCACTCGGGTGAATAGGACATAGTGAGCCATCTGCTACTCTTGTGCAAGGATTGTTGTTGTTGTTGCCTTGGCTGTTGTTGGAGCCTTGTTGCTCAGTTTTGGCCATTGTTATTGTTAATTGTTATTGCCATTGTTCGATCGGTTGTTGTTCCAATTATTTCCATTGTGGTTGTTTTGGTTGTTGCAACGGTTACTGTTGTTCCAATTGTTGTTGCTATTGTTGTTGTTGTTATTCCTGTTTTGAGAGTAATTATTATCTTGTTGATTATTTTTACTACTTTTCTTGTTTTCCTTGTTTTGGTATCTCTCCATCCTTCTTGTCACTATCTGTGTAAGGGTGTCCTCGTAAAGAGAGCGGTGTTCTTGATAGGAGTCCTTCCATTTGGTAGGCATGGATTCAAAAATCTAACTATTGAAGTCTTCATCATTGATGGCTGCATTCTCAGGTGGATGCCCTGAAAGCAGTCCTAGGATCACATGGTTGTGGAAGGTGACCATGGAGACAATCTGGTGAACAGTCATATTGATGGTCTTCTTGATGTTATTGAGGAACCGTTTGTGGCATCTGTATGGGTGAATCTGTGTTATTGTTGAATTTGTAGGTGATGAAGGCATTGATGGCGGTTGAAAAGTTGTCCACAGTTTGGTTTGGTACACTGGATGATACATACTCATTCCACCAATTCCTATTGGCATAGTCTCTGAAGAGGTCAGAGAACCTGTCATATTGCTTTGGTCCTGTTGTTAAGGAAAGAGTTTTCTTTGCATGTGAGAATTCATTAATGGTAAAAAGGACTTGGAAAAGGGATGCTCCTGCAGTAATGAGAGGTATTTTAACCTTGACAGGCTCTATGCCACCATTGGTGGTAGTGGTACTGATGTGTTTGAATTCTATCTTCTCAATAGATTCTTGGTCAAAGTCAAACTCATAGGGAATGACAGAATAACTTGTCATGATTACTGGACAATCTGGGAAGGAGCAGTTGGTTGCTTGTTAGTAGTTACTCAAGTACAATATAGTGGGTCAAAGCAATTACTTGACTGTTGTGCCGTATGCCTCTAAGTAGAAGGTAATGTAGTAATATGACTACTAATGGGTACGTATGTGTTGAATTGTAGTACTAAAACTAAGATTGTGAGCAAGCTGTCAACCACTTTGAAGAAGCATTGAAAAGCTTGTCTTTAAATTTGCTAAGCGTTGGATTGGCGTCAAACTGAATCCAATGTTCTTTGCACATAGAGGAATTAAGGTATGTATTTCATCCAGGCTTCAATATTGGAGGCTGGCTGGGATGTAATTTAGTCTGACATCAGCAGTTCAGATTTTAATAAATTGTGGGAATCCAACCTGTACGGGGCTGAATACCGGAGTGTCTGTATCGTCTACGAGTACCAGAACTTTTTGTTTTACCAAAATCTGTTGAGAAACACCGTGCGCACGCATGTACGAACATATGGCATATGCATAGGTAGGTATGGGGTCGTTGAAGGAAATCTTTTGGGGGAACATATTCTGAGGTAATCCAAAATAACACCTTGGGTTGTCCAACCAGAATGACAAAAGTGCAAGAGGTTGGAGTAACCTGTCAAGATCTCAGAAGATTCATACTTTTTAATTCATCTAGTCAATAGGATTATTTTTTATCTTTCTGTATTCTTTCAGACTTGAGGTGATTTCGGCTTTTGAATTTAACCTTCAAACAACCTTAATTGAAAAAGTATTTCTACGTGCTCACGCTCAAAGACAGTGTGAGGTACTAACAACAACAAATATCCTATATCAAATACACGATACACTCAAGATGGAAACCAAGACTTTCTACTCCAGCATGGCCGCAAAGCCATCACCCAAGGCCAACGCCGCCGCGCCCAATGGCCAACAACCTCCCAAGGCCAAGAACCCAAGTGGACCCAAACAAAATTACGACAGATTTCTAGGGCATAACCAGACGGATCTGAAGGGCATCCTCATCCCCAAAGACGCAAGTGCCAAGCACTACAACGAGCTCAAGGACAGGCTGGAAACACTTGGAGGATCCAAATACATCCCACAGGTGGGATCATCTATTGAACATCTAATCTGGTTCCAGAGAAAGGATTTTGCACCAATCAAGCCCACAGCATTGGAATACTCCACAGCAGTAATTGACCCAGCAACATAGACCACACAAATGGTTGAGGTGCCAGGGCTGAAGGAAACCCTGATGGATATGTACAAGGAAGAACTCAAGAAGAAGGCAGACGAATGGATCCAATACCAACGAGACATGGAGAAGGTCGTGTATCGTCTGGCCCTTGGACAGATCAATGATGGAATGAAAGCCAAGCTCAAGGGACTCAAGTCATGGAAGACTATCGACAGTTCCAAGTGCATCATGGAGCTCCTCAAGGCCGTCCAAGCTCCTATGCACACAGCAAAGGAACCTTGACACAGGGTTGTACACAAAGATGATGAAAGAGAATCTTGATGTGGTCAATGTCACTGGGTGGCACTCTTGTTTGCAAGGCCACAGTTACTTATGAGCTGGAATCCAATCCCACATATTCGGCCTATGATTACCCCACATATCTAGCTCTCGAAGGAGCCACAAAGGCGGCCATCAATCATGCAGTGGAACAAAGAGCACTTGCTGCACTCATCATTGAGGGATTTGACACTAACAGCAGCAACCTCTGCCAAGTCCTTGCTGATAATTACGCCCTACAGCAGAACAATTACCCAACCACAAGTGTGGAAGCATTAGACATGGTTGTGGCATTCAAGGACTTCAAGAAGCCCACCAGATCCCGCGGGAACAACCGCACCGGACCCACGGGACACAGCGAAACCGGGAAGCAGCGCGACCCCAGAAAGAAAAGGGAAGAACAAGCCAACCAAGGATCAATCCTGCTTGCACAGCAGGGCAATGAAGCTACGAACCTACCAACGGATCAACACAGTAGACAGCTCCTCATGACCGCAGCAGAGTCTGGCGAGACCTTTATCCCATCCCAACAGACTACATACATGTTCTTGAATATTGGAATTGTCTTGCATGAAGGCCCTGAAACAAAAGGGTCATCACTATCATCAATATCTACCTATGACAGTGGGGACACGACTGTTAGTTATGATGGGATCCCCGACCTGGTCCCAAGAACCAACCAAGAGGAAGAGCATGACAAACCGGTCCACAGCAACTATCACTTTAGCGGCGATATGGAATATCTATTCACCCAATCCCAGTCTGAAGGGGGAGTGAACCCATACTGGATCCTCCTGGATATCCAATCATCTCTCAACCTCATAGTCAATCCAGACCTAGTGACCAACATTTGACAGGCACCAAATGGAGGCTTCATGAACATTCACTGCAACTCAGGAGTGTCTAAGACCAATCTCATAGCTGACCTCCCTGGGTTCGGCATAGTGTGGTTCTATGCAGAGGGACTAGCTAATGTGCTATCCATAGCACTTGTGTCAGATCAATACCGCGTGACCGTGGACACCAGTATCGACAATGCTCTACATGTACACAAGGATGGGGGAACCAGAAGATTCCAAAGATCTGAATGCAACCTCTATTACTGTGACATGCGAGAACACAATGGCACAGTGTTGGCAATAGATACGGTAAAGGGGAAGGCGAATTCCTACTCCGCTTTGGACTGTTCAAGAGCAAAGAAGGTACGTGATATGCAAGAGATTCTTGGCTTCCCAACCTCCCAAAAACTGACCAAGATGATTGACAACAACATCAGCAAAGACTGTCCCAATAACTAGGAGGGGCATTGCCATCATGACAGACATCTACGTCAAGCACGTAAGTATCCTCAAGGGGAAGAGTGTGCGACAACAAGCAGCACACACGAGAGAAGATAGCACACCAATCCCCAACAGCATTAGGATAGCATATCAGAATGTGGTGCTATGCGTCGATATCATCACTGTAAACAGGATACAGTTCCTTGTGTCCATCTCTTGTCACATTCGATTCTGAACAGCAGTCGCAATCAACAGCATGAAACAGCACATACTGGCTAAAGCCATAAGGGCTATAGCAGGAAAGGACGCCTCTCAAGGGCTACATGTTACTCAGATCCATACAGACAACCAATTTGAATGTATTTGGGACAGCCTACTAGACATGGAGTGTCTGATCACAGTGCATTGTGCACCAGCCGGACAACATGAACCCACCATCGAACGAAGCAACAGGACACTGAAAGAGAACATCCGTTGTGTTATCAATCACATCCCTGTGACTCGCCTCCCGCGACGTTGCCTAATTGACCTTGTATATGCAACCATATTCTGGTTAAACTGCAGGACTACAGGGGTATCACCAACCATGTCCGCCCAAGAGCTGATGACAGGAGGTGTGGCATGCAATGTCAAAACCCATGGAAGATTCCAGTTCCTACAATACATTCAGGCACACTGTGAGGACACAAACAACACCATGAAACCAAGAACAGTTGATGCAGTATACTTGCGCCCTACAGGACAGCTGACTGACAGCTTCTATGCATACAATATAAACTCAGGACAACACATCCACAGAAAGAGGGCCACTGCCATTCCAATGCCTTAGGTAGTCATAGACAAGCTAGAGTCTAACACATTGGAACAGGGAATGCCCACAGGATTGAAGTTTGAAATAGAGAGGCCAATCACTATCCTTGACCTAGATACAGAGGATAACCAGGATGACGATGATGCATCTGATCAATCCTATGTGGACGCTAACCATAGTGATGAGGAGGAGAGTCTAGTCATTGTTATAGACAAGGAGGAGGCTGTGGCTGACTCCCATCTAGATGACGACCAACCACCTACCGTATAGAAGACAACGTAAACTGCAGCATCAGACCCCACCCAAAGGATGGAGGAGTGAATGCGGCGCCGACGGGACCCGCCAAACTAGGAGTGGACACAATAAGCAGCACAGAAGACCCACCAGACAACAACCGCATGGAGACCAAGGAGAACGAAAGAACCACAGGATTCCACACTACATAAAGCAGAGGACTCTGATTTGACTACTGCCCAGAATGTCAGATTTGAACAGGCGGCGGGGGAAGAAGAAAAGCACCTCCCTCAACTACGTCCAAGGGTCACTCGGTCACACAACAAATTTGGAACCTCAGAGGGATACGCAACCTGAGTACAGAGAATGCAGTGGATTCACTGCAGGGTATGGCAGTGCTATTTAGGCAATTGCAGGGCAACACACATCCATGCTGATGGTCCTCCAAGCAATCGAATCATACAACAATCTAGATACAACTCAAGTGACCAAACAGTACGGGGTAAACTAGGGTATCAAGGTGTTTGGCAAGGAGGGCGTAGATGCGGCTCTGTCAGCTCCATGGACAGGAATGTCATCGACGTCGTGGATCCAAAGACCCTCACCAGGGAAATGGTTTGACAATCCCTACAATACCTACTGTTCCTCAAGCGAAAACGCACAGGCAAGGTCAAGGGCCAAGGCTGCACAGACAGAAGGCCCCAGCGGGAATTCATCACCAAAGAGGACTCCACTTCTCCCACAGTCTCCCTGTATGCTCTGATGATCTTGTGTATGATTGATGCCATTGAAGGCCGCGATGTGGCCACAGTCGATATACCCGGAGCTTTCCTGCAAACCAACATGCCTGAGGGAGAAGATGTGTAGTACATCAAGCTCAATGGGACTATGGCTGAGCTCCTATGTCATGTGGACCCAAAACTATATGGACCCAATATGATTACCATGAAGAATGGAAAGAAGGCTCTCATTGGCACGGCCCGTAAGGCCATCTACGGGACACTCTGGGCAGCGCTGTTGTTCTGGAAGAAACTGTCCGGCAAACTGATCAGACAAGGATACAAGCCCAACCCATATGACCGATGCACAGTAAATAAGATGATCAATGAGCATCAATGCACCATTGTCTGGCATATGGATGACGTCAAGATCTCCCACAAGGACCCACATGTGGTGACACAGGTAATCACAGACCTCAATAAAGAATTTGGAAAGATATCACCGCTCACCGAGACAAGAAGGGGCAAGATTCACGACTATGTGGGGATGACAATCGATTATACTGAAACAGGGAAAGTGAAATTCACCATGTTTGACTATATCGAGGACATCCTTCAAGGGCTACCAAAGGAACTTGATGGATGCAAAGCTTTTACCCCAGCCGCAGATCACCTGTTCCAGGTGAATGAATCAGCTGAAAGGCTGAATGAGCATGATGCCAAAGTGTCCCATCACTATGTTGCAAAACTACTCTTTGCGTCCTAACGGGCAAGACCTGATATTCAAACAGCCATTGCATTCTTGTGTAAGCGTGTGAAGGGCCCTGACATAGATGACCAGAAGAAGCTGAAGTGAGTTCTGTCATACTTGAAGGAGATACAATTCCTTCCACTTGTGCTAGGACACGACAATACAGGAAACTTATACTGGTATGTCGATGCTGCATTTGCTGTCCACAGTGATATGAGGAGCCACTCTGGAGGGATGCTGACGATGGGACATGGCGCTATAATTGGAAACTCAACAAAACAAAAGATTAACACAAAGAGTTCAACAGAAGCAGAGGTGGTGGGAGTAGACATTCATCTGCTGGGCTAGATACTTTCTCATTGCTCAAGGTCAGCATGCAATCGAGTCTACCGGGAAACTTACCAGCACACCACTTGCAACTGAGAACATCCTCTACCAGGACAATGAAAGCTCCATCCGCCTCGAACGCAACGGCAAGGCCTCCAGTACCAAGAGGACCAGACACATCAATATTAGATACTTCCTCATCACCGACAGGGTAGCCAAAGGGGAAGTGTCCATTGAGTACTGTCCAACAAAAGAGATGATTGGTGACTACTTCACCAAGCCATTGCAAGGAGCCCTTTTTCGAAAGTTTCGAAACACTATTATGGGAATTGCAGATAACAGTGATTACACGGCATACCATAACAATAACACATACCTACAAGCGAGGCAGGCGCACACCATATCTAAGGGCATTGCTCAGGCAAACACGCCGGCCGGTAAGTGAACTGACAGGCTCGCACGATAGGAATTATCTATCGGCAAGTAAGCTGAACACCATGTTTGGCCATAAGTAATGGGAGTGTGTTGAGAAACACCGTGCGCACGCATGTACGAACATATGGCATATGCATAGGTAGGTATGGGGTCGTTGAAGGAAATCTTTTGGGGGAACATATTCTGAGGTAATCCAAAATAACACCTCGGGTTGTCCAACCAGAATGACAAAAGTGCAAGAGGTTGGAGAGTAACCTGTCAAGATCTCAGAAGATTCATACTTTTTAATTAATCTAGTCAATAGGATTATTTTTTGTATTTCTGTATTCTTTCAGACTTCTTGAGGTGATTTCGGCTATCGAATTTAACGTTCAAACAACAAAATCAACTATGAGTACAAGTAAGAGTATTACGAGTTTGTACCGTACGGTCTGGTACGAGGACTCGTACTATTCTATGAATACAAAAACCAATACTTTTCTGAATAATAACGAATGTGTATGGTGCCGGTACCGGTTAATCGCTTGTTGATTGTTCCCATCAACCCAAAACGATCGTCGAAAGATTCTCGATAAGAATAGGAACTGTTGTTCAGAAAAAATATCGCACAACTATGACCGAAGTGGAAGATCAGAACAAAAAAGAAGCATCGGCGATGCCCTTGAATACCTCGAGCATGAAGAATGAGCAGAATGTCCAAGAACAGGACAAAAGAGATTGCGATCGACAACGGGAGACAAATCCTAACACCAACGCAAACACTAATGCACATCGAAAAAAGAGGAAACGGGATACCGTGAATACTCTGGAAGAAGCATACTCTACAGTATCGTTTTCTCCCCGAAAGCCTTCCGACACGCCCGACAGTCCCAGCTTCTTCTTTCCGTCATCCTATGATTTCACGTTCCCCGGGTCGAAAGTGGACGACGAGAGAAAAAACGCCGATGGTCCCAGTGCCAACAACGGAGGCGTTGACCTCCGCCAAGTTGTCCATCACCACGTCAACGGCCTTTGTATGGTCACTGCAGGAGAACTTTCCATACCCCCCACCAAGGTCTTGAAGTTCATTCGGTTCCTAGCCAAGGAAGCCCCACCCTGCAGCAACGCCGCAAAACGAAAACGCCAAGCCCAGATGCTCAGGGGTCGTGGGAAGGCCGGCCAGCCCGGTGTCGTCCACCCCTCTACGGTGATAGCGGAAATGATTCTAGAGGACAAGGTCGATGGAGATCGTCCCGGCGCAGAAGATGCGATGAATGTCGAAAACCGCAAGACAACAATCGTTCCGATCCGGGCATGTGTTTGGGGGACAATACTGGAGTTGAACAGCACCGCCCTAACGCCGCAAGTGCTTTTGAACGATCCATTACTTGATGGCTAGTAAGTAACGAACCAAACACTGCGATGAAATGATTTTGTATCGCAATTACGCGGAAAAATGTTTCTAATCTTTTCCCTTTCTGTTCTCGTGAAACGTTTGTTCAGTATTGCGATCATCTTGCCATCTGGAAGATTTCCTCCTCCAGCAACCGAAGTCGCGTCTCCGAACGAGTGAGCCGAGTGAATAGAAAAAAAGACGAACACGAAAAACAACGTCACAAAAACAAAAACAAACTTTAAAGTGTCGTGTCTTTTATTTCTAGCTTTTACATCAATCTATTATTTTATTCCTTATGTTCCTAGCTTTCGAATGCAGAAGTTGTCGGTTCCCACCACGTCGGAACTGGTGATTCGACATCGATGCCAAGTTCTGGTATTGCCAGGTGGCTAGCGTGGAGAAAGATGCGTTCGGAGCTGTCGCCACTCGTTCGAGTTTTCATGACGATGCCATCTTCATTGGCACCGTAGAGCGGGTCCCTCCAGACAGGACTTCGCAACACTTCTGCCGCGTGCACTCGAATTTGGTGCTTTCGGCCCGTAAAAATCTCGAACTCCACCAGCGCAGCATCATCCGCACTGTCTTCGTCGCTGGAGGACTGATATCGTTTCAACAGACGATATTCAGACCTAGCCGGTCTTCCATTGACGGGGTGATCGATCGAGCCACAATCTTTCTCGCCAATGAACGACATTGAATTCTGTTGAACCAAAGCCACGTACTTTTTGGTAGTTCTTCTCAAGAAGAACTCTGATATCAATTTTGCGTGCATTTCATTGGACTTGGCTAATACAATACAGCCCGATGAGCCTCGGTCGAGTCTGTGGACCAAACCCAATGCTTCGGGGTTGAGTGTGGAAAGCTGCACGTTGCAGCTGATCAATGCATCTTCCAAACTAAAATCTGATGATTCCAAGAATTGTTCGTTAGACCCCTTTTTCCCTTTCTTGTTTCCCTTCCCGCGTTTTATTTTGCCAGCTGTTGTTGTTTTTACATGAAAACAAGGAACTCCACTGGGCTTGTTGATCACTGCAAAATCATCTGTCTCTAGGATTACTTTGAAGTCGTTTCCGAGTAAGTCTTTGACGCTGTCCTCGGCGTCGGCAAAGCTTGACACCTTTTTGCGACGGGATGACGCAAGCAATTTCCGACGTTTTCCTCCCGCGGCCTTTTTGGTCATGCGTTCAGCTTCCGCGAGGATTGTATTGGCTAAATCAAGGCCGTCTGGGTCATTCAGTAATGCTTGATGCGCTAATGAGTAGGTGACAATGTCGGGCGCTATATCAGCAGTCTCTTGAAGTCCCTCTATGAGTGAAAGGATTCTATCTGACATCAAATTCAATGTTTCGTCATCCGCCGTCGTGAAAAGGCAGCTGGATCCAACTAACGCATTCATGATGCTAGCCGTGACTCCCTTCTCTCCCCCACTGGCTTCTAAAATCGCCGGAATCAAATCTTCATCAATATCCAAGTCGGTGTCAACCATCAAGGACGAAGACGTTGCTAGCTCAACAACACCATCGGTTTCTTTTTCTTGAAAGCTTTGATGTATATTCCGAGCTAAATCAGAGGAAAGCTCGGTTTCCGATGCAAAGCTACTTGTCGAATGACGCCGGATCAGTCCATTCTCGTTCGGTCTACAGCGGAACCAGGGTCTTCCCCCCGAGGTAACTAGTGACGTGTGAGGCCGCCGAGAAGGGACGAGCAGAGCTTCCGACGAGGACAAGTTGGTCGACCAATGAATCGGCAAACACGCGACCAACAAGGGTGTTAATCGATAAACATATCTCTTCGATCCCAACAGAGGGGGTCGTTTCGTAGCGCGGTAATGCATCGTTGGCATTTCGACCGCCAAGATCTGCGGAGAGCTTAAAATAATAATGGTACAATACTTCTTTCCAATAAAAAAATCCGTCGACAGGGTGAAGCGGTGATCGTTACAGTTTGGAGAGGCGACTCGATGACAGCTCTTCCGGTGTGAAACATCACGTCAATCGAAGGCAAGTCGAACCTTCCATGAACGGACAAGGTACTACGGTACGATTGGCGCTTGAGGACAGACTGTGACATACGACTGACATACGACTGGCAGGCTAAGACAGATCACTCTTATCAGCCAGCCAATTAAGTGATTCCCACCTAACGAAAACGAATATAATTAATAAAAAAACGCATAAAAAGTATGTGTTTTCTATATCGATGTATTCACTTTGTAATAAAATTTGTCAGTCGACATGTGTCCGACTGACAGTTTTTATTCACTTAACTGACACCGAATAGATTTCAACGGAATCTTAAAATTAGGCCTGCCGGCCAAAATAGGCCGGTAGGTGGCGCGGGTAGTCATTAAACAGACAGTTACTGTTTCTTCTTCTTTAGGGATTCTGAATTCCAAATTTGGCATTTAATAAAAGTGTTCCTCGGTTGGGCATGATAAAAAAGTATTCATTCTACATACTTTTTATTAACGTTCGATTCTATTCACTTTCCTTAGGTGGGAATCACTCATTACAAGTGTCGTATGCCTATAAATAAAGGTACTAATGCAGTGTTATATTGGGTATTTATGAATGGATTAAAACTAAGATTGTAAGCTAGCTCTGCCAACTACTCTGAGGAGGCATTGGAAAGCTTGTAACAGTAAAAAGACGTTGAACTGGAATTCAACCTACATTGCACATAGAGGAATTAAGATATGTAAATCATCCAGACTTGAATATTGAAGCCCGGCTGGTGTAGCATTGCTGCTGATGTAAGATTTCAGATTTTCTTGAATCGTGGGAATTCAAGCGTGAGGGTTTGAATACCACACTCTTTTTCTTCCCATAAAAGTTTCGATTGGTGGCACAGAATTTTGGTGGTCACGTGCAACCAGTATTCCATAGATAGGAAATTTTTATTTAGTGTGATATGGTTTGAGGTTCCAAATGTTCATCCGTTGGACAATGTGATCTTCTAAGAGGAAGAAAACTGTTCCATTAGTGTGGATTTGCTGGATAGTGTAGGGGCCCTTGCTTCTTGCTTCAAAAGCTCCGGGAATCTGCTTTTCATTTTCATCATAACTTAGTCTCCTACACTATAATCATGAAGCTTCCTGTGGCTATTTTTTTCATCGTATTCTTATCTATCTGAGTCTGGCGCTTGTTTCCGACCATGGCCAAGTCAGTAATTACAGGGATTGGTAGAAACATGTCTCTGTGGAATACAAGGGCTCCAGGCGTCATTCTGAATGTCTTGTTGATGGTTGATCTAACTGCAAACTGAGTCGATGCAAAGACACTATTGATGATGCCTGTGGCTTCCTGATGAGTTTGCGGGGGATTGGTATTGAGCTCAGTTCTCATTGCTGATTTCATTGTATCATGAACTCTTTCAAGTACTGCATTGTATTGCGGATTGCAAACAGAGCAGACCTCGGCTTTGATTCCAAGGTTGGCAAGATGGAGTTGGAAGTCATTGCTCATGAAGTTGGTTCCTTGATCGATGATACAGCTGACTGGCTTCCGATATCTGGAGAGCCAACCATTGTCGAGGGCATGGACTGCCATGAGGCTAGCTGGGTTTGCTTGTGGCGCTCTGATTATTTCAAGGAGATTGGTGCACATATCCATGATAATGAATCCATTGAAGGCAATTGTTCCATGGCCAGGGATCTTGATATTCCAAGGACCGACTCCATTGATTGCAATAGTATCCCAATGAACATACTGGTGTTCTTTGGTTGGGAGTTGTCCATGGCTTTGGTGGGTGTTCTGGTATCGTTGGCAAGTGTCGCAGGATCTGCAAAAGGAATTGATTTGGTCCTTCAAGTTTGTGGCATATACAAATTGGTTAATGGTTTGATACAATCTTTCTGCGCCGGCATGTCCAAGCACATGATGGTAATATTTGATTGTGGCTTGTACTCGGTTTGGAGGGAGTACAATTTTCTGTCGGCCGTTGGATTCAACAATTCACAAGTCAGTGCCATTGAAGTTTTCAGTTGTGTACCTTGGATTGGTAGAGATATCTACGTTGACAGCTTGGTCTTGGGCAAGCTGATCAAACGCTAAGGGGTACATGGGAATATCTTCCGGATATTTGAGAAACAAATCAGAAAGAGAGAGAACGGCGTCAGGTAGGCTGTCTGTTGAATGCGTTGGAGCAATGTCCAAGGCTGTTGGCATTGGGGATTCCTTCTTCTCCTCAGGGGTTTGCTGAAGGGGAAGTCTGGAGAGCACGTCAGCAATCACATTATCTTTGCCTGGAATGTGTTTGAAGACCAGAGAAAATTCTTCAAGAAGCATTCTCCAAGTCAAAATCCTGTGGCTCTCAAGGTTTTGGCAAGTTAAGTTGAGGTGGTCTGTCCATACAATGATTTCTGCGCCCCAAAGAATGGTTCAAAATTATTTTAAAACTTTGACAATGCAGCAGAGCATCTCTTTATCGATCATTGGATATTTGCATTGGGCAGTGTTGAGTTTTCTGGAGAAGCAGAGTATGATCCGGCCTTCTTCTTGCATAATAACAGCATCATATTGATATTCAGACGCATCAGTGTATACATGAAAGGGCTTCTTGTTTGGATCTGGAAAGGCAAGCAGAATATCTTTTGTGATAATGGCCTTTGCTTTGTTGAAGGTTTCGATGAGTGCTGGAGTTGGAGATATCTTGCCTTTGGATTTTCCTGAGAGGTCTGTGAGTGGGGCAAGAATTTCTGCACACTTTGGATAGAAGTTTCGATAGAAGTTGATCATTCCAACAAAGAATCAAAGTTGTGTTGTTGTTGAGGGAAACACCAGTTTCAGGATGGGAGCTATCTTGTTTGGATTGGGTCTGATCCCATCTCTGGAGATGATGTGTCCAAGCCAAGGCGCCTGTGATTGGAACCAGTGGCATTTGGAGGGCTTGATAGAAAAGTTGTGGGCCTTGAGTAAGCGTCACACAAACGAGATTCAGGGTTATTTCAGAATCACGTGCATATTTGGGTCGAACTCCACTGGTCCCCCTTTGTAATTTCACCCTATTTATTAAAATTAATGTCAAACTCATAATATTTTTATGCACATTTCATTTTCCTACCCCACTGGCATCTGTTTCCGAAGTAGTGGCATGTTACTGAATTTTATGCCTGAAACAAACAGTGCATGGTCGCAATTTTTTAATCTCAATCGTTTCCTTTTTTCTATTGTTATTACTGGCTATTGTACGACTTCAGTAGTAACGATGGTCCGCACTCCCAAATATCAGGTATATTGTGTACGTTGCTACCGGGACTCTCCTCTGATCACTACTGGTTACGGAAAGCAGAAGGTTACCAAGAAGAAGAAACCCCCCTTGTTTACAGCGCGACGAAGAAAGAAAACGGGAGTAATTGTTTCTCCCGGTCTTCTCGACCATATTTCACGTAATCCGGGTACATGTTATTCTTATTACTACCGGTGTTTGGGGGTAGATGATTTTGCATCTTCGTTATTCATTAGAAAATCGAGGAAGAAGCTCGAGGATGCTACTCAACAATTAGGTCTAACAAGCACCTGTAACGGTCCACAGAGTAGTGACGGCGCATTACCAGAGGTGCTCGACAATCAAGTTATGTATGACACTTCTGTCAAACCGATTGGGCGTGCCTTGATTGGTCGGGAATTAACAAACATAGAGGATGACAATGATTCTGTCTCCGATGACAATTTTTTCTTTCCTAATGCCGACGATGAGGAAGAAGGAAGTGTGAGCATAGAGGCCCCCCACTCTTTGATTGTCAATGATGAAGAAGGCAACAACATTGATGTTGACGATTCCCATTGTGATTCAAACACGCTAGTAATTACGACACCCAATGTAGGAAGAAACATATCTGACGAATTGAAGGTCAAGATCAAGTTTATTTTGCGTTTTTCTATTTTCTGCAACGGCGTTGCACCAAATGCCCTTTTCCCATATTTTCGATGGTATACTAGTATGGTACAATCATACCCCCCTTCTCATGTGTATTTTGCGTTTTTCTATTTTCTGCAACGGCGTTGCACCAAATGCCCATTTTCCCATATTTTGGATGGTATACTAGTATGGTACAGTCATACCCCCCTTTTCATGTGTATTTTGCGTTTTTCTATTTTCTGCAACGGCGTTGCACCAAATGCCCTGTTTCTGTATTTTGGATGGTATACTAGTACGGTACAGTCATACCCCCCTTTTCATGTGTATTTTGCGTTTTTCTATTTTCTGCAACGGCGTTGCACGAAATGCCCTTTTTCCGTATTTTGGATGGTATACTAGTTTGCTATTTCTTCTCTGCTTCATAGCTCTTTCTGAATTTCTCATGGTCAACAAGGATGCCGTTGCCGATGGAGTAGTAGATGAATTGCTGAAGATTGCGGTTGCTGTTGCTGACGATGTGTCAAATCGTATGCTGCCACGGGATGTGTTGGAGGAGGAGGAGTGCTGTTGATGCCGATGCAGATGCCGATGCCAATGGTTCAATCGTTCCTGTTGGTGGCTGTTGCTTTCGCTTTGCGTTTTGATCGTTCCCGGTTTCGGTTGGTTCGATTGTTCCGGTTTGCTCAATTGCTGTTGATTGCTCTCTGTCGCCGCTCCGTGTTGCTTGCTATCTGCCGCCGCTATTGTTGTTACCGCTGCCATTTGCAATTCGATTGTGGTTGCTGTTGCTGGTCTATGAAAACATGTAATAATTGAACAAAATGGGTGAGTATCTATTGATGTAGTACTAGTAGAGTAAATTATAACAACAGAATAATATAATCTACATGCTAACCTACACAGTTGGCGTCCGATCAATTCGTTGCTAACGATTTGTTGTTCTGATCTGTTGTTCCACCTCAACGGAAGATTCGCCGCACCTCTATTGTTCAGATTCCTGTTCCGGTCCGATGTTGCAGCCTCCAGCAGGGAAGAAGAAGATGCACCTCCAGCGACACCAGGAAAGATTCGCCGAGCCTCTATTGTTCCGATTTGTTATTCCGATCCGTCCCTATGAAAATAAGAAGAAAAAATAGAAGTGAGGAAAAAGAACATCATCATCAATGCAACAGGCAGGCAGCAATGTCTATCTATCTCACGTTGTTGCCTTCCACTTGGTGCTGCCTTCGATTCCAATCGTTGTTGCCAATATGTTGTTCCGACAATCGTTGTTGGTGCTGCCGTTGATTTGCAGACTTGTAGTAATTCCTATGTCACAAAAAACAGGGACTTGTTCCTGTTGATATATAGGCAATTGATGCAGATTTTGTGCTTTCAAGATGTTTATGTAAGGCGGCCGTCCAAACAAGAATATCTTTCCAGCAACTAATCCCTAATCGAATGCTTTCTACTTCTTTTGCAGTACAAGGCTGTTATATCGGACTGAAATATCTGAGAACGGATTGTTGTGCTCGTGACATCGTCGCCCTAAGGCATGTGACGAAGAGGGTCGGATCCCACGTTCTCGGACGAAGTGTTGCTTGCAAGAAACAACACTCTACTCAGATAAGTTGGAAAATGAGCTCGGTCAATTTGATTGGAAAGTGAACTAAATTCACTTTTCGAACAGTGTGAGTGATTTTACAGTGCACTTTTTTCTTAGTACTGAATCTACATGAAATTTGAATCTGTTTGAATTTTTTGAATTGAACGTGCTGCTACCGGTAGTACTGAATGCTGTATGTGATCCGTTTGAATTTTTTGAACGTTCGCGAACATTGGAACGTTCAAATTATTTTGGAATTAGTACTGAATCTACATGCTAGCTAGTACGTACTGAATGCTGTATGTGATCCGTTTGAATTTTTTGAACGTTGGAACGTTGAACGTTTGAATTATTTTTTGAACGTCTATGTACTGAATGCTGTATGTGATCCGTTTGAATTTTTTGAACGGAACGTTCGTTCGAACGTTTGAATTATTTTTTGAATGTCGTCGTTCGAATTATTTTGGAATTAGGTAGATTTCTACACGATTTTCATACTAGATAGTATTTTTTTCTTCGTACGTACTTCGAATTTTTTCTTTTTCTTCCTACATGCTTAGGGTTAGGGTTAAGATTGGGGTTAGGGTTAGGGCTTCGAATTTTTTTCTTCATACATACTTAAGTAGAACTTATTGGGTAATGACTAAAATTATTCTAAAATTCATACTGACTAAAGTATCAGCCTGTTTCTTGTCAAGTTTGTTTCATAGTCTACCCCATCCATAGTATGAACAATATTCATCCTGAAATTACAGTCAATGCCACTCATTTGCACTCAAAACTGACTAGGACTCACTATTTTGGTACATGCATGTCCAGGGGGGACAAACATTATTCTAAAATTCATACTGACTAAAGTATCAGCCTGTTTCTTGTCCAGTTTGTTTCATAGTCTACCCCATCCATAGTATGAGCAATATTCATCCTGAAATTGCAGCCAATGTCACACATTTGCACTCTAAAACTGACTAGGACTCACTATTTTGGTACATGCATGTCCAGGGACAAACATTATTCTAAAATTCATACTGACTAAAGTATCAGCCTTTTTCTTGTCCAGTTTGTTTCATAGTCTACCCCATCCATAGTATGAGCAATATTCATCCTGAAATTGCAGTCAATGCCACACATTTGCACTCAAAACTGACTAAGACTCACTATTTTGGTACATGCATGTCCAGGGGGGACAAACATTATTCTAAAATTCATACTGACTAAAGTATCAGCCTGTTTCTTGTCCGGTTTGTTTCATAGTCTACCCCATCCATAGTATGACCACTATTCATCCTGAAATTGCAGTCAATGCCACACATTTGCGCTCAAAACCGACTAGGACTCAATATTTTGGTACATGCATATCCAGGGACAAACATTATTCTAAAATTCACACTGACTAAAGTATCAGCCTGTTTCTTGTCCAGTTTGTTTCATAGTCTACCCCATCCATAGTATGAGCAATATTCATCCTGAAATTGCAGTCAATGGCACACATTTGCACTCTAAACTGACTAGCCTAGGACTCACTATTTTGGTACATGCATATCCAGGGACAAACATTATTCTAAAATTCATACTGACTAAAGTATCAGCCTGTTTCTTGTCCGGTTTGTTTCATAGTCTACCCCATCCATAGTATGACCACTATTCATCCTGAAATTGCAGTCAATGCCACACATTTGCACTCAAAACCAACTAGGACTCAATATTTTGGTACATGCATATCCAGGGACAAACATTATTCTAAAATTCACACTGACTAAAGTATCAGCCTTTTTCTTGTCCAGTTTGTTTCATAGTCTACCCCATCCATAGTATGAGCAATATTCATCCTGAAATTGCAGTCAATGCCACTCATTTGCACTCAAAACTGACTAGGACTCACTATTTTGGTACATGCATGTCCAGGGACAAACATTATTCTAAAATTCATACTGACTAAAGTATCAGCCTGTTTCTTGTCCAGTTTGTTTTGTAGTGTACCCCATCCATAGTATGAGCAATATTCATCCTGAAATTGCAGCCAATGTCACACATTTGCACTCTAAAACTGACTAGGACTCACTATTTTGGTACATGCATGTCCAGGGACAAACATTATTCTAAAATTCATACTGACTAAAGTATCAGCCTGTTTCTTGTCCAGTTTGTTTCATAGTCTACCCCATCCATAGTATGAGCAATATTCATCCTGAAATTGCAGCCAATGTCACACATTTGCACTCTAAAACTGACTAGGACTCACTATTTTGGTACATGCATGTCCAGGGACAAACATTATTCTAAAATTCATACTGACCTAAGTATCAGCCTGTTTCTTGTCCAGTTTGTTTTGTAGTGTACCCCGTCCATAGTATGAGCAATATTCATCCTGAAATTGCAGTCAATGCCACACATTTGCACTCAAAACTGACTAAGACTCACTATTTTGGTACATGCATGTCCAGGGGGGACAAACATTATTCTAAAATTCATACTGACTAAAGTATCAGCCTGTTTCTTGTCCGGTTTGTTTCATAGTCTACCCCATCCATAGTATGAACAATATTCATCCTGAAATTGCAGTCAATGCCACACATTTGCGCTCAAAACCGACTAGGACTCAATATTTTGGTACATGCATATCCAGGGACAAACATTATTCTAAAATTCACACTGACTAAAGTATCAGCCTGTTTCTTGTCCAGTTTGTTTCATAGTCTACCCCATCCATAGTATGAGCAATATTCATCCTGAAATTGCAGTCAATGCCACTCATTTGCACTCAAAACTGACTAGGACTCACTATTTTGGTACATGCATGTCCAGGGACAAACATTATTCTAAAATTCATACTGACTAAAGTATCAGCCTGTTTCTTGTCCAGTTTGTTTCATAGTCTACCCCATCCATAGTATGAGCAATATTCATCCTGAAATTGCAGCCAATGTCACACATTTGCACTCTAAAACTGACTAAGACTCACTATTTTGGTACATGCATGTCCAGGGACAAACATTATTCTAAAATTCATACTGACTAAAGTATCAGCCTGTTTCTTGTCCGGTTTGTTTCATAGTCTACCCCATCCATAGTATGACCACTATTCATCCTGAAATTGCAGTCAATGCCACACATTTGCACTCAAAACCAACTAGGACTCAATATTTTGGTACATGCATATCCAGGGACAAACATTATTCTAAAATTCACACTGACTAAAGTATCAGCCTTTTTCTTGTCCAGTTTGTTTCATAGTCTACCCCATCCATAGTATGAGCAATATTCATCCTGAAATTGCAGTCAATGCCACTCATTTGCACTCAAAACTGACTAGGACTCACTATTTTGGTACATGCATGTCCAGGGACAAACATTATTCTAAAATTCATACTGACTAAAGTATCAGCCTGTTTCTTGTCCAGTTTGTTTTGTAGTGTACCCCATCCATAGTATGAGCAATATTCATCCTGAAATTGCAGCCAATGTCACACATTTGCACTCTAAAACTGACTAGGACTCACTATTTTGGTACATGCATGTCCAGGGACAAACATTATTCTAAAATTCATACTGACTAAAGTATCAGCCTGTTTCTTGTCCAGTTTGTTTCATAGTCTACCCCATCCATAGTATGAGCAATATTCATCCTGAAATTGCAGCCAATGTCACACATTTGCACTCTAAAACTGACTAGGACTCACTATTTTGGTACATGCATGTCCAGGGACAAACATTATTCTAAAATTCATACTGACCTAAGTATCAGCCTGTTTCTTGTCCAGTTTGTTTTGTAGTGTACCCCGTCCATAGTATGAGCAATATTCATCCTGAAATTGCAGTCAATGCCACACATTTGCACTCAAAACTGACTAAGACTCACTATTTTGGTACATGCATGTCCAGGGGGGACAAACATTATTCTAAAATTCATACTGACTAAAGTATCAGCCTGTTTCTTGTCCGGTTTGTTTCATAGTCTACCCCATCCATAGTATGAACAATATTCATCCTGAAATTGCAGTCAATGCCACACATTTGCGCTCAAAACCGACTAGGACTCAATATTTTGGTACATGCATATCCAGGGACAAACATTATTCTAAAATTCACACTGACTAAAGTATCAGCCTGTTTCTTGTCCAGTTTGTTTCATAGTCTACCCCATCCATAGTATGAGCAATATTCATCCTGAAATTGCAGTCAATGCCACTCATTTGCACTCAAAACTGACTAGGACTCACTATTTTGGTACATGCATGTCCAGGGACAAACATTATTCTAAAATTCATACTGACTAAAGTATCAGCCTGTTTCTTGTCCAGTTTGTTTCATAGTCTACCCCATCCATAGTATGAGCAATATTCATCCTGAAATTGCAGCCAATGTCACACATTTGCACTCTAAAACTGACTAAGACTCACTATTTTGGTACATGCATGTCCAGGGACAAACATTATTCTAAAATTCATACTGACTAAAGTATCAGCCTGTTTCTTGTCCAGTTTGTTTCATAGTCTACCCCATCCATAGTATGAGCAATATTCATCCTGAAATTGCAGTCAATGCCACACATTTGCACTCAAAACTGACTAAGACTCACTATTTTGGTACATGCATGTCCAGGGGGGACAAACATTATTCTAAAATTCATACTGACCTAAGTATCAGCCTGTTTCTTGTCCGGTTTGTTTCATAGTCTCCCCAATCCATAGTATGAGCAATATTCATCCTGAAATTGCAGTCAATGCCACTCATTTGCACTCTAAAACTGACTAGGACTCACTATTTTGGTACATGCATGTCCAGGGACAAACATTATTCTAAAATTCATACTGACTAAAGTATCAGCCTGTTTCTTGTCCGGTTTGTTTCATAGTCTACCCCATCCATAGTATGAGCAATATTCATCCTGAAATTGCAGTCAATGGCACACATTTGCACTCTAAACTGACTAGCCTAGGACTCACTATTTTGGTACATGCATATCCAGGGACAAACATTATTCTAAAATTCATACTGACTAAAGTATCAGCCTGTTTCTTGTCCAGTTTGTTTTGTAGTGTACCCCATCCATAGTATGAACACTATTCATCCTGAAATTGCAGTCAATGCCACACATTTGCACTCAAAAACTGAGTAGGAATCACTATTTTGGTACATGCATCATGGCCAGGGACAAGAAACACTATTATAAAATTCATAATGACTAAAGTATCAGCCTGAGACTTGTCAATATTGTTTCATAGTCTCCCCAATCCATAGTACTATGAGGAATATTCATCCAAACATTTCAGAAAATAACACACTTTTGCACTCAAAAAGTAACTGAGAAACACTATTTTGGTTACTTGTTCATACAAAAATTAAAAAACAATAACCAAAAATTACCGAGACTACCCTTTGTACACCACATCTCTACGGAGGAATCGATCCACTGGACACGTTAACATCTATATCAAGAACCAATCATATCCTGACGAGGAAAGTTACATTACTTAAAGTTAGGCTGTTTTTGATGGACTAGTACAAAAAGACGTCGGTACATTCAAAAAATGTACTCCATAGAAAATAACAAAACAACAAAAAGGGCTTTTCTTGCAACGCCGTTGCAGAAAATGAAAAGACAATAGGTAGGAGAATCAATGCTTGGGCTACGTACGATTACCCTCAGTGGAACCTACAGATTGTGGTCCGCGCCAAAATTTTCAGGACACCACATTGCAGAATATCACGGCACGCGCAAACAAAAGATAGGCAGGCGCCAGTAAAACAACACTCACAGGTAGTACAATTAATAGTAATACAGCACTTCCCGGGAGGCAGTAAATCAAGCACTTACAGCGCGTACAGTATGAATGAAAAAAACATGCCAAACGCTTCCTTCAAACAACATTATTATCATAAAAATAGCGCGCCAAATCAATCAAAGGAAAAAACGGTAAGTTGAGGTGCACGAGTTAACAAAAAAATAATGGTGGAACTGAGTACTAGTTGCAGTCCGGTGACAGGTAGAACCATTGTTACCAATAACACAAACAGCCCAAACAGCAGTGTATCGGGAAGTGACCGAACAAACACAAATGATACTAGCCAAACATATAAAACCAAAGACAGTAGCAACAGAAATATTCTACAGACAACAAAAGACTACGATAACAATAACTTGGAAAACAACATTGTCAAACATGTCAAAGAAAAAGCATTCAGGAAATTTAAATTCCCGCCAGAGATTACATTCGTGAAGGCGACGATATTCAAAATTGTAAAACAAGCAAATAACAATGAAATACCAAATACGATCGATATAAAAGACCAAAAGTGGAGTGGAATTTATTGCCGTGCAGTGACTGTGTGTAGGCACAATGCTCAAACTCTTGGCAGGAAAAACTACAAAGGTACGCAACCAACAAGAAAATGATTGCCGGCATGCAATCGTTCATAAGCCATTCTAACATTTTGGTCGTATGAACACTGACACGTAGACGATAAAAGAAACAACCTGATACCAGATAGTTTCCCAGGAACGGTTCTAATCACGGACACACAAGACGTTAACTCAGAAAATAGGTACCAATTGCACGAAGACTATCGGCGGAAAAATTCACCAGAATTCAAATACTTCATGAAAAGAATTCTTGGAGCGGTGTCACCAAAACAGACAGACTTCAAAAGAAAATCAGTCAGAATGACAATCAGTAACATTTTCACCCCAAGCGATGAAGCTTTTGCATTGCTTTTCCTTTACAACGACTACGACTCGTGGCTAAACACAACAAAGGGCACGAGGTTGAGAAAAAAATTCACTGACGGTAAGTCTGGAAATAAGGAGGGGTGGAGTAACGAGGGACAAGATCTTTACGAACGAAGGAAGGAACAACAGTCAAAACAATTAGAGACGGAAATACTTAAAATGTACCAAAAGCAAAATGACAATCGTAAACAACAAGATAAGGAGGAGAACAAAGAGGGAAAAACACGGAAGCGAAAACGTACCTTGGTTGAGATTCTAGGCAAAGATGATGAGGACTACAAATTTTTCATGGAATACAATAAAAACGAACAAGAGTAATTGATGATATCAACATCAATAGTAGAACGGCTAGTTCATTATTATTTTATGGTTTGCACAATATTGTTCCGGGTCTTCTGTTCGAATATAATACAATAAACAAGATAATTTCAAAGGCTGATAAAATACTTTCGTATTTGTTACAAAATATGTTTGTTGTATTTCCGTATTTGATAAGCGTAGCGTGAATATTGTAAAATGTCGGAGAGTATTGCAAATGCGGATAAAATATTTTCTTATTAGTACAAAAATATGGTTGTTGGATTTTGATATTCGAAAAACAAAGTGTGAGTAACGTGAAAGCAACATAACAGAATACATTGCTGGTTATCAAGAAGCTTGTATATTTGTTAAGAAATTTGTATCAACGCTACAACAATATCAGTGTACATAGAGGATATTATTACAAAACATGAGGAGTTTCGTGTGGAAAAAACAAAAATTGAATGGCGAATAAATATTATCGGGGTAAGCATGAAACAAAATTGTAGAATAGAAAGATTCTTAAGCAAGCATGAAAAGGGGCTGGAAAAAACGGTGGCGAAAATAGACCTACTTGAAATTGTTGCGTGCAAAAATAGGTAGAGAATTATTTATTGTGCGCGCAACAAAATGTTTCGGAATATTTTAAAATATCGCACGAATTTTACGAAAGCACGAGCATCGTTTATGTGACGTCAAGGAAAGAACAGAAGAAACATATTTACAATGAGATTCAAGGGTGTTGGAGAAGATTCCAATATTATCGATGTATACTTCAATGCCTTTTAAGTGGAGCAGCATCTGTTCCATGCAGCCTTGGGTCCAACTTGGAGAGTTGAGGAAGCCCATTGGCAATCAAAGAAGTCTGAATTTTCCAAAGGGAGTGACAAGGACAAAAAGCCAAGTAGAGGCTTCATCAAGTTTGAAGGTGTGGAACTGCATGCTGAGATCAATAAGGGTGAAATATTTGAACCCTCTTCTTCTGTGGAAGATGTCTTGGATTTTTGGAAGTGGATAGTGGAGCTTTTTGGTGACTTTGTTGAGCTTGCGAAAGTCACTGATGAGTCGACAGGAGCCATCTGGTTTTGGAACTACAAAGGTTGACATTCCCCATTCTGTTGCATAGCATCTTTCAAGAATGCCGGATTTGACTTGTTGGTCAATTTCCTTCTTCACGGCTTCCTGTTGGTGGAGTGGGATTGGATATGGTTGTTTGACATGGAATGGCTTCACGTTCTGCTGGAGCTCAATGTGGAACTCTTGATTAGGGAAAATGCATAATTCCTTATCATTCAAGCCTTCAAAAAGTTCTTCATTTTCAAGAAGTATTGGTAGCAAGGTATGTTTCTCATTGTCGGATAGATGTGTATGTTCATTGACTAACTTGTGGAGGTCTGTCTTTTCATACTTGGAGGTGCCATCTACATACGATTGTTGAAGGGCTTGGTTGGCATAGCTTTTGGCAACAGAGTGTGGCTCTGCTGACATGATCTTGTTGAGCAAGACCTTGCTATCAAAGTAGTTGCGCAGGTGGAAATGCATGGTCTTTTCATACCATTCTATGGTGCAAGTTTTGAAGTCCATTTTCATTCCAAGGTCTCTCATGGTTCGTCTACCAATGAAGAGGTGATAGTTGATGTTCTGGGTGACTACAAAGCACTTGATCTTCAGGACCTTCATGGAGATGGAAAGTTCTGGAAGCATGGTGTTCTCCAAGGTTACGTAGTGGTTACAAGTGGTTTTGCCATTGGTAGTTTGCATTTCTTGAATTGGTTGGTCAAGCAAGTGTTTCTTGATTCCAGAAGGGATTGCTGTTTTGACAATGAGATTGTCTGTCAATCCAGAATCGAAGAGGGTTTTCAAGTAGTGCTTTCCAGAGGACCCATTGATAGAGTTGCAGACACTGACTGTGGTTGGAGCGAGGTCACATCTTGGCTGTTGTTGTTGGAATCGAGGGTTTGTGCTTCATTGGTGGGAAATTTCTGAAGATCAGAATTATAATATTCGGCATCAACCTCCATATCCACATGGAAGAGATCTGGCCAAGGAGTTTATGGAATGATTTCTTCTGGTTCATTGATGAAGACACACATGTGATGTTCTGGTTCATGTGGGTTGCTGCCATAGGAAGAGGAATTACTGGGTCGATTGCTGTTGTTGCTATTGCTGGAATTGCTGTCATTCACGTGCGAGTCAGTAGTCTCATTATTATTGTTGGACTGATTGGAGTTTTTGCCAAATTTGTTGGCATAGCATTGGCCCCAAGTGTGGTTTGTACCTGGGTGGATTGGACATGGTGAGTCATTGGAGATCCTTGTTGAGCCTTTGTTGTTGTTGTTGTTGTTGTTGTTGTTGCCTTGGTTGTTGTGGCTGTTGCCTTGTTGTTGGTTTTGGCCATTGTTGTTCGATCTATTGTTTCCATTGCAATTGTTTCCATTGCAATTGTTGCGATTGTTACAATTGTGACGGCTATTATTGTTACAATTGCTGTTGCTATTGTTGTTGTTGTTATTGCTGTTTTGGGATGGATTTTCTGGTTTCTTTTTGCCATTTTGTGCATACTGATATCTTTCAAATCTCATCGTCATTTCAGAAAGTGTATCCCTATGAAGGTCATGGTGTTGTTGGTAAGTGTACTTCCAATCTTCAGGCATGAATTCGAAGATTAAATTCTTGAACTCACGCTCCTTGATTTCTGCGTCCTCAGGTGGGTGTCCTGGGCGCAGTGGAAGGACAACATGATTGCAGAAGTTAACTTGGGAGACAAATTGGTGTACTGTCATGTTGGTTGTCTTCTTGATGTTGGTAAGAAATCTTCAATGATTTTGATATGCATGGAGGTTGTTGTCAAACTTATAGTTGACAAATGCTTCCACAGTTGTGGTGAAGTTGTTGACGGTCAGTTGTGGGACATTGCTTGATATGTAGTCATTCCACCAGCTCTTGTCAGTGTAATCTCTGAGGAGGTCTGCAAATTTATCATATAGTCTTGGACCTGTGGTTAAGTTAAGTGTTTTCTTGGCAAGAATAAATTCATTGATGGTGAAAATAACTTGTAATTTGGTTGCTCCTGCAGTAATCAAAGGAATCTTGAGCTTGGTTATTTCAGGCATTCCATTGAACTCTTGTGTGTTCTTGAATCCCACTTTGTCGATAGACTCTTGGTCGAAGTCAAACTTGAAAGGGATGATGGAGTAGTAGTAGTAGTTAGACATTGTCTTCCTGACAAATAGAAATCAGAGTTTATCAGACCCAGAGACTCATCCAAGCTGGGGTTCAGTCAACAATCAGCTTCCGTTTCCAGACGTAAGGGTGATTGCAAAATCAAGGGGCTCACACGACAATGAGAGCAGAAACTGATTGCCAACTGATCAACGGTTAATCACCATCTTAACCCCTTGGTTGGACGTTGAAGACCCTCCGTAAGGCTATGACTATATTTGGGTACTTAGATGCATAACAACACTAGTGCAGCTGGGCTTGAGCTGATACCTCTCGCTTCTCCCGGATGGCATATGGACCTAGGAGCAGAATCAACGCCGTCGATACAACGGTATTTCATCTGGGATCAAAGCAGCTGCAGTCTTTACATTCGAAAGTAAATGTGTCCCAATTCAAGGATGGATGAGGGCCACATGGCGCCTCAAGCAACATGATATGACTGATAACACACCACATAGGTGTGCATAGAACCAGCAAGCTATCGGCCCAACAGCTTGTAGTGGCTGAAAGTACAACCGACTGAGGACTAAGTACTACTTTTAAAATGTGCACAACCGACTAAGGACTAAGTACACACCAAACAGTTATTCCAAAAGAGGACGTACGTCCACTCTACAGAAATGATATGTGGTAGGATAGCATACAGATGTGTACATTGGCTGTACCAGACCACTCAGGAGGGGCCGTTGAACTTATCTAGAGCAGTTTCAACGCCCCCAACTAAACAGACACATAAGACTTGTAACCGTAGAATAATGGGAAAGCAGTCCAAGAACGTTTTGATTCCTATGCAAATCAGGGCCGCGCCGATTCCAATGGCCACTTGATTCCTACACAAATAAATTCAACGGATCGTTTTTACGCACAATGGCTATGAACCGAATCCCATATGCTGAAATCCAACGACTCTGACTCGGATTTGAACCAAAACAGCTTGCTTAACTATAGCAAAACTGCGGGATCCATGTTTGCAGGCTCAGAATGCCTACTAATTTGCTTGACAATCATTCCCTACTAATGAAAGCACGTAGATGGGGAACCCGAACAGTCCGCTTGAGTATGGATAAACAAGCAGAATCAATTTTAAAAGCTTGGAATGTTCACAAGTTTGCTTGGAAAAATTACCAACTAATAGCAAAAGCATGTAAGTTCAGAATAACACGTAGATTTGCTCATTCCTGAGAGAATCATTCATTATCCACACCAAAAGCAAACAAGCAAACACCTTCAAAGCAGACTATCCACTATGGTGAGAACAAGAGGAAGACCTAGGCTAAGGTCAGAGAGCCGCAACACCAAAGACGAAGATTCAGCGGACAATGGTGGATCTATGGCCGTTGATGGATCCCATACCAACTTGGGCTTCACTCCAGCCCAAATGGAGTTCATCCAGACCATGATGGAAACAAATCAGACTCCTGAAGTTGTACCTGAGGTTCAGGAAGCAATCACTCACGCCACAAGCACAGGAGGAATCCCTGGTGGATATGCCGGGGAGAGGGCCCTGACTACAACCAAATTGGTTTTCAGGGAGATCCTGGAGTCACTCCGACTGAACCGCGCCACTGCTGATGAGTTGTTTTGGAATGGTTATTGCAATACGGACTCCCTACACAATTTGGAGGAATCTTCCATCAAGTCCCTTGTGAATGGAATCAGCAAGACCAAGCACAATTTCTGCCCAAATCCCAAGCAAATCTGCATTAGAAGGGTCTTTGGGGACCGTCTCAGGCTATTTGTGGCTTGGATTGACTTCCAACCACTTATTGGCGCCACCCCTTCTCCAATCGATGGGATGGCCGACTCACATGCTGAGACAAAGACCTGGGACCGGCTCAAGTCTCTGAAGGAAAATGACAGCAACACTGCCGATGGGGACTTACGAACTCTACCAGAGCCCCTAACGGCCATGAACAAATTCAAGGAATTTGATGAGCGCTTTCATGAGTATCTATGGCATAAGAGGGGGGTCAATAAGACCTCCCTACTCTACACGATCCAGAAGGATTCTGCAGCAACTACTAATACTGAGCGGAATGGAACCATTGGGCCCGGCCCAGCCAACGCATAAACTGACTGGACGGATAGGCATAATTCATTCCCACCTGAGGACCAATTTGTTACCAATTTCTGTCACTCTTGCACTAAGGACATCGAGGTTGTTAAGTTCTGCCACTAGAAAGAACAATACCAAATCCCTCCTGGGTACACTTTGTCGTCACCCAGAACATCAACTATCACCTCCTCATCGGAAGAAGAACAATGAGAGACCTTGGAATGAAGATGGACTTCAAAGCTTGCACCAAAGAATGGTATGAAAAGGCCATACAAGTCCACCCTCGGAACTACTTTGATAACAAGGCCCTACTTCACAAGGTCATGTCAGCAGAGCCTCACTCTGTTGCCAAAAGCTATTCCAACCACGCTGCTCAACAAGCATATGTGGATGGCACATCCAAGTATGAGAAGAGCAACCTGCACAAGCTAGTATCAGAACAAAAACATCTCTCTGACAATGAGAAATCTTGCTTGCTGAAGATCCTCCTTGAAAATGAACAACTTTTTGAAGGCCTGAACGGCAAGCAATTAGGCATTTTCCCTATTCAAGAGTTCCACATTGATCTCCAGCAAGGTACAACGCTATATCACATCAAACAGCCATATCCAATTCCACTCCACCAACAGGAAGCTGTGAAGAAGGAAATTGACCAACAAGTCAAGCTTGATATCCTTGAAGGATGCTATGCCACTGAATGGGGAACGCCAACTTTTGTAGTCCCAAAGCCAGATGGCTCCTGTTGGCTCATTAGTGACTTCCGGGAGCTCAACAAAGTAACCAAGAAGCTCCACTATCCACTACCTAAGATCCAAGAAATCTTCCACAGAAGAAGAGGATTCAAATATGCGACCCTTATTGACATCAGCATGCAGTTCCACTCCTTCAAGCTTGATGAAGCCTCCACTTGGCTTGGTGTCCTTGTCAATGCATTTCAAAAATTCTGACTTCTCCGGCTCCCGATGGGCTTCCTCAACTCTCCAAGCTGGGGCCAAGGCTGTATGGAACAGATGCTTCTGCACTTGAAGGAGATTGAAGTATATATTGATGATATTGGAGTCTTCTCAGACACCCTCAAATCTCACTGCAAATCTGTCTCTTCTGTCCTTTCCCTGCTCAAAGTCCACAACTTTGCAGTCAAGCCCTCCAAATGCCATTGGATCCAATTGCAAGCACCATGGCTTGGCCACATCATTTCCAGAGATGGAATCTAGATCCAATCTTGAAACTGACCTTTCCCTCAACAACAACCCAACTTCAATCCTTTGTTGGGATGATCAACTTCTACCATAACTTCTATCCAAAGTGTGCTGAAGTTCTTGCCCCAGTTACAGACCTCTCCGGTAGATCCAAAGGCAAGCTCACTCCAACTCCAGAGCTCATCAATGCCTTCAACAAAGCCAAGGCCCTCATTGTAAAGGATATCTTGCTTGCCTTCCCTGATCTGAATAAGCCCTTCCATGTGTACACTGATGCATCCAAACAATAGCAACTCGGAGCTGCCGTTATCCAAGAATGCCAAATTTTCCTCTGCTTCTCCAGAAAACTCAACACCGCTCAATGGAAATACCCCACAATTGACAGAGAGATGCTTTGCATTGTTGAAAGTTTTCAAGGAATTTTGACCCATTCTTTGGGGTGCAGAAATCATTGTTTGGACCGACCACCTCAACTTGACTCGCCAAAAGCTCTCAAGCCACCAAATTATGACTTGGAGAATGCTTCTTGAAGAATTTTCTCAGGTCTTCAAACATATTCCCGGCAAAGATAATCTGATTGCTGATGCTCTCTCAAGGCTCCCTATTCAGCAATCCCCGGAGGAAAAGAAGGAATCTCCAGCTCCAACAGATTCAGAAATTGCAATCAATCCAACAGAGAATCCAACCGACATTCTCTCTCTTTCCAACTTGTTCCTCAACTACCCGGAATACATTCCCATGTATCCGTTAGCCTTCACTCAACTGGCCGCCAACCAAGCTGCCAACGTAGATATCTCCACCAATCCAAGGTACACAACTGAAAATTTCAATGGTAGCGACTTGCAAATTGTTGAATCCAATGGCCAACAAAAAATTGTACTCCCTCCAAATTGAGTACAAGCCACAATCAAATATTACCACCACAGTGCTTGGCCATGCCGGCGCTGAAAGATTGCATTGAACAATTAACCATTTCGTATACGCCCCAAACTTGAAGGACCAAATCAATTCCTTCTGCTGCTCCTGTGATGTTTGCCAAAGATACAAGAACACCCACCAAAGCCACGGCCAACTCCTGACCAAAGAACACCAGTATGTTCCTTGGGATACCATTGCAATTGATAGAATCAGTCCTCAGAAGCAATCACCTTCAACAAATTCACCATCATGGATATGTGCACCAACCTCCTTGAAATAATCAGAGTGCCGCAAGTTAACCCTACTGGCCTCATGGCAGTCCATGTCCTCAACAATGGCTGGCTCTCCAGATATCGGAAGCCAGTCAACTGCATCATTGAGGAAGGAACCAACTTCTTGAGCAACGACTTCCAACTCCACCTCACCAATCTTGGAATCAAAGCCAAGGTTTGCTCCATTCAAAACCCACAGACAAACGCTGTCCTTGAAAGAGTGCATGACACCATCAAGTCTGCAATGAGAACAGAGCTCAATACCAATCCGCCATAGACCCTTCAGGAAGCAACAGACATTGTAGATAGTGTCTTTGCGTCTGCTCAGTTTGCTGCTGTTAGATCAACCATACACAAGACCTTTGGAATGATGCCTGGAGCCCTTGTGTTCCACCGGGTTATATTCCTACCAATCCCTGTAATCACCAGCTTGGCCATGGTCAGAAACAAAAGACAAGCGCAAATTGACAAGAATGCTATGAAAGAAAATAGCCATTGAAAGCTTCATGAATAGTGTTGGAGACCAAATTATGATGAAAAATGAAAAGCAAATTCCTGGAGCTTTTGGAGCAAGAAGCAAAGGCCTGTACACTATCCAGCAAATCCGTACAAATGGTACAGTCTCCTTTCTCTTAGGAAAGCATGTTGTCCAATGGATGAACATTCGGAACCTCAAACCATATCACACCAATAAAAAATTTACTATCTATGGAATAGTACTACTGGTTGCACGTGACCACCAAAAATTCTGTGCAACCAATCAAAGTTTTTACGAGAAGAAAAAGAGTGCGGTATTCAAACCCCCACGATTGAATTCCCACAACTCACAAAAATCTGAACTGCTGATGTCGGCACAAATGCCACACCAGGAGCCGTGGGCCTTCAATATTGAAGCCTGGAGGATCTACATATCTTAATTCCTCTATGTGCAAGACCGTTGGATTTCAAGCCCAACACCTTTGCAACTGTTTAGCAAATAAAGACAAGCTTTCAACGGAGTAGTTGACAGCTTGCTCACAATCTTATTTTTAGTACACCTTAAATTTTCAACCATGTATGTACTTACTAGTCGTATTATTACCTTCACTTAGAGGCATATGACAAATAAGGGCTCCGGCGAAGTAAAGAGTAAAGATACCTTGGACAGGGGTCAACTTTACACTTTCAAAAGGTACATCCGTACACTTTTGAAAATTAGGTATTATGGTACGATCAATATATATAGAGAGTATGAACACAAAAATATCAATGGCATCCCCAGCGCGGAGCGCAGTGCCCTACTAGTGCCCTCTTTACATAAACCCCAACACCCTAATACTGCCCTAATTTTATAAGCCCCCAACCCCCAACCCCTGCCCCAGTACAGTGTTCACCAGAGCAACGCAACCCCAACCAAGTTGGCTCCGTTATATACTGGGTTCACCATAAGCGGATGGGTTAGTGGCTGAGCAAATGAGGTCACAGGATCGAATTGTTCATATGATCATACCTTTCGTTGGTATTGTTGTAGTTGAAAAGTGTATGGCAAAAGTGTATGAATGTACCAAAAAAAGTGTGAGATTGACCCGGTACCAGATACCTTCTCGTGCCATCCACGACTTAATCAGGTGTTCTGAGTTCTGAAACTTCACCGAGATCTGAGAACTTGACCGAAAACTTCACAGCCGATGTTGCGAAATATACCGTTACCCTATCTTCCCAGTCTATCCACGACTTAATCGGACGGTGTTCTGAAACGCTGGAACTGACAATCTTCGTTTTCACGGGCGTTGAGTTAGGGCCTCACTGAATGTTGCGCTGATGGAAATCCAGCAGAAAGAGATCACAAAAACGAAATAACAGAAAACAAAAACAACAGAAGACAAAGCAAAGAAAAATCCAAAAACATGTCTGCTGATCCTCGCCTCCTTACTGGCTTAGGCTGTGCTCTATCCATCTTTTTGTGTTCCGCAGGTTCGGCTATCGCATCTGCTCAAGGTGCAACATATGCTGTGCGTTCGACCGGTAACTATGTCAGGTCTTTCATTCCCATTGTCATTGGCGGTGTTTTGGCGATCTACGGGATTATCATCTCCTATCTTTTGATCGGCAAAATCGGCGATGATGCACTGTCGGAAATTGATGGGTACAAGAACTTGTCCGCGGGATTGTCGGTCGGATTGGCCGTCTTGGCCTCTGGATGTGGCATGTCCAAGTTTATCCAGCAATTGAACAGTGACATCTCCATCCCACCAGGAGGGAAACCAACCTCGGCCATTGGACAAAACGAAAGTACACCTTTGATCCCAGGAACGGAGAGACTAATTGACATCTATTCCGACGATCCCTTCCGAAAAACTGTTTTGTCATTGATCTATCTTGAAGCAATCGCATTGTATGGTTTGATTGTCGCGTTGCTTTTGATTGGATGATTCGGATTCAAGAACATCATCATTTTCAGTTCCGAAAGTCAATGCAACGTGTTCAGGTAACGTTTGCCGGCAACGACTTCATATGGTTTAACGTGCCACACGAAGCTTAACAAGTGCGGAATTGAGTCGTGCAGTTGATACAGTGCAGATCACCGACCGGTGCACACCCCAGTATTATTACCCCGAAGTACATTCTAGTGTTACATTAAATTATTAAGAAAATATTTGTCTAATCACTCCTGATGCACTGTCACTGATTGGGTAATATAATATGTAAACATGGCATGAAAGAATAACTGTATTTTCTGATTTCCAAGACTATTGGAATTACTTTTGCTGTCCATGCCACACCAACCATTTCATAGACATAGATAAGAACTAAGCGTTCGAATGCAAAACCCAATTACTTCACGATTTCAGTCCTGCGGTACAGGATTTATTAGACGATTCCGAAAGCTTCCTTGGAGCAAGAATGAAAATGGCAGCTGATAGCGCTTGAACATTGCTACCAGATTCCACCAAATCGTTGCCCTGATATCCCCCCCACTTCGCCACGCAGGGTC
The DNA here is from genome assembly GCA_037355745.1 of Pseudo-nitzschia multiseries. Classification (NCBI taxonomy): domain Eukaryota; phylum Bacillariophyta; class Bacillariophyceae; order Bacillariales; family Bacillariaceae; genus Pseudo-nitzschia; species Pseudo-nitzschia multiseries. The sequence continues at coordinate 8,221,838 of CM074783.1, forward strand.
CAATATGTGTTCAATACTATTGGTGCCGCCAATGAGATGACCGAGTTCCTTTCTCAATACCCATGGAGATAGAAATTCGCAGTAAAGAGGTGTTCCTGGACCTTGCGAACCCTCAAATGTAGTGGAAGAGCAGGAAACTTTAAATTGAGGTACAAATCGGTGACTGCACTGTGTACACGCAGTTGTGAAGTCCTGGAAATCGCACGGCTTCCAGCCAGAAACAATGTCTTCTTCTTTCATTTTATGTGAACACATTGGGCAAACGTCACCAAATGTTTCGATATAAATGTCAGGGTAAAGGAAGTCCAAAAGACTCTCTCCTAATACAAGTTGCTTCTTTATTCGATCGGATAAGTTGTCTTCTTCACCTGTCAATGATTTCTTTTTTCGCTTTCTTCTCTTCTTCTTCGTTTTAGTTGTACTTAAATGAGGTGCAAACATCTGCAGAAAATCAGGAGAAGACACGCGATCAATCGAGAACTCCGAACCACTGTCTGATAAGCCATCACTCGTACTACTTTCTTCATCTGATGGTATTGGCATACTGTAAATATTTCCTTGAGAATCTCCTCTCATTACCATGAGCTTCTTCCTGAGGAAATGAGAATAAGCATCGGAAGTTCGGCGCTGTGTTTTCATTTTACTCTCTTCATCTGGTCCCTGGTGGGCAAACGAAGCCATGAAAAAGACAAGTACATCTTTATTGGCAACTAGACCGTCACGTTTCATGGTCTCTATCAATTCAAGAGCCCTTTTCGCATTGCCACATCTTCCGCACGCCTCCATCAACGACTTGAAAACATCTGGATCCGTATTGAGACCACGTGTCTCCATCATTTGAAGTGCATCAAAAGCCAAGTCGAGTTGAGCCACCGCAACTTCCCTTGCTTCTTCGTATTCCGCAAATGCATCGTCATCGTCAAGGAGACTGCTACTTCTGCAACCATCAGTTGGATCAAGTGATGAAACGAAATTCGACAATGAATCGTACGCAGCCTGAGCACCTGAATTGATATCTGGACAAGGGTTTGTGCTCGATATGTATGTCATTACATCTTTGACTGCATTTTCTCCTCCCGGGCACACGACTCCACCACACACACCCATAGAAAAGTCGGGTAAAAGCTCTGATTTGGAAGAAACAACGGTCTCCGCGTCGCGAACATCAACGGATGCCGTCTCGTCCTTTCGACCACTTTCTTCCTCGATCCTTTCATCAGAAATCATTTCGGTGGTAGGCGGTGGCAACCCATGTTGAATTTCCCTCATCTTCAATTGATACTGCTGCCACTCTCGTCCAATAACTGCCGAATATGCAAAGAAAAATACAGTGAAAGACATCCCTTCGGGAGAGTAGTCGTAGTCACTTCCGTAAAGGTCGACGAGATTGGGACTTTCGTCCAAATAAGGAGAAGAATTCATTTGCAAACGTTTCACCAAAGAAGCCTGACGATCGAATTCTGCAGTGATCATACCCGGGATTGGACGAGGCCGGCAGAACAGCGACGCGTCGAATGTTTCTGGCCAAGTATCATACATGAAGGGAGCTTCTTCGGGAAGATTAATCGTGTTCGGTTCGACAGCAACAAATGTTTCGAGCTGCTTGTGTGTTTTTGCACTCTGAAGAAATGGAGTATGTACTTTTTTCAATTGCAGTCGACTGCGATTCAGTTTTGCATCGATACTTTGGTCAAAGAAAATAATATCCGGAAGTTCTGGACTATACAATCGTTTCGTAATGAAGTCATCGAATTGTTGCGTCGAACATAATTCTGAAAGATAGGCGAAGTATTCCGAGTTTTGAGAAGCAATGAAACTATCCCTGTCAAATTTGTGACTCTGCCCCCAGTCTAACCAGTCTCCTGAATCTGTAGACGGCGATCCTAGCTTGGACTTGTCGGGAACGTGAAGAAATTTTCTATAGTCCCTGAGAATTGCGACAAAAAATCGCAAAAAGGCTTCTTGCAATCGATCCCACTGGTTTTGCTCCGTATCATCTTCAATTGTATTGCGCAATAAGTGTTCCGAGTCTGGCGTATACTGCAAATTAAATGCTTGGTCAAGGGTTTGCAGCTTTTCCTTCCAAAATTGTTCTCCTTTTTCTTCAGCAATTTCTTTGAATTCACTATGATCGATCTTCTTCTCAACGAGTTGATGATACTCAGCCTCTAGACCTCTTCCTCTCCAAAAAAGATGTCCAGCAATATCCTGAAGGCTGTGATTTAGTTTTAACCATTTCTTCCCAGGTACGGGTGGCAATCCCATAGTTCGCTGACCAAACATAATACTATTTCGATCTAAGTCGACAACAATAGTTTCATCGCATACAAATTTCTGCACGCTGAACCAGTTATCACGTGTAACTCCGCAAAGATAAGGAACTAAATTGATTGATTGAGAAATGCATATTGGTAAGGTCAAGTTGAGAATAACTAAGCGGATGTTGATCTTCAAAAATGCGTACCTGGTGCATCTAGAATAGGGCATAAAAATTTAGGGAGCAACGGAACGTATAAATGACTCCATTTCATCGGGTAAAGTAGTGAACAAAGAATCTCGGAACAAACAGTCAAAATAGAGTGTTGGCTTGATAAAAGAAGAATTTTCCTCTCCATGGTCAAGCAATACCAGAGATGCAGAATATTTTCAATGTCTAGGCAATCGAAGAGTGTCTGGTATGGAAGGGCAACGTATGCAATCGGAAGCTTGGCAGGGGGCGACCAGAATCGTATGACGGAATCCAGAATGCTGATCTTGACTTCGAAGGCTCCCGGAGGTGGTGCAGGGATTTCCATGCAAAGATTCATAACATATCGTTCAATGGGCGCTTTCATGCAGTCTGTACTTGTTGCGAGACGATAAAGTTGCGCCAGATACTCTCGGAATGCAGTCACATAAGGCCATATTGACAGAATACACAAACATCGTGGAATGTACAAGCAATTTTCTGCAGAATTTACACTGACTTCGATACCAGTTCCCCCACACCAAGAAGGGTAAATATGCTCAAAGTTGTGCCGCCATGGTGCGTTTTTCGGCGGTTTATATTCTTCATATATTGTGAGACACGTTCCATATACTTTTCGTCCCTTGTCGTTGGTCAGAACAAAATGATGTGCACTGGGCATTTTGTATTCCGTTGAAGGATATATTATGTCTCCAACGGGAAAGCAAAATTGCGTAATCATTGGATTCAAGGGATGGTCGGAATGATCTTCTGATGGAAATCTAGCCGTAACTTTTGGCACAAATACATGTGAACAATCTGCTCCGCTGTCAGCTGCATGAGTCTCCGGAAGACGAATATTCTCTTCTGCTCCCTCTTGGCGATTCCATGTCTCGCGTGGTTTTGGCGGTGGCAGTGTGGTGGTGTTTTCTGTTGATGAGGATGAGGATGGATCTTCCCTGCTTTCATCCTGACCACAAATATTCCCTGGCGAAAGCGTATGGTTTATTGCATGATCGGTCCCTGTCTTTCTCGAAATGGATATTTTCCTGTCTTTCGTAGCAAGAGGTTGAGGTCGCTTGGGGGTTTGGGATTGCGTTTTTTGGTTCGAAGCGTTTTTCGAAGAATCCATGTTCGATTCGGTATCAGTAGTGCTTGTCGCAGACCTTTGATCGCCAGTTGTATTGTTGTTCTCCAATTGAGGATGGCAGCTGACAACAAGGAAGTATTCGACCAATCTTTGGACGGAAACGGCATTGTCGATCGATTCTTCCACCGAAACTTTTCTCCTCAGTTTCGGTGGGGAAAGAGCTGATGGCTTCATGTTTTTTTTCTCGGTGGATTTCAGGGGCGATTGCGGCCGGGTCGGGGAAATCGAAGTTGTGCTGATTGTTGCTGTCGCAATGTCTGGAGTCGAAGAAGAATGTTCCGTCGGAGGGCGCATTGTTTTTGTTGAACTGCAAGCCGATGTCGAAGGAGATGCGATCTGTTTTGAAATATTATCACTGTCAGTCTCTGACTCGATCATCGAATTGCTGTATCACAGCGTGCTATGTCCTCCCTGTGTTCAGGGTTTTCAGGAAATATGACCGTTGAGAACATTAAGCGCTAGCAACGGGAACGGGAAATCGGATTGTAGCCGCAAAAACTTTTGTAATAAAACTACTAACAACCAATGTTGTGTTACTATTCGCCTTTCCTGCAAATCTCTTGCAATGAGGAAACCAATGCCGAAGTGATTCCGTTTGGTTCTTCGTTTTTCTCTCTATTCACTATCGTGTTTTTTCTCTTCCTAAACTCAACAACAACGTACTCCGTACCGGTATTTCGGTACGGTACCGGTAGTACTTCGTAATCTTACTTCGTGTCGGTACGAGTACCGTACTCGTAACCTGTCGTCCGATAGTCGAAGTCATGCCCACGAAACGGTGCATCAAAACCGCTAATACGGCATCTGTAATGACACTGAAACAGAGAAGTAATTAGGGAGGGTTTGCGTTGAGTCGAGCGTGCCAAGATTATGATAACAATGAGAAATAAAACTATCTTAGTGCTTGTACGGGACTTGGAATCAATCAATCCTTAAAAACTCATGAAGGTTCAGGATTTCGAAATGTCGCGCAACTATTTTTGCGCGCTCGGCACCCGCCATTTTTCTACGGGTACCAGTACTCGGAGTCTAGTACGTACCGTATCTATGTTGTCGTTGCATAATTCGGCTCGGCGGACGCGCGCTAATTTCCGGGCAGATGAACAACAAAATTTTCCTTCTATGATTATTGTTATGATGTTTGCAATTTGCAATTAGTACCTGGTACCCTATCTACGTACAGTTTCTCGTAGGTAACTTTGTACTGTAGCATCCGCGCATTGAATTGCTGCCGAAAGAGACGGGTTGGGGTCAGGCAACACGAGCTGAAGCTTCGTGCTAACCTGTGCTCTCCCTGTTTGTGAATCACCGCAATAACAAATTAAATGTTGTCTGAAGGAGCGAAAACAAGTTGGAGATTCTTGTGTTGAGGTACGTTCCATTGTCAGCTGAGAGGTGTTATAGATAATTCGAGTGGTTTGATTACGAAAAATTGTGGGATGTTGCGATATGGGAATGAACGAGTTGCGATTTCAAATTAATTTTTGATCTGGATTCGGAGGATGCATGTTTGATGGAATCAAAATAAAATTTATTTCCTCTCTCGTCGAGGTTTTCGTTCGCGAACGACGACCTCCGACCCTATTTTTGGTTGTGGTTCCTCTAGTACGTCACAACGAGGCCATTCAGTTGCACTTTGAAAAGAGATGGAACTAGATGCACGAGATGCATCGAAAGGTGTTAAAATGGTTTCACTCAGAGGCCTTTTCACCACCACGTAGTAAATGCACTTCACTCCAATGTATAATGTGCTCCCTCGATCTCTTGCCCATTCATAATCCGATATTCAATGCGCTGCTCATTCATTGTTCGTTCCTCACAACATCTGACATGACATTTTGACTAACAACTGTTTCCGCCTTCCCGACCTTGCGTCCACGCTTACAGTCATCTAGAGTAACGTCAACACAAACAAAAAGGGATCACTTTTGCCATCATGCCCGAGGAAAAAGAAACACCTGGACAATCGCCGGACCAACAAACTGGTCGTCGTTCCAGACGAGCCAGAACGAAGGCGATTGATTATGCCAAAGAGCAAGAATTCAGCGACGAAGACCTCTTCGAAGACGGTCCCAAAGAGCCAGAACCCGTCGCCCCCTCTGTTACAAAAAAGAGGAAATCGAAAGGAGGCCGCAAATCGAAAGGAGGCCGGAAGAGTACGTCGAAGAAACACCAAAACAACGACGATGAAATGGCTGCATTGGATCCGTTCGAAGACGTCGCCGAAGACGATTATGTTCCCGCGAAACCTATTTACACCGAGAAAGGCTACGACCCAACCCTGCCACCGATCCGTGAACGATTTCCTTTTTTGCCCGAGTTTGAACTCGATGGGTCGCCAAGAATTGACCTGATTGTCGGCAGGCGACCAGTTGACGAAAATGGAGATAAGAAAAAAGATCGAACAGACAACACCAGTGACGACGAAGGAGGCGAGGATGACACAGCAGAGGAGGACGAAGAGGACGAGAAGGATGAAGAGTCCAATGGTCACAAACGACGAGGTCAACGGGGAACCAAGGGAAAGAAACGGGGCAAAGCGTCAGTTGACAATAGCAAAAGCAAAAAAGAGTCGGTTGTCGAATACGAATATCTTGTAAAGTTCAAGAATCTGTCGTACATGCATCTTGAATGGAAATCAGGTGCAGATTTAGAATCGATGAACAAGTCTGCCAAGACCATGTATCGTCGTTACTTGAAGAAAATTGCGCAGGGACAAGACGATGATATCGAAAATCCCGAGTTCGATCCATCATTTGTCGTCGTGCAAAAGGTGCTTGCCGAAGAGGAACAAGAGCTTGAATTGGAGGTTCAAGGCGAAGAGCTATTGAAATGGGAGAAGGCAAGGGAGAAGGAGCTAGAGGAAGAAGAACTTAGCGAAGAAGAAAGAGAAAAGGAGGAGGAGAAGCGCTTAGAAGATGAGAAAAAGAGACAAGAAGAGGAAGCGGCAAAAAAGGCCAAGGATACAGTTGAGACAAATGTGAAGAAAGAAGACGGAGACAACAAAATGCAGACTGACGATGAAGATCAGGATCAAACGATGCCTAGTGCCGAAGAGGAAAAGAAAGGTAAGATATTATGAATTTAATGGTTCCCATTCTTTTTCTGCGGGTATTCAAATTGATATGGCCCTCACCTTCAAGTATTCATAAACAAAATAAACAATGCTGCGCACTTGTTTCTGTGAATATGATACATCAGATGATTGGAGGAAGGAGGACATCGATTTCAGAAAGCTCACTCTTGAAAAATTACAAAGTATCGTTGACCTCGACGAGGCGTACTATCCAAAGATAGAAGGATGTGACAACCCATATCGGGATGGATATATTACGGAGCCTCCGAAAAAACCAAGAGCATCTTACCTTTTCTTTCAGTGCACCATGCGCTCATACTTTTCTATGCGAAACCCAAACGCAACAAACTCAGAGCTCATGACAATTCTGGGAGAACAATGGGCATCGATGTCTGAAGAAAAGGGCCAGGGACCATTCCTTGAGCTGGCAAAAGAAGAGTATAAACAATATGAAAAGGAACGTGCACTGCTGGAAAAGGCACAACGGCCAAATGAAATGTGGCAACCAATTCGGAGATGCCGCATGGTCCTGGACAGACTAACACAGGACGGTTTTGCAAACATTTTCCTTGAACCAGTAAATGTCAATGACTTTCCCGATTACGAAGAAATTATTGACCATCCCATGGATCTCCAAACTGTTCGAAAGAAACTAGGATCCAAAAAATACCAGATGCCCGAACAATTCGCTCGAGACATGCGAAAGATTTGGAACAACTGTAAAATTTACAATCGCCATGGCTCTGCTATTTGGCATGTCGCCGATTACATGTCAAAGCAATTCGAACGACTTTATCACGCTTGGGTGCAACAATTTCGGGAACGATACTTGAGATGGGCAAACCCTAGAGCTCGTCCGTGGGAGCATACCTGTCGGCAGCACGAAGGAAAATGCAACACAAAGGATGAAGATCTCGTGTTGTGCGATCATTGCGATGCTGCTTACGGATATAAATGCTTGGTACCTCCTCTGGAAAAGCTGCCAAGTGGAGTTTGGCACTGCCCTGATTGCGCAAAAAAATTGAGAGCTGTTCGAGGTGTGCAAATGTTGTCTGCCATCTCTGAACAAGCTGCCCGCAAGAGGGCTGAGCTGGGTGAAATTCCAACACGAAAAGTAAAAAAAACTATGTACCTGGTGAAGTGGGCGGGCCTTGGGTACGAGTTTTGCACATGGGAAACGAAGGAAGATATCGGAAACCCCGAACTAATAGCAGAGTTTCGTCAGCTAAACGATGCTGTTCCGGAAGAAACGTTCATTTCGGAGAAAGCCGTATTGAAATTATTGGCAGAAACTGAACATATCAATAGAAGCAATGCAGGAGGAAGCACATGTATACCTGATCTCCGGATAAGGCTTTATTCCCAGACGAGGGCTTTTCAGTTTACAAAGTTTGGCTTGGATGTGCCGGAGAACATTTGTTCAGAGTGTGGACCCGTGACAAAGGCATCTTATCAATCTTCGATCATTAGGCAGGGCTCATTCTCGCAGCACTCGAAAGAAGTTCACCAATGTGTTAACGAATTGGTTGATATAGTTGCTTTGCAGGGAACTCGACCACCAATCATGAAATTCGATCCTACTCTTCCACCGTTACTGACAGGAGAGTACGATGTAGTTGTACCAATCACTGCAAAGGGCCTCATGATGAATGTTGGAGAGATTCACGGATCTGTTGCATTCCTTGGATATAGGCAATTCCCTGATGGTAGTAAAGGTCCAGCTGAGTTGAAAAACCTCATTCGCGGTCCGGGCGATAAAATTATAGCCGTGGATGGTGTGACCACGGTGAATAAATCATTCAAAGAAGTCATTGGGATGCTTCGTGACGCAGGGAAGAACAAATTCTCTGTGATGCGTTTCCTCGAAAGCAGATATGCCACCATTGATAACGATCTAACAAGTTACGGTAATCGAGGCCGTTTTGCAGTTGAGGAGTTGGGGAAGACATTTAGTACCGATCGTAAGCGACTTTTGGCACAACGGTATGTGGATGTGTTCAATATCTCGAAACATGAAGAAGCAGAAAAGGAAACAAACGCTTCCGACGAAGAGGAAGATAGTGAGGGGGAATTCCAGCCAGAGAGTGATGAAGAGGTAGAGCAGGAAGACGATCTTATGAAACATCCTTTGGTTTTGTCGGAAGAAATGAAACAGTTGGAAACTGACGACGACTACAAAGTGAAAAATGATGCATCAACCGATTTACCAAACAAAATGGAAATCGAGAAGGGGCTGAACAAGGACGAAGAAGAAAAAAGGGACTTGACTGAAACAGAGAAGCGCACTGATGGTATACCGAGCTCTCCAGCTCAAGGAAAGACCGATGCTTCTGCCGAAGAGCGCGTAGATGGTATACCGAGCTCTCCAGCTCAAGGAAAGACCGATGCTTCTGCCGAAGAGCGCGTAGATCATATTAGTTCATCAGGCGCTTCCGAACGAGAAAATGTGCAATCTGTGACGCAACAATCAGAAAAAACTCAATCACTAGCTTACCGTCTATTGAGTCTCGATATAGGATACAGCAGTGACGAAGGTGGCGACGAAGATGATGTTTTCTATGTTGACGGTCTTGACGACACATTCACATCTGAAGTTGAACTCTTAAATGAATTAAAGGTAATCACACCTTCAAAGGAAGAGAACAAAGAAGATACAGAAAAAAGTGCCGAGGAGACCCTCATACCGCTCAGACGCAACGAGTTCTCTTCTCTGGGGGATAGAAGAAAGCTTTTAGCATCTGTTGCCGTAACTTCATTGTCGCCTGACCTAGACGACTTCGATGAGAATTTTCCCTACCCCTCGAAGAAATCTATCCAGGTCAAGGAAGCGGAGAAAGAGGCCGAGGCGAAACGAGCGCAAGACGAAGCGATTACCCCCGGTAGTCCTGAGAAAGTTACGAAGAGATCAGCCGTGAAGATCGAGCAGATATCGCCGGATACATCTGAGACTCTTAACGTGTGGGCTAATGTCGAAATTGCTGCCGCTACTCTTCAGCTTCCTCTGAATGAAATAAAAAGAGTTTTGAGAGGAGATCTCGGCGACGATTTTAGCGACGAAGTGGGGGGGTTTCGGTGGCAATATGCTGCTTCGGGAGCCATTGTTACTGCAGGTGACACCAATAGAAAGGGGAGCAAGAAAGGAAAGGAGGTTCTAGAAGAATTCCGAGATCGCTTGTACGATCCAAGTGAGCCTCACAACTACAAAAATAACAACAGGCTTCGCGATTATCAAGTGGAAGGTGTAAACTGGTTAGCAAGCACTTTCTATAGGAAAACAGGCTGCATATTAGCGGACGAGATGGGGTTGGGTAAAGTAAGTTTTTCAAACACCATGATATTACTATATTCCATACTTCAAATTTATCTCACATTATTTCTATTATTTGAAACCAAGACGGTGCAAATCGTAACTTATCTTGAGCACCTTTTCCGGGTCGAAAAGATTCGTGGGCCTTTCTTGGTTGTTGTGCCTCTGTCGACGGTCGAACATTGGAGGCGCGAATTCGAAGGATGGACAAATATGGTTTGTTGCGTATATCACGATAGACAACGCCAATGGCGCGATGTTCTCCGAGAGTATGAGTGGTATTACGAAGACAAACCTCGCAATGCTGAGTTTTTGAAGTTTCATGTTCTCGTCACAACGTATGACACATTGATCGGTGACTTTGATGTCATTGGGCAGATTCCCTTCCGAGTTGCTGTAGTGGATGAAGCTCATCGTCTTCGCAACCAGAAAGGAAAGTTACTAGAATGCATGAAAGAAATCAGTGCGAAAGGGACTCTACAGCATGGATATCAAAGTCGTGTTCTAATGTCAGGAACACCTCTTCAAAATGATCTGACCGAGCTTTGGACACTACTTAACTTCATTGAACCGTTCAAATTCCCTGACATAGATAATTTCCTTCATCATTTTGGAAATATGAGAAGCAAGGAACAGGTGGAGAGCCTGCAACAAAAAATTTCGCCGTTTATGCTGCGAAGAGTGAAGGAAGATGTAGCTAAAGATATTCCAGCGAAAGAGGAGACGGTGATCGACGTTGAGTTAACTTCAATTCAGAAACAATACTATCGTGCTATTTTCGAGCATAATCACGCTTTCCTGAATATGGGTGCGACGCGTGTGACTGCTCCGAAATTGATGAACATTCAGATGGAGCTACGAAAGGTATGTAACCATCCTTGTCTCCTCGACGGTGTGGAACACCGAGAACAAGATCGCATATTCAAGGAATTCTTGGAAGCTGGGAAGTTCGATGGAAAATCACCAGAAGAACAACAGTACGTGATGAATGAGCATCTGCAAGTACAGACGAGTGGGAAAATGGTGTTAATGGATAAGCTATTACCGAAACTCCGCCAGGAGGGACATAAAATATTAGTATTCAGCCAGATGGTGAAAATGTTGGATTTGATTTCGGAGTACTGCGAGTTCAGAGAATTTCCTTACGAAAGATTAGATGGTCGAGTCCGAGGTACGGACCGCCAGAAGTCCATCGATAGATTCAACAAGGAAGCCAGTGCTTTTCTCTTCCTCTTATCAACGCGTGCGGGTGGTGTGGGAATCAATTTGACGGCAGCTGACATCTGTATAATTTTCGATAGTGACTGGAATCCGTAAGTGCCGTAACTTGTGAGCATTAATGTTATTTTTCGCCAAAAGGTCGCATTGATCTTAACTTGCCTGTGTTATCTGCTCGTTACAGGCAAAACGATGTCCAGGCGCAGGCCCGTTGCCATCGAATTGGACAGACGAAAGACGTTCGAATTTATCGTCTTGTAACAAGTCGCACTTTCGAGCAAGAAATGTTCGATAGGGCAAGTAAAAAGTTGGGGCTAGAGCAAGCTGTATTGGGCTCTTTCGGACAGGATGAAGAGGATGATAAACCAACCAGTAAAGAAATGGAGGAACTCCTCAAAAGAGGTGCATACGCTCTATTGGAGGATGATGACGAAAAGGTGAAACAGTTTTGTGCAGATGATATCGACAGTATTCTAGCGACGAGGACCAGGACACGCGTTGTGGAGGGAGCAAAAACAGCGTCTTGGTTGAATAAACAGGGTATGGTTGTTAGCAAGTCTAAATTCACCAGCGACACCAAGTCTGCTGGTCTTGATATGGATGACCCACTTTTCTGGCAGAAGGTCATGCCGGATTTCGTTACACCTATGCTCTTGACTCAGCAACTACAGGATTTGTCTCATGAAATATTGGGCACAGTGAAAAAGGTAGGAAGAGGACGTGGTAGATGGAAGAAGAAATACGAAGAAGAAAAAATCAAAAAGGAAGAGGACGCCAAGAAAGATGCTGAGAAAGTAGAACAAAGAAAAGCAGAAGATGGGGACAAACGAGATAGCCTGGTTGCCTTTAATAATGACTTTAATGCCTTCCATGATATATTGGAAGAAGCAGCTGCGGATGATTCGAAAAGCGAAGAAGCACCCGGCGATGACGAGGATGCTGATGACGAAAACAGTAATGGTGACAGCAACGAAAACCAAAAGAAATTCCAGTTAACGAAGACACAGAAGCGAAAGATCGCAAAATTCATGTCAGATCTGAAAAGCATGATGGAAGGACTTTTCGATGAAGCAGAAGATGATAACCTACCAAGCGAAGAAAAGGCCACAGCGCAGAAATTATTGCTAAACGTGTCGGTGAAAGAAAAATTGTTCAATGAAGATCAGCGACACTACGCCCTGGTTACGTTGAAACGCCTTGAGGGAGATAGGCGTCGACGCTGTAGAACAGGGGACCAAGGGGGGAAATCAACACCTCGCAAACACTCGTACGATGAAGATAACGTTGAAATAAGAGAAGAGCTGAGAATAGTTAGCAGTAAAAAAGTGAAGAGGCGCCGGCGGAAGGGAGGTGGTGATGACGATAATGATAGAAAACGTAGGAAAACGTTTGAAATAGGGGACGATGGATACAAGATGCACTCGGACGATGAAGCCGATTGGTCCGATGTAGATGAAGATGTCTATGGCCAAAAGGGAAAGAAAAATGCGTCTATTTCAATGAAAGAAGCACGTCGGAGGCGTCAATGGGCAGCAGACGGTGATGCCGCTGTTGCAGCTGGACGGCCATGGCCAGCTTTGCCTCGAACAGAGGTCTCAAAGGTGCTCACAACTTTATTGGAGGAAGTTCTTAAGCACGATGAAGCTAAAGGCGGTGTTTTTTCTGTCCCTGTACCTCGCGATGAGTTTCCGGAATACTATGAACAAGTTAAGAACCCGATGGATTACGGCACGATGAAGAAAAAACTTGATAATGGGGAATACCGATCAGCGCAATCAATGCAAAAAGACTTTCGCCTTGTGATGCAGAATTGCCTTCATTTCAATGCCCACGAGTCTGAAATTTGCCAAGAAGCTCGCCAGCAAGCACTCATGAGACCTAGTCAGCTAAGAGCTGCAGCAATGGCGAATAATCTCTTTTTAGCCGAAGATGGATCAGTTCTACAGATCATAGACGAGAAAACCACAGCAGCCCCAGTGAAGAAACGTAAAAGGAGAACAAAAGAAGAAATGAGGAGAGACGCCGAAGCAGCTGCCGCCGAAAAGGAGAAGAGAAAAGGAAAGAAATGGCAGAAGGAAGAGGACATTATCGACTTAGGTGTCGGGGAGGACGACGTGCCTTTGACATCAATGAAGAAAAAGAAACCAAGAATCAAGATCAACTTGCGGGGGGCAATTCCGGTTAAGGATGAGAAAATGAATGGTATCTCTGCGGATGAAGGTGCTGACCAGAAGAAGAAACCTATAGCATCTCGCCAAAAGAGGACTCGCAGATCTGCTGTAGGAACCTCAGAAAGTGCATCGGAGGCGACACCGAAAAAGATTGTAAGGAAAAGGACCGGGAAACAGAAAACGACCAAATCCAATGGTGAAGATTATCTTGACGTTGGCCTTCTGAAGAAAGAAAGAGAAAATCTCGGTGGAAATTTGTCGTTCGACGAATCAAGGAATTTTTTTACCAAAAGAGGCCCTTGGATCCTACCAGCCCCTCTCAAGCCAGAAACATTCCGTGACGTCGCCATGGCGATTTTCAAAAAGATCGACAAAATCGATCGGTATGACGTCTTTGCTGAACCTGTATCTGATAACGATGCTCCGGACTATTCAGATATCGTGAAGTGTCCTATAGATCTCTCGACAATGAATTCAAAATTAGAAAGTGGGGTTTATGGAGAAGGTTCAGATGGTGCATCCAAACTGTACTCTGATTATCTTCTCATGTTTGACAATTGCCGGTTGTACAATGAAGATGACGGAGAAGTGACTGAAGAAGCGGCAAGAATTATGGCGTTGATTCCTGAGATATATGCAGGGGCTTGCGTTGCAGTACGGAAAAAGCAGAAATAATAGTAGCAATCATCGAAAGAAACTATCAAATTTGAAACTGAATTTGTGACGACGGTAATAATAATTATTCAATAGTTCGCTTTTTCTCCAAGCCCATTATCTTTCAACTGGGCAAGTAAGCCATTCAATTGTGGGCCAACTTTTCGGACTAGTCGAAGTTGGTTGTCTTCCAAATTGATATCTTGTGCTTCACCATCCGCTACCTTTGGGACATCGTAGCTTGATTGAATGAATCCCGTTTGTGTTTTCGACTCACTAGAATCTGAAGGTGTAGGATGCAACGACGGATGCTTTTCTAATTCCAGCTCCTCCTTTGAATCATTTTGAAGCGTCCTCCTAGATGAAAGGGAAAGATTCGTGTTTCCAGGGTTTTCGATATTATTGATATTGACACCGTAGTCGTGACTCACTTGTCCTCCGTTTCTTTTCTCCGTGACTTGTATGTCACCATAAAAATCGATTTCGCGATTCAATTTTTCACTTTTAGGAAACTTTCGCCATCGTATCGTTCCAGTCTCAGCGCTCTCTATGCTTACAGAAGGCAAACAGTTCTCTTCAAGGTATTTCGGAAATGAATTGGATTTACTGTTTGTTTTCCGTGGAGTTTCAGCAGAAAAGAAAGCCTGATTGTCAGCTAGATTGTCGTCCCCAAATTCCCCAAATTGAGCATAGAAGACTTTGCTATGAGAAAAAGTAGGGACACTAGATTCGACTGATTTTCGACTATATCGACGGAGAACCCCGTAGTCATCGTTATCGATACCCCTTTCATTGTCCGATATCAGACTTGTAATGCTTCCGTTGTCCAGATCAGATATGATGCTTCCGTTCAAATCTACTATGATGGATTTGTTTTTGTTGTGTTCGTGGTTGTCCCGATGCTTTTGTGACCGTTTCCACTCGAATGTTACTGGAAATATCTGCGTAATCTTTGGCATGTTTCATGAAACTTTCGGTGATAGCGTTTTTCTGCTGAGGCACATGGGAGTGAAGTTTATTTTTACGAGGGCATGATGTAGACTCTGTCAACAGCGAAAGGCTTGCCTGACCTTTCTGGTCATCTTCATAGATTTTTCTGAGGTCACTCTGTAGCCCCTGATTATCCAAAGGGTTCATTGAATTCAAGGTGTAGAAATCAACGAGCCACGATGTTGAATCTTTCAGATGTACTGTATTCCCATCCGATTTTGGCGTAGATGACTTGGCATCAGACTCGCGTTGCTTCATTACTCGCTCCTGAATTTCATTGTATTCTCCCCAGAGTTGATTATATCCTCGAATATCTCGGCGTCGATCTTCGATCTTTTCCTCATATCGGCGCTGTTTCTTCAGCTTGTTAATATTTGTTGCCTGTAATTTCATTTTGTTGAAAATCGCAATAGTCGCTGGATTGACTGAAGTATCGTTGTTTGGAGTATCTACTACGACAGTTACGTCTTTGGGAGGCGCCAAAAGTGGTGGCACATCGGGTTTGCACACGTGGAACGTTTTTAAGTGATCACAAGCACCACTGCTAGTTTCAGTTTCAGTTTCAGTTTCAGTTTCTTGTTCATTAACGTTTGCTTCTTGGATCGACCGAACAATAGATTGGACTAGCTCTTTCTCGTCTGATGAACCTGCAATATGTGGAGTAATGAGGTACTGTAAATTGAAGTGTGAGTGAACGACTTCTTTTTCATCAACGTTTTCAAAGGATAAATCATCCGCTTTCTTCTCAGAAAGCACAGAGGTGTTGCATTGCTGATAAATACGATGGCGCATGATCCGATGGTTCCGAGTCGTCATTGTTTGTTCGTTATTTTCCTCTTCTTCTGTCGTCTTCGAAAGCCCATTCAAATGATAGTCGTTAGATCCATCATTTCTGTCGTCACAAATGCCATTATTTTCACCACAGATCTCTTTGTTTGAATTGTCCATAAAACTAACCTCTTCGCATTCTTCGTCAGACGGAAAGCCATCATCTTCATTACCGCCAACTAAACGAGAGTCTCCCGCTTCTTCTTTCCTTCGGAGGAAAGGAGTAGGAGATATGACGGAGGTGGGTGACAATGCCTCCGTTAAATCTGTTTTCTCCGACGGAGAAACCAGCTCCAAATCATAGGCAAAGTTGTGAACGTCAGAGTTGTTCTTGCCTCCTGGCGTCGATTTTATAGATTGGCAACGGCGATGACTAGGATCTCTTCCCATGGAACCAACGCCGTCAAAGGCGTTAGAACCAGTGTCACCATTGCCCGACTTTCGTTCCAAATTGCTTTGGCAAGTTCCCATTTTGATGTTGTGATCTGTTGACAACTTTCTTTTCGTTGCTCCAGGAGTTGATTTTGGATAAGTTCAATCACGAGAAAAAAAATGAGCGTTTTGAATTCTGATTATAAAACATATTCATGAACGTTGATATTTATTCGATTTCAAAAATTGTGAAGAGTTACTCGATGAAAAAATATGCTCTATTGAATAATACGAAGCAGAAAAGAAGAAAAGTACTACTGTACACATATGCACATATGTATGTATGCTAAATAATAGAAGTAATATGTCATGTATGTATGTGACGACGATTTATGATTCAAAGTAAGCGGGACTAAAAATGAAAAATAATGTGACGAACCAAGAATCTCTCGGCTCTCAGCCGCACATCGTACCGTACGCATGGTATCCCGATATTCAAGGTGCCAAGGTAGATGATACCTCAATGAGGTAGTATGCGACGTTGAGCACTAAGGTTTTGAAGTTGTTTCTTATTGATATTGATATTGATATTGGATCTAATCAATCTCGTGCCATTTACTTGTTTTTCTGCTCTGTATTCAATACCGGCCGAAACATAGTTGTTACAATGGATTCGATCATTGCCTTCCTATCTGGATCATCTCCGTATCATGCGGAACTTCGAACCTTCGGACAGGCGTTCATGGGAGCTTTGGCCGTGAGGAGCGGGGCGAACAGAAACAAGGACATGAATTGGTTCCATGCTTTTGCCCTATCGACAATTGCTGCTTTCGGTGGTGGTTGGTTTGGGTTCGTATGGATGGGAAAACCTACATCTCTCATTACAAATGGTGATGTCACCCTTACCCTCACTGCCATTGCCTTCGCCCTGTTGACGTACACGCCCATGGATATTGGGTACAGATTCGGGACAATGCTTCCGGTTAAAATTTTGTTCAATTCCTGGGCGCAGTTATTCCGCGGACTTGGTATGATCGGATTCATCAACGCTTGCGCCGCGGAGGTTTCTGCATCTAAGTACTACCCCACTCCGATTTTGGGTCCGGTCGTGTATGGCACCCTTCTCGGCAATATGGGTGCTTTCTTTCTGAAGGGATTTCACAAGCACCTGGAAAAGGATATTCCTTGGGCCTTTCAAAATGGTGAGGATTTGTATTTGTGGCTTACATAGCTCTCTAATTTTGTCAATTTTCAGAGAGCGATGAAAGTTTGTCTTGCTCGACGATGGAACTCAGACTTTTTCTCAACTTGGTCGCTTCGTTGTGCAGGTTTGGTCGTTGGACTTTTCTATCATCTCTACACCCATGACAGGGAAGGATCGATGGGCATTGCCTTGAGATCAATAGTACAATCTACTGGCATTCAGGGAACCATGGATGACAAGCTATTTGCTACAGTTGTTGTAACTTCGTTCATGCAGCTGTCGGGAATGCTGATGTTACCTGAATTCTTTGGTCCGTCGTACAATCTTCTTCTCCTTCCAAAAAGAATTTTGACCAATACCACGACAGCAAAAAGTGCGGAAACTCAGGTCTAACTTGATTGAAGAAGAACCGATTGAAGAGGAACCGAAAACGAGAAAGCAAGCTGCCGGGAAAAAGAAAAATAAGAGAAAGAAGAAGAAGACGAACTGAAAATTGCATGCGTTCAAATACCG
Source organism: Pseudo-nitzschia multiseries (assembly GCA_037355745.1). Lineage (NCBI taxonomy): Eukaryota > Bacillariophyta > Bacillariophyceae > Bacillariales > Bacillariaceae > Pseudo-nitzschia > Pseudo-nitzschia multiseries. The sequence continues at coordinate 8,239,767 of CM074783.1, forward strand.
TACGTATTGCACACACACCAAATCCATCACCAATGCATGATGCATCCCAACATGTTGAAGAGTGACCGACTCTCAACAAGATTTTGCTAACAGATAAGCTACTATGACGAAAATAACAATTCTAAACGAACGACAACAATTGTCAACAAAAAAACACAAAACAATAATGTAAAAATCGCTAGCTCGATTTAATTCTAGGCAGCAGTTAGCTAGTTTCCGATTGATCACCAATGAGTCATCGCGTTCACTCAATTAGGTATCAAGTTTTGTAATTATGTGTTTGGCAAATGTGTAATTTTTCTGTCATATGGTATCGATAGCAAAAGTTGTTTTCCGAATGTAAATTAGTAAAAAACAATTTGATAGAAAACGGAGAAAACTGAATACGATGTTGGATTCAAGACGTACCAATTCAAATGAATGAGCATTGAGTTCTCTGAGTAGCCCTTCCTTTTCTTCCGATTCAGGAACGACATCCAAAGTCGTTTGTACGACGTAATTTGCATATGGATCTCGAACCATCAGTAACACAACACTGGTACCCTCTTCGCCATCTTCGACAAAGGTATCTGTTTCTTCGTTCACAATCCTCAGCATTTCACGTACAACAGCTTTGCGCTGTTCTTCGTTCCCGTACTTCAGCAATTTCTCAATCACATTGCTTGCAAATTTCTGTCGCGATAGCTTTAGAAGACCATTACTGACAACCATTTCCAGCACCATATCTCGATCTTTGACGCGACCGAACTGAAGTACATGTTGAATGACATAATTTCCATACTGATCATCAAAAAGAACTCGCAGGCACTCACTTATTTTTTCCAATGTCATACTTTTTTGACGTTGAATGCAGTGTTCAAGTATTCTTTGTAACACTCTGCAGCCGTACGGATGACACGCAAGCGTTGATAGATTGACTAAAACGTCATCAACAATAAAATCAATTTGCTCACCAAAAAATATTTGTTTCGTTTCTTCCCCGTCCTCTTGAGCTGCCTTCGCCTTCCGACTTAGGACTTCGATGCACTTCTGGATAACATGATTTCCATTTTGGTCATGTATCAGACTGAGTACATTATTTTGAAACTCGGAAAGCAGTCTGGGCAAATCGGATTCATCAACACACTCAAGGGCCTTCTGAACAACTCGACATCTATAGCAAAACATTAACGCACAACAAATTCATGCCATTTTCAGTTTCATATTCATCGAGAGTAAACGCGAAGAAGAAGTTGGTACAAGAACTTACCCGTACATCTGCATGGAAAGTTGTACCATTTCTCCAATCATGGTGTCGCGTAAGGCCTCCTTCATTTTATCAGTGCCAAAACCCAAAAGTTTCTGGACTACGTAATTACCAAATACATCATTTCGCAATCGTACAACTTCTGGTAGCACTTCAGCCATAACGATCTCTTTCTCAATAGCGTCTCCGATCTCTAAACGTTGCTGAATAAAACGAGACCCATTCTGGTCCTGGCAAAACTCTACAACACTTCCCTTCACGTCGTTAACTGTCCAATCACGGCTATTCTTCTTCGCCTTGAATTCTTCCAGCAGGGTGGCATTGGAGTTGTTGTGATGCGCCGTTGCTGGGGTTTTCGTCTCTCCACCACCGTTACTTGACCCTCCGCCATTCCGACTGTTATTTCGACGACCTTTTCCGTTTTTATCTTTTCCGCGGCTTCCATGTGATGGTGTTGCGCCTTGGCGTTGTTTGTGTTTATGCTGTTGCTGCTGCGATTCTGTGGCCTTCATCGGAAGAACGCTAGGTCTTACAATGGTAACTGTGTGTGGGCCACCCTGATGTCCACCTGGAGGTTGCCAGTAAGTATATGTTCCTCCTGGATCAACATTTTGAACGTGGGCGGCTGGCCCTCCCCTTTGTACAGGAACAACTGATATGTATTGTTGATTTGGGGGAGGGGGGGGGATACCACCGGGTACTGTTTGGTGAACTATATGTTGCTGTGGCGGATGGGCATGATACTGTATCGTCGCATAACTGTATTGTTGTGGTGGTGGCGATGCAGCATTGAGGTATACAGTGTGACCAGAAGGAAGGACTTGGGTTTGAACTTGTGCTGGCATTTGCTGTGATTGAGGAGGATTTGCGTATCGTCCATCTTGCGAGTCAAATGGGGGGGGTTGTCCAGGGTTCAGAGGTTGTGGCCTAGTTGGCCTAGGGTGATACGTTCTTGGCGCATAGATAGAAGTTTGAACATTGTCTTCTCCTTGTCTCTCGACAGGAGCGTACTGCGGAATCGGTCTCGTACGAGGTGTCTGAAAAGGTGAAACAAAATAAGTAACGGTGAGGTATCAGAATAGACGGCAAAAAACATTATTTGTTTCAAGTCCTAGCAAGCAATGATGCACTTACTGTGTTATTATTCATCTGATAAGAGGTGTCAGCGCCATAGCCTAGGTTCAGTCTGTTCAGCGGATCTGATATGTTCTCGTTAATCAGCTGTGGATCTAACGATCGTTGGAAGCTGTGCGGGTTTCTACCCATATGTCCATTGTAATAGTCATACTCATCCCGTGAGTATTGTGACGAAAGAGGTGAAGTGGTTCTTGGCCGTTCCATGGGATGTGACACACGGTCGTTCTGAAAGACCGGTGTTGAATTAGCGTATAACGTATGGGAATTTATTGCCTGAGGCTCCCGAGGAGAGTCCTCTCGAATCAAATCCATCAGAGTTTTAGCGGCCGGGCGAACCACTTTGCTACTTGTACCCAATCCAAGTGAGTTGAGCACGTTGGATGATGATCTTTGATTTTCTCCAATAACACCAGTCGATGCTGATCTTTGTTGTCCGAATTGTAAAATTTGTGACCGATCCACATAAAGGTCATCTAAATAAATCTCCTTTCCGATAGAAGCAGTACGAGATTGGTTCGAATGAGTAGGCGTTTGTTGCCTGCTTGTGAACCCAGGAGGAAGGCCTACTGAAATTCCACTGTCAAAACTCGGCGTAGCAGAGTGTGGACGGACCAGACTTTCCCCTATACTTTGTTGTCGGTTATGTGATCTTGATATTTGACTTCCGTTGTTTAATTGAGCGTTCGACATGGAAGGGGAAGATGGGAGAGGATGGTTCCTCGTGAATCTAAGTGGTGCTGTTTGTTGTTGATACTGCTGGTGGTGATGCTCCTGCTGGTGAGATACGTCTGAGCTATTGGGGTATAATTCTCGCGAACCTGGAAGAATGCTGTGACCCAAGACGGGCTGGAGTGCAGTATCGAAGGAGAAAAGCATCAGAGGATATTGAGTCTGGATAACAGCAAATAAGTTCTAAATCGTACCACAAAATGATTCGCAACAACTTACATCAAGGGCATCGCTTTGTGGTCGAAATAGAAAATCTGTCTCAGGGCGGCGGAGCAGAAGTTGATCTCTCGAATCCTGTCAACTCATCTGCGAAATCGTACGGATGCTTCCGTTTGTCAGCTTCCCAAGAACCCTGCATTTTGTGCGGTCGTGGTAGGCTAGTGCTACTTGTACTCCTTTTCTCTTTCTTCTTTGAGTTGTACTTGTATTTGCAACGGTAATGCTGTCGGTTCGGTGGGAATTTGGTTTGGTTTGGTTTGGTTTTCTCCGTTCTCGTCCCGTCAATTGAATTTTAAAAAATCCTTCTGACGCGTATTAAACAATTGTATAATTATTTGATCTCCCGCTATCTCCTCGGATTATATTATGATAATGATATTGTCGCTTTGACGCTTTTGATGACTATGTTTTACTCGGAATAACTATTTTGGAATCTTCAATCTGTGGCCGGCGGCTTGGTTTCTGGTTTACCTGTTTGTTGTGTTGTTTTACGTTGAATAAGAGAGAGCTTAATCCGTCATATCATCGTAGGAACTTTTCATCATTAATCGTCTCGTCGGGGCTGTCGAGAGTGAGAAACAATGATGCTCGACGCAAGTGACAGGAGTTGCAAATAAATACTCGACGTTTCGATCACAAAAAGACTAATCGGTACCGATAGTAAGATTAGTACTCGTAGCCTGATGCGTTGGTAACGTCAATTTGCGAAGGTGAGAACTCAAAGCGATCCTTAAAATTGTCTTCCCCTTTCACGCGCGGGCTACAGCGTCTTCGATGTCGTGATTATTGCTTCTTTTTTACTGTATTTATTTGCAACAACTTGGTGGTATCATTATCTTTTTTTAGTGTCGGAATAACGGGTATTCATTCGTCGTGATCGGAAACAGCAGATGCCTTTTTCAGATGGAAGACAGCTTATACAAAAACTAAACGTGCCGAATCTGCAAGAACATGTTCTCTACACCACCTTCTTCGTGCTGATTTCTTTAATTAGCTTGCGATTTTTTAGAACAACAATTGAAAAACGGGAACGCGCGTGTTACGGCGCGAAGTCATTGTTGTAATTATCTTATTTTTTGTGGTGCAAATCGTTCAAGTTGGAGTACTACCGTAGTACTTCATAATTTTCGAAGGACAGACATCGGTCGAAAAAACTGGCGAATGAGTTTGGACGATCTGTGTTACCGTTAATACGTATTAGCGTAAGTATAATAGCTATGTGCACTATGTTCCGCGTTCCGCGTTCCCCAAACGACAACCGGTGATTGGTGATCGGTGATCGGTGATCTGGACCCTTCCAAATCAGCTTTTTTACTGCGCACGCCCGCAAGTAGCTCGCAACCAAGCAGTTTTAGTACGTACCACTCTTGCTTGCTACACACTGGTTACTGAATAAGTAGTAGTACTTCGTAGTAGATTTAATCGTGGATAGTTTCGCCAGAATATTACTAAACGGACTAACCCATTCTCAACGGACAGGGTCAAACTGACTCAACGGACAGATAACCGCTAACTATGATACCCCATGATCGCCATTTTATGAGAACCAAGTATTAACCATGAACTTACCAGAAAGCTACCAGAAAGCTACCAGGATTGTGGTAGGTTCCTGGTAGCTTTGTTCTGGTAGCTTTCTGGTAGCTTTCTATTAGGTTCCTGGTAGCATTCTACAAGCTCCTAACAGTACATAGCCTCCCTAGCAAACTCAAAACCATCGCATCCTCAACAAAACACGTCACTCAGCTCCCAGAAAAGAACTTGATGTAACAATGATAACAGAAGAGACCATTGAGTATGTGGTAAGAGAAGTCCTTCGATGGCCAGAAAGGTGCAAATGGAATTCTTGAGATGCCATTAGGCGATTTAAAGCTTGTTTCGGAGCATCTGGTACCATAGTGGCAGATATTTGGAATAGGATTGTAGATTGTGGACCTATAGAATCTGGCAGAGAATCAAAGCATTTGCTGTGGGCTCCTATTCACCTGAAGGTGTATTCAACTGTGGAGATCCACTGTTCTATTACCAGATGGCCCTCTGCCAAGACCTTTTCCAAGTGGGCTTGGTACTTTATTGAGCAGATTGCTGATCTGAAGGATGACAGTGATCTGTCTCGGCAACAGATTTGATGTTCTGAATGGAATCGCAACAACAAACTGTTTCATAAGTGTAGATGGGACTGACTGTCCTGCCTATGAGCCATTGTCTTTCTCCCAGCAGATGTATTTGCACAAACTGAATGGATTAGGTGTTAAGTACAAAGTTGGAGTCTGCTTGAAGACAGGATGGATTGTTTGGATCAACGGACCATTTGTTGGAAGTGCAAATGACGCAACAATATTCAAAGAAGGGTTGAGTACACTACTGCACAAGGATGAAGGCGTAGAGGTTGATTGGGGCTACAATGGGGATGATAAGATGAAGCTTCCAGATATGGGGATGACAAGTAAACAAGAGAAGATGAAAGAAAATGCCAGAGCACAACATGAAACCGCAAATGGTAGATTGAAAATATTTGAAACCAAATAGGCAAGGAATGATGAACAAGCATGGAATGAGTTTCAATGCTGTTACTGTAATTACACAGCTCAATTTTGCCAGAGGGGAATGAGTTGGATCCCTCTTAAGAAAAATGCAAACACCAAAACCAAACACTCCTCTATTGCAAAAGCTAGATGAATGGGTGTTATAGTAGTAGCATTAATAGAAAGAGGTATGGTAGTTTCACTTCTTGCTAGAGAGGATATCTGCTATTTTGTGAAGGATACGTACAAAATTTATTCTTCTTGTTCCTGTTTCCACCAAAACAAATACTTTTGAATATCATCTAGATGTGATTTTGCTTTGAAGAAGGTATTGATTGGATCGATTCCAGAAGGAGCTATTGAGGAATCAGTTGAATCAAAGGAACTGCTGGTATCGTTGGCACCTAGTACTAGTAGTCATTCATTGCGAGTCCTACTAGAATTAGGCTGAGGAGAAGTGACAGCAGTGGCAGCAGAAGTGTTAGTTTCTGCCCTTCTTTTGCTACTTATAGTGACATCATCTGCCAGAGGTCTCCGCTGCTGCTGCTGCTGCTGCTGCTGCTGCTGTTGGAGTTGCTCCTGGAGCCTCTGCTGTTGCGTGAGCTGCGCTTGGAGCCTCAATTGTTGCGCAAGCTGCGCTTGGAGCTGATGCTGCACTTGCTGTTAAAACTTACTAAATCGAATGGTAGATTGCTTGATTGCAACAGGAGATGTAAAAGGCTTTTTTCCTTCACTCTTTTCTAGGAATAAGATATGGAGGATAGTGCCTCTGTTACCATTTGCATCCACTGGACATTCAAAGACCTCTGCCTTGTACTTTTTTTCAGATTGGTCCATTGGCTTCATGAATCAGAACAAGCCTTCCAAATAAACATAGCCATCATCGCCTTCCAAGTTCTTTGAGTTTTTCCCCATAGCTGTGTACACTTGGTGACCTTCTGGATAATTTTCAATAGTGTTACCATTTTGATTGGTACGAATATCTAATCCAGTCATAAACAGAGTATTTTGCATGAAAACAGGCCAATTGAGCTTGATTTTCAATGTCTTTGGATCTACCCAATTAAAAGAATAGTCAGTTTCCTTGGTTCCGCTATGAAGAAGCATCCTCATCAAACAGAATCCATTCAAGATCTTGAGTTTGTGCTCCCATACTCATCAACCAGAGAGCATTGGATACAGCAAGGATCCTGAAATTGTTTGAACAGGTCCGCTGATGGAGAGCCTCTTGAGATTGGAACTGATATCAGTCGGGCTCAAAGGGCTTGGAGGAGGTTCCGATATTTGAACCGGCTTCTTTGGCATGTCTTCTTCTTCTTCTTTGCTTTTTTGATACAATGATGCGTCTGAAGATTCCGTGTCTGAATCCTCTGGTGAAGGCTTGCCTAGGATTGATGAGCAACAATCTCAGTGTTGTTGTAAAGGGTCAACTAGCTTGATTCCTCTCTTTTGCAGATCCTGTGCAAGGGTGGCCATAGCCTAATCAAAAGATGAGAGATGATTCCAAACAGCCCAAATACCAAACAGTAGGAGGATTCTTACCTTTCCAATCTTTGCCCAGCTTAATTCTTTGATGTTTTGCCTGACATAGTTAGAGCTCCTATAGTTCCAGATTGAGCCCGGCTTCTCAGTTGGCGACCAACCCTCTTCTCCCTTGATATTCAAATGGAGCCAGAATTAAAAACAAGCAAGGCGCTTCAAAAGTTCTAGACAGTTGTACACAATCTCTGAAAGCTTCTCTTGGTCTAATTGCTTTGCTCCTCTCTTTCCAGCATTTCTTGCCATTGCCAGAAAGAAAAGAAATGATTGCTGCTGCCGGCTGTTGTCATCAAAGATTAATTCCAAAATGTGGGGAGTAACAGCAGAGCTCGCCTGTAAACCAAAGTCGTCAAAAATTTGATCCCAATGGCCAGCATAACCAGTCGGTCCCGGTTTTGGATCCAGAATAATTCATTTGAAAAGAGCTTGTGGCCATAGACGACTACTAGAAAGTTACCAGAAAACTACCATAAAGCTACCAGAATTCTGGTAGCGGTTCTGGTAACTTTCTGGTAACTTTCTGGTAACTTTCTGGTAGCATTCTGATAAGTACAAGGTCCATCAAAACCTGTCCAGGAATGTGATTCGATTGTTGCAACCGTTGAGAAGCGGCATGCGTGTAACAAATGACACTTGTCATTTTAAATAGAATATCATATACAGAAGCGCATATATTTGAATGTATCACAGCTCGCCAGTAGGGTTGACTGAGAACTTTTCATTCATTCAGTTTTGTTTCATTGTACTCCTCCATACTAACTATTCACCAAAAATCGTGCACACGGGCGGTAAAAAAGTTGATTCGGAAGGGTCCTGAACAACGCACAGACATTTCAGTCATGAGTCACTGACAAATTCCATCAGTCATGAGTCACTGACAAATTCCGCGCATCAGTCATTGTTCACTTGTATTCGAACATCAAGATGTCTGGGAACTGTTTCACGAGGTCTTTTTAATTTTTTAAATTTGTTTTTGCCACGTTCTCTTGTGGGCACTTTTTTTGGCTTGGAAGTCCTTCCCAAAGTCGGGGGAAGGGACAGTGAAGGTTAAGCCCCATTATTCCTCTAGCCAACCTCGCACCCGGATCTGGAAGTAGTATTATTATTTTCCTTCTGAATCCGGTCCGGTGAGGGTCTGGTTCAAAGGCTTCTGAAGAACAGCAACACTGCGTTAGTGTGTTAGTAGACGAACGATTGTACTCTACGCGTGACAATTGTGGTTGGATACTTTCAGCAACGGATAATCGGACTACAGGCGAGACTATGGAAACGCCAGATCTCTTCTTACTGTGAACTTATTCAGATACAGCAAGGCAGACCTTAGTAATGTAGATTACAGGTAGTTGGTATCAACTAGTGTGAATTTTGGGATATAAATCAGTTGAATGTTAAAAGTATGAGATAAGAGAGTAATCTTGCTGGAGAGCATGATATCTCTTTTGGTGCAGTGATGAATACAGTACACCGCTAATCGTACAGCACTGTAGAATCACATGCTATCGAACTTCTATATATGTATCATGAGAAGCTTTCTTCTAATCATGATCACTGAAGCAGCTGTTACAAGAAGCTTCTTCGAACCTCCCTGAGTATCGAAACACATGATTGGAGGTATCAAAATGGCTATACCGGAACCAGGCAATTCACTTTGTTTTGGTCATGAAAACAAAAGGAACCTTGCTTCTGATCTTAAGTATCGAACTTCGATCGTGAAAACAGAAAGAATGGAACCTTCCCGGTCATTTGGCCTTTGAGAAGAATATTCCAATCCTGCTTACAGAGATACATATGACTGGATCATGCTTACAGAGATACTCCAATCTTGCTTACAGAGGTGCATATGACGCGATCGGTATTATCGTACCACTCCAGCTGTAGTACTGTAAATTACGTAGGAATCTACGTAAGTTTAAGTACCGGCCTGTGGTTCCCTTACATTCGTGCAAAAGGAATTTAATATGCCCCATCTTCTTGCACGTGATCAAATGTGTCACATAGCTCAAAAAGAAGAAGAAGTAAATTTTGTGAGTACGTATGTGGAAGTAATTTAATATGCCCCATCTTCTTGCACGTGATCAAGTGTATCACATACTTTGGAAAGAAGAAGAAGAAAAGCATTCAATATGCCCCATTTTCTTACTCAGGAAAAAGGAAGATACAGAAGCCTTTTATCACAGGAAGAATAACAAAGGATAAGAATGCTCCATAAACCGAGGCTGAAGCGTAATTTGGAGAATTGATTCGAATTGAATTGTATCAATAGGATTCAATCGTAGAATTGATTGCAGGCAAATTCATAGATCAAGTACAACCGTAGTATTCACAATCGTAGATTTTGATCGTAGAGGATTGAATCGTAGAATCGAATCGGAGGATGTGATTGATCAAATACAATCGTAAGCAAAGCTTGATCGGGGAATCTAATAGGAGATTGTGATGCCCCATGAATCGAATGTGGAACATTAGATTGAACGGTTGTAGATACCATAATCGCTTGGTAGGGAATCGATTGGTAGATACCAGATTGAACCGATACATCGATACAAAAGCGACCCATAGGGAATAGATTTGTGGATATCATAATCGATTTGTAGGGGATCAATTTGTAGATACCATAATCGATTCGTAGGATATCAATTTGGAGATACCAAGCTTGGAATGATACAGAAATCGGATCGTAATACATGGAGGAAGTCGTAGGATCGTATCAAGACTTGAATTGTAGATTCGAATCGTAGTGTCAATTCGTAGGAATCCAATCATAATCGAAGCTCATCGTAGATTCTTAAAGTATTGAACTTAGAATCAAGTCATAAGCATTCGATTGACAAATCGTAGATGGAATCGAGACACCAAGCAATAATTGATTCGTAGGGAATCAATTTGTAGATACCATAATTGATTCGTAGGAAATTGATTTGTAGATACCAATCTTGAAATGAATCAAATTGTAGGAATCAATGGGTCAAATGCAATCGTAATCGTATAAAGCAATTGATCACGGATATCAACATGGAATGAACCGTATAATCGATGGAATGGAGGATCGATTTGTAGATGCCAAGCTTGGAATGAAAATAGGCATGATGGTTGTCTTGTAGATTGTGGATCAATTGTTGGATTTGGATCATAGTGAATCAATCTTAGTGGATTGATCGTAGATTTGGAGCAATCTTGGATTGGATCAAAACGTAGAATGTAGGCTTGGATCAGTCGTAGGCTTGGATCAGTCGTAGAATATGATCAAATCGTAGGATGCTTGGATCAGAGAATCAAATCGTACCCGAATCATAGAAATCGATTGTTGAACAGTAGACTTGGACCAATTGTATATTTCGATCAATGGTAGAGATCGATTGAGTATCAGATCAAAGATGATTGAGTAACAAATCAAAGAGGATTGGTGGAAACCTCAACCCTGTGATTGTATATCGAATCGTAGAATCAAATCGGAGGATGCGATCAATCAAATACAATCGTAATCGAAGCGTGATAGTGTGGTTGATCAAATTCAATCTAACCGAAGCTTGAAAGCTCAATTTGAGAATCAAATCAGAGATTTGGCTCGTAGAAACCGAGGGAGATCAAACAACACGATATCTAGAACAAAGACGTAGAATTAATCGTACGAGCATCGTAGAATAGAATCATAATCAAATCGTAGAATGGGTGTAGAACCAAGTGCCAAGCATTCGAGATGGTAGATTGATTTTATATCAAGACGTATAAATCGATTGATCGTAGATCCTATCGTGGAAGGTGGATAGGACCAAAACATTGATCGTAGATTCAAGTCTCAATGATTGGTGGTATATCGAATCGATTTGTAGGTACCATAATCGATTCATAGGAAATCAATTTATAGAGACCAATCGCAGTAATCGATTAGGTATTGAATCAAAGATGATAGGTTGAATCGTAGAGGTTGGTTGATCGAATCATGAATCGTAACCCAAAGCTTGAGCGAGGAATTTTATCGTAGATTTTGATGCCCCATGATCGATTTGTAGGATATCGATTTGTAGATACAACCATAACCGATTAGTAGATATCAGGCTTGGAATGAATCATTGAAATCGATTCGTAGACAATCGATTTCTGGTAGATACCAACTTGAAATGAATCGATGCGTGGTTATATATGAAATCAATCCGTAGGTACCAACTTGAAAATCAAGCGCAACTTGAGAATCAAGTCATAGTCATCGTGTTGCATAGATCAAGACGTTGGACCTGAGTGGCTGTGGATACACATCGGATTGATTGATCGTAGATTCTCAGAACATTGGTATTAGAATCAAGTTTTGATTGTAGGAATTGATTGATTGTAGAATATGATCAAATCGTAGGAAATCAATCGATTTGGAGGAATCCAGACATGCCCCATATCAAGCAATGTCATCGCAAGTCCAATTAGCAACCAAGAGAGTAGCATGTAGGTGATACAGCTTGAGCTTGATAGCGCCACGATGGCATTTGGTGATGCACACAGCAGGCAAGTCATAGGTCGAAGGATGTGCCCCATAAATGGGCTTCCGACCAGGGCAAGTAGATACACCATGCTGTGGATAGGCATGGCCTGGGCTTGGAATGATGGCATGACATGAGCTTGGAACGACACTATCCTTAGAAAATGCCCCAGATGGTGGAAGTTGCAACAAAGGAATGGAAGTACTAGGCTTGTGGGAAGAAAATTTCTTGAGTGACCGGTGGAATGTCACAGTGCCAGATTTAGGATGAAACGTCCATCTTGAAATAGCTGAAGGTTTACTATGGGAAGGACTTGGGGAATGACGCTTACGGTTGGAAATAGAGTAAGCATCACCGGTTGTAGTGACAGTGGTGACAAAAGGAATGGTGGAAGAGACAACTCTTTGGAAGCGAACTGATTCTGTGCGAGGGAAGTAAGTCCAAGTGTAGGATGGAGTACATGTGGGAGCAGGGAGATCAGTATTAGGGCGAGTTAACTTATGCATTTCAGAAGATCCAAGCGGGTTCCCATTGTTGGCAATAGTAGTAGAGATGGCAGGCGTTTCGCAAGCAGGATCAGATGCGTGAGATGGGAAGGAAGCAGATGCTTGAGGTGTAACGGGAACAGATATCAAAGATGACGCCGGCGTTAAGACTAGTTTTGTCAGGCAAGGTTTAACTTGTTTGCTGGGCTGTGATGCCAGAGGAACTTTAGTAACCCGTGGCAATGGTGCCAGAGGAATCATAGCATTAGCCTTGTTTTGAATAGCAGCCATTCCAGGAGACCGGTCTCGAGTATCGCAAAATGCAAGGAAAACATCCCGAGTGTACTGATTATGGCCATACCAGTTGCGGCCAGCTTGGGAATTGATGAGATATGTAAGATCAACGAATGTAGTTAATGTGCGTTGATTGTCCATACTGATAGAACGATATCCGGTCTGAACGTGGTATTCAAGGTCAGCAACATAACCATAATCAATGATATCGGTAATAAACCAATCCCAGGTGGTTGATTTTGCCAGAATCAGGGCTTCACATAGATGGTTACGAGCTTCCTGAGGAACATCCAGGGTTGTATGTAGGATACAAGCAAGTTTCAAGTCAAAGGATGGGAACAGTAATTTGAGATCGGAATCCGACATGTTGGGCTGCTGGTGAATGGGCATGTCGTCACAAAAAATTTGATATCTCGATCGATATTGGAAGATAGAAGACCAGGATGGTACCAGTACGTCCACAATAGTGAGGAGAAGTCGTTTTCGATGAGATACGTGAAGCGACGAAAACTCGTTACCATTGTTGTTCTTGATAGTGTTGTCGTCGATGAAGAATCGATCGTAGGATCGGTTATTGTCGATGCCGTTGTCGTCGTTGTTGTCGTACCAGTGGAAATTGAAGATCTTGGGAAGTCGTTTTTGGTGAGATACGACGGGTCGTTGAAATGTCAAAGCAACAAAAATTCGTTTACTGTTGTTGTTGTTGTTGTTGTTATTGTTGTAGAAACAAGCGGGCGATGTTGTCGAATACGTGTCGCTGTCGGCGGCGGCGGCGGCGCCAAAGATTTGATCGTAAGATTGAGTATTGTCTGTGGTGTCGTTGTTTTCTTGTCCAGTTTGTTTCATAGTCTCCCCAATCCATAGTATGAGCAATATTCATCCTGAAATTGCAGTCAATGCCACACATTTGCACTCAAAACTGACTAGGACTCACTATTTTGGTACATGCATGTCCAGGGACAAAAATTATTCTAAAATTCATACTGACTAAAGTATCAGCCTGTTTCTTGTCCGGTTTGTTTCATAGTCTACCCCATCCATAGTATGAACACTATTCATCCTGAAATTGCAGTCAATGGCACACATTTGCGCTCAAAACTGACTAGGACTCAATATTTTGGTACATGCATGTCCAGGGACAAACATTATTCTAAAATTCACACTGACTAAAGTATCAGCCTGTTTCTTGTCCGGTTTGTTTCATAGTCTACCCCATCCATAGTATGAGCAATATTCATCCTGAAATTGCAGTCAATGCTACACATTTGCACTCAAAACTGACTAAGACTCACTATTTTGGTACATGCATGTCCAGGGGGGACAAAAATTATTCTAAAATTCATACTGACTAAAGTATCAGCCTGTTTCTTGTCTGGTTTGTTTCATAGTCTACCCCATCCATAGTATGAACACTATTCATCCTCAAATTGCAGTCAATGCCACACATTTGCGCTCAAAACTGACTAGGACTCAATATTTTGGTACATGCATGTCCAGGGACAAACATTATTCTAAAATTCGCACTGACTAAAGTATCAGCCTGTTTCTTGTCTGGTTTGTTTCATAGTCTACCCCATCCATAGTATGAGCAATATTCATCCTGAAATTGCAGTCAATGCCACACATTTGCACTCAAAACTGACTAGGACTCACTATTTTGGTACATGCATGTCCAGGGGGGACAAAAATTATTCTAAAATTCATACTGACTAAAGTATCAGCCTTTTTCTTGTCCAGTTTGTTTCATAGTCTACCCCATCCATAGTATGAGCAATATTCATCCTGAAATTGCAGTCAATGCCACACATTTGCACTCTAAAACTGACTAGGACTCACTATTTTGGTACATGCATGTCCAGGGACAAACATTATTCTAAAATTCATACTGACTAAAGTATCAGCCTGTTTCTTGTCCAGTTTGTTTCACAGTGTACCCCATCCATTGTATGAGCAATTTTCATCCTGAAATTGAAGTCAATGGCACACATTTGCACTCTAAAACTGACTAGGACTCACTATTTTGGTACATGCATGTCCAGGGACAAACATTATTCTAAAATTCATACTGACTAAAGTATCAGCCTGTTTCTTGTCCAGTTTGTTTCATAGTCTCCCCAATCCATAGTATGAGCAATATTCATCCTGAAATTGCAGTCAATGCCACACATTTGCACTCAAAACTGACTAGGACTCACTATTTTGGTACATGCATGTCCAGGGACAAAAATTATTCTAAAATTCATACTGACTAAAGTATCAGCCTGTTTCTTGTCCGGTTTGTTTCACAGTGTACCCCATCCATAGTATGAGCAATTTTCATCCTGAAATTGAAGTCAATGGCACACATTTGCGCTCAAAACTGACTAGGACTCACTATTTTGGTACATGCATGTCCAGGGACAAAAATTATTCTAAAATTCATACTGACTAAAGTATCAGCCTGTTTCTTGTCTGGTTTGTTTCATAGTCTACCCCATCCATAGTATGAACACTATTCATCCTCAAATTGCAGTCAATGCCACACATTTGCGCTCAAAACTGACTAGGACTCAATATTTTGGTACATGCATGTCCAGGGACAAACATTATTCTAAAATTCGCACTGACTAAAGTATCAGCCTGTTTCTTGTCTGGTTTGTTTCATAGTCTACCCCATCCATAGTATGAGCAATATTCATCCTGAAATTGCAGTCAATGCCACACATTTGCACTCAAAACTGACTAGGACTCACTATTTTGGTACATGCATGTCCAGGGGGGACAAAAATTATTCTAAAATTCATACTGACTAAAGTATCAGCCTGTTTCTTGTCTGGTTTGTTTCATAGTCTACCCCATCCATAGTATGAACACTATTCATCCTCAAATTGCAGTCAATGCCACACATTTGCGCTCAAAACTGACTAGGACTCAATATTTTGGTACATGCATGTCCAGGGACAAACATTATTCTAAAATTCGCACTGACTAAAGTATCAGCCTGTTTCTTGTCTGGTTTGTTTCATAGTCTACCCCATCCATTGTATGAGCAATTTTCATCCTGAAATTGAAGTCAATGGCACACATTTGCACTCTAAAACTGACTAGGACTCACTATTTTGGTACATGCATGTCCAGGGACAAACATTATTCTAAAATTCATACTGACTAAAGTATCAGCCTGTTTCTTGTCCAGTTTGTTTCATAGTCTCCCCAATCCATAGTATGAGCAATATTCATCCTGAAATTGCAGTCAATGCCACACATTTGCACTCAAAACTGACTAGGACTCACTATTTTGGTACATGCATGTCCAGGGACAAAAATTATTCTAAAATTCATACTGACTAAAGTATCAGCCTGTTTCTTGTCCGGTTTGTTTCACAGTGTACCCCATCCATAGTATGAGCAATTTTCATCCTGAAATTGAAGTCAATGGCACACATTTGCGCTCAAAACTGACTAGGACTCACTATTTTGGTACATGCATGTCCAGGGACAAACATTATTCTAAAATTCATACTGACCTAAGTATCAGCCTGTTTCTTGTCCAGTTTGTTTCATAGTCTCCCCAATCCATAGTATGAGCAATATTCATCCTGAAATTGCAGTCAATGCCACACATTTGCGCTCAAAACCGACTAGGACTCAATATTTTGGTACATGCATGTCCAGGGGGGACAAAAATTATTCTAAAATTCATACTGACTAAAGTATCAGCCTGTTTCTTGTCTGGTTTGTTTCATAGTCTACCCCATCCATAGTATGAACACTATTCATCCTGAAATTGCAGTCAATGCCACACATTTGCACTCAAAAACTGAGTAGGAATCACTATTTTGGTACATGCATGGCCAGGGACAAACATTATTATAAAATTCATACTGACTAAAGTATCAGCCTGAGACTTGTCAATATTGTTTCATAGTCTCCCCAATCCATAGTACTATGAGGAATATTCATCCAAACATTTCAGAAAATAACACACTTTTGCACTCAAAAAGTAACTGAGAAACACTATTTTGGTTACTTGTTCATACAAAAATCAAAAAACAATAACCAAAAATTACGGAGACTACCCTTTGTACACCACATCTCTACGGAGGAATCGATCCACTGGACACGTTAACATCTATATCAAGAACCAATCATATCCTGACGAGGAAAGTTACACTACTTAAAGTTAGGCTGTTTTTGATGGACTAGTACAAAAAGACGTCGGTACATTCGAAAAATGTACTCCATAGAAAATAACAAAACAACAAAAAGGGCTTTTCTTGCAACGCCGTTGCAGAAAATGAAAAGACAATAGGTACGAGAATCAATGCTTGGGCTACGTACGATTACCCTCAGTGGAACCTACGGATTGTGGTCCGCGCCAAAATTTTGAGGACTCCACATTCCAGAATTTCACGGCACGCTCGAAAATAAGATAGGCAGGCGACAGTACAAGAACAACACTCACAGATAGTACAATTAGTTGAAATACAGCTATTCCTTGGAGACAGTAAATCAAGAGATTACAGTGTGTACAGTAGGAATGAAAAAAAATTACCAAATGATTCCTACAAACAACATTATTATCATAAAAATAGCGCGCCAAATCAATCAAAGGAAAAAACGGTAAGTTGAGGTGCACGAGTTAACAAAAAAATAATGGTGGAACTGAGTACTAGTTGCAGTCCGGTGACAGGTAGAACCATTGTTACCAATAACACAAACAGCCCAAACAGCAGTGTATCGGGAAGTGACCGAACAAACACAAACGATAGCCAAACATATAGAACCACCAACAGTAGCAACAGAAATATTCTACAGACAACAAAAGACTACGATAACAATAACTTGGAAAACAACATTGTCAAACACGTCAAAGAAAAAGCATTCAGGAAATTTAAATTCCCGCCAGAGATTACATTCGTGAAGGCGACGATATTCAAATTGTAAAACAAGCAAATAACAATGAAATACCAAATACGATCGATATAAAAGACCAAAAGTGGAGTGGAATTTATTGCCGTGCAGTGACTGCGTGTAGGCACAATGCTCAAACTCTTGGCAGGAAAAACTACAAAGGTACGCAACCAACAAGAAAATGTTTGCCGACATGCAATCGTTCATAAGCCATTCTAACATTTTGGTCGTATGAACACTGACACGTAGACGATAAAAGAAAAAACCTGATACCAGATAGTTTCCCAGGAACGGTTCTAATCACGGACACACAAGACGTTAACTCAGAAAATAGGTACGAATTGCACGAAGACTATCGGCGGAAAAATTCACCAGAATTCAAATACTTCATGAAAAGAATTCTGGGAGCGGTGTCACCAAAACAGACAGACTTCAAAAGAAAATCAGTCAGAATGACAATCAGTAACATTTTCACCCCAAGCGATGAAGCTTTTGCATTGCTTTTCCTTTACAACGACTACGACTCGTGGCTAAACACAACAAAGGGCACGAGGTTGAGAAAAAAATTCACTGACGGTAAGTCTGGAAATAAGGAGGGGTGGAGTAACGAGGGACAAGATCTTTACGAATACCTAGTAAGTGAATTAGAAGAACGAAGGAAGGAACAACAGTCAAAAGAATTAGAGACGGAAATACTTAAAATGTACCAAAAGCAAAATGGCAATCGTAAACAACAAGATAAGGAGGAGAACAAAGAGGGAAAAACACGGAAGCGAAAACGTACCTTGGTTGAGATTCTAGGCGAAGATGATGAGGACTACAAATTTTTCATGGAATACAATAAAAACGAACAAGAGTAATTGATGATATCAACATCAATAGTAGAACGGCTAGTTCATTATTATTTTATGGTTTGCACAATATTGTTCCGGGTCTTCTGTTCGAATATAATACAATAAACAAGATAATTTCAAAGGCTGATAAAATACTTTCGTATTTGTTACAAAATATGTTTGTTGTATTTCCGTATTTGATAAGCGTAGCGTGAATATTGTAAAATGTCGGAGAGTATTGCAAATGCGGATAAAATACTTTCTTATTAGTACAAAAATATGGTTGTTGGATTTTGATATTCGATAAATGTAGTGTGAGTATTGTGAAAGCAACATAACAGAATACATTGCTGGTTATCAAGAAGCTTGTATATTTGTTAAGAAATTTGTATCAACGCTACAACAATATCAGTGTACATAGAGGATATTATTACAAAATATGAGGAGTTTCGTGTGGAAAAACAAAAATTGAATGGCGAATAAATATTATCGGGGTAAGCATGAAACAAAATTGTAGAATAGAAAGATTCTTAAGCAAGCATGAAAAGGGGCTGGAAAAAACGGTGGCGAAAATAGACCTACTTGAAATTGTTGCGTGCAAAAATAGGTAGAGAATTATTTATTGTGCGCGCAACAAAATGTTTCGGAATATTTTAAAATATCGCACGAATTTTACGAAAGCACGAGCATCGTTTATGTGACGAATAGATATCGTCAGCGGTCGTTGGCGAATGTGTTGTCGCTGTTTACAGTGAGAATCAAAGATCTTCGTCATTGGTAATTGCGAAACAACGAAGCTTAGACAATACGATGATTTTGGACAACCCAAATGGTACGGGCGTGTCCACAACAGCAGAGAGAGAGATCGTCAATCGTAGATTCTTGTGTTGTGTATCAAGTAGGTGATTGATCAAAGAATCAAATCGTAAGCATTGTACTAGTAGGTCTGATAAGGCAATTATCGATGGGATAATTGCAGTTGGTGGTTTGACAATGATGCTTAACACAATCAAATGATGGGCGTCGGTATCGTGATACGAGATATGGTGTCACTGTGGATGTGTCACCGTGGATTGCAACGCGGAAGGAAATGGAATCTGTCGAGCGTGAGATTCTTGGATGGAGATATTGCTATTGGCGTGTCCAGTGCAATGGGCTTCTATTAAAGACTTCGGCGTGTCCGATTGGTGTCTTTCTCAGTGTATCGGATCAGAGTACTATCAAATTGATCGATGTGTCTGCTGTCGAATAGGTTGCGGCTGTTCGGATTGTTATGCAAGCTGCCTGAGAGCTTGCGACTGTTAATCTATTATTTTCCTTCTGAATCCGGTCCGGTGAGGGTCTGGTTCAAAGGCTTCTGAAGAACAGCAACACTGCGTTAGTGTGTTAGTAGACGAACGATTGTACTCTACGCGTGACAATTGTGGTTGGATACTTTCAGCAACGGATAATCGGACTACAGGCGAGACTATGGAAACGCCAGATCTCTTCTTACTGTGAACTTATTCAGATACAGCAAGGCAGACCTTAGTAATGTAGATTACAGGTAGTTGGTATCAACTAGTGTGAATTTTGGGATATAAATCAGTTGAATGTTAAAAGTATGAGATAAGAGAGTAATCTTGCTGGAGAGCATGATATCTCTTTTGGTGCAGTGATGAATACAGTACACCGCTAATCGTACAGCACTGTAGAATCACATGCTATCGAACTTCTATATATGTATCATGAGAAGCTTTCTTCTAATCATGATCACTGAAGCAGCTGTTACAAGAAGCTTCTTCGAACCTCCCTGAGTATCGAAACACATGATTGGAGGTATCAAAATGGCTATACCGGAACCAGGCAATTCACTTTGTTTTGGTCATGAAAACAAAAGGAACCTTGCTTCTGATCTTAAGTATCGAACTTCGATCGTGAAAACAGAAAGAATGGAACCTTCCCGGTCATTTGGCCTTTGAGAAGAATATTCCAATCCTGCTTACAGAGATACATATGACTGGATCATGCTTACAGAGATACTCCAATCTTGCTTACAGAGGTGCATATGACGCGATCGGTATTATCGTACCACTCCAGCTGTAGTACTGTAAATTACGTAGGAATCTACGTAAGTTTAAGTACCGGCCTGTGGTTCCCTTACATTCGTGCGAAAGGAATTTAATAAGTATGCAACAATGGAGGGGGTGATGAGCTCTCCCAGTTCATTGGCAATTGCTTGGCGGAGGGGCATTTGCTGGAGCTTGAGCTTGGCGAGTCCATTCTGGTAGCTCTACACGACTGGGTGATGCATGCCTAGAATGGTGGCCAGGACGGCCAGATAGCTTTCCAGTTGGGTGGTAGCTTCAGTCCAGTTGATGGGTAGGTATGCCTTGGTCTTCTGGAGCTACAGGGAATCTTTCAGGGTGAGGGAGTTGCCTTCAGTGGAGATCATGGTGTCATAGGCCGCCACAGTTGCTGCAGCCTCCTGTTCCCTCTTCAAGGAGGCTGCTGATCCACCGGGGGGAGTGAAAGCCAGTGGGAGGATGCCGTCCGCCACGTCAAAGGGGTCAGTCCCATGAAAGTTGCCATCTTGGAACTTCTTGAGTGCAGCCATGGTGACCAAGGGTGCTTGGATGAGGAACTCGGCGGCGCAGGTGGCCACTTGGCTCTGGAAGATCATGTGGGTCTTCTCGTGCTTGCCTTTCTGGGCCCAGGCTTGGTAGATGGGGGGCAGGTTGGCTTCCTCGAGCTTGCCACATAGCAGCAGCAGGAGCTGGGTGTACAAGGTTCCCCAGATGTTCTTGACAGTGGCTGGGGGGCGACGCTGGTCTAGGCCCTCACTGAGCTTGAGCTGTTGGTTGGCGAGGGCGGTAAGGGTAGCTTCCAGCGCCGGATCTACCCCTGCTGGCTGGCCGGGTGCCGGCTGCTGCCCTGGATGGGAGGGGTGCTTCAAGCCCGGGAGGTCCCGGTATAGTACCTGATTTCGCATGTACAAGGTCAGGCCGGGCTCCCCTCAAAAGGGGGTGCCGGGTGTGGCAAAGTGGACACCTCCATCGGCTATGGTGGGGTCGGTGCCTGCAGCTCGGAGGGTATTCAGTAGGGGGGTGCAGGTAAGTGCCAGGTTGAGTGTGTCGAGGTAGGGGTAGATGACGTTCAAGGCTTGGATTAGACTAAGGCCCTTGCCTAGGAGTAGGGGCACCAACTGAAAGGGGATGAAGCAGGCCTTGTAGGGGGTGATGACCTCCATGTGAGGGTCATCGCCTAGCACCATGGGGATTAGGTGGGAGTGGTGAGCATGCTTGATGACGTCAAGGTGGCGGTTGAGGGACAGCACCAGGGTCTTGGGCGCCTGCTCAAGTAGGGCATCATCCACTAGCACTAGCTCTCCGGCATCGCCTTCGATGTCATCCAGGTAGCCAAAGGCCTTGCCCTTGTTGTTGGTACTGGGCGCGGTTAAGGGCCCCGGGTACTTCCTGAGGCCGTGCACCAATCGGAGTCAAGCCCTCCCAAAGGTGTTGGTCAGGAATATTCCTAGGGCTCCCACAGCTTCTGGTTCGAAGAGGTCCAAGAGCCGGCCTAGGAGTATGGGGGTGGCTGTTTCCTCAGCAAAGTAGTCGTAGATGGTATGGTAGGCCAGGTCCCGGGCAGGTCCCACTCCAAGAGGACTGGTGGTGGTCTGGTAATACTCAGTGTAGGTCAGCATGTTGTGGCTGGGGCTGGTTGAAGCGGGTGCTGGGAGATGCAGGAAAGGGAAGCAACTGGCCACTTGGAGGTGCGGATTGGCTATGCGGATCTGGCGACTGGAAGGAGTATCAGAGTAGTCCTCAGAAAGGGGTGTCAATTGGCCACTTGGAGGTGCGGATTGTCGGAGTAGTTGGAGTAGTTGTTGATGGGTCACAAGGAATCGACTGGAGGTGCAGACCGGTAACCAAATTGATTCGCGGACGCTTGGTGCGGATTATTGGAGTCCTTGTTGATCGGCTACGATTTGACTGGCCGCTTGGAGGTGCGGACTCTCGGAGTAGATCAGAAACTCGGAGGTGCGGATACGATTCGACTGGAGTAGTCCTCGGAAGAGGGGTGTCGATTGGCCACTTGGAGGTGCGGATTGTCAGAGTAGTCCTCGGAGGAGGGGTGTCGATTGGCCGCTGGTGTCACAATCAACTGGAGGTGCAAGGAGCCTGGGATGGAGGTGCCTGATTGGAGAGGTGCGGGTCGGTTGTTGATGTGTCACAAGAATCAACTGGAGGTGCAGACCAGTAACCGAATCAATTCGCGGACGCTTGGAGGTGCAAGGCTATCTTAGGTAATCAAGGCCGGGCCTGCTGTAAACAATAGGGAGTTGTTGATGGGTGAGTAGTACTATGGTTAGAGACTGACTGCTGTATGGGTACACTAGGCAATACTGGGGGACCAGGACAGGTAGACTGCTGTACGGGTACACTAGGCAAGGCTAGGGGACCAGGACAGATAGGCTTGCCGTACGGGTACAATAGGATGGCTATTGGACCAGGACGTGTTACCTATTTAATTCTACTACTAATCGGTTTAGGAGCAAAAGAGTGCTGAGCTGTGGGCTTGTATTCTGCTGGGGGAATCCTCTACAGGCTTGTTACGTCCGAGTGCCAAGCCTGTAATTTGCAGAGATTTTTGATGCTTGCAGAATTCGATGCTTACAGAATTCGATGCTTGCAGAATTTGCTTGTTATAGTGTAAGATTTGTACTGTACCTACAGGGAACGTTCCGGGGATATGGTACGCACCGATGTTGCTGATTGCTGATACAGTGAGATCTTTCTTGTAGTACGTGCGCTGTATACTCAAGGTTGTTCCGCGTCTGGTCTGTACTTCACTACCATTCCTCTCATTCGGTTTGCTACATCAATTCCTAACCCCATTCATGACCGGCATGCAAGCCTAAAAAATCTTTAGTGATTTAATTCTTTTTTGTTTTAAATCACTAATTTTGTGGGAGTCAAAATAATTTTGCCAGTCAATGAATGTTTCTTGTCATGACTCACTAATTTTATGGGAATCGAAATTCATTTCTCCCGCAGTTTAATAATTCATGTCATGAGTCACTAATTTTGTGTGACTAGAAATACTTTCTTCTGTTGTTTAATAATTGTGTGTCACTGAAATTAATTTCTTTCGTGATTATTCCATGATTCATGTCCTCTGATCTTCAATTTTTTCTCTATTACATGATTCAGTCTGCTATGTTATGAATATTATTCATCACAATCAATATTTCAATTCTACTTTCAAATTCCATCTATAATTTCTCAGACTTGGTATCTAATTCTCAACTCATAGGTTCCAATTATGATATGAACGCCATGAACATTATGCAAATACAAATAGAATCTAAAGTTATACAAGATTTATTACTAATTACTTAAGTTGTTCAACCTCATTCATCAATCGATGCCTGCAGGGCAGGACAGGTGTATGTTTCATTTTCCTTCCTATATGACCCAGCACTGTCACTACTGTTTCTATTGTTTGACGCTGCGTTGCAAACACCACTCTCCTTCTGAAATCTATCTCTCATTAATTCCTCAAATTCTTCTCCTGTTTCTGGCTGCTTTTGTAATCTGTCAATCTTGAGGCACAAATCATTGAACAATCCTTGTCCTTCTTCCATCCATCCTTGTCTGCTGCCACTTCTTGCATCACAAAATCTGTTCCTCTTCCAATCAACAGACCCATCCAGCTTCATCTCTTTCTGATTTTTCCATACATTGTGCTTGTTGTAGATATCCATCAACCCAAAGGCTTCATCTGTTACTGAGAAGATGTTGCTTATCAGATCCTTGTCCTTCCTCTGCTTGAAGTTGCTGTTTTCTGGATTGATAGCCGAAAGTATTATTGTCACCAAGTAATAAAAATCTTCATTGTCGGCACTACCGTACTTCCTGTAATCAGCACTCATGATTCCATCATCAGCACAAACCATTTGAGCACTACCAGGGAATGAGATACTAGGTACTAATCCCTTTTCATCATCAAGTGTGAAAGAACGGAAGTGCATGCAGCAGCAATTTATGTTAGTGCTTAGCGAAGGACAATTTGGAACGGAGATACAAATTCTTGAATTTTATTTGTGATCATGCCTCATAGCCCTTTTAATCCCCAGGTTGGTGTACACCTTAAGAGCCTATCTCTGCCTGATCAGCACCTCCACTGACCGGTTAAAACCTGTTTTCCCTGTGGAATAGATCTCTAAATTTTCAGGCAATGCTAGCTCTTTTGCAGTACTGTTGATGCTGACTTGATTCTTGTTAGAGTTTCTGACCTGTGAATCATCACTTGGATTACTTGCATTGTCATCAATGTCATCAGACAGTATGGATTGGGTAGCATCACTTGAAGTACTAGGATATAACGTCTGTGTCTTTTCTTGTCTGATGATGGCGGTGTTGCTGCTCCTTTTTGGGAGAATGTCTTCTACTGTTGTAGTGGTAGCAACATTTGCAGTTGTTGTAATAGTTTTGTTGTTTTAAAGGGTTTTACTATCTGACTTCCTCCCATGCCGGGTGAGAATTCCATTATGAGCCATTTTTGTTTTTTTGTGATTTTACCTCTTATTTTTGAAGACCAGTTTTTCGTTAGTATTTTTGCATCAATAGTGGCTTAGTCAACGTTTGTGCATTATTATTATTATTATTTTACAACGCCATACTAGTTACTGTGTGGTAGTAGAAGTACTATCACACACCATCAGTACTAGTACGTGCCTAGTACCAGTCCAAGTGTACTAGTGCAAGCCCACCATGCCGGGCCCAAATTATTTTCCTCGCATACCTACTAATGTACTATCTGTACTGGAAACCATCCATACATGCTGCTGCACCAAAATTATTTTCTTCGCATACCTATAAATGTACTTGTACTACCAATACATGAAACCATCAAGAACTTCAAATCCATGGTAAAACATCGTACATTGATAGATGATTCATCTTTAAATTTTGAAATGGATTGACACCAAGAATATCATAAGATAGATACTCCAAATACTTCTGTAGCCTTTTCCCTACCTATTAATATGAATAATGTTACCAATTCATTTGTACAATTTATGGCAGCATGTCGACCACCCCAACAAATATTCTCATTTTTGTTGTTGTGAGTGGCAATGTTGATCCCAACATGCATCACGTTAGTCATGAAGCAATTATTCGTGGTCTTGATCTGATACTTTGGCAGTCCTTATCCAACCATTCAGTTTGTGCCCTTGATTTGGCCAAAAATTAATCTCCTGAGTTGCATTTGGAGAGCCAAACCATAACATTTTCTGCATTTTGTGTGGCAATGTTGTTCCCAATATGCATCAGATGATTCATGAAAAAATTATTCATGGTCTTGACCTGATACTTTGGATGCCAATACCTAATAAGTCATTTTGTGCCCTTGATTTGCACCAAAAATTATCTCTTGTGTGTGGAGAGCCAAAGCACAAAATTTTCTGCATTGTGTGTGGCAATGTTGTTCCCAATATGCATCAGGTGAGACATGCAAAAATTATTCATGGTCTTTACCCGATACTGTGGGTGTCATTACTTTTGTGCCCTGGATTAGCACCATTTCGAGAGCCAAAGCACAACCTTTTCTGTATTGTGTGCAGAAATTTTGTTCCCAATATGCATCAGATGAATCACGAAAAAATTATTTGTAGCCTTGACCTGATCATACTTAGGGAGTCATTACCTAATAAGTTGCTTTGTGACCTTCCATCCGCATCCAGGATCGATACTCTTGACTAGATGCTGAGCCCGTTGCGCCTTTGTGGCTGAGTGCCACTTCAAACAGAGGTGTCCCTTGTTAGGTTTGTTGCTTCTTGTCACCATGCCTTTTGATAGGGAGGGGAACAGTTTCTTCGTGGTTTTCATTGCAAGTCCTTTCTTTGTTCCCTCTTTCTTCAAATTGCAAACACTAAGGGATCGTGTCTGCCCCTCACATTGTCATCCTTGTTGTCATTGGTTCCAAGAGAAGAATCTGAATGTTGGAATGCATCCAACTGGCTAACCCTACTAGTATCTCTTTCATCCTCATCCTCAGTATGTCCCATGGAGCTGGACTGCTCGGAACACCGGGGTTTTGATCGGTTCTGGCAACGACATCGATTGTTCCAATACCAGTTCCGGTTTGTAGCAGTGTGGAGTTGCTGTGTTTGAAGCAGTGTCCATTGTTATGGTGCTCTTGCTCCAGCAAAAACATTGTCAGCAGCCGGCTAACCTCAGCAGCCTCCTCAACAAAAGCCCTTCCTTCCTCTTGGGCCGATAGGCTTGTCATTGACATAGTTGATGGACTAACAAATGAACAACTACCCGACAATAATGTCCACAACAAGTTGTTTGGAAGGAAAGTAAGTATTTGATGCACAGAAACCGCAAAAATTGGCGATCACGGTTTAATTCATCGCTTGAATTTTTTAATCCAGTGAGTCTATGCACGGGAAAAAGGATGCCAAGATTCCCCAGGTTAGGTTTTGGTCGCATAGTCAAAAGTAAGAAGTAGTCCATTATGGAAAAGGTGATATCTTGGTTGCCAACGGCTCAACTGTCAAGCCAAGCACATGGTCTTAAAGAGGAGATCGCAACGTTTCCAACTGTGTGTTGGTTGGTCATTGAAATTGGATACTTAGATAAGTAATTTTAACTACCATACTACCGGTAGGTTAGACCATATTAAAAAAACCGGCCGGGGAATTTTGAGTGCCGCAGCGCGACGATACTCGTAGTACCGTAAGGCGAGGTGGGACTCGGATTCATCATGATCTCTTACTTTCTGAACTGGTTGTTCTTTTCTTGGTTCGGAAAAAATAATGTTCGCACTTCAATGGATCACAAATTAGTAGTAAAGGAGTATTGGACAGGAGGGCCCAGAGCCCGGTTGAGCATGCAATAATTGATCCCAGTCGAGCTCCATAATCTTTTAGCTGAAAATATTGAAATGGAAGAAATCAAAGACCTGCGAGAGCGCATCCGGCTTCTCGAGGAGGAGAATGTTCGTCTACGCAACGGTTCCGATAATCGTATCGCCTGCGAGACTAGTTGTCTCGAAGATGAACAAACGAAATCAACGGAGTTGAAAGCGAATGATGACACTTCCAACATAGATGGATATCAAGGCAATCTTAAGGCAAGTGAAATCGAACGATATTCACGGCAGCTGTTGTTGCACGGTGGCTTCGGTGTTGAAGGGCAACTCAAATTGCTAAAATCGTCTGTTCTGGTAGTAGGCGCTGGTGGCATCGGATCAACGGGTAAGTTATTAGAAGGCAGCACTATTCCTAGTATGGTGGGGGCACTGACCGTGCCATAAATAAGTAGAGATACATACCGCATGTTTTTTCTCAGTACCTTTATTCTTATCCTTGTTGCAGTTATATTGTATTTGGCAGCATCTGGGATTGGAAATTTATCGGTAGTGGACTTCGACAAAGTAGATGTATCGAATCTTCACCGCCAAGTCATTCATAAGACAAACGATGTCGGGTTGAATAAGGCAGAATCAGCACGACGTGCAGTTGATAGCTTGAATCCATCTGTTTCCTTTTCCGTCGTTGAAGAACCTTTGACAGCCAAGAACGCGCTCGAATTGATCTCTTCCTGTGATTGCGTGGTAGATGCAACTGATAATCCACAAACACGCTATATTATCAACGATGCTTGCGTTCTAGGTGGAATACCTTTGGTCTCGGGTAGTGCCATGGGCATAGAAGGTCAGCTCACAGTTTACAATTACAAAGGAGGGCCGTGTTATCGGTGCCTGTACCCTACACCCAACATGAAAGAAGGCTCCAAAAGTTGCGCAGATAACGGTGTCCTTGGTCCAGTCCCAGGTCTCATTGGGATTCTCCAAGCCATGGAAGCTATCAAAATTTTGACTGGTACAAAGTAAGTAGGAAACGTTTTCCACGGAAGTTACAAACTCGTTGTTTCCGGCAGGTGTATTTCTCACATCATTTTAAAGAGAGGTCATGTCTGATCGACTCCTAATGTACGACTCGTTGCAGTGCTCCTTCATGAGGATTAAAAAACCTCCAAGACAGCAGCAATGCCCAGTTTGTGGGACTGAGCCTACCATCACGTCAATGGAAGAGAGTTTCGCTGCATCCGAGATGGCACGTGGACCAAGCTCGTGTTCCGTAAAAACTTCTCGCCCAAAGATCCCAGATCATTTATCTCTTTCGTGCGAAGAATACAGCCGTATAAGAGACAGAGGGGAAGATCATGTGCTGATAGACGTTCGTGTCAAAGAGCAATTTGACTTGTGTTCGTTGCCGGGTGCGATAAATATACCCCTTGGAACAATAGCCGAAGAGATGGAGCAGCTTTCAAAGTTGTCGGACGGAGTCAAGCCAATATATTGTATTTGCCGTCGAGGAAATGCGTCAGTGGCTGCAACTAATAAAATAGTTGAGAACGCCCACAAATATCCGGAAATTTGTTCAGTCAAAAATATCACAGGTGGGTTGGCCTCTTGGAGATCAAATGTCGACGAAACATTTCCAAATTACTAGCAACGTCGCACCGTAGTATTACTTGCATGAAGGGACCTAAAGTAATTTTATTGTAGTTTTATCTTCCGACTCCAGCAATTTAGCAAATTCTTTGTTTTCGGCAGAAATGAACGAATGAAATTTATCGGGAAGGTCAATTGATGCAGTTACCATGACTTTTCCTTCTGGGGACAACCACAATCCATCTTTCTCCTTTTCCGATAGTTGCGGCAGGAGTTCACTACTATCTTCTCCCACATTGTAGAACGGATGTTCCAGCGTTACTTTGTTCGAGCAAAGAAAAAGACCTTTTTCTCGCAACCCCATAGCAGCCCCACCCCCATCATAGTCATCGTCGCCAACAATAGGGCATTCGCACTCCCAAGCCATGTGTCGTCTCAGTTGGTGATATCTTCCTGTTTTCGGTTTCAATTCAACAGTTGTCATAACATTATCATTGGCCTTGATGCTGTTTGAATATCGAATAACTCGCCAAGCTGTCACCGCTCTCTTTTCGTCTAATGTGTTGTTGATCATTTGCCATCTGCTAGGAGTACATGTGTCTGGGTCGATATCAAAGCCAATTTGGTGTGCTTCTTTGGCAGATATTTCGGTTTCGGCTGGCTCCCGTGGTATTCCATTGACAATGGCAGTGTAGGTTTTTTTAACTTTCCGGTCACGAAATTGTTCCGAGAGATTCACCATGGCTGGTGTGGTTTTAGCGATAATTAACAAACCAGAGGTTGGTTTATCAAGTCGGTGCACGGGTTTTGGACGACGCAGGCTAGAATAAGTTCCAACTTTTGGCGGTGATACGGCAAATGGTAAGGCAGCACGAACCGACATGAAACCTTCTCCTCCTCCTCTTTTGGCATAAACTACAATCCCGGCTGGTTTATTGACTGATTGAAAGCAGCAGGATAATGTATTTTAAATCATATAGAAGAAACGATCCAAAAAAAAGTGAGTGGAAATCCAAGATTGAAGCTATAACCCACACGGTTCACGTACTTGATCCTGTCGCACAATGCAAAACATTCTGTTGAATTCAGATCTGCTCACCAATAGCAAAATGATCATCTTCGAACACTACGGGCATTTCGAAAGGTGGTTTTTGATGTCTCGTGGCAGGAACTGTTCCGTCAGCGATGCGAACTTGTATGCATATGACATCTCCAGGATATACTCGATCTCCGACGCGAGCCCGAATACAATTTCCAGCTTCGACCTTTTCTTCACCATTTGCTTCGTCATTCTCCAAGGGACCTCGGTGAATCAAGATTCTCGCTTTTCGACAAGCTTTTCTGGCGTTTGATTTCGATGGATATTCCTCTGGGTCAAACATCATGAGAGCTACCGGTATAGTAATATTTTTAGACGTCAATTCTAGTCGACTGATGTCCTCGGAACCAAC
Organism: Pseudo-nitzschia multiseries; assembly: GCA_037355745.1. NCBI lineage: Eukaryota > Bacillariophyta > Bacillariophyceae > Bacillariales > Bacillariaceae > Pseudo-nitzschia > Pseudo-nitzschia multiseries. Next base: position 8,270,039 of record CM074783.1, read on the forward strand.
TAGTTCCTGCACGTGTCTTAAATCGAATTCTGCATTTTGTTCTGTCTTGTACGTTTTGACGATGAAAAAGCCATCCATGATACTAGGCAGAAATTTTTTCGGGGGCAATATTTTGTCATTGACCTTGTTTTGTTCACAATCCTCCGCAAATTTATCCTTTGCACCGAGAAGATCATCCAATCCTGTCGCACTCAATCTCCTAGCTGTTGAGTATATATTATCAATGCATTCTCGCTGCCCCAAAATATTGTTTTGTGAATTGCTGCTGAGATAGAACAATGGTCTATTGTGAATTGCATTGTTCCAATACCCCCGTTGGTGTCGACGCGTGATTTTAGAAACATGCTGCAGACCGTTACAACCATTTCTTCTGACACTAAAACCCGCAACCTTTCTCAACGAGCAAAGTGTAAAGCTAAAGACAGCCATTGATAACATCTTTTTAAAGTCCAGCGCATTTCCTCTCACCATCTTGACACTGCTGGAAACAATGATGGATGGTCGAACAAATTCACTTATTGCTGATGTATTCCCGGTATTCAAGATTCTTCTGTCTGAGGAGTGTGATGGTCACATCGTTTCATACCGTACGGAGTTTTTTTTTCGTACCGGAGGGAAAGTGATAGTTTCGTTGGTTGGTAAAAACCTCAGTCGTGGAAAGACTCAAAATCATTGTTTTCAGACACTGACTAAACCGACCAATATTTTCTTGCAAGGAGTTCATTTCTACCGGTGGAGTTGGTATTGTGCATCGATCATGTCAAAAAGAGCGAAGGTTTTTTCGGTTTGGAAAGAATGCTTTTTCCACAGCGTTCTTCGCCCAATCATCAATCATCCGCCGCAACAAGAAGTACCGGTAGAAGTAAACATGAAGATCACAAGATTACACAACAACAACAACGCCGTTGCAGTAACAAATCTCACGATCCGAAAAGTGTCTGATTAATTGAACACTACTGGTATCTAAAAGAGAGGTCCAAGCAACTAACACCAAAGTCAACGGTTCTTTTTTTAAGAAATTATATTCAAGAAGTGGAAACTCAAGATGATCCGATCGACGGCAACAAGATTGACCCAGAGGGTCAACAAGACGACTTGTCGAAGACTCCTGTCAGACAAACCATCGAGTGGCCCCTTGAATGCAGACTCTGGAAATATTGGCACTCACGTTCACCACACTCTCAGTATGAGCTTGGCGGTGTTGGCTCCAATTTGGTTTCTTATGCCAGACAGTTACTCGGACGGTTTCGTTGGCAAAGGATTCGGAGTCCTTCTAGCTGGAAACATTAGCGCGCATTCCTGGATTGGATTGAACTATGTCGCAACTGACTATGTCCCCAAGGTCTCAAAAGCGTTGCTTGGCCCGTCCCGTGTGGCGATTGCAGGAATGACAGCTGTTACATTCTTGGGTTTGAGCCGTTGTTCGATCGAATCCAAGGGTGGTATCAAAGGATGCATTAAGGGTCTTTGGAATCCACCTGCTTCCAAATAATACTTCGTAATGATAGATACCAATCTATACATCAAGGTTGCGAAAATGATTTCCAGAAGTTTTAAGTCAACAAGAAAAATTGTGTACTTCAACAGTGCCAACAGGGTATTCTGTCAAGCACATAAATCATTTATAAGAAGCATTTTAATCAGAGCCATCATACCGTATTTCTTCAAAAGGCAAAAGCACTGAGATTCTTATTTTATACTCCGTATTCATTTTCAGGAATCGGAGAAACCGTCGCAGTAATATTTCAATTTAATACTAAGAGTAACCCTTTGTGTCCTTTGTGAGCTAATGAAGCACTGCGGTAATAAATACTTCAAAAATGAAAAAGTATCATTATAGTTGAATCTAAGCCGGGATAGCGTCATCACACGTCTTCGCTACCTCTGACCCCTCGCTTGGGGGGGTGTTTGTTGCTTGATACGCATCGTAGGCCTCGCGTGCTCTCAGAAATAAAGATTTCATTTGGCGCCAGGCAGCATCTCCAGCATCGAAAAGAGGTTGTAATACAGGAATTGCTAGGTTGATGATCCGCCTCACATCATCTTGAGCGTTTTTGACAAGGACTCGCAGACTCTCTATGGCCAAGTTGGTCAAAGTTAGGTCTTCCTTCATTGTCGAGTTGTTGGGTGATTCAACTTCAGTTCCTACATCAGCAGTCGTGTCTTCAATTTTCATTTCAGTGTCTGGTAAATGTTCAGTCTCCCCGTCGTCACTCGGGTCGGATTCTTCCTGAGAAAAAGACGAGTCTTCCATGTCGTTTGCATTTGTAACAGTAGATTCTTTTTCCTCTTCTCCTGACACAAAATCGTCCACCGACTCTATGGGTACTTCTTCTGTCATGATCAACTCTTCACCACCAACTTCAGTGTCGTTTTCCTCGACTTTTCCTCCTCTATGAAATGCCACGCCAGGCTCTACGCTGTCGTCGGTTGTTTCCTGTGATACTTTATTCTTCAATTCTTCAACATGCGCTTGCTTTTCTGTGTTTTCGTTCTCCATCCTTTGGATTTCTTCCTCAAGCTCGTCTGCTAACTCAGGATACTGAGTTAAGAGCTCGTTCCTGTGTTGAATTTGAAAAGGAAATACATTCAATGAATACTCGCCCAATCGTAACCAAAAAGTGAACATAAATTTGAAATCTAAACTTACATTTCTCGTTCGATGGCGAGACATCTTTGTGCCGCTTCGATGTAATCCTGTTTTGTCAGCTCGTCCGATTCTTCGTTCACCAATTGAAAACCACGTTTTATACATATATCTTCGAGCTCTGCCTCTGTCATAGCCTCTAAGTCGGCCTCACTATAATCCCCTTGCCCTGATACCAAAGCGATTAGTAATATTAGAAGGACACAGAATAGATTGTAAACAAAACCTCGTTGGGATCCACCGTTACTGAGTAATGTCGGGGCCATGGTGACAGTGTTCGGGTGAGGTCGACAGAAAACGATGATCTCGATGCAACGTTCGAATTGAAGGGAGCTGATTAACACACAGCCGTTGGGTTGATTGCAGTAAGTCTTAGCGCAAGTCGTATGGAAACGGATAATACCGATCGGTCGGATTCTATGTTTGTAACCAACGATTACGAGAACAAGAAAATAGCGTTCGCAGTTCCCGATCATGTGGTGTTTTCTTGTGAATACAGACACTGTTCACATGAAGCGAGGATTACACGTGTCATCTTTGATAGCGGACTGGGCGCAACTTCAGTCACTGGTTGCAACAATGGAGTTTGCAAAGCAGATGAATGGCAGCAAAACCCTTCATTAAAGTACAAGAGCATCATACATGCATGTCCTAATTGTTAACATGGTGCATGTGGATAACATCATGCACAGCAAGATCTTTTCACAACTTTGACAGGCAAGAACAACCAAGCAAAGATAGCCTACTAGTAGTAGTAGTACTAGTAGTAGCTATGATAGTACTAATAATAATATCATGCATTTTAATGTCATCAGTACCACAAAGTGACTCATAAGCTATCTAGTTTGTAACCAGACTTTAAGGATCAGAGCTCTTTAAGGATCAGAACTCCTGGTTGTTACAACTAAAATGTTTACACAAGCTTCCGAACTCTGTGAATCACAAGATTTGATCATGTCCAATCTTATTATTTTATTACAGTGCTCTAAAACTTGATGTCTACATTGCATGAAACTATGAAACTGTACATTCCTTAAGAACATTTTCTTTTCTTCTTTCATGACTGTGTGCAAGAATGTGTCTAATGGGAGACAATTCTTGGCGTATCTATTAGCATCTGCAGCATGTTTTCTGCTACTTTGTTCTCATCAGTCTTTTTCACATGTAATACTATGATATAACTTTATGTATCCTACCATTGAGCTCTACTAATGTGTCAAGCAAAGAGATCCATGACACACAAACCTGACGGGAATAACTAATTCTACTGTTCATCTGAGTGCTCTGGACAAAGCTTTCCTTGGAAAAATATTTCTCTATGTGTTTAGTTTCTTAAAACAGTACTAGTCCATCTGACAAACACATACTTTGAGTTATTTGGATAAAAAATTCCTTGAACAAAGATTTCTCTCTATATTTTTAGATTGTTGAAGCAGTAATCCATCTGATGAATACATATTTTGAGTTCTTTGGACAAAGATTTCTCTTGATGTGTCTAGATTGTTGAAACAGTAATCCATCTGATAAACTCATATTTTGAGTTCTTCAGACAAAGATTTCTCTTGATGTGTCTAGATTGTTGAAATAGTAATCCATCTGATAAACTCTTTTTTGAGTTCTTCAGACAAAGATTTCTCTTGATGTGTCTAGATTGTGGAAACAGTAATCCATCTGATAAACTCATATTGCAAGTTGTTTGGATAAAAATTTCTCTCTATATGTTTAGATTGTGGAAACAGCAATCCATCTGATAAACTCATATTTTGAGTTGTTTGGACAGAGTTTTCTCTCTGTATGTTTAGATTGTTGAAACAGTTGTCCATCTGATAAACACACATGCAATATGCAAGTGAAGTACTTTTCAAAAAATTATACCAAAGTATGAATATTAAGAGCGAATAGTATTGTGTTTCTTTAAAAAATAAGAAAATTTTAAACTGCACTGTTTTTGTTGGTTTCTCTGATACATTGGAACACTATGTTGACTGATACTAAGTGACAATACTAGTCGAAATTGAAAACTGCAATTTCTTGGGCTCATATCACCTTCCTTGACATATGACTTCCAATGCAATGACTTGTTTCATTGACTGTGTTTTAAATGTTGATCTTGTCATATTTCAAGAAGTAATCTTGTTATTGATATGATATAATATAATGTAATACAATTCAATCATGTTTGATGAATGTCATACCAAAGATCAACAGTACAGTAACAAATAGTAACATGTGTAGATATCAGGCCCAAGAAGTGCACATTGCTGGCCCATACATTGGTACCTAAAATTGAAAGTACACATTCACTCAATATTTGAAATAACCTGAATAGTGAAAGGTTTCAACTGTGACTCTTAGAGGGAGTTTCAAGTTTCGAAAGTCTGGCAATTAGAATGCTTTGTCAGTCACATGCCCACTGACCAAAAATAAAATGCTTTTACATTATGAACTTTTCAGTTCCTGTTTGACATGGTGCTACAAGGCAGGCTTGTCCCCAAGATGATCAGACACCAAACACTTTGGCAGTTCTTGATATTTCACAAAAGTCAACACATACTGTAGATGAACTACTTTAGTACTGTCTCTTTTGTCTATCTGCTTATGATGTCAGACATGGGGTACCATTGCCCTCCTATGATTGTTCCATTTAAGGTCTTCATTATGATACCCAACTAGTAGATGCTTGTAGTTATTCAGGGCCTTTAAAAAACAATGAATCACAGACGCCTGAATTTTGAAATTCAAAAAAAAAATATTCTGCAATTTCTAGTATATTCATACCACTGCAGAAGAAAGTCTATAAAATAAAATCGAACGCAAGTTGTAAAATAATAAAATCAAAAGCAAGTTGTAAAACAAAGTACACGACCAAACATGCAATGGGAATGATCTTCTTGTTGCTCTTGTGTAAGACACAGGTGACGGTATGAGTTCACGTCTTTCCCCCCAGTATTATTCCTTCCTCATCTGCTGTCTAACTAGTAGAGTGTCGTTTTCATGTATTCTATGTGCAATCACTTGCCAACTCTATGCTGGAGTAAAAATTAATGAACAAGACAGAAATTAATGCACGTAGCCCACTTTCTCCGCACACAATTTTGTACAGACCATTATTTTTTGAAACCAAGGTTTTGTGGGCATGTCAAACTCAAACACACGCAATGGAAGATGCTGCAATGATGGGTCACGTACTATTTTTCTGGAACAGCAATTGTTTGTTCCCGCACATCGCACTCGCTGGATTGCTACATCAAAATACTTTGTTAAAGCTATATGCGAGGAAGGAATACTAGGTGTTTCTCCCTCACGTACAAAGATGCCAGATTTTGTCAAAGCGTTTCTTTCTGAAGTTGTTATTGTATACAGTCTTTCGACTGTTATTTGTCCAGCCAAGAACCCTTGTGCAGTATTTTTCTAGTAATCATATTAGTGTACACGATAGATTTGTATCGAAGTAGATCCACATGGCATTTCTTCGCCTATAGTTGTGTATTCAAAGGAATCTCATAGCAAAGATAATTGAAAACACAGCGATCAGCCCGGCAGCTGTGGCAAATAACCCATTTATTTCCACCCCATCATATGCTCCCAATCGTTCGGATGGCTCTTGTGAGATCATCGTGGCTTCGTTTATCTCCGAAACTCCCGACGCCAAGCACCTTGCAGCAACCCGTTTCTTATGCAATTCAACATACTCCGGAAAGAGTTTGCGAAAGGTGGGATCTCGAACGTTGTAGTGGAGGCTTTGCCTCGCACATTTCTCTTTTTCATTCTTTGTACTCTCCACACTACCAAGCGTTGGCGCTGATTCTATCATAAATGAATAGAGGCCGGTAAGAATTGTGCTCACGCTCCACATGGGATTCCAGCTCTTTTTCCATCATGATGTCAGTGCACGCACATTATTCGTAAGAAAATCGTTCGAGTTTTCGTAGACGATGAAACCAAAAAGCATTGTTGAAATTCAGCAAAATCGCACAAGGAACAACAATGTTTGTCCGACCCAGAAGCGAAAACTCACCTCGGGATGAAAATCGCTCATCGATAAACACAACCGTCGGTTTGGTTGAAATCTTCCATTTTTGGTCATCATAATGACGCTTGGAGGTTTCAATGGATAATCCTTTGGAAATACGAGCTTGCCATGATAAAATCCACCAGCATATGGTGTCTTTGCTGAACCTTCAATAACGTAATGAACTTCCAAGATGTTCGATTCGTCGGCAGCTACCGTTATCTTGGGATTTTTGATCGGGTCTTTCATAAGGGACTTCAGCTCCTTCGTCAAACGTCTGATGCATATATCGGTAGCCATGATTATCAATTCAGTAGAAATGGAGGATTCTCTCGAGTTGTCGCTTGTGTACAAGAGCTTTATTTTCAAATACGATGGAGCTTTACCGTTGGAGATAGACAAGTGTGACCTATGATGGCAATGCAAACAGCTTTTATCTGCAAGAAAGAACAACTTCAAACTATCGTAATTTTTCTGCCATTACGAACTACGAACCGTACTACGGTGAATATGCGTAATTACTGTTCGTAGGATTTTTTCGTACGGTACAATACCGGTACTGTTTAACATTCAACCACAGGTAAGACTAACGAAAATTGGCAAGAGAGCATACAATAATTTACTCTTATCTTCCTCGTACTACACTTACGTACCTAGCACAGTACATACGGCTACTAGTATTAGCCGTAGGACCTGCCGGTACGAACCATAGGTGGTTTACTCCTGGCTTACAACGCACATTTGAGTTGAACGATGAGAAAAAATGAACAGGATTAACCGCCGCGCAAACTGGTTCGACTCGTGAAGGTGTACGGTACGTACCGTAGGTAGCAGCAGTGAAAAAATTCAGGGCTTCAAAACCCTTGCGGGTACGATTAGCAAATCTTACGGTACATACTCTTTAAGTGTACGAGTTCCTGGTACGCTCGTACCCGGGGCCAGGCAGGTACATTATTGCCTGAAAGAGACCTGAACTACGCTGTGTATGAAATTGTGTGCTATTGAGTTTTAGTGTCTACTATGACTTCGAGATAGTTCGAGAAGCTTCCCAGCTAGTTCAGTGATATGATTGGAAAAGAACTGTGTTCTTTGATAATCGGAATTTGGATGAGACTTCAAGGAGAAGGTTCTATTTGATGTTCGAATACGATTGAACAATGACAGATGATTGGGAACGATGTCATTGACTCAGGACTGAAGGAATGTGTCAATGACACATGACTGGATTGGAGGAGTGTGTCAGTGACTCGTGACTGAAGGAGTGTGTCAATGATTCATGACTGGACTGAAGTAGTGTGTCAGTGACACAGGACTGAAGTGTCTGTGCGTTGTTCATTCTCCCTTACTATGAAAGTTTATGATGGTTTGGCTGGGGTAAGGTGGCGGATGCTGATGCGTTCATGTGTCTGTCCGCGGCGTATAGTGACTGTGTTGTTTGTGTGTACTTGTAAGATCGGGTAGGGGCCTTCACGAACGAGATCGAGTTTGTTGCGATCGTGTATGATGACAAAAACGCCTTGACCTACGATGAATTCGTGTTTTGTGCGTTTGCGGTTGGCTCAAAGGAGTTGGTTGTCAATTTGAGCTTGGCAATGTTTGGTTAAGGTAATGATGTTGGCGTGGAGCGGGATATTGAGAAGCATATCACGGTTGAAGACGAGGGCACCGAGAGAGAAGTTTCCGAGTGTTGAAACTGGATTGCATCGGAGTGCGTGCATTGCTGTTGATATTGCTGCTTCGTTGACAAGGTTATTGGCTTCTATTTTTGTTTTGGGGGGTTTCAGGTTTATCATGATGCGTATGATTGGACCGATGGTCTTGTGTGTGGATTCGATGATTCCGTTGGCGGTGGGCGTGTGGGGGGAAATGTTGATTGGTTTTATGCCTGCATAGTCTAGGGGAAATTGGAAGTCGTGTCCGTTGAATTCAGGACCGTGATTGTGTACGATGCGTAAGGGGCGAGGGTAACGGGATAGCCAACAGTTTTCGAAGAGGCGTCTGATGTTTTTGGCTGTCTTGGCTTCTGGGATGCGGATGATTTCTAGGAGGTTGGTAACTGGGTCGATGCATGTGAGCGCATCAAATTTGAGGTTGATTTTGTTGATTTCGACGTTCCATGGGCCAATGCAGTTGACGTGAACTTCGGACCAGGGAGTTATGGGAGCTGTACGTGGTGCAAGTTGACCGGCTTGGCGGGTTCCTGTACGTACGAGGGGGTAGATGAGACAGTTGGATATGACGTTACGACATACGGCGCGAAGGTCGGGATGATGGAAGTGACATCGGAGAATGGCTTCGAGTCTGTCCATGCCTGTGGAGTGAACGGTTATTTTGTGGTACCATTTGACAAGAGGAGCGAGCATGTCGTTAGGGATGACAATTTTCCACTGGGAGTTAGGTGTTAGTTCGTTGTATCGGCAAACAATATCGACGTTGTCTAGTTTTTGTTTGAAAAATCGTCTGGGGTCTTTTTGTGGCAGGGTGAGAACTTTTGGGTCATGTGATTGATATTGGTGAATGGTCATAAAATGGAATGGCAATCTGCCTTTTTGATCAAAATGGGGGTGAATCAGATAGCTGTCTTTGACAGGATGACAATCAGTTGATGCAGCGCATGATGGCAGCGCCATTAGGCTCTCGGCCATGTTTTTGAATGAAAATGAGTCGTTGTTTGAGACATCGTCGTCAAAATTGGTAGTTGTGAAGTACGAGGTGAGGGTTGTTGGGGTTTGGCTGAGGGAGTCGGCGACTGTGTTTTCTGGACCTTTGATGTAATGGTAAATGGGGCTGTATTCTTCTAAGATCAGTTTCCATCGTAGAACTCGTTGGGTGTTGTACCTGGAGAGCTTGTAGGTTAGATTTTTGTGGCCGGTGTAGAGGTGAATGAGTGCACCGAGAAGCATAGGGCGGTATTCCTTGAATGTTTTGACAATCGAAAGCAGTTCCTTTTCGATGGTGGTGTAGTTGGCTTGTGCTTGGTTGAGCTTGCGCGTGAAGTATGCGACGGGAATGTTGTTCTGCTTGATGACTGCGCCCAGTTGGAAGTCAGATGCATTGGTGTAGATGTGAAACGGTATGTTGTGATCTGGGTACGCGAGCATTGTTTCAACTGCGACAATAGATTTCATCTCTTCGAAGGCTTTTTGGCAAGTGTCGTTCCATTGTAATGTGCGAGGAGTTTTCAAGAGGTCGGTGAGTGGGGCTAGTATGTGAGAACGGCGTGGCCACATGTCGCGATAGTATGTGACAAGACCGAGGAAGGCTCGAAGTTGTTTAAGATTTTTGGGTGGAAGCATTGCTAAGATTGCCTTGATTTTCTTGATGTATGGCTTGATTCCGTTGGGCGTGAGCCAGTGTCCGAGAAAATCTGTTTCTTGGATGATCCATTTGCATTTAAGTGGATTGATTGCGAAGCCTTTGTCCTGTAAATGGGTGAGTACAGTATTGATGAGTTGCAGATGATCTTCGAATGTGTTGCTGAAGCATGTGATGTCATCGATGTACATTTTGAGGTTTGGAATGTCGTGTAGTACACGTTCCATGATTTCTTGTGCTACGTCTGGGGATTGAGAAACTCCCATTGGTAAGCGATTGTACTTGTAGAGGCCAAATGGAGTTGTGATAGTTGTTAAATCTTTGCTTTTGTCGTCTAGGACAAAGGTGTAGTATTGCATCAAAATGTCCATTTTGGTGAGGTATTTGTATCCGGAGCGGCGGGATAAAATGTCTTGAATACGGGGAATTGGATAAACTTTGCGCTTGATGGCTTTGTTGAGAGCGCGAAAATCGGAGACCCATCAAATTTTTCTGTCTTTCTTGGGAATGATGAATGTTGGGGAGATCCAATTGGAGCGACCTTGGCGAGAAAGAACGCCAATGTTTACAAGTCAATCGAGTTCTTTCTTGCAGAGGGGTAATTGTTTGTGGGGTACGGGGTACGCGCGAGAACGATTGGGCTTCACCGTTGGATCAATGTCGAGATGGATTTCTTTGTCGGGGTAGTGTTTTAGGGTTCCGTTGAAGATAGTTTGGTATTTCCATAGAACTGAATGTAGTTGGTCACGTTGATCGGGTGTCAAGTGTGTGCAGTTGTCGCAGACAGTTCGAACGTCGTGTTGATCATACGTGGATTCTTGAATGACGGTTTTGTTCGTGGTAAGTGCGAAAGAGTCGTCGGGAGTAATTTTGTCAATGTGTCTTGCGTGAAGATGAAGAGCTAGGGCGGTGGAGTCGGCGTGCATGCGTGGAAATTGCTGCATCGGTATGGAATGAGTGGCTGTTTTGATTTCATTGTTGTGAAAGTTCAAAATGATCTGAAAATGACGAAGGACGTCGCGTCCGATAATCATGTCATAACGACAAGGAGCTTGGAAAACGAGAGCGTCAAGAGAGGGAAGAGTTATATTGGGGGCAAGTTCTGGAAGTGTGAAATGCTGAAGAGAGATCTGTTGAGATGAGTTGAATTCTCCAGCCATCGTGATGCCAGAAATAGGAGTAGTTGTGGTAGAAACGATTGTGACAGGAAGCATGTGGTGGCTAAACCAGGTTGTCTTGGATCCGGAGTCACATAAAATGAGAAAGGGACGTGGAGAGGGGCAGTTTTGAAGAAAGCAAGCAATGGCGATGGTATAGGGAACGGATTCCGAGGGTGGTTGTCAGTAATCAGGTTGACTGTTGTAGTCGGGCTCGTTGTCCTGATGATAACATTTGTCGTGTTCGTCGCCGTATTCCTGTGTAAGAGGAGCATCCGTTTGTGTACTATGTTGGTCGTGAAAATAATTATCTTCGTGACGTGGGTCGGTATCAGAATGCTCTCGGTCGAACTGTTGGGGGTCGTGATCATAGTAGAAATCATCACCCATTTCAAGGTGGTGAGCATCGTTGGCTGCGGCAGAACGTGTTCTGTACAGACTGGTACGCGATTTGCTGGCGGATTGCGAACGGGTAGTACGACCAGCCAAAGGTGGTTGGTCCGAACGAGTAGAACGGTCAGAGCGAGGATAAGGACTGTATCTGCGAGGAGTATATCCGTGATTCGAACCACTGGTTTGGGTTGAATTGTTACGGGTGTGTGGAGTATAGGCCGGGCGACGATACGTGTTGTTGTTGTTGCCATACGTATACTGGGAGGACGAGGAGTAACAAGGGCGATTGGTGTGATGTCCGTTGCCATTTCCGTTTCCGTTGCGGCCATTGCGGTTACCATTGGAATAAGAGGATTGGCGATTGGATTGCCAAGAAACTTGACCGGCGTCATGATGCAAACGTTGTTGTTCCATGAAGGCGACGAGACGATGAAGAGGAAAATTTGGGTCATCAAGTTGATTCCCGGTTTTGTTGAATTTGAGTTGCCAGGTCGGAAGCATGAGACGAAAGAAGGCATTTTTCATGCTGGTCTTGTTGGGGAAGAGGCGCGTTCCTCCGGAGCCGGACAGATGAACACTAAGAATGTTGATCAGACGAAGGCGCCCGGCGGCTGCAAAGCAATTCATGTGGTACGTCTTGGTTGCGTTGGACATGTATTCTTGTTGAATGAGATACGCATTGGACGGAAGAAAGAGGGAAATGAAGGCGTTGAGATTGTTAGTAAAGTCAGCATCTTGAATGCGCAAGCCGGCATCGCTGACAATTTTGTCCCAGGTATGCTTGAGATCGCCACTGAGGACTTCACGGAGTTTGTAATGTTTGGCATTGTGCTTGGTGTTGAGGTTGTGCGGTCCAACGGCGTCGATGAAATCGACGAGAACGCAAATGAGACGTTCGGAGTCGCTGGAGTTGGGACAAAAGGTGGTATCCTGTTTCTTGACGGAAGAAGCCGTCGTTGGGGGAGGGGGAGGAGGGAGGGTCGTGCCTGGGGTGCCAGGGGTGGTTGCCGCAGCAGGGGGGCGCGGCATGTACTGAGTTACACTGTGCACCAGACGAATGGTGGGGTAATCTTCATAGCGAAGCTTGGGTTTGAAGAAGAAGGGGGCCTGCTTAGCAGCTTGAAGTTGAGCAACAGCAGACATGGTGAGTTAGAGGTTACAGTTAGTTTTAAAATAGTTTTATCGATAAAAAAATTTCAAAGCAATATTGCGATTGAATTCAATATGAACTACGCTGTGTATGAAATTGTGTGCTATTGAGTTTTAGTGTCTACTATGACTTCGAGATAGTTTGAGAAGCTTTCCAGCAAGTTCATTGATACGATTGGAAAAGAACTGTGTTCTTTGATAATCGGAATTTGGATGAGACTTCAAGGAGAAGGTTCTATTTGATGTTCGAATACGATTGAACAATGGCAGATGATCGGGAACGATGTCATTGACTCAGGACTGAGGGAGTGTGTCAATGATGCATGACTGGATTGGAGGAGTGTGTCAGTGACTCGTGACTGAAGGAGTGTGTCAATGATTCATGACTGGACTGAAGTAGTGTGTCAGTGACACAGGACTGAAGTGTCTGTGCGTTGTTCATTCTCCCTTACTATGAAAATTTATGATGGTTTGGCTGGGGTAAGGTGGCGGATGCTGATGCGTTCATGTGTCTGTCCGCGGCGTATAGTGACTGTGTTGTTTGTGTGTACTTGTAAGATCGGGTAGGGGCCTTCACGAACGAGATCGAGTTTGTTGCGATCGTGTATGATGACAAAAACGCCTTGACCTACGATGAATTCGTGTTTTGTGCGTTTGCGGTTGGCTCAAAGGAGTTGGTTGTCAATTTGAGCTTGGCAATGTTTGGTTAAGGTAATGATGTTGGCGTGGAGCGGGATATTGAGAAGCATATCACGGTTGAAGACGAGGGCACCGAGAGAGAAGTTTCCGAGTGTTGAAACTGGATTGCATCGGAGTGCGTGCATTGCTGTTGATATTGCTGCTTCGTTGACAAGGTTATTGGCTTCTATTTTTGTTTTTGGGGGTTTCAGGTTTATCATGATGCGTATGATTGGACCGATGGTCTTGTGTGTGGATTCGATGATTCCGTTGGCGGTGGGCGTGTGGGGGGAAATGTTGATTGGTTTTATGCCTGCATAGTCTAGGGGAAATTGGAAGTCGTGTCCGTTGAATTCAGGACCGTGATTGTGTACGATGCGTAAGGGGCGAGGGTAACGGGATAGCCAGCAGTTTTCGAAGAGGCGTCTGATGTTTTTGGCTGTCTTGGCTTCTGGGATGCGGATGATTTCTAGGAGGTTGGTAATTGGGTCGATGCATGTGAGCGCATCAAATTTGAGGTTGATTTTGTTGATTTCGACGTTCCATGGGCCAATGCAGTCGACGTGAACTTCGGACCAGGGAGTTATGGGAGCTGTACGTGGTGCAAGTTGACCGGCTTGGCGGGTTCCTGTACGTACGAGGGGGTAGATGAGACAGTTGGATATGACGTTACGACATACGGCGCGAAGGTCGGGATGATGGAAGTGACATCGGAGAATGGCTTCGAGTCTGTCCATGCCTGTGGAGTGAACGGTTATTTTGTGGTACCATTTGACAAGAGGAGCGAGCATGTCGTTAGGGATGACAATTTTCCACTGGGAGTTAGGTGTTAGTTCGTTGTATCGGCAAACAATATCGACGTTGTCTAGTTTTTGTTTGAAAAATCGTCTGGGGTCTTTTTGTGGCAGGGTGAGAACTTTTGGGTCATGTGATTGATATTGGTGAATGGTCATAAAATGGAATGGCAATCTGCCTTTTTGATCAAAATGGGGGTGAATCAGATAGCTGTCTTTGACAGGATGACAATCAGTTGATGCAGCGCATGATGGCAGCGCCATTAGGCTCTCGGCCATGTTTTTGAATGAAAATGAGTCGTTGTTTGAGACATCGTCGTCAAAATTGGTAGTTGTGAAGTACGAGGTGAGGGTTGTTGGGGTTTGGCTGAGGGAGTCGGCGACTGTGTTTTCTGGACCTTTGATGTAATGGTAAATGGGGCTGTATTCTTCTAAGATCAGTTTCCATCGTAGAACTCGTTGGGTGTTGTACCTGGAGAGCTTGTAGGTTAGATTTTTGTGGCCGGTGTAGAGGTGAATGAGTGCACCGAGAAGCATAGGGCGGTATTCCTTGAATGTTTTGACAATCGAAAGCAGTTCCTTTTCGATGGTGGTGTAGTTGGCTTGTGCTTGGTTGAGCTTGCGCGTGAAGTATGCGACGGGAATGTTGTTCTGCTTGATGACTGCGCCCAGTTGGAAGTCAGATGCATTGGTGTAGATGTGAAACGGTATGTTGTGATCTGGGTACGCGAGCATTGTTTCAACTGCGACAATAGATTTCATCTCTTCGAAGGCTTTTTGGCAAGTGTCGTTCCATTGTAATGTGCGAGGAGTTTTCAAGAGGTCGGTGAGTGGGGCTAGTATGTGAGAACGGCGTGGCCACATGTCGCGATAGTATGTGACAAGACCGAGGAAGGCTCGAAGTTGTTTAAGATTTTTGGGTGGAAGCATTGCTAAGATTGCCTTGATTTTCTTGATGTATGGCTTGATTCCGTTGGGCGTGAGCCAGTGTCCGAGAAAATCTGTTTCTTGGATGATCCATTTGCATTTAAGTGGATTGATTGCGAAGCCTTTGTCCTGTAAATGGGTGAGTACAGTATTGATGAGTTGCAGATGATCTTCGAATGTGTTGCTGAAGCATGTGATGTCATCGATGTACATTTTGAGGTTTGGAATGTCGTGTAGTACACGTTCCATGATTTCTTGTGCTACGTCTGGGGATTGAGAAACTCCCATTGGTAAGCGATTGTACTTGTAGAGGCCAAATGGAGTTGTGATAGTTGTTAAATCTTTGCTTTTGTCGTCTAGGACAAAGGTGTAGTATTGCATCAAAATGTCCATTTTGGTGAGGTATTTGTATCCGGAGCGGCGGGATAAAATGTCTTGAATACGGGGAATTGGATAAACTTTGCGCTTGATGGCTTTGTTGAGAGCGCGAAAATCGGAGACCCATCAAATTTTTCTGTCTTTCTTGGGAATGATGAATGTTGGGGAGATCCAATTGGAGCGACCTTGGCGAGAAAGAACGCCAATGTTTACAAGTCAATCGAGTTCTTTCTTGCAGAGGGGTAATTGTTTGTGGGGTACGGGGTACGCGCGAGAACGATTGGGCTTCACCGTTGGATCAATGTCGAGATGGATTTCTTTGTCGGGGTAGTGTTTTAGGGTTCCGTTGAAGATAGTTTGGTATTTCCATAGAACTGAATGTAGTTGGTCACGTTGATCGGGTGTCAAGTGTGTGCAGTTGTCGCAGACAGTTCGAACGTCGTGTTGATCATACGTGGATTCTTGAATGACGGTTTTGTTCGTGGTAAGTGCGAAAGAGTCGTCGGGAGTAATTTTGTCAATGTGTCTTGCGTGAAGATGAAGAGCTAGGGCGGTGGAGTCGGTGTGCATGCGTGGAAATTGCTGCATCGGTATGGAATGAGTGGCTGTTTTGATTTCATTGTTGTGAAAGTTCAAAATGATCTGAAAATGACGAAGGACGTCGCGTCCGATAATCATGTCGTAACGACAAGGAGCTTGGAAAACGAGAGCGTCAAGAGAGGGAAGAGTTATATTGGGGGCAAGTTCTGGAAGTGTGAAATGCTGAAGAGAGATCTGTTGAGATGAGTTGAATTCTCCAGCCATCGTGATGCCAGAAATAGGAGTAGTTGTGGTAGAAACGATTGTGACAGGAAGCATGTGGTGGCTAAACCAGGTTGTCTTGGATCCGGAGTCACATAAAATGAGAAAGGGACGTGGAGAGGGGCAGTTTTGAAGAAAGCAAGCAATGGCGATGGTATAGGGAACGGATTCCGAGGGTGGTTGTCAGTAATCAGGTTGACTGTTGTAGTCGGGCTCGTTGTCCTGATGATAACATTTGTCGTGTTCGTCGCCGTATTCCTGTGTAAGAGGAGCATCCGTTTGTGTACTATGTTGGTCGTGAAAATAATTATCTTCGTGACGTGGGTCGGTATCAGAATGCTCTCGGTCGAACTGTTGGGGGTCGTGATCATAGTAGAAATCATCACCCATTTCAAGGTGGTGAGCATCGTTGGCTGCGGCAGAACGTGTTCTGTACAGACTGGTACGCGATTTGCTGGCGGATTGCGAACGGGTAGTACGACCAGCCAAAGGTGGTTGGTCCGAACGAGTAGAACGGTCAGAGCGAGGATAAGGACTGTATCTGCGAGGAGTATATCCGTGATTCGAACCACTGGTTTGGGTTGAATTGTTACGGGTGTGTGGAGTATAGGCCGGGCGACGATACGTGTTGTTGTTGTTGCCATACGTATACTGGGAGGACGAGGAGTAACAAGGGCGATTGGTGTGATGTCCGTTGCCATTTCCGTTTCCGTTGCGGCCATTGCGGTTACCATTGGAATAAGAGGATTGGCGATTGGATTGCCAAGAAACTTGACCGGCGTCATGATGCAAACGTTGTTGTTCCATGAAGGCGACGAGACGATGAAGAGGAAAATTTGGGTCATCAAGTTGATTCCCGGTTTTGTTGAATTTGAGTTGCCAGGTCGGAAGCAT
This sequence comes from Pseudo-nitzschia multiseries, assembly GCA_037355745.1. NCBI lineage: Eukaryota > Bacillariophyta > Bacillariophyceae > Bacillariales > Bacillariaceae > Pseudo-nitzschia > Pseudo-nitzschia multiseries. The sequence goes on from CM074783.1 coordinate 8,287,184, forward strand.
GAGACGAAAGAAGGCATTTTTCATGCTGGTCTTGTTGGGGAAGAGGCGCGTTCCTCCGGAGCCGGGCAGATGAACACTAAGAATGTTGATCAGACGAAGGCGCCCGGCGGCTGCAAAGCAATTCATGTGGTACGTCTTGGTTGCGTTGGACATGTATTCTTGTTGAATGAGATACGCATTGGATGGAAGAAAGAGGGAAATGAAGGCGTTGAGATTGTTAGTAAAGTCAGCATCTTGAATGCGCAAGCCGGCATCGCTGACAATTTTGTCCCAGGTATGCTTGAGATCGCCACTGAGGACTTCACGGAGTTTGTAATGTTTGGCATTGTGCTTGGTGTTGAGGTTGTGCGGTCCAACGGCGTCGATGAAATCGACGAGAACGCAAATGAGACGTTCGGAGTCGCTGGAGTTGGGACAAAAGGTGGTATCCTGTTTCTTGACGGAAGAAGCCGTCGTTGGGGGAGGAGGGAGGGTCGTGCCTGGGGTGCCAGGGGTGGTTGCCGCAGCAGGGGGGCGCGGCATGTACTGAGTTACACTGTGCACCAGACGAATGGTGGGGTAATCTTCATAGCGAAGCTTGGGTTTGAAGAAGAAGGGGGCCTGCTTAGCAGCTTGAAGTTGAGCGACAGCAGACATGGTGAGTTAGAGGTTACAGTTAGTTTTAAAATAGTTTTATCGATAAAAAAATTTCAAAGCAATATTGCGATTGAATTCAATATGAACTACGCTGTGTATGAAATTGTGTGCTATTGAGTTTTAGTGTCTACTATGACTTCAAGATAGTTTGAGAAGCTTTCCAGCAAGTTCATTGATACGATTGGAAAAGAACTGTGTTCTTTGATAATCGGAATTTGGATGAGACTTCAAGGAGAAGGTTCTATTTGATGTTCGAATACGATTGAACAATGGCAGATGATCGGGAACGATGTCATTGACTCAGGACTGAGGGAGTGTGTCAATGACGCATGACTGGATTGGAGGAGTGTGTCAGTGACTCGTGACTGAAGGAGTGTGTCAATGATTCGTGACTGGACTGAAGTAGTGTGTCAGTAACACAGGACTGAAGTGTCTGTGCGTTGTTCAGACCTGGGCTCAGTTTCGAACGATGCCGAATGAATCATTCATCAATCGTGGAAGGAGAAAAGATTGTGGGGATGGATCAGACCAGGGCCAACTTCACACTTTTGAAAGGTACAAACGTACAACTTTGAAAATTAGGTACTATGGTGACACCATGGCTCGTACGGGAGAGCACGTGCACTCGCAAAATCGATGCCTAAGTAAGAAAAAACTGAACGACTCACGGGTTTAAAACAGACTCAACTGGCGCAAAAAAGGTGCAGAGGAGGGGGTGTTACTTTGGTAATTTCAAAATTACTTTAGTACCATAGGGTGGTACTTTAGTAATTTCCAAAATATGCCGTAGAATTGCTACACGATTTCTAGCAGTGTTTTCTGCTCCAACAATGGCATGATACTAAAGTAATTCCGGAAATATGCCATAGAATTCCTACACAAATACTAGTAGTGTGTTCTGCTCTGATAATGGCATGATGCTTAATGAATTTGCAAAATTGGTCGTAGAATTGGTATGGTACACGATTTCTAGTAGTATTTTCTAAAATACTCGATGGTACTGTACCGGTAGTAGAATTTTCTGTCGTGATTTCCAGCCGTATTCTGAGCACTATTCACCTAGCACTCTTTTTGATACGTCCGAGAACTGTTTCTCTACCCCCCGCGGGCTATCGCGCGGTATTTTTACAATTCTCGACCCTATTTTTTAAATTTCCTATCTTTTTAGGTCGCGTGTCTACTAAAATACCTCGCGCGTCGCACACCTTTACTTTTGAGACAATATCTCTTCACTCCTCAAATAAAATAACTATTTTAGGGTTAAGGATATCATATCCTTTCGTGACAAGCACTATTTTGTGTACAACTTGTGCACGAATGACTTATTTCATTTTCTCAACATGTTGCCACCATATAACGGGCTCCGTCCCAAATCCTCCAACTCCAACTCAAATCCAACTCCAAACAATCCCATTTTCATTACAATGGATAGGGACCTGCCCCCCCCCCCCCCCCCCCTTGTATCTCATAAACCAAGAACTCCAAAAAGTTGGTAGGATAGGCAAACGATTCTAGACAACAATACTAACAAGGCCTGCAAGTCTCAAAGGGATCTGCCGTACGCGTTAGAAGCAATAGGAGGGCCTAGCAGAGGACTCCAAATCCGAATTTTCACCTCCACAGAAAACACCCCCTTCAAACCCAAGGGACAGCAGATATCTCCATACTGAAGGCGCCGCGGGCAACGATATTGCAGGGATCCGTTCATTATACTAAGTAGGACAAGGCCTGCAAGTTTCGAATCGATTGATCGAGTGGATTGGAAGTATCTAACCGGCAAAGCATTGAACACGCAAGGTCCATTTTGAAGGTAAACAAGGAAAAAAAACGGTGAATATTAATATCTCCATACTGAAGTCACCGCGGGCAACGATATTGCAGGGATCCGTTCATTATACTAAGAAGGACAAGGCCTGCAAGTTTCGAATCGATTGATCGAGCACATTAGAAGAATCAAACCGGTGAAGCAGAAGGGAGAAATTTGGTTGTATTTCAAGGAAGCAACCCAAATAACGGCGACAGCAACTATCTCTATAACAACGACACCAACAGCAACGGTATTGCAGGGTCCCCTTGATTACATATATGACAAGACGCCCGCCAAGTTTCGTATTGATCCATTGAGCGGATCAGAAGGAATGGACTCAACATAGCAGAGTGACAAATTTGGTTGTATTTCAAGGAAGCAACCCAAATAACGGCGACAGCAACTATCTCTATAACAACGACACCAACAGCAACGATATTGCAGGGGCTTCTTCATTATATCTACAAGGAGACGCCTGCCAAGTTTCGTATTGATCCATTGAGCGGATCAGAAGGAATGGACTCAACATAGAAAAGTGACAAATTTGGTTGAATTTCAAGGAAGCAACCCAAATAACGGCGGCAGCAGATATCTCTATAACAACAACACCAACAGCAACGATATTGCAGGGTCCCCTTGATTACATCTATGAGAAGACGCCTGCCAAGTTTCGTATTGATCCATTGAGCGGATTAGAAGGAACGGACTCAACATAGAAAAGTGACAAATTTGGTTGTATTTCAAGGAAGCAACCCAAATAACGGCGACAGCAGATATCTCCATACAGAGGTCGCCGCTGTCAACGATATTGCAGGGTCCTCTTCATTACATATATAAGAACACGCCTGCCCAAGTTTCGAATCGATTGATCCAGAAGATCAGAAGAACCGAACCGGTGAAGCAGAGGGGCAAAATTCGGCTATATTTCAAGGAAGCAACCCAAATAACAGTCACAGCAGATATCTCTGGACCAACGGCACCAACAGCAATGATATTGCAGGGTCCTCTTCATTACATATATAAGAACACGCCGCCCAAGTTTCGAATCGATTGATCCAGAAGATCAGAAGAATCGAACCGGTGAAGCAGATTGGGAAAATTTGGTTGTATTTCAAAGAAACACCCCAAATAACAGTCACAGCAGATATCTCTGGACCAACGGCACCAACAGCAATGATATTGCAGGGTCCTCTTCATTACATATATAAGAACACGCCGCCCAAGTTTCGAATCGATTGATCCAGAAGATCAGAAGAATCGAACCGGTGAAGCAGAGGGGCAAAATTCGGCTATATTTCAAGGAAGCAACCCAAATAACAGTCACAGCAGATATCTCTGGACCAACGGCACCAACAGCAATGATATTGCAGGGTCCTCTTCATTACTATATATAAGAACACGCCGCCCAAGTTTCGAATCGATTGATCCAGAAGATCAGAAGAACCGAACCGGTGAAGCAGAGGGGCAAAATTCGGCTATATTTCAAGGAAGCAACCCAAATAACAGTCACAGCAGATATCTCTGGACCAACGGCACCAACAGCAATGATATTGCAGGGTCCTCTTCATTACTATATATAAGAACACGGCCGCCCAAGGTTCGAATCGATTGATCCAGCGGATCAGAAAAAAACGACTCAACATGGATGGGAAAGATGATGGGCAAAATGTGGCTAAAAAATGGGCCTCCAAGCCCCCTGCCCGGTTGCTCTTATTGCTCTCGCTCTGCGGCTCCATCCTTCCCGGTGGCTGTTGCTGTTGCTTGCTGTCAAATCAATGAGTCGTTGCCGTTGTCATTGCTGACAATCCTATTTGAATATATGATATGATAATGCTGGGACGAATTGTCGTTGGAGGACGACGACAAGACAATTCAACGTTGGAGTGGAAGACCAATAGCCGTTGCTGTTGCCGATGATGTAGTGGAAGACCAATTGCCGTTGCTGTTGCCGACGATGGAGTGGAAGACCGATTGCTTTTGATGCCGACGATTCGTTGCCGCTTGCCGGTGGAGGAGGAGCGTTTCTATGCTGCCGATTTGTTCCCGAGCGCCGGTGGAGGAGGAGGAGGAGCGTTTCGATGCCGCCAATTCGTTGCCGTGCCGCCGATTCGCGTTCCCGGTTGCTTCTATTTGATCGTTCCCGGTGGCTTTGCCGATGGTCGATTGGTGTTGCGGATCAATTGGTGTTGGAGCGATTGGTGTTGGATCGATTGGTGTTGCGGATTCGATTGGTGTTGCTGCTGCCGACGATTGGTGTTGCGGATCGATTGGTGTTGCTGTTGCCGACGATTCGTTCCCGGTTGCAATTTCTTTGATCGTTCCTGCTTGCGGTTGGTTTGATCCCGATGCCGGTGGAGTGGAAGACCAATCAATTGCTGTTGCCGATGCCGATGGAGTGGAAGACCAATCAATTGCAGTTGCCGATGCCGTGGAAGACCAATCAATTGCCGTTGCCAATGCCAATGCCAATGCCGTGGAAGACCAATCAATTGCCGTTGCCAATGCCAATGCCGGTGGAGGAGCGATTCGATGCCGACGATTCGTTGCCGTTGGTGCCTCCTAAGCGCCGGTGGAGGAGTAGCGTTTCCCTGATTCGTTGTCGGAGTAGCGTTTCCCTGATTCGTTGTCGCTTGCCGCTTGCCGGTGGAGGAGTAGCGTTTCCCTGATTCGTTGTCGGAGTAGCGTTTCGCTGATTCATTGTCGCTTGCCGCTTGCCGGTGGAGGAGTAGCGTTTCCCTGATTCGTTGCCGCTTGCCGGTGGAGGAGTAGCGTTTCCCTGATTTGTTGCCACTTGCCTGTGGAGGAGTAGCGTTTCGCTGAACGGCAACGACGAGTCGTTGCCGTTCTCGTTGCCGCCGATTCTATTCAAATAGATGATATGATAATTGAACAAAATGGGTGAGTATCTATTGATGTAGTACATAGAGTAAGTAATAAAAACAGAATAATATAATCTACATGCCGATCGATTCCATGCCACAAACCAAGACTGTTGGCGCCCAATCGATTCGATGCTGCCGCCGCCGCCGCCGTCGCCGCCGCCTCCTTTTGTTGTTGCCTTCAATTCGTCCGATCAATTCGATGCTTACGATTTCAAGGGATGATTCGCCCCACCTACAGGGAACAAGACAACGCACCTCCAGTGACACCAGGAAAGATTCGCCGTCCAATCCGTTGTTCCAATTCGTTGCTTCTGATCCGTTGCTTCCAATCCGTTGGTTCCGATCCATTGGTTCCGATCCGTTGGTTCCGATCCGTTGATCCGTTGGTTCCGATCCGGTCCTATGCAAATATGAAGAAAAACAGAGAGGAAATACATTATCAGTTATGCGGGAGGCAGTATAGTCATTGTCAATCTCTCTCATTCGTACCGTTCTGATTTGTTTTACCGTTGTTCCGATCCAATTCGTTATTCGTTGTCGTTGTTCTTGCTGCTGCCGTAGAATACTTCTTACTCCATGTCACGAAAAACAGTACCTTGTTCCTGTTGATATAATTGCAAGGGACAAAGCCAGTTCATTGATTTCAAGACGTATATGTAAGGCTGCAGTCCAAACAATATCTATCCAGCAAATCCCCTTCTCGTCAAATGCTAACTACTTCTTTTCCAGTACAAGGCTGTTATTTCGGACTAAAATATCTGAGAACGGATCGTTGTGCTCGGTGAAGAGGGTCGGATCCCACGTTCTCGGACGGAGTGTTGATTGCAAGAACCAACACTCTACTCAAATAAGTCGGATGTAAGAAGGCAGATTATGAAGTGATGTTTTTTTGGGTTTTTTTGTTGCGAGGTAGAAAAAGTGATTTTTTTTGTCGCGAGGTAGAAAAAGTGATCTTTTTTGTTTGTTGGGAGGTAAGAAAAGGTTTATTAGTGTTTGTGCGGGAAATTTTTTTTTTGTCGCGAGGTAGAAAAAAATCATCGATCGATCGAAGTAGGTACTACATCCTGTACAATTCTACAAGTATTTGTAGTAGTGAAGATTTCTACACATTTTTAGTACTGAATAATTTTAAGTACTGAATCCAAGTAGATTTCTACACGGGAAGATCTTTACACCTTACTAGAAAATTTTCGGTATTGAATTCGTGTACGTTTCTACACCAGTAGATGTCTATACCTTTTTAGTACTAGATAATTTTTCGGTAGTGAATCCGTGTAGGTTTCTACCCCTGTAGATTCATACACGTTTTTTGTACTAGATAATGTTCGGGATTGTCATGTGAAAAACTCATTTTTCGGTACATACTCTGGTCCTTACTTGGATGTAAATGCTGGTACATGGTACATGGGGGTAAAGAACTTGCGAGAAGTCCACATATAAGAATAAATAATTACTTAATTTTCGAACAGGATGTAACCCTAACCATATTGGAAACAACTTTGCCACACAGAATGCCCAAAATGATGTGGTTTGACTCTCCAAATGGCCAACATGAGGGTATTTTTGGTGCAATTCCAGGGCACAAAATAACTTATTGGATAGTAATGACTCCAAAAGTATACGGTCCAAGCAATGAATACATTCATCATGACTCATTAAATGCATATTGGGAACAACTTTGTCACATAGAATGCCCAAAATCTTAAGGTTTGACTATACAAATGACAAACATGGGGGTATTTTTTGTGCAATTCCAGGGCACAAAGTAACTTATTGGGTAAGGACTCAAAAAGTATCTGGTCCAAGCCATGAATACATTCATCATGACTCATCCAATGCATATTCGAAACAACTTTGTCACATAGAATGCCCTAAATCTTAAGGTTTGACTCTACAAATGGCAATCATGGGGGTATTTTTGGTGCAATTCTAGGGCACAAACTGAGTTATTGGGTAATGACTACAACAATATCTGGTCCAAGCAATGAATACATTCATCATGACTCATCCAATACATATTGGAAACAACTTTGTCACGCAGAATGCCCAAAATGTTGTGGTTTGACTCTACAAATGGCAATCATGGGGATATTTTTGGTGCAATTCCAGGGCACAAACTAACTTATTGGGTAATGACTCAAAAAGTATCTGGTCCCAGCCATGAATACATTCATCATGACTCATCAAATGCAGATTGGAAACAACTTTTTCACATACAATGCCCAAAATGTTGTGGTTGGACTCTACAAATGTAAAACATGGGGGTATTTTTGGTGCAATTCCAGGGCAGCACAAACTAACTTATTGGGTAATGACTCAAAAAGTATCTGGTCCCAGCCATGAATACATTCATCATGACTCATCAAATGCATATTGGGAACAACTTTGTCACATACAATGCCCTAAATCTTAAGGTTTGACTCTACAAATGGCAATCATGGGGGTATTTTTGGTGCAATTCCAGGGCACAAACTAACTTATTGGGTAAGGACTCAAAAAGTATCTGGTCCAAGCAATGAATACATTCCTCATGACTCATCAAATGCAGATTGGGAACTACTTTGTCACATACAATGCCCTAAATCTTAAGGTTTGACTCTACAAATGGCAATCATGGGGGTATTTTTGGTGCAATTCCAGGGCACAAACTAACTTATTGGGTAAGGACTAAAAAAATATCGGGTCCAAGCAATGAATACATTCCTCATGACTCATCAAATGCAGATTGGAAACCACTTTGTTACATATAATGCCCAAAATGTTGTGGTTTGACTCTACAAATGGCAAACATGGGTGTATTTTTGGTGCAATTCCAGGGCACAAACTAACTTATTGGGTAAGGACTCAAAAAGTATCTGGTCCAAGCAATGAATACATTCATCATGACTCATCAAATGCATATTGGGAACTACTTTGTCACATACAATGCCCTAAATCTTAAGGTTTGACTCTACAAATGGCAATCATGGGGGTATTTTTGGTGCAATTCTAGGGCACAAACTAACTTATTGGGTAAGGACTAAAAAAGTATCGGATCCAAGCCATGAATACATTCATCATGACTCATCAAATGCATAATGGGAACAACATTGTCACACAGAATGCCCAAAATGTTGTGGTTTGACTCTCCAAATGGCAAACATGGGGGTATTTTTGGTGCAATTCCAGGGCACAAACTAACTTATTGGGTAATGACTCAAAAAGTATCGGGTCCAAGCCATGAATACATTCATCATGACTCATCAAATGCATATTGAGAACAACTTTGTCACATACAATGCCCAAAATGTTGTGGTTTGACTCTACAAATGGCAAACATGGGGGTATTTTTGGTGCAATTCCAGGGCAGCACAAACTAACTTATTGGGTAATGACTCAAAAAGTATCTGGTCCAAGCCATGAATACATTCATCATGACTCATCAAATGCATATTGGAAACAACTTTGTCACATAGAATGCCCAAAATGTTAGTGGTTTGACTCTACAAATGGCAAACACGGGGGTATTTTTGGTGCAATTCCAGGGCACAAACTAACTTATTCGGTAATGACTCAAAAAGTATCTGGTCCAAGCCATGAATACATTCATCATGACTCATCAAATGCATATTGGAAACAACTTTGTCACATAGAATGCCCAAAATCTTAAGGTTTGAGTCTCCAAATGGCAAACATGTGGGTATTTTTGGTGCAATTCCAGGGCACAAACTAACTTCTTATTGGGTAATGACTCAAAAAGTATCGGGTCCAAGCCATGAATACATTCATCATGACTCATCAAATGCATAGTGCGAACAACTTTGTCACATAGAATGCCCAAAATCTTAAGGTTTGACTCTCCAACTGACAAACATGAGGGTATTTTTGGTGCAATTGCAGGGCACAAACTAACTTATTGGGTAATGACTCAAAAAGTATCCGGTCCAAGCAATGAATACATTCCTCATGACTCATCAAATACATATTGGGAACAACTTTGTCACACAGAATGCTGTAAATGTTGTGGTTTGACTCTCCAAATGGCAAACATGGGTGTATTTTTGGTGCAATTCCAGGGCACAAAATAACTTATTCGGTAATGACTCAAAAAGTATCTGGTCCAAGCCATGAATACATTCATCATGACTCATCCAATGCATATTGGGAACAACTGTGGCACATAGAATGACCAAAATCTTAAGGTTTGACTCTACAAATGGCAAACATGGGGGTATTTTTGGTGCAATTCTAGGGCAAAAACTAACTGATTGGGTAATGACTCAAATAGTATCGGGTCCAAGCCATGAATGCATTCATCATGACTCATCCAATGCATATTGGAAACAACTATGACACATAGAATGCCCAAAATCTTAAGGTTTCACTCTCCAACTGACAAACATGAGGGTATTTTTGGTGCAATTCCAGGGCACAAACTAACTTATTGGGTAATGACTCAAAAAGTATCTGGTCCAAGCAATGAATACATTCCTCATGACTCATCAAATACATATTGGGAACAACTTTGTCACACAGAATGCTGTAAATGTTGTGGTTTGACTCTCGAAATGGCAAACATGAGGGTATTTTTGGTGCAATTCTAGGGCACAAACTAACTGATTGGGTAATGACTCCAAAAGTATCCGGTCAAAACTATGAATACATTTATCATGACTCATCAAATGCATATTGGGAACAACTTTGCCACTCAGAATGCCCAAAATGTTGTGGTTTGACTCTCAAAATGGCAAACATGATGAGGGTATTTTTGGTGCAATTCCAGGGCACAAACAGTCTCATTTGGTAATGACTACCAAAGTTTTTGTACCAGGCCATGAATGCATATCACATGACTTACGAAATGCATGTTGGGAACAACTTTTAAATGCATATTGGGAACAACTTTGACACACACAGTACAGACAATGATGTGGTTTGTAGATACAAATGGCACACAAGACAGTACGGTATGTTAGGTGCAGCAGTCTACGAGATTCTACATGTGACTAGAGGATTGAAATACATAACCTTAGTGTGATCAAATGTTTCCCTTCTGAAAAAATTATGGCGCGGGAGGGGTGGCTTGCACAGGTACGTGCTCTACTGCTACAAATATAACAGCGCGCCCAAAACCAGACAACACACAGAAGATGTTCGGGCAAACAACATAGTACAGAACCCACGGAAAAATTCTACACACAAAACATCGTACACATACTACACGAAACACCGTACACACACACACACACACGACACACACAACACACACAACACAAAACACCGTACACAACCCGACAAATTATTAGTACACACACAAAACCACACAAAAAGAAACACATGATTCTTGATCGACACCGTATTCAGAAAATAAAATAAAAAAATATGAATGCTATCGGAAAGACACGACGAAGCAAAAAATCCGAGGGGAAGACCCTTCGAAACAACAAAACCATCCGGCCCGGTGATCATCAAAATACAGGGGACAACAACGGTAAGAAAAGAAGAGTTAAAACAAACACCGCAATTACTAACAAAGTGTGTAACAGTAATACCACAACTATGAACGCATCAAAGGGCAACAGTAAAAAAAATGGTTCCGACAACACAATTTCTACTACTACAAACACGGAAGAACAAAACACCATCAACCAGAGTAACGAACCAGCGCTGACCATTACCAACACAACCACCACTACAGTAACGAACCAACAGAAAGAAGGAACAAAAACCAATGTGGTAGAGAAAACATCTAACGGAGAATGCTACAATTTAGAGGATGTTGCCGAACATGTCATGAAAAATATCCAATATGACAAATTGGCAGAGGAAGTGGCAAAACGCTTACGGAAACAAGAGAGGGAACCACATATAGGGGTGGGAAAGGTAGTAATGGTACCTAAACAAACGGAGGCAACCATGCAGGGAGAGGGGAGTTACAATGCCGGCGACACAAGAGAACGAGCAGTAAGTACAATTACAGACGAATATGGACTTATAATAGACAACGATATGCTTAAGGCTTTGAGTGATATGACTGAAAGAGTGGAGAAGCAGCTAAGGGATTACGTCAAAAAACATTGGTACCCCAACATGAAGTTCCCTATCAATGACAAGGTAACGGCGCTTGTAATAAATAAAGCTGTTGGAGAAAGTGCGGTTATGAAGCCACCAAATATTCCACTTGCGGCATTCTGTTCCTTTTACAGGAAACGAGTAGGGACAGTACTGACTGCATTGAGGCACAACTCACAAACATTAGCGAGAAAAAACTGGATAGGTAAATACAGGTGGGAGAATTGGTTGTTGAAATTAGGATTTTGAGAATCTATTTTTGGTCCGACAACACTAACATGCTGCCCGTTGATACTTATGACACTTCCGTACAGACGATTACAGAAAAGGTCGAGTCCCTATCACATTCCCTGGTACTGTTGCAGTTATTCAAGACACAGAATATGAAAACACAGGTATTTTAAACCCTCAATACAGAACATACAAAGACGCGGAAGATGAAGATTTTTATTATTTTGTTACAAGAATCATGTCGGCAATCAATCCGACAAATTCCAATTTCAAACAACGGAAGGAGAGGCACTTGCTGAGTGATATATTTACTATAGCAGATGAAGCATTTGCATTGGTACTAATCTACAATGAGCATCATGTATGGGTGAACCAGCAGCGGCGAAAGGGTGATGCCACGATTCCGCGACAAAAAAAAATTCTGCGATTCAGACAGTGGAAGCAGAAATGGATGGATGGAGGAAGGTCGCGAGTTGTTCAGTGACTTGTGCGACAAAATTGGCGAGATGCGAAAACACCCAGAAACAGGAAGGAAATTGGAAGAAATGATGAGGGACAGATTTAGGAACGAAAGTTCGACAAATTACACCAACAATAAGCAGGGCGATGCAAATATTACTAGTAGCAGCTCCACTAATTGTAGTGGACCAAAGAAGAAAAAGAAAAGAAACGTCTATATTGATCCGGCAATAACAGCATTGATGAATGAAAGTTTATCTATGGGTGAACTAATGTAGAAAATAACAGTACATACATAATACAAAACTACTACTAATCTTGAACTTAATTTTGAGAATATTAGAAATAATGGAGGATTCGTAATACGTCGCAATAGGAATAAATCAAGCATAATAGAATCTACATTTTAAAAAGGGAATATTGTAGTCAAGAAATATAATTCACAACTAGGGGAGCAGAATCGAATTGTTGTTTGGTAGATTAATATTTTGGAATTAATACTGACTCAAGATTTCTTTTTTATTCGTGAATAGAAGTAAGTGTTGTTCGTACAGAATAATAATTCGGTTCTGCTAGAGACTGAAATAAATTATTTTTATTTGAGAGTAGAGTAATGTGCATCACGCGCACAGAAATAGTGCTGAGTTTACATATACCCTTATACGATCGTCGCGAATTTCAGGGTATCCAGAAATATTGCCGTGTTAAAATCACGCACAAAATTTGTGCGCGAGAAGTAAATTCGAACCCCGCGAAACAGTTCTCGGACGTACTCCTAGAACAGACTAATACACAGCAGACTAGGGACCAGGGTAAATTACCAAAAAAAGAGCTAGAATTAGTCTGTAGACCTATTTCTTGCTAGAGAGCAACAAGTCATGATGAATATTGAGTCTGCTGGGCGGACCAGGTGCTACAAGGGGGGCCCTTGTTGTATCGCAGGTCATATCGCCGCTCATATTGATTGCAATGATCCAAGGCAGGCAGGAGTGCTTGTAATTCAAACGCCACGAATACACCAGTCCCCTAGATTAGAGCAGCGCAGTGTGCTTGTAGTTTGGATGTTGTACTGGATACACCAATCCCCTAGATCGGAGCAGCACAGTGCTTGTACTTTGAGCAGCAGCGCTTGTAGATTGAGTAGGAATGACGTCGTCTTCAGAAGCAACCGGTCCACGTCACACAAACGAGATTCAGGGTTATTTCAGAATCACGCGCATATTTGGGTCGAACTCCACTGGTCCCCCTTTGTAATTTCATCCTATTTATTAAAATTAATGTCGAACTCATAATATTTTTATGCACATTTCATTTTCCTACCCCACTGGTATCTGTTTTCGAAGTAGTGGCATGTTACTGAATTTTATGCCTGAAACAAACAGTGCATGGTTGCAATTTTTCAATCTCAATCGTTTCCCCATTTTTATTGTTATTACTGGCTATCGTACGACTTCAGTAGTAATGATGGTCCGCACTCCCAAATATCAGGTATATTGTGTACGTTGCTACCGGGACTCTCCTCTGATCACTACTGGTTACGGAAAGCAGAAGGTTACCAAGAAGAAGAAACCCCCCTTGTTTACAGCGCGACAAAGAAAGAAAACGGGAGTAGTTGTTTCTCCCGGTCTTCGGGACCATATTGTGAATGACGCATCATGCTATTCTTATTTCAAGCAATCTTCGGGGCTAGTAGATTTTGCATCTTGCATATTCATTAGAAAAAAGAGGAAGAAGCTTGAGGATGTTAGTCAACAATTAGGTCTAACGAACACCCGTAACGGTCCACAGAGTAGTGACGGCGCATTACCAGAGTTGCTCGACAATCAAGTTATGTATGACCCTTCTGTCGAATCAATTGGGCGTGCCTTGATTGGTCAGGAATTATCAAACATAGATGATGACAATGATTCTGTCTCCGATGACAATTTTTTCTTTCCTAACAATGACGATGAGGAAGAACAAGGAAGTGAGAGCATAGAGGCCCCCCACTCTTCGATTGTCAATGATGAAGAAGGCATCAACATTGATGTTGACGATTCCCATCGTGATTCAAACACGCTAGTAATTACGACACCCAATGTAGGAAGGAACATATCTGACGAATTGAAGGTCAAGATCAAGTTAATGAAAATCATGCGGAATCATAGCATACCATTAGTTGCAGAGAAGGAATTGTATGAATGGGCTATTGAATCGGAGCGGCTTAATTTATTTTCATGGACTAAAGGCAATCTCATAAAGACCAGGGCAAGTGTCATGAAGGAGATTTCCGCAACTGTGCCTGAAATAAAAGGTGATGGGTTTGAACCTCATCTTATTGACTGGTGTTCTAAGAAATCACAGAATTCTGATGTTTCCAGTCGCAAACAAATCTACGTCCGGTCGTTCCAAAAAGCACTTCATTCCCTATTAACAAATGTGACTTTGGTGAATGAAGCCAATCTGTCATTCCCCCATGCTGAAGACCCCACCTTACCAGTCTGTTATCCAGAACTTCAAGGGAATATTGATATTGACAAACTCCATCATGGTGAATGGTGGATCAACACTTGGGAGAAGAGATGCAAATCCAAATCGAATGAAATTCTGGTGCCTATTATTCTCTACATGGATGGAATTGCAATTGACAATAGTGGTCAAACCACTCTTACCCCACTGAACATGCCTCTTGGCATATTCAACACCCTAACTCGAAACTCCCGGCCGGATGCCTGGGAGGCTATATATTATCACCCAACATGTCCAGGTGATAAAGGTGCCGAATCAATTGACAATGTGAACAATCTTCACTCTGGCCTTCGTTTGGCTCTTTCATCTTTGAAAGATGCCTGCAACCAAACGGATGGTATTGAATGGTCTAATTTGCCGTGGAACAAGAAGAAATGGTTGGTTCGAATGAAATTTGCGGTTGCTTATTTCATAGGTGATACTCCCCAGCACAACCAACTTTGTGGACATTATCAAACGTCTAATTCAAAGATGATCTGTAGGCATTGCAATTGTCCCAGAGCACTTGGTATTAACGCTCGTGTGAATGTTTTGAAGGTTCCTGTTTCAGTTAAAACTGGTAACATGCAAGTGTCTAAGCACCAAAATGGGGAAGAGTACCAATCCATTCGTCTCTGGAATATATCTGATTTTACTGCTCCAACGGTTGACAAAGGAGTGAATGTTGAACAGTATTTCAAAAACATTTCTCACCATGGCGTACATAACGGCAACGCTTTTTATGATCTTGATTTTGGGGAAAACCCACATAATATTCATCTAGCGTCGCCCGGAGAGAGACTCCATATGCACCAACTTGGTTGCGCAAAGCGTGCAGTGGAGATGTTCTGAGAGCACTTTTTAGGCAATAACCAGCGGCTTCTTGGTGAGATGGAAAGGTTAGCCAGTTACTACGGTGGTGCTGTTCAGAGGCAATCCGATCGTGACTTCCCACGAACCAATTTTTCAGAATCAATACATACAGCGAAGAAGGAGGGTAACCAGTACATTGGGATGCTTTATATTCAGATGCTGTCACTTCTGTGTGCTGGAGGTCGCCAATTGTTGTTGTCTCGAAAGACTCTTTCCAATCTTGAGAACAAGAGCAGAAAGTGTGAAGACGAAATTGACTGGCGTATTTATGCCATTGAGTTGTTGTTGGGTATGGAAGAGTTCCTAAAGTATGCTGGAACGTTCGACGAGGTTTTCAAACAAGACAAGAAAGGTGTTTTGAATGTTGACAAAATGGTTGTTCTTTTCATCAACTGTATAAATAACAATCTTCAACAAAGTAAGGGAGAGGGTAACAATCTGGTGAAGAATCACATGTATTTTCATTTATCACAGTACATGAGATTATTTGGTCCTCCCACTGGGTGGGACTCTGCCGCGAGTGAGAGCAATCATAAAACTGAAGTGAAGGCTCCTGCTAAGAGAACTCAACGAAACAAGTCCACACTTATCAAGCAAACTTGCAACCGGGTGATGGAGTATCGAACTATTGATTGACTTGATTGTGAATTTGATTTGTTCAAACATAGACCCATAACCAGACCGAATCATCCTAAGGAGGGTGGTTGGTCAGCTGGGTCTTCCTTTTGGATTGGTGTGATGAATGGTCTCCCTTACATGAAGTGGGATGAAAAAAAAAACTCAAGTTTACCCTGGTTTCCATCTGATGTTCTCAAATTTTGTTGTGACGTGGTCCTACCGGCTGTGGGCAGCAGCAAGGTTTTTGGAACCACGGAGCACAAGAGGTATGACAAATCTCCTGAGATGAAATTATTGTTTCGTGCCCACCCATCGTTTAAGTCTGATTCTGGACAATTGTCCAATGTATGGTACGACTGGGCTAATTTCCAACTCGACCTCCTTGATGGACGTGGACTGAAAGTTTATCCATGTCAGATTCTGTGCCTGCTTTACCTCGAAGGTCCTTTCCCCGTGGGTAGCTCCGTTAGTGGTTTCGAATTAGTGCACGATGGTTATTATGCCATTGCTTGTTGCTTTGTTTCTGCAGACCCCATACCGAGCAAGAGGGATAAAGGAAAAAAACACCATCATGCGTTGGTAAAGCAAGGTGAGCTGCAGAACAAATTGTATTTGTTAGACTGCAACGCCATTGAGTCCGAAGCTGCCGTTGTTAGAAACCATGGTAGTCCTGACCAATACTTTGTGCTGGGAAATCGTGAACAATGGTTGTTTAATTTCCGTGAGACAATGGCTTCACTGGAAAAGAAGGATTTACAATCAATAGTACAAGATGGTGAAAACATCACATGACTTGAATGAACAAGTTTATTATCAGATATTTGTACTTAAAATTATTTTCCGTATTTTTCATTTTTCCAGTATACCGCAACGCCCTTGCAGAAAATTGTTCATATTTAACAACGTTGTTTCAGGAAATCGCTTTTTTCGTATGTTCGATGGTATACTACCACTGTACAATCCTACCCACCTTTTCATGTGTATTTTTCGTTTTTCTATTTTCTGCAACGGCGTTGCACCAAATGCCCTTTTCCCGTATTTTGGATGGTATACTAGTACGGTACAGTCGTACCACCCTTTTCCTGTGTATTTTGCGTTTTTCTATTTTCTGCAACGGCGTTGCACCAAATGCCCTTTTCCAGTATTTTGGACGGTATAGTACTAGTACGGTACAGTCTTCATGAGTATCAAGTTATTATTATAATGGATTACTTCTTAGCATAGTTTTGCGCGATACATAGGCGCTCATAATATAACACCCTTCGTATTTGGGATTCGAACAGCTATGAAACACTAACGGATTAAGAGCAGAGTATCCCCAGAACGCAACGGCACTTTGATATGGTACGTTGGGAAGACAAAATAATAAATCACTTCGTCAGCATGCACTCCCGACGGAGCTATGACTGTTAAACGAGTATAATACATATCATCATCAACATGGCATCGAGAATGGTAATTTCGACCAATCGAAAAAGCTAACGCCTGCTTCCCAATGGCATTGAGCTGCGTACGAGTCAGAATCTGAGACAACACATCCATTTCATCCTCAACAAATGGTTCGATGTCTGTTAAACTATGATGCATATGCTTCACAATTCCCACTGATGTCTGTTCCAGCTCCAGTTTCATGTTTGGTTTCACATGACTTTTGAATACGTACACACCATTGTTGGAAGACAATCTTTCTGGTCTAACTCCAATGATAGCATAATCATCGTTGATACTGCTACGCTTCTGACCTCTGGCAACTGTCGGTTTGGATCCAACAATTTCCGGAGCAAACTTTCTTAACAGTTTGATATTATTCTTCGTAGCCAGGTGTCGCTTGGCAAATTTTCTGGAAACTTTTGCGAAAATGCGCAACGACGGATTATTATTGTCAAACGCAACAATATGCTCATCGTTTGTACTATCCAAGGTATCGAATTTATCGATCAACAAAGCCTGTTCTGGTTGATACTTTTTCTTTCCTCCTATTTTGCCACCCCAATTTGTCTCCATGTATTTTCCTTTGACCACAGTTGTTCTGTATTTGTTTTTCAACGCTATTGTACTGACACCATCTTTGCAAGTACTACGCCTATTTGTCCTTTCGTTCTTCATTGGTTTTATGCCGGACAACTTTGTATAAGTTTTATGGCTCGTTGACACCGGTGCTGCAATCCTAAGAAAGTTCGATGACATTCTCTGCTTTCTTCTTTTCTCATGTTTCCTATCTCTTTTTTGCTTCATAGCTCTGTCCGAGAACTGATTTCTCGTCATGGTTGGAGTAGGTGGAGCAATTTGAAGCCAATGATTTGTTGCCGTTAGTTGTTTCGCCCTTGGAGGAGGACTCGCTGCCGCTTGCTGCTTTCCACTTGCCGCTTGCCGCTTGCCGCTTGCCGCTGTTGCTCTTGCTGCCTTTTTGCCGCTGTTGCTTTTGCTGCCTTTTTGTCGCTGTTGCTCTCGCTGCCGTTTGCCGCTGTTGCTCTCGCTGCCGCTTGCCGCTGCCGCTGTGGCTCTCGCTGCCGCTTGCCGCTGCCGCTCTTGCTGCCGCTTGCCGCTGCCGCTGTGGCTCTCGCTGCCGCTGTTGCTCTCGCTGCCGCTTGCCGCTGTTGCTCTCGCTGCTGCTTGCCGCTGCCGCTGTGGCTCTCGCTGCCGATTGCCGCTGTTGCTCTCGCTGCTGCTTGCTGCTGCCGCTGTGGCTGTCGCTGCTGATTGCCGCTGTTGCTCTCGCTGCTGCCAATCGCCGCTATTGTTGCTTTCGCTGCCGCTTGCTGCTGCCGCTGTGGCTCTTGCTGCCGATTGCCGCTGTTGCTCTCGCTGATGCCAATTGCTGCTGTTGCTCTCGCTGCTGCCAATTGCCGCTGTTGCTATCTGCGGTTCAACGAGTTGTTGACGTTGTCAACGATTTTATTCGAATATTTGGTATGATAATTAAACAAAATGGGTGAGTATCTATTGATGTAGTACAGTAAATAATAACAACAGAATAATATAATCTACATGCTACCAACATACACCGTTTGCTTCCTTTTGTTGTTGTTGTTGTTGTTGATTGGTGGTGTTGCTGTGTTGTTGCCGTTGTTGTTACCTTCGATTCGGTGTTGACTTCGATTCTGTGTCGCATTCGATTCGTTTTATCCTTTGATTTGGTGTTGCCAAAGATTTGCGTTGCTGTTTTTTCCTTTTGCCAATATAGAGAAGAATTATCACCAACCGGGAAAATTCGCCACACCTACAGGGGAAGATTACAATGCACCTCAAGGAAAGAGTTGCCACACCAGGAAAGATTGGTTCTTCCGATCCGTTGTTTGCAATCCCTTGTTTCCAATCCGTTGCTCCGATACGGTCCTATGAAAATGAGAAGAAAAAGAGAAGGAAGGAAATACATTATCAGGAATGCCGGAGGAAGTATAATCATTGTCTATCTCCTTTCTCATACGTACCGTTGTGATTGCCAATTTCTGATCCGTTGTTTCCAATCTGTTATTCCGATCCGGTTCTATGAAATTAAGAAGAAAAACATAAGGGAGGAAATACATTATCAGGAATGCCGGAGGAAGTATTATCATTGTTGTCTATCTCTCTCACTTGTACCGTTGCGTGTTCTGATTTGTTTTACCGTTGCCACCAATACCTTGTTGCCGCCGATACGTTGTTGCCGCCGTTGTTCTTTCTGCTGCCGTTGATTTGCAGACTTGTAGTAATTCCTATGTCACGAAAAACAGGGACTTGTTCCTGTTGATATATAGGCAATTGATGCAGATTTTGTGCTTTTGAGACGTCTGTGTTTGGGTAGCTAATTCAAACACTAGTACTATCTGTACAGCAACTAATCTCTAATCGAATGCTTTCTACTTCTTTTGCAGTACAAGGCTGATATATCGGACTGAAATATCTGAGAACCGATCGTTGTGCTCGTGACATTGTCGCATGTGACATGTGACGAAGAGGGTCGGATCCCACGTTCTCGGACGGAGTGTTGTTGGAAAGAAACAACACTCTACTCAGATAAGTTGGAAAATGATGTTTGTCGGAAAGTGAAAGAATACAAATTTTCAACAAGTAAAAGTGACCCAAGTTTGTGAGCAACAAACTTTGAATGTAAGCTAAGTACAAAGTACTTATGTCCAACTTCGAACGTAAGAATGACATTGGTTCGATAGATGTTATGCTAAGTATCAACCTTCGAACGTAAGAATGACACCAGTTCAATACATTTTCTGCTAAGTAAACAACTTCGAACGTAAGAATGACATTGGTCCGTTAAGTATTATGTTCTTTTTTTTTTCAGCGGTGTTGCAACAAATGGTCTTTTTGTGTTTAGTGTGATATGGTTCATACGACAGTACAACAAACTTCGAACGTAAGAATGACATTGGTCCGTTAAGTATTATGTTTTTTCTTTTTTTGCAACGGCGTTGCAACAAATGGTCTTTTTGTATTTAGCGTGATATGGTTCATACGACAGTACAACAAACTTTGAATGTAAGAATGACGTTGGTCTGTTAAGTATTTTTTTTTTTTTTTGCAACGGCGTTGCAACAAATGGTCTTTTTGTATTTAGCGTTATATGGTTCATACGATAGTACAGTTCATACCAAATTACCTTTTTACACCACAAAATGCTCCAATTCATCGATCGGACCAATTTCCTTTTTTTGCAACGGCGTTGCAACAAATGGTCTTTTTGTATTTAGCGTGATATGGTTCATACGATAGTACAGTTCATACCAAAGTACCTTTCTACACCACAAAATGCTCCAATTCATCGATGGGACCAATTTCCCTTTTTTGCAACGGCGTTGCAACAAATGGTCTTTTTGTATTTAGCGTGATATGGTTCATACGACAGTACAACAAACTTTGAATGTAAGAATGACGTTGGTCTGTTAAGTATTTTTTTTTTTTTTGCAACGGCGTTGCAACAAATGGTCTTTTTGTATTTAGCGTGATATGGTTCATACGATAGTACAGTTCATACCAAATTACCTTTTTACACCACAAAATGCTCCAATTCATCGATCGGACCAATTTCCTTTTTTTGCAACGGCGTTGCAACAAATGGTCTTTTCGTATTTAGCGTGATATGGTTCATACGATAGTACAGTTCATACCAAAGTACCTTTCTACACCACAAAATGCTCCAATTCATCGATGGGACCAATTTCCCTTTTTTGCAACGGCATTGCAACAAATGGTCTTTTTGTATTTAGCGTGATATGGTTCATACGACAGTACAACAAACTTCGAATGTAAGAATGACGTTGGTCTGTTAAGTATTATTTTTTTTTTTGCAACGGCGTTGCAACAAATGGTCTTTTTGTATTTAGCGTGATATGGTTCATACGACAGTACAACAAACTTCAAACGTAAGAATGACATTGGTCCGTTAAGTTTTTTTTTTTTTTTGCAACGGCGTTGCAACAAATGGTCTTTTCGTATTTAGCGTGATATGGTTCATACGATAGTACAGTTCATACCAAATTACCTTTTTACACCACAAAATGCTCCAATTCATCGATCGGACCAATTTCCTTTTTTTGCAACGGCGTTGCAACAAAAGCCCTTTTTAGTATTTAGCATGAGATGTTTCATACGACTGTACCTTTCTACACAAATTGCACCAATTCAGCGATCGGACCATTTGTTTTTTGGCAACGGAGTTACAACCAAGTGAATGCCCTTTTTCCTATTTAGCGCTAGGTGTTTCATAGGACAGTACTTTTCTACACAAAATGGAACAATTCAGCGATGGGGCCATTTTCCAAATTGGAACATGTTCCTTTTTTTTCTTCTTCTTCTCACCTTTCATCCCACCCGAAAAACCCTTTTTTCCGTTTTTCGGGAACGGCGTTTCCAATTACAAAAAATGGTTTTTTGATCTTAAGGGGTTCACACACAAAACCCCGCCCTTGCGTTGGTCGTTGCAGGTTTTATTTGTCAAATTATTGTGATGATATTGTTTAACTCTTTCTCCGGTTAGTGGTAGAACGTCTTTACAAGAACAAGGACACGGTTACAGGCACCTTACACCTTATCGGTTTTTTGAGAAATGGTTTTTGAGAGATGATTACCACTCTCGCGTCGCTACGTGAGTGGTGATCTCTTGTGAAAGAAGTTTCAAGTTGTACTATCCTTCTTTCATTCAATGTTTGCTCGTAACTCGGGTAAGATAGATTCACACAACAGTGATTCTCATTGTTTTCAACCAATAAAAAGATTGTCTCAAATACTGATAACATTTTACATTGCCAATGACACCTACGACTAATAGTGCTCGCAAGCGTGGGGCCAATCCAAATTCAAATAAGAAAACGACAAGTTGTAAGAAGGGTAGATTGAAAGACCCACCACCCAATAGTCTTGACAAACATGATGCCGATCAAAGAGATCATCGATATGCGGTCATTTGGAACCTTAAAAAGGCTTTGAAGGATGAGTCATATGGAACAAAGGAGTTCGTAAGGAACCTCAGAGTGGAGGTTACAACATGTTTCACTGCATTGATGACAAAGGCTTACCTTGTATCCAAAATTATTGAATCCGAACCTACACCAGATTTCAGGAAGTCAATGTCTACTACTAAGTCTGCGGAAAAGAAGAAGGGGAAGGGAAAGAAGAAAAAATCCGATACCACCTTAAGTGACTTAGGCCCTATTCCCCATCAAATAGATGTCATGGTGGATTTATTTTTGTATGAAATTGACAATGGGGTGACTGGATTGTTGGGATTTTTGAGCAGGAAGCAATTAACCAAGCGATTCAATGACTACGACATGGCAAACAAGTGGAATAAGTTCGAGTCACTGTTGCGGAATGTTAACGACACATCAGGTGTGGATGCTATCTATGGGCGCAACGTCGTCAACTACGTTACAATGAAGAAGTACATGATAATGTACCGTGAGATCTTGGTTTGGTACATGAAGAATGTAAAGTATCCACCCGGGTCAGACTATACGTCTGAGGCTTTGTGTTTCCATACCAAAGGCGACAATTGTTCTCCCAGTAAGTTGAAACCATACGTCAGAGGAATGAAGAACTTCTTGGACTGCCTTATGGCACAGACCTCTCTACGTGTTTCAATGACTCATAGCTGCAATCAGGTGGACTTAGACAAACATTTCAAGAAGCAGCGTATTGAATGCTTAAAATCCTTACCAACAGAACGGATCAAGTTTTTAGCTCCAGAAGGTACGGATCTTATTGTGTCCAACAAAAAGATGATGAATATAACGGAACAAAGAACAGCTTTTCATGAGGTCATTCGTGAATTTTGGTTACGCTTTCAAGGGAAGACGAAACGCATTTTTACCACCATCAACCTGGGCAACCTCGACATCAAAGTTTTGACACACGAAGATTTTTATCATTATTTCTTACCTGAATTAATTGAGAATTCCTTCGTCTTGGGCACCACGGTACTTTCTGGGGAGAAGTGGGTTCCAGTAGGATTTCATCGACAAGGGGACACAAAAATTCCGGAAACGGGTAAAGTGTTATTACCACTCCATTCTCAATTGGTTTTCCACTACGTCAGTCCACTACAAGCACACGGTCTCCAACTATTACAACATACATTTCGATATCGATGACGACAGTGTCACCCTCTCACCATGCAAACATGGCACCGGAAAAATAGATCTGGCGTATTTCAAGGTGGCGAAAGGAATCCTATATTTGGTGCATCAATGGTTGATAACAAAATTTGTCGACCACGGGACCAAGCTGGGGGTGAACGTGGTCGTTTCTTTGGAAACAGCATGTAATTTGTTCATTTCTCAAGTACTATGTGCATCAATGATTTGAGTTGACGGCGTTGACTCGTCCTTTGATTGTTCGATTGACAATGTTTGTAAGAGAATGATACCAAAAGTCTTCAAAACCCATAACAAAGGATTTGTCAGTTACGATCATGTGATGGAAACCATTGAAGATTTGGTATTGACCGAGAGGAATTTTCTAAAAGGAGCTATGGTCCCCGAATCGACGGAGGGAAGTGTTCCGTATTTTCAAAGGAATGATCGATTGTACATTTTCCCGACGGCATGTGTTATGAGCAAGACCAAATTTGCCCATGTCAATTTTGACGATAGACCAGAAGAACTTGTAACTGGTATTTTGGAACTGTCCGGATTGGGAGAACAACATAAGAATCAAACTTGTGTTACAAGATTCCTTCAATACGATGTTAACTCACAACAAGAGGTGCACCAACGAGTTTTTATGGATCACATTCCATACGTGTTCCGTGAGATATTCGTAATTGATCTGGAAGTTCTCCAACAGTCATACTTGGGTGGAAGAATTCATTCAGTATAGCTACCTTCCAGAAATGGGTACCATATTTACCCCGTTGACAGAAAAACTAGCAATATATTTGTTGGAAAAGTTGGATGATCTATCATCGGCAAACCTTGTAGTTCAATTTTTGGATGATAAGGTTGTCAACAATTATGGAAAGGGAACGGGAGAATTGAATCTGGCGTTCGAACACCTCCAGGGTCGTGACTTTGTTTTTTACAAACCATCGGACTTTCTAACTTGGGATTGCTTCAAAACATCAAAGGTTCAAATAAATGAGTTCAAGAAATCAAATAACACCTACCGGGTAGGATGGGTTACATTCACTTTCAATACGACAAATGATTCCAAGCGTGGATTCATCCCACCCTGGGATGATGACGTTGACGGTGGCAATGTTGGCAAGACGAACAATCTCAACGAGGGGAGAAATAACATTAGTGGATCAACAGTTACCGGTAAGGGTTCGAAAAATAAGCCCAACCAATCTAAAGAATCAGGAATTGACACAAGTAAGGGTAATTCCAAGGATACTGGTTTGACCGACAAAACAACTAAAACATGTGAAAAAGAGGGTTTGAATGTAAGCGAAGAAATGATTATAGATGTTGCGAAAAGTCCTCTTAATGCCGTTATAACCCTGCCAGATTTTCCTATCAAGATCAATGGAGATGAAACCACACAAGGTTTCGAGTTATGTGTGCTGTTGAAAGATCAGGATCCAGAGATAATGTATCCTCTTTACAAAGTACACGAACAAGTTCGTTACACTCAAAAAAGAAACGGAGCAGTTCTAATTGGAGAAGTTTTTAGGTACTGTTTCGGCACCTACAAGCAATATGAACAAGTTCCGGGTTATTACCTTATTTTCAAAAAAGGTAAGGTGGGGGAGCATCAAAAATGGTGCCCATACTTTAAGATTTCCGGTCTGAAAGAAACCAATTCTCGACGCATTAAAAAAGTATCGGATTTAGTAAAATGCTACAGCAAGGATGTTGGGATTTGTGACCCAACGGATGGAAATGTGGAGGTATCCGAGTCATCTTCTGACACAACCAAAACAGGGTCAGAGTACACCAGTTCCACCAACTTGTCAAAGATTGGATGAGTGAGGCATACTATGCTCCACCCAATGCAAGCATCCGCTTGTAACTTATCCAGTATCATTCATAGTGTTTTCCATCAATAGTATCAGAAATATTGATCCTGAAAGTGCAGCGTACTATGACACCCATTTGCACTATAAACATAACTAATGTTACTAGGACTGCTAAATTTTACAAACTGACTCAAGTATAACTCATAGATTTCTGGTCCATTCTGTTTCATAATTAATAACAAAACCATGGTATGCGTCTTGATGAACAATATTCATCCTGTAATTGTCTCTAATGACACACTTTTGCACAAACAAAATGACTAGCAGTCACTATTTTGGTACATGATGGATGGCCAGTAACATACATTCTTATTATAGAATACATCCTGACTACTAAACTATCAACCAGAGATAATACGTCTATACTATTGTTTCATAGTACTATATCCACCAATCCAAAATAGCAGTACCAATACTCATTCTTCGATTCTTGCATGAAATGACACACTTTACCAATAAAAAATGACTAGCAATCAATATTTTGGTACATGCATGACAAGGGACAAACATTATTATTAAATTCATAATTACTAAAGTATCAACCTGACAAATGTCAGCATTGTTGAACAGTCTACCCAAGACATATTATGAGCAAAATTAATCCTTCAATTGCCTCGAATGACACATTTCACCAATACAAAAGTGACTACCAATCACTATTCGGGTACATACATGCCAGGGGACAAACATTATTAATGACAAGGGACAACAAACATTATAAATTCATAATTACTAAAGTATCAACCTGAGAAATGTTAGCATTGTTTCATAGTCTACCCAGTACATAGTAGTAGGAGCAATAGTCATCCTTAAATTACCTTGAATGACCACACACTTGACCAGTACAAAAGTGACTTGCAATCACTACTATTTGTGTACATGATGGATTTCCAGTGAGAAACATTATTATACAATACATACTAACAAGTAAACTATCAACCTGAGATATATCTATACCATTGTTGAATAGTATAACCACAGATCCAAAGTAGTATCAATACTCATCAATCGATTGCCTGTAATGACACAATTTTCCACTAACAAATTACTAGCAATCAATAATTTGGTACATACATGACAAGGGAAAATGTAAGCATTGTTGCATACTAGTAGTCTACCCAATAAATAGTATGAGCAATACTCATCCTTCAATTCCCTTGAATGACACACTTTACCAATCATACAAAAGTGAGTAAAAATCACTATTTGGGTACATGATGGATGGCCAGTGAGAAACATTATTATACAATATGTACTAACAAATAAACTATCAACCTGAGATATATCTATACTATTGTTTCATAGTATACCCACAGATCCAAAGTAGTACCAATAGTCATCAATCAATTGCCTGTAATGACACAATTTTCCACTAGAAAATTACTAGCAATCAATAATTTGGTACATGCATGGCAAGGGAAAAACATTAATATAAAGTTCATACTAATTACTCAAGTATCAGCCTGAGAAAGGTTAGCATTGTTGCATAGTCTACCCAACAATACATAGTATGAGCAATATTCATCCTTCCATTGCCTACAATGACACACTTCACCAATACAAAAGTGACTAGCAATCACTATTTTGGTACATCCAAGGCAAGGTAATAACATTATTATAAAATTCATAATTACTAAAGTATAAGCATGAGAAATGTCAGCATTGTTCCATAGTCTACCAAATACATAGTATGAGCAATATTTATCCTTCAATTGAATCGAATGACACACTCTTGGACTCAAAAAGTGACTAGGAATCACAATTTTGGGGCATGCATGACGAGGGACAACCACCATTATTATACAATTCATAGTGACTAAAGTAATAGCCGGAGAATTGTCATCAATATTGTTTCATTGTCTCCCCAATCATTAGTATGAGCAATATTCATCCAAAAATTGCAGAAAAGAACACACTTTTGCACTCAAAAAAGAACTGAGAAACTCTATTTTGGTTACATCTCCATAAGAAAATCAACAGAAAATTACAAAAAATTGCTGAAAATACTACCCTTGGTACAGGTCTCTACGGGGGAATCGAACCACTGGACACGCTCACCTCTGTATCAATAACCAATCATACACGATAGGGGAGAGTTACACTACATAAAGCTAGTCAGTTTTTGAATCATATAATTGGTGTGCACCGTCCCAATACAATAATAAAAAAATTATACAAAAGTAATACGTAGAACACACCTTGGACACATATCTACGGGGGAATCGATCCAAAGGACACGTTCACCTCTACCGGTATATCAAGAACCAATCATATCCCAACGGGGAAGGTTACACTACTTAAAGCTAGTCTGTTTATGAATCAGACAATTTATGTGCATCGTACCAATACAATATTAAAAAAATAGTACCAAGGAAGTACGAAGAATACATCTTGTACACATCTCTATGGAGGTATCGATCCACCGTACACGTTCATCTCTACGGTATATCAAGAACCAATCGCATGCAGACGAGGAAAGTTACACTACTTAAAGCTTGTCTGTTTTTGAATCAGACTATTTACGTGCACCGTCGTAGCGTTGGTGCCGGTACGTAACAATAGTAAGAATTATGCGTGTTTGGGAAAAAGCAGCCACAACCAAAAACTGAAGTTACTACGCCTGGAGAAAACAACAAATACCAACTTTATGATTCGGCGTTGGAGTACAAACGTTAGGTGTACTGTGGTACAACTAGGTGCATGACTGCGTTACAAATGGGAAATAACAGGAAAATGAAAAACAAAACACCTACACCGACACACAAAACAACAGTTGTGCCAACCCGGGGTACTGTCTTGTCCAAGGATTACAACAAACAGATGCATGAGCTAAACCACGATGACGTAAACAACGGCGGAAACCCATTTCTATATCATTTCGAAACAGGATTTGATGCCTTGTGTGCCAAAAACGGATACTTGGTTAACACAATCCTTAGTGGATGCCAGAAGATAGAAGAAGTGCGACAAAGACTCAACAGCAAAAAAGGCCATTTCGAGGAGGACGAAGCTTTGAACATTTGGGAACAATGCTTCAAGTACATAACCCAGGAAGTATTTCCCGACTACAAAGAAGAGAACACTGACGGGATGGACCATGTATGGGCAATGGGAGTCATTCTTGCATACATTACATGTGGTTATCCCGCATTGAAAACATCGGAAGACATTAAGTGCTACGACAACGTGGGTATTGGACCGGAAGTAAAATCAATAGAACGAGAGAGAATGATACAAGACGGTTGTACTTTCCCAGCAAAAAAATGGAGTAATCTGACACCGGAGGCAAGAGAACACATAAAAGAATGTATACATTACCACCCTGGGAACCGTCCTTGTATGACGTACATTTGGTTCAACAACTGGCGCAAAAAGACGAATGAGGCAATCATCGAAACTGACAGATTGGAATGGTATTGCAGATCAACAGACGATAACGAGTGGTACTCAACACAAGAAATATTTCCGACAATTAAGGAAGAGAAGATAAATAACAAAAACACGGAAAAAAAATGTACCAAACATAAGTGGGATTCGTTCATGAACAAAGCAAGAAAACAGTCAAAAAAGAAAAACTGGAAAGTAAAAGAAGTGACAAACAGGGGGGAAAAGAGCGAACAAGACAAAAACGAGTGGAAAATTAAGAAATGGCTAAGTCTTTACGAAAAAACGTTGGAATTCACCGGAAGATTTAGAGGAATATAACAACTATCCTGTTCCTTGTGGAGCATGGGGACGCCTGAAACACTAACTCTGCAACTCTGTAAGGATTCCATTACAAAAAAAACCCATGACAATATCGACGGTATCACCGATCCAAATTAAGTGCAACAAATAGAACGGAAATTATGTAAAATATCACCTTAAAAAGTCGATACATTCAAAAAATGTACTCCTCAGAAAGCAACACAACAACAAAAAAAACATTTCCTCCGTTGAGCCTACAAATTGTGATCCAATCCATAATTAATTAAGGGGTGAGTGTCAACCACCCAAAAAATAGAATTTACTGCAACGCCGTTGCAGAAAATTGAAAAACAATAAATAAATACGGAATGATATGGTACCGTACGGTAAGTACGGTAGGGTGGGGAACATCAAAATGTTCGGATCCGCGCCAAAATTTTGAGGACTCCACATTCCAGAATATCACGGCACGCTCGAAAATAAGATAGGCAGGCGACAGTACAACAACACTCACAGATAGTACAATTAGTTGAAATACAGCTATTCCTTGGAGACAGTAAATAAAGAGATTACAGTGTGTACAGTATGAACGGGAAAAAAATAACAGACGATTCCTACAAACAACATTATTATCATAAAAATAGCGCGCCAAATCAATCAAAGGAAAAAACGGTAAGTTGAGGTGCACGATTTAACAAAAAATAATGGTAGAACTGAGTAGTAGTTGCAGTCCGGTGACAGGTAAAACGATTGTTACCAATAACACAAACAGCCCAAACAGCAGTGTATCGGGAAGTGACCAAACAAACACAAACGATAGCCAAACAAATAAAACCACAGACAGTAGCAACAGAAATATTCTACAGACAACAGAAGACTCCGATAACAATAACTTGGAAAACAACATTGTCAAACATGTCAAAGAAAAAGCATTCAGGAAATTTAAATTCCCGCCAGAGATTAGATTCGTGAAGGCAACGATATTCAAAATTGTAAAACAAGCGAATAACAATGAGATACCAAATACGATCGATATAAAAGACCAAAAGTGGAGTGGAATTTATTGCCAAGCAGTGACTGCGTGTAGGCACAATGCTCAAACTCTTGCCAGGAAAAACTACAAAGGTACGCAACCAACAAGAAAATGATTGCCGGCATGCAATCCTTCATAAGCCATTCTAACATTTTGGTCGTATGAACACTGACACGTAGACGATAAAAGAAACAACCAGATACCAGATAGTTTCCCAGGAACGGTTCTAATCACAGACACACAAGACGTTAACTCAGAAAATAGGTACCAATTGCACGAAGACTATCGGCGGAAAAATTCACCAGAATTCAAATACTTTATGAAAAGAATTCTTGGAGCGGTGTCACCAAAACAGACAGACTTCAAAAGAAAATCAGTCAGAATGACAGTCAGTAACATTTTCACCCCAAGCGATGAAGCTTTTGCATTGCTTTTCCTTTACAACGGCTACGACTCGTGGCTAAACACAACAAAGGGCACGAGGTTGAGAAAAAAATTCACTGACGGTAAGTCTGGAAATAAGGAGGGGTGGAGTAACGAGGGACAAGATCTTTACGAATACCTAGTAAGTGAATTAGAAGAACGAAGGGAGGAACAACAGTCAAAAGAATTAGAGACGGAAATACTTAAAATGTACCAAAAGCAAAATGGCAATCGTAAACAACAAGATAAGGAGGAGAACAAAGAGGGAAAAACACGGAAGCAAAAACGTACCTTGGTTGAGATTCTAGGCAAAGATGATGAGGACTACAATTTTTTCATGGAATACAATAAAAACAAACAAGAGTAATTGATGATATCAACATCAATAGTAGAACGGCTAGTTCATTATTATTTTATGGTTTGCACAATATTGTTCCGGGTCTTCTGTTCGAATATAATACAATAAACAAGGTAATTTCAAAGGCTGATAAAATACTTTCGTATTTGTTACAAAATATGTTTGTTGTATTTCCGTATTTGATAAGCATAGCGTGAATATTGTAAAATGATGGAGAGTATTGCAAATGCGGATAAAATAATTTCTTATTAGTACAAAAATATGGTTGTTGGCTCTTGATATTCGAAAAACGTAGTGTGAGTAATGTGAAAGCGACAGTAACAGAATAGATTGATGGTTATCAAGAAGCTTGTATATTTGTTCAGAAATTGGTATCAACGCTACGACAATATCAGTGTACAAAGAGGATATTATTACAAGACATGAGTTTTGTGTGGAAAATAACAAAAATTGAATGGCGAATAAATATTAACGGGGTAAGCATGAAACAAAATTGTAGAATAGAAAAATTTGGAAGCAACCATGAAACAGGGGGTGAAAATATAGATAGGAAAATAGTCCTACTTGAAATTGTTGCGTGCAAAAATAGGTAGAGAATTATTTATTGTGCGCGCAACAAAATGTTTCGGAATATTTTAAAACATCGCACAAATTTTACGAAAGCACGAGCATCGTTTATGTGACGCAGCAGCAACCGGTCCAGCACCAGCGCCGGATTGAAGAAGAACCCCTACTATCCCTTCGGGGGTGGAATAGTTTGAACCATGGTTGCTGAAACGAGCTTTTCCCATGGTCAAAAGAAGCAAAAAGAAGAAGAGTGTCGTGAGATAGGAATAAACAAATGACTGCTGTTGACGACAACAACTCAAATCAAAACACCATCTCCCCCTCCCCACAAACGAAGGACCGGCAATGACTTACAGTGTGATAGAATGGGTTGCTTGCTGTTGTAATAGGATAGGAAGCAGCGAAAAGGGTCTATTCCCATGGTCGGGAAGGGGCTATTCCCATGGTCGAAAGAAGCAAAAAGAAGAAGAGTGACGTGAGATGCTAGGAATAAACAAATGACTGTTGACGACGACGGCTCAAATCAAAACACTATCTCCCCCTCCCAGCAACCAAAGGGCCGACAATGGCAACTTACAGTGTGAAAGAATGGGTTTCATGTTGTTGTAATACTAGGCGAGTATGGTAGGAAGCAGCAAAATGGGTCTATTCCCATGGTCGAGGGAGTAATTTGCTTTTGAAAGTGGTTGATTTTGAAATAATGAATATCAAGGGGGGAAAACAGCAATAAATGAAGTTTGTAGTAGGGATTCTACTTGATTCTACACAATATGAAATCCCTGTTGTTGCTGCTGCTGCTCCTTCTCTGTTGCTAATCCCGCGAGTTAGTTCCCTCGTTGCCATATATATTGATCAACACCCGGAGTTGGTATTGTATGTGACAAACGCTTAAAAATACTAAGTTACTTATGGTAACAGGCTTAAAAATACTTTTGACTGGTAACAAGCAACGATCCAGGATGTAGTAGGGATTCTACTAGATCCTGCATACTGTACGGGGAAGCCGCAAAAAGGGTTTTAAATCCAGGATCTAGTAGGGATTCTACTAGATCCTACACAGCAGTGTCAAGGAATCAATCGCCCCATGTTGAGCAAATCAAAAAGTATTTTTGGGAGATTAACACACGCAACTTCGTGTGTTGAGCAAGTAAGTATTTGCTCAACACACGAAGTTGTGTGTGAAAATATCCTAAAAATACTTTTTGAGTTGTTCAACACGGAGCCGGAAAAATTACTTAAGAACCAAAAGTGGTACTTTAGTATCGAAAGTGGTACTAAAGTAATTTTTCACACATACAACATGGTGGACTGTGGGGAGAGCAGGTTTATCCTTCGGACGTTGTCCCCCCGCGAAACTGCAGCAACAAAGAGCAACGCTCGCTAGCAACAAGAAGCCCCCCCCCCCCCCCCCTCCAACAGCAGCAACAACAAGCAACCGACGCTCGCTAGCAAGCTCCCCCCTCCTTCCCTTTGTGCTCTCCCTTGCGACCATGGTATTACATACCTAACTACCCCTCCTCCTTGCTCTCCTCCTCGTAGTATCGGGGGGGGGGGGGTCTTTAGGATGCTTCCTTTTTCGCCCGAGGAAAAAGGAAGCATCCTAAAGAAAACTCCCCCCCGATACTACTCGGAGTTGATTTGGTTGGCAAGACTCATCCCCTATCTAAAGAAAATTCTCGGCGCGCGGGCCTTGAATTTTTCTTTAGAGAGGGGATGAGTCTTGCCAACCAAAACGGAGGAGGGGTAGTTAAATATAGTACTATTTGTATGATCCCCGCTGCGGAGCTGGAGTGCGCTAAAAGTATCAATTGGCATCCCCAACGCCGAGCGCAGTGTATTAGCAATTAATAGCCCCCCAACCCCCTACCCTGACCCAGTACAGGTTCACCAGAGCAAGTGCAACTGTAGGTTCGCCAGGGTGGAGGTAGTGTAGGGTGTTTGGGCAGGAAGGTTAGTGACTGAGCAAATGAGGCCACAGGTTCAAATTACAAATATGATCATACCTTTAGTGGGTATTGTTGTGTTTGAAAAATGTATGGCAAAAGTGTATGAAGAATGTACCAAAAAAAGTGTGAGATTGACCCGGTACCGGGTGGATCAGATCTACAATCATTCTTCCTGATTTAGTGACGAATCTACAATTTTCTAATTTATCACTACTTTAGTTCCTATGGTACTTAAAAATTCAGAAAAAAATCCCTTCTCCTCCTCTTCCTTGATACCCACAAGACCCCGGACAAGACTTAACACTATTTATTCACTAACCAGTCACAATTTTGTCACCACACTTACTGTCTGGGATTAACCAATCAAAAAATTGTCTTTTGATGCCACAACCCACCAATTGACAAGATCTAAATTCTTCTCACACATACATGACACAATCCATCACACCACAACTCAAAAATTGCACCCTCATGTACATCACTGCCTCTTTCCACTTTCAGTGCAATTCACAGCCTCTTGTAAAATTGCATTTGCCTTTGTCGATGCAGCACGGTTTGTTTTTTGACCCCTAGCTGTTAACAACAAAACACCCACCATAATCAAACCTGCTGCTAGTTGCGTTATGGAATTGTCAACTGCTGATCTCTTATCAATTTCTGCAATTGTGCTCAGATCATGAGGGTGTTGAGTGCAATCAAAGTACTTGTTGGTCTCCATCTGACATTTTAGATTATGCGTATGCTGCTTCATGCAATGCAACAATCCATGCACAGAGCTCAGCATCTTTGCAACAACTGCCCAGCACTTTTGCTTACCATACATCTGTGTGCAATCACAGAGATCTTTTGATTGATCCAACAAAACAGCACAGAAATTATTGGTCTTTGCAATTAAGCTTTAGATCTCTCCTTTTCTCTCCTTATCATAGGCAACATGGCAACCTGCTCATTGCAACAACAGCATCAATGCTGTTGCACATACAGCTGGTTCCAAATCCCCAGTTGTTCCCACTAGATACTGCCATTTTGCTCTCTTCTACTTTTCCTCTGATTCTGTCCTCATGGTAGCACCAGGGATGGTAAGAATGGAAACATTCTCAGATTCATCATCTTTGTTACCAGTTCCATTCATCTTGATAGGGAATTCTTTTGTCCCATAATATCCCATCACCAATACTGGTCACATTTATATTTCTTGGGAAAAACATCATATGACTCTCCTGGCCAGTCCACTCCTGGTCAAAACAAGTCCTTGAGTAATTCATTGGAGTGGCTTGCATTTTGATTTTTTTCAAATGGCGGTTCTTACCATTAGGACTATCCATGTTTGGACCACTTGATGAGTTCAAACTTAGAGTAGGAGCAATCATCAATGGAGATATTGTTAGTATTATGTTGCTTATGCATATTCAGTCTTCCAGGTCCCTCATTGTTATCACAAACTTACTGCACTTTACACATATTGCTTTTGCTAGTGCTTTCATTTTGACAAAACAAAATGATGACAAAATTTGAACTGAAATCTGAATATTTCTTCTTTTGAAAACACAACACCATTCACTTTGTCATTGGTTGCCCCTCCTTGCATACTATGCTAAGGGACCAGGGCGCCCCTCCACCTGCCTGTCCTCAACATCAATGTCTGTTTCAACTGTTTTTGTCCGTATCGCCAGGAGGCTGCCTTGATGAGGGCTTGGCTGGTGCATGGTGCCTAGCCCTGGGTGCCATTCGGGCACCCTCAATGGTGTGTCACCAAGTGCCGCTCCAAGTGTGGTTCATAGTGTCTTGCCAAGTGTTGCACCCAGTGTCTCTCCTAGCACTTCACCCAGTCCTGTCCCAAGTGTTTCACCAAGCGCGGCACCAGTGTCTCACCAGGTTCTGCTCCCAATGCTGCTCCTCAAGCTGTACCATGGGTGGTCCCTCCAGCTGCACCCCGTGCTGCTCACAGTATCTCCCCAGGTTCTGCATCCAGTGCTGATCCCAGTCTCTCACCAAGTTCTGCACCCAGTGCTGCTCCTAGAGCTGCACCAAGTGTGGCTCCTGGCGCTGCACCCAGTGCTGCTCCCAGTATATCACCACCTTCTGCACTCAGTGCTGCTCCTAGTGTTTCACCAAGCGTGAACTCCAGTGCCCTTTCTAGCATTCCACCCAGTGCTGCTTCCACTATATCACCAACCTTTTCACACAGTGCTGCTCCCAGTGATTCACCAAGTTCTGCACCTAGAGCTTCACCAAGCATGGCACCTGGCGCTGCCCCCAGTGCTGCTTCCAATATATCACCATCTTCTGCACCCAGTGCTGCTCCCAGTGTTACCCCAAGTTCTGCACCCAGCGCTGCTCCCAGAGCTGCCTCGCGTGTGGCTCATGGCGCTGCACCCAGTGCTGCTTCCACTATATCACCCCCTTCTGCACCCAGTGATGCTCCCGGTGTTACACCAAGTTCTGCACCGGTGTTGCTCCCAGAGCTGTCCCCAGTGTGGCTCCTGGTGCTGCACCCAGCGCTGTTCCCAGTACATCACCACCTTCTGCACCTAGTGTTGCTCCCAGTGTTTCACGAAGTTCTTCACCCAGTGCCACTCCCAGAGCTGTACCAAGTTTGGTTCCTGGCGCTGCACCCAGTGCTGCTCCCAGTATCTCACCACCTTCTGCACCCAGTGTTGCTCACAGTATTTCACCAAGTTCTGCCCCCGATGCTGCTCCTCGAGCTGCACCCAGTGTGGCTCCTGGCGCTGCACCCAGCGCTGCTCCCAGTATATCACCACCTTCTGCACCTAGCGCCCCTAGCGCCGCTCCCAGTGTTTCACCCAGTTCTGCACCCAGTGCTGCTCCTAGAGCTGCACCAAGTGTGGCTCCGGGCACTGCACCCAGTGCTGCTCCCAGTATTTCGCTCCCTTTGGCGCCCTGTTCTGCTCCCAGTGCCTCACCATGCTTTGCACCCAGTGTGGCTCTTAGCACTGTACCAAGTGTGACTCCTAGCGTTGCACCCACTGCCGCGGGTATATCACACCTTTCTGCACCCCGTGCTGTTCCTCGTTTGTCCCCAAGTGCAGCACTTAGTGCTGCTTCTAGCCCTGCACCAAGTGTGGCTCCTGGCGCTGCACCCAGTGCTGCTCCCAGTATATCACCACCTTCTGCCCTCAGTGCTGCTCCTAGTGTTTCACCAAGTTCTGCACCCAGTGCTGCTCCTAGAGCTGCACCAAGTGTGGCTCCTGGCGCTGCACCCAGTGCTACTCCCAGTATATCACCACCTTCTGCACTCACCAAGCATGGCACCTGGCGCTGCCCCCAGTGCTGCTTCCAATATATCACCATCTTCTGCACCCAGTGATGCTCCCAGTGTTACCCAAAGTTCTGCACCCAGAGCTGCTCCCAAAGCTGCCTCGTGTGTGGCTCATGGCGCTGCACCCAGTGCTGCTTCCAATATATCACCCCCTTCTGCACCCAGAGATGCTCCTGGTGTTACACCTATATCACCCCCTTCTGCACCTAGTGATGCTCCCGGTGTTACACCTAGTTCTGCACCGGTGTTGCTCCCAGAGCTGTCCCCAGTGTGGCTCCTGACGCTGCACCCAGCGCTGTTCCCAGTACATCACCGCCTTCTGCACCTAGCGTTGCTCCCAGTGTTTCACGAAGTTCTGCACCCAGTGCTGCTCCTGGAGCTGTACTAAGTTTAGTTCCTGGCGCTGCACCCAGTGCTGCTCCCAGTATCTCACCACCTTCTGCACCCAGTGTTGCTCCCAGTGTCTCACCACCTTCTGCACCCCGTGCACTTCCTAGTTCTTAACCAAGTGCCCCTCCCTGTGTCCCACTGCCTACAGTACTGCTCCCAGTATTTTACCCTCCCTACTGTCTGATTGTTGGTCGCTGCTCCCATTTTGGCTTATGCTACCGGTATCCTTCAACAGTTTTTCCTTGTACCCTCCCTGCTTGCCTTCAGGATTCATTTGACAAATTTGTCGTTCTACAACTTGGGGCTTAAACTCTCTTTGATTGAGGCGACGTTAAAGTCTGGATACAGACTGAGTAGTTTAGATCCACCTTCAGTGGTTAAAGTTACTTAAATTCGTATATTACTACTTTTAACTGTTTTTGTCCAGGGTGGTAGTATTTTTGGCAGGCTTATTCTTATATGAAAATTACTATGATTGTCTTCCAATCAAGCTTAGGCAAGAGCTGCTGTAATTACTGATGACCGATGTCCTTTGCACCTGACAGATAGAGCAAAACAATCAATGCAAGACTCTTCTTTTCTTAGCTTCCCATTTTTTCCGCAAAAGCATCATCTGTTGCAAAATAATCACTCCAAATTCCTCAACAAATCAGCAAAACAACCACTCCGAATTCCGCAACAAATTCATTAACAATGTTGACCCAATTGTCTTCCACGCAACACCATGCTACACCAAAAAAGCGCCATGCCACCACTGTGAAACAGTCTCCAGCAAAAAGAAAGAATTATTAGAACAGAGCAACCATTATGATGTCATGGAACTTTTTGTTGCACCCAGTGACATGTCTTCAGACACTGCTGCTCATTTTGTGTCTGTTGTTGCTCAATAGGAAGTCCGAACTGCAAATTATGAAGTGATCTCACCTTCAAAAACAAGAATGTTCTTACTGAATCAAATGATAGAGGAACAAATGTTATTTCTTACAAACAATGCCTGTCGCAGTTTACAAGACATGACTGCAAAAACATGTATCAAACGCTATGTGCCATCTCTCCCGAAGAACATTTTTCTGAGAAAACCTTTCCCCAATCCAGACATGGCAGACACAGAAAAAGTGTCTTCTCTTAAAAACCATGAACATCTAAAGGGGGCGAAGGTGTCAAATCCTTGGGCAAGTACAACAGAGCTATTGGAAAAAAACTCTTGTCAAGGAATTAATAACACTGATGCAGATTTGAGAGAAATGAAACCGTTGACCGGCAAGGGCATTGAAAGAAAGAGCAACAGATGGTAGAAAGATAAGTCAAAAGAAAATCTTGAGTCTATTCATGCTGTACAGGATTACCTAGTTTGCACCGATCCCTCTCTGAAAATGCGGAGCAATGACTTACGGTTAAACTTAATCATTTATCAGTGGACTGTTGGACCATGCTTGGAAAGAATAACATTTCCCAGCAATGGTTCCAAAGGAAAGTCTTTTGT
The DNA here is from genome assembly GCA_037355745.1 of Pseudo-nitzschia multiseries. Classification (NCBI taxonomy): domain Eukaryota; phylum Bacillariophyta; class Bacillariophyceae; order Bacillariales; family Bacillariaceae; genus Pseudo-nitzschia; species Pseudo-nitzschia multiseries. The sequence continues at coordinate 8,325,846 of CM074783.1, forward strand.
TCAGAAGACAATCAGCACCAACTGCATATGTCATTCTGAAGCCAAACCACAACACGGGGTTCCAAAAGCAGTTGCAAAAATTCTGGAAGACTTGTTTTGGAAAATCCTCATATAAAACCAAAATAAATCAAACTTTGGTGTTTGAAGGAATGACGGACCAACAATATGACCTTTATTCAAGGGGACCAGCATGAAAAGTTAGGGAAATAGATGATCAATAAAATATATGAAATCCAGAAACACAAAAGAAAGAAGGCATCTTACCTTCAAAAATTAAATATGTGGCAGATTTCAAATCGCTACATGATCAGTACTCTTTCATCCCAACAACTGTACCACATACCCTCAAGTGTGAAGCAGAAATGTGGGAATATGCCAGAAATTTATACACAAAGAAGAAACTCTGGATCCTGGAAACAAACAAGGCAAAACTACCCTGGGATGCAGCAGACCTCCTAACAATTTTGGACCCCCACATCAACATTCCTGACCCTTCTGTTTATCAGGAAGAAAAAATCTCATAACTCGGCTTCATCACCTGCGTAATGCAAAGAAAAACATATATGGGTCAGAGGGTGATTTTATGCATACAACCACAGTTTTCACATCAATGTCACTGCTTTGGAACATTGTTGCATGCAAAAAACTTCACTGGGAGGTGTGTGCCTCAGCAGATGCGTCAGTGGGACTGACACCAAAACATGCAATGATTATAAACTCCTATCTTTTGAAGCAGCAATCAATGTGGGCGATCATGAAGTGAAACAATTTGGACCATTGTTTATGTGTTGGATTCTGGAGAACGAGAAGAAATTGTGGCAATTGGTTTGCTTGCATTCCTCAAGTACAGTCGTCTCATTTTTGGCATCAACAAAGATACATTTCAAGGGTAGGGTGGTATCAGATCACAGCAATGTATTCACCTATCCAGTTTCCATTGCATTTCCATTGCCGCTCCGTATCCAATGCTTCAGTCACATGATCTGGAAGTTTTTTGAAAAATGTTGCTGTGGAAGATGTTCAAAATTTACATAGATGCGGTTCTTCATTTCCAATGTTTCAAATGTATGTCCAAATGGTGAAATAAAAGTGGGTCAAAGCTAATCAGAAAAAACTTCTCAAAACATTTTTCAAGAGTTACATCATTGATGGTATGTTTAACAAATGGTTCCTTTGATGCTCTGGTTTACCTGACTTTTTACCTTTCAACAATCCCCAAGAACACTGCAATTTAGATTTGAAGGAATAAATAAGCAGTCAGCTCTTTGTAAGACAGGACAAAGTATTGACACAATGATTCAGTTTGAGTTCCCAAAAACGATCCACTCCTTGTTTCGAACGCACGTTGGCCTCAAAAGAAATATGATGAGTGACCATCCCATCATTGTTGTGTTGCATGGTTAATGAAAAATCTTAGAGAACCTGATCAAATATTTGTCAAAATTTGAAGAGGGGCTTGATTGCCTTCCCATCTACTATTTGAATGACAATGAGCTGCCTTCATGATATGTCAACACTACAAAGTTTCTTGGACAACCAATTATGTTAGAAAAAGTGAAATTATACAAAGATGCACTGAAGAGTCAGACAGTCTACACAAATGAAGACCGTGATTGGTTCCTTGAGTGTTTCACCTCAATTTGCGTTGTCCAAAAGGTTGCACCGTTGAGCAGACAGAATGTTTTCCTTGGTTCATGCAACCACTTCGTTCACAAAACTTACTGTAGTCATGCCACAGTCTTTCAGTACAAATCAGAGCTATCAGCTTTTGGGCACAAGATTCCAACCCAAAGAAAAGAGCAAGCCTCATACCAAAAGAAATCATTGCAAAAAAATATTTTGATGGTATGATGGAAAAGTATCAAAAGGTGGAGATGCTTCAGTTTGACATCAACCAACGGCTACTAACGGAATTCGTTCCTGACAGAAATATATGTGACAAAGTAGTAAGCATTCCATCCTTGGTGAAACACCAGCAGTGTTGCACAACTGAGTATAGCACAAATAAAAATCAAGTCTGAGCTGCTGAACAAAATATGGCAGTTGACATCCAATTTGCAATACCAACTGCGCTTAACTGATCACGTCCACAAGAAAGAATCATTCCCAACAGCATTCACAGTTGATATGTTAGTCAAGGAACTGACAAAATAAAATCTTACCATTGAATTTCATACGGCCAGAGGAGGTTGGTTGTTATGTTTCTTCCTTTTGTGGGAGCTTTTGTGAATTAATGAAATCTATGTACAATTTGTAACAGAAACTGTGTAGAAAAATGTAAAGACTTCAGTGACACCATTTCATTTGTGTGATGCCTAAGGTGTCACAGCGGATTGTTGTCAGAAGAATTTTGCCCCAGAGGTGTGCTGCTTGCATCACTAGAGGTGCGGAATTTTCCCTGGAGGCGTGTTGCTAGAAGTGCTGTGTTTCTTCCCTGGAGGTGTGGCAAATAGAGGTGCGTCAGTAGAGGTGCGATGTTTCCTCCCTGGAGGTGGAGGTGGAGGTGTGGTAATTTCCCTGGAGGTGTGTCACTAGAGGTGCGGCGTTTTCCTTGGAGGTGCGTTGCTAGAGGTGCGGTGTTTCTTCCCTGGAGGTGCGGCGTTTAGAGGTGCATTGCTACTAGAGGTGTGGCATTTATTCCCTGGAGGTGCAGCAAATGGAGGTGCTTTGTTTTCCCTGGAGGTGCAGCGAATAGAGGTGTGGCGTTTTCAATGGAGGTGCAGTGAATGGAGGTGTGGTGTTTAGAGGTGCGTTGCTAGAGGTGCATTGCTAGAGGTGCGTCATTTTCTCCAAAGGTGCAGTGAATGGAGGTGTGTTGTTTTCACTGGAGGTGCAGCGAATAGAGTTGTGGCTTTTAGAGGTGCGGCGTTTAGAGGTGTGTTGCTAGAGGTGCGTTGTGTACCCTGGAGGTGTAGCAAATGGAGGTGTGGCATTCAGAGGTGCGTCGCTAGAGGGGCGGCTTTTCCCCTGGAGGTGAAGCGTATAGAGCTGCGACATTTTCCCTGGAGGTGCAGCAAATGGAGGTGTAGGACTAGAGGTGCGATGTTTTCCCTGGAGGTGCAAGGCTAGAGGTGTTGCGTTTTCCCTGGAGGTCGTGCAGCAAGTAGCAGTATGTTCTTCTCCCTGGCAATGAAGTGAATTGTAGTGGTACTACTATGATTGGCCATGGTGACCTTCAAAAAGGAGAGTTGAAGGAATGATTGTGTCAAGAATGATTGGTGAGTGAATTTCAAAATTTTCTTTACAAGTAACAGTAGGAATTTGGAGTTTAGAGCACCAGTACATTAACATACACTTATTTGTACAGAAAATACATTTTAGAGGAGTATCATATCATGGTCATTTCAGCCTGTCTCTATGAGTAGTGTTCCATTGACAACAGGCGAAGAACGGACATGATGTGGACATGGTGTGTGCGCAGTGAGGAGGTTGTGGAGTTAGGCAGAATAAAACAGAGAGGAAAGAATTTGTGAGCGGTCCATGATTAAGCAAGAGAATATGAAAAAATGTAGGGGGATGGGGGAATTGAAAAAAAGGAGAGGAAGGGCAAACGGACAGGCAGAGGAACAAATTGTAGATCCGCGAAGAAAAAATTGTAGATCTACCGGTACGAGTACTGGTACCGGTACGTACTCGTACCCAGCACCCGGAGAAAAAAGGATGAAATTGCTCGACTTACTCGAGTGAATCGATCCAGTGCATTCAGGGACAACTTTTTTACACGTGAGACCTTGAAACTTAATCGAGAAAAAAATATTTCAAATTTTGAGAAATAATTATCATTCAAATCAATGCCCAGGGCCCTCCGGAACCCGCTCGCGCGGCATGCGCGTTTTTTCTAGTTTTTTGCGCGCTTCCCAGATCCCCCAAATTTCTGATCCGTTGTGGGTATTGGTTCCCAAAAAAAAACATGATTGGTACCCAGGAATGTCATGGGTATTGGTTCCGGAAGAAAAACCCACCAAAGATACCCAGGAAAACCCAAGAAAGATACCCAGGAAAATCCAGGAAACAAAGCAAGCAATGAGCAATCGTCTCTTACTTCGGCGCATATTATGCTTTGTTGGCCATTGTGTCGTGCCTTAACAAAGTGGGGAAAGCAACAGCGAAAGCAAGTATCGGTCTTTTACGAGGTTAAGTAATCAACTCGATGAGACTGCCATAAGTAATTTCCTCACGGGCTGGTATATATGGGTTCCAAGTTTTTACTTATCGACCGGATTTGGTTTTATTTTTAATTAATTCGAGGTTACCCCACGTTTTCAAACATGGGTTTTCCTGGGTATTGGTTCCGGAAGAAATACCGATGTTTGGCAATCCTGGGTTTTCCTGGGTTTTCCTGGGTATTGGTTCTGGAAGAAATACCCACAAATTTTGGGGCGCAAGTTGGTTTGGGGGCATTGCGCTCGTCCAAAAACAAACGCGCGTACCATGAGTGGGTTCTGGAGGGCCCAGCCAATGAACAATGCACAGACACATCAGTCATGAGTCACTGACACATTCCTGAGTATCAGTCATTGTTGAATCGTATATGAATATCAAGGCATTCTTCTCCTCGAAGTTTGTATTAAACTCCAATTGTCAAAGAACATTAGTTCTTTTCCAGTTTCAGCATACCAGATTGAACCTAGAAGCTTCTCCTCAAAGTCATCTTTGGCTCTAAACCTCAATAGCACACAATTTCACCTCGGTGTAGTTCATATTAAATTCAATCACAAATATCGCTGAATTTTTTATTGATAAAACTCACTTCTTCTCCTTCGAAAAATCTACTGTAATACCTGAACAACCATGGCAGCCATCGCTCAACTTCAAGCTGCTAAGCAACCCCCACTCCCATTCAAACCTGCCATCCTTCATCAGGACTCCTACCCAACCACCTGCCTCATTCATTGCACCGCAAACACCGCAGCCGCCACATTAGCCACAGCAGCTGCCGCTCTCCTTCCTTCTTCCTTGACCATCCTCAAGAAGCAGAACACCACCTTGTGCTCTGATGCCCCTGACAAAGAACACCTTATCTGTGTTATCAAAGACTTCCTCAATGCAGCCAACACCAACAACCTCAACCTTCACGGCAATGTCAAACATTGCAAAACATGCAATGTCCTTGGTGGCAACTTCAAACACTCTTGGGATGCCGTTGTCCAAAAGGCCTCCCCAATTAACACCAATGACACTGACTAATCTCAGAACATTTGCACCTCCTGCCATCCAACACATTTGTTCTCTAATAAATGTGCATGCTACATGCTACCAAACCTTACCACATAGATTGCTTTGCTGCTGCCGGCTGACTTTGCCTCATCAACATCCTCAGCATTCATCTGCCAGTCTCTCAAGAACACATTCTATTGTCTCATGCTGCCCACTAGGCAACTCAAGTAGGCAGCCAACTGTATGATTCCAACTATGACTTCCAACACTTAGTTGCCTTCATGGAACAGCAACATCTCACCATGATGCTGGACAACTATTCCACCAAAACTGCCGCAGACATCAAGGCAGTTACAATAACTGCTCACAACACCCTTGATATGGCACAGTCCATTCATCCTATCAAAGCAATTACTGCTCCGGACAAGCAACAACAACAACAACAACAACAACAGCAACCAATTGTTCACCCACAACAACAACTATCATAATTCAAATGAACAGAACTACAACTGACCATTGCCCAATGGATTCTTGTGACCCACCTCCAACGTTTTTTTGCACACCTCCCCCATACCTCACGGTTTCCGACCTGGCAATCAAAGCAGTCATTCTCGCCCTTCTCCTGGTCATGGCTCTGGTCCATCACAGAATCATTGCAGGAGTACCCAATCAGGACTACGATACAACAAGCGTTTCCAACAAGGTAGCCGCAACAGAAGCAATGTTCATCACATCAACCTCAAAGCTGACATGTATTATGACAACAAAATTGACAACCACGACCAAGACAACTATGACCAACAGCAGGACAACACATACCATCATGACAAACCCAATCAATATGGCACAAGCTTAACCCAGGAATACAAGGATGAAGATGGATTCTATCACAACAATCAAGCCAACTGTTACCACCAAGATGACCAATACAATAATAACAACCCCGCCAGTTGTTGACTATCACAACCCACTCTCAAAACCAACAAACCAGTTCCCTACACCATTGCCCTAGCCCACTTCATCCAAGCCATCCCATCTGAAAGACCATATCTCATCCTCTGTGATTCTGGTTCCAAATCTACTTGGTTCATCAATCACTCTCTCCTGGAATCAATCACTCCCACCATGGCCACCCCAATCTCCCGTGTAACTATGGCAGGGGAATTCAACTCCAACCAACAAGTGTCGCTGAAACACTTCACCCTACCCAAGTTGGCACCCAACATCACCCTCCCCTCTTTGGATGCTTGCATTTTCAAAGCACCCTGCCAATATGACATCATCCTTGGACGCAACACCATTTGTTGCTTCAAAATTGTATTATATTTCAATGGCAACCTTATAGAAAGTTTGCAACTCATCCTGCCCATGCAAATCTTTCCTTTTTCAATCACCAATCCTGCTGCCCTTGCGCTCCAACTTTACGCCCTTCACATCGATCCATTTACCAAAGCATCTGACAATGATGGATTGCTGTCACTGAACTCAATACTACCAAAACCATTCTTGACTTGACCTACAGCCATCACGGCATTTGCACTGTCTGCAACAAATGCACACATCTGTCCCCAGAACAACACAAATGTTCAAACAGCATTCTGTGTAAATATCAAACTGTCTTTGATGGCACACTAAAACACTATCCCAACAGAGAAATCCACCTTGGCATTGATTCATCTGTTTGCCTCCTTTGCTGTTGTGCTAACCTGGTCCCTCATGTCCAACTCAAGCTCTTCAAAACGGAGCTTGACCACCTTGTCAGCATCGGCGTTCTCTCCCCACAAGGCAGATCCAACTGGATCTCCCCAACATTCATTATTCCAAAGAAAGATGATAACATTTGATGGGTATCCAACTTCTGTGCGCTAAACAAAGCCATCCAGTGCAAAGTTTACCCCATTCCTTGTATTCAGAACATCCTCTCTTGACGTTCTGGATACAAATATCTCACCAAGTTGGAGGACATATTGATGCAATACTACACCTTCGTACTCGGCAACAAAAACAAGGATCTCACAACAATCACCACTCCCTTCAGTCTCTACAAATGCATCCGTCTCCCCACGGGAGTTTCCCAATTGACTAACATTGCCCAAGAAATCATGGAAAAGGTCCTCCATGACATTCCTGATCTGGAAATCTACATCAACGCCATCGGATGCTGAAGTACTGACTCTGACAAGCATCTCCACTTGCTCAACACCGTCCTCACTTGCTTGTAAGACAAAGGTTTCACCATCAATTCCCTCAAATATGAATGGATCATCCAAGAAACCAACTTCCTAGGTCATTGGTTCACACCCAAAGGCATCAAGCCTTGGATCAAAGAGGGCAAAGGCATACAACCAATGCTCCGGTCCAAAACCTTTAAACAACTCAGAGCCTTCCTTGGCCTTATCACTTACTATTGTGACATGTGGCCCCACCACTCCCACATCCTTGCCCCTCTCATGAACCTCCTCAAGACACCAACAACATTCAAATGGAACAGCACCTGTCAGAAAACCTTTGAAGAAATGAAATCAATTGTCACCATTGAAGGTATGCTTGCTTATCCTGATCACAACCTTCTGTTTCACATTTACACCAAAGCCTCTGACTTCCAACTTGGCACCGTCATCAAACAAAACAAGCTTCCTGCCACTACTACACACACAAGCTCAACAAAGCCCAACTAAACTATGCTACCATCAAAAGAGAACTCCTTTCCATTGTTGAGACATTCAAAGAATACTGCTTCATGCTCCTCAGCACAATCATTCATCTCTACAACACTGACCACAAAAACCTTACTTACAAACTCTCCACGTACAACACCCAACGCGTCCTCTGCTGGAAACTTGTTCTCAAAGAATATAGCCCCACCTATCACTACATCAAAGGCCCTGAAAATGTAGTTGCCAACTCCCTCAGCCGTACTCCCACTACCCTTACATCAGACTTTGTTATCAGAAATTTTGATACACATGTCTCCAACACTGACTCTTTCCATTTTTCTGAGATGGCCAAGAGCATCATGGCGCTGCTATCATGCGACACATCAACTGATAGTCATCCTGTCAAAGACAGTTATCTCATGCATCCTCACTTTGACCAGAAAGGTTGACTGCCATTCCATTTCGCAACCATCCACAAATACCAAATCAATGACCAGAAGGTCCTCACTCTCCCTCAAAAAGATTCCCAACGTTACTTCATTCAATAGCTTGACAACATTGACATTGTTTGTCCCTTCGATGAACTTACTCCCCATTCTCATTGGAAAATCATTATCCCTAACAACATGCTCACCCTCTTGTCAAATGGTATAACAAAATCACAGTTCACTCCACAGGAATGGACCGGCTCAAAGTCCTGCTCCAACAGCACTTCCACCAGCCCGAGCTACATTATGTGTGCTGCAATGTCATTTCCAATTGCCTCATCCGCCCCCTGGTAGGTACTTCAACACGCCCTGCTGGCCAACTTGCACTCCACTTGGCACCAATCACTCCACCATGATGGTCAAAGGTACACGTCAACTGGATCAGCCCATGGACCGTCAAAGTCTACAAAACCTTTTTTGTTTCAACGCTCTCACATGCATTGACCCCATTACCAATCTTATGGAAATCATTTGTATTCTCAGCCCACAAAACACCGCTAACACCGTCTTTGAATTGTCTGTGCTATCAAATGTAAACGAGTCATTCCCACCACCACAGAGCGAATAGTTAATATAAAATATTCAAGAGTGAAATACATTGAATAGATTTTTGGCGCACCCAACGGATGAATATTTTTTATTGACTATTCACTCTGAGCAAATTTGGAACTTGTTCGAATCCCCAAATAAGAAACAATAACTGTCTGTTTAATCACTACCCGCGCCACCTACCCCATCTGTCTATTTTGGCAAGCAAGGCTGTTAAGCAATTAGATTGATGGGCCTTTTGCTTGTTGATTGTATCTTCGTGTTTTTAAGGGAATAAATGAGACCCACAACGAACTGGCATTACTTTTCATGATCACCCTAAGTAGTTTCCTCACGGGCAGTTATGTTTATTCGTTTGAATACACATAGGGGCTTCAAGTGTTTACTTATTGATCTGGTTTTTTACGATATCTTGGTTCGTACATTTTAACCTGTTTATTTATGGTGTTAAGTGGAATCATTTTTACCACTTAACAATCTCATACCAACCGTCTTCAGACAACACAGGTGCAGTCGATTGATTCATGCGTTGGTTGACTGAAATGTTTGATTTTAAGATTCCATTGGTATTTATTCAGTGTTTATTCAGTTAATAAAATCTGGCAGCCGAGCCAGTCTTTACTGCCAGATTTTGTTCAGTAATGCTGAATAAATCTATGTACTATGTGAATAGATTTATTCACTTTGAACGGAAAGTCATTTTATGGTGGTGAGAATGACTCAATGAGTGATTTCCACCACCGTTTAGTGAATACAAGACCAATGTGAATGCAAAATATTCACGAGTGAATAGATTGAAATCACCCAATGGATGAATATTTATTAACTATTCACTCTGAGTGAATATGGAATTCGGAATCCCTAAGTACGAAACAGTAACTGTCTATTTAATCACTACCCGCGCCACCAACCCGCCTATTTTGGCCAGCAGTTTTCAGAATTTTTCATGTACCATACGATACCGTACCAGCACCGAGGACTATCAATTTACTGATTTGCTATCCTCGCTAAAACACTCAAGTTACTCTCCAGCAAACACTGTTTCTTTTTAATTGGCAATCGTTTAATCGACAATCAACATGGCGCTAGAGTTAGCACTGCTTGGATACTACTATGACAACTAGTACTTAACCCCCGATTACAATAACCCAATGCTTGGCAAGGAAGATAAGAAAAGAAGGGATCCAGAACTCCTACTAGGATTGCAGTTAAGAGATACAGTCAATCTGCTTTCATGTATCTCTATCGATTGGGCAATGATCAAGCCCTTCTATTGCTGTCAAGTCGGCCATGTAGTATTCAGGGAGCTCCGAGATATATTTGAGCCACTCTACAATTCGTACACTGTTGATAAGAACACTGGATTGATTTGGAAGTTTAAGGAAGATAAACACGGCTTTGTTTGTTGTCAAGGGTTTGATGCAACTGGTTGCCTTGCTCTTATCTTATTCAAAGGATCAGCAGCAAGAGCGGTTGCTATAGCGTTTGGATTAACAGCTCCTCCTATGTACAGATGGCTGAAATTTGGACGCAAGCTCCTTCTTTCTGCATTACAAGACCATCCTGCTGCAAAAGTTTGCTTGCCAAATGAAGAAGAGACTCAACAATACATCAATGCTATTGCTGCAAAGTATCCAGCGCTACGTCCACACAGAGTGTGGGGTGCTTGCGACGGGCTTAAACTGCATCTCCAGCAGTCTGGCAACTGGACAAAACAGAACCAATGCTATAATGGATGGACTTGTGCTACATATGTCAATAGGGTCTTTCTTTTCTGCCCGGATGGGAGGATCCACTTGAACGCTCCTGGGTCTTGGCATGATAGTACTCAGGCCCACTATGGGCTGTATGAAAAGATCAGAGCACATGTATGAGCTGTACAAGGCAAAGGCTGTTGTCGATTCGGCATTTAAGTTATCTATAAATGACTACCTTATTAGAAGTAGTCAATACAACCCTCTGACAGCTCCTATAGAAATACCTGAGGGTACACCTATTGAAGAGGCTGCGGCAATGAAAAAATGGGCCGTTTGCAAGGCTATTACAGTGAACACAGTGAACAGACAAGCAACTAGCGTTAGACAGATGTCTGAATGGGGGATGAGACAGATCCAAGGTGGGTTCCCTTGACTCAAAGATGACATGTTGCTGGAAGAAACTAGAGACAAGAGGATCATTCTGAAGCTTGCCCTGTTGGTGTACAATTTCCAGACAGCTAGACTAGAGTTGGAATCAACACCATACTCAACACCTACATGAGTGAGACTGAGGGTTTCAAGTCGTATGGCTTCTTCTCGTACAAGTTGGTACCAACAGAAACTGCAAACGATATATTTTAGAGTTGATAATCAGTAGTAGTTCCGAATTAAGTTCCGAATTAGCATTAGTTTCTAATTAGCGTTATTTAGAGCAGTCGGCATTACCTCTGAATGATTTTGCTCTAGCTCACCTCTAGTGGTTTTGGATCCCTCTTTTAAGGGGTTGCAATAGAGTTTTTCTATTGTCTTTGTGGCCTAAGTTTCTGTCTGGAGCAACATTGGTAGTGTTGTTGAGTTGAACTAATTCAATTACTATTTTAATTAACTAACTGATCGATTCCTAACAAATTGTCGTCACTGCTGCTGTTACTGTCATCGCTTCTCCTATAGTTGCGATGCTGGAGACTGTTTACTTTCTTTTGAGGTCCCTCCTTTCAGCAGTAAGCTTCTCTTCAGCATTAGTTACTTGGGGAGTAGTAACCTGTGGAGTAATAGGAGATGTAGTATGGCCACCACCACTAGTAAGTTGAGCAAGGAGTGCCTGCAACAACACCTTCCTCTCTTGATCTGCCTGGTCTTGTTGTTGTTGCTGGAGTTCCAATGACTGCTGCTGAAGTTTTCGATCCTCTCGCCCCTCTTTCAATACTGCAGCAATCACATTCATCATCTTTGACTTATTGTCTGCTTTTTGATTGTAATGTCTCTTCTTGCTACTACTACTAATGGTACTGGCGGGAGTCAGCTCTGCTACTTTGGACTGCTGGGTATTTTTGAACTGGGTAACTTCTTTGGGTTGTGTTGGTTGAGTTGGTTGACCAAGTAGAAGTGGTACTGGTTAAGTTGCAACAGCAGCAGCAGGAAGAGGAGGAGGTAGAAACTCATTTGTTTCAACATCATACATTTCTTCTCCTTCTCCAATGCTTGCTTTGTTGCCTATCAGTTGCTGGAGTTCCTTTGCCTCACTAATGCCCCATCTCATCTTTGGATTACCAGTTGGCACCTTCTTCTGGTGCAATGGATTGAATTTGTTGCCAATGGATTCAGCATCCCTTGCAGGATATTTTTCAGCATGTAGGTCTCTAACATCATCCCAGTCTTCTCCTGCACAGAGTAAGATAGCTCTAATGGCAGCAAACGTGTTCTCCAACTCAGCCTTGGTGTAGTTACCGATCCCGGGTTTCCTGCCTCCAGTTGAGGGCATGTTGTTGATTGTTATGATCAATGGTATTGGCGGTGTTTCTTTTTCTTTCTTATGTGAGCAGCTTAATCAAATCCATTCATCTGGTGAATCGTCCTCTAGTGACGAATCGTCTACTAATAATGTATCAAGAGCGACAAGAGCAGCAACAGTAGTGTAGGAGGACATTGGTGATTTGCTGGAGAGACAAGACATACTGTTGTTGCGGTTCTTCTTTCCGGACTGTTTGCAATTCTTCAGCTGGCCAAAATTAGCGATGATCACCAAAAAAGCATGCCGGCAAAGGAGGTGCAAGAGGTGCACACATATGATTCATGCGTTGCGTGACTGAAATATTTGATTTTAGTCTGATTTTAAGATTGTGTTGGAGTTATTCGGTGTTTATTGAGTGATTCCCAGCAATAATAAAGTAATAAAAGTTTGCCACCAAAGTAATAAATCTATTCACAGACGAATAGATTTATTCCATATTTAATAAAATTTGGCAGTCGAGACTGTCTCTACTGCCAGATTTTATTAACTGCATAAAAAGAGAATAAACTCCAACGGAATCTTGAAATCGTACTAAAATCAAATATTTCAGTCACCCAACGCATGTGCACCTCTTGCACCTCCGTTGCCGGCATGCTTTTTTGGTGATCATCGCCAATTTTGCTGAGTTGAAAAATTGCAAAGAAAGAAAGTCCCGAAAGAAAGTCCGCAAAGAAACAGCAAACAGCAGCAACAACAGTACGGACTTGTTGCTTGTCTCTCCAGCGCATTAGACACAGCGGCACCACCACCAATGACTACTGTTGCTGCTCTTGTCGCGCTTGCTAGATTATTACTAGACGAATTGAACAATGAATCGATTTCGATCCAATTCAGCTGCTCGTCACATAAACCAGCAATACCCTCGATCGTAACAATCAACAGCATGCCCTCCTCAAGTGGAGGCAGGAAAGCCGGCATTGGCAACTACACCAAGGCCAAGTTGGAGAACATGTTTGCTGCCATTAGAGCTGTCATGCCATGTGGAACAGATGACTGGGATGATGTTGCAGACCTACACTCTGAAAAATTTCTTGGAAGGGATGGTACTTCCATTCGCAACAAATTCAATCGATTGAACCGGTTGAAGGCGCCAACAGGCAATCCAAACATGCGATGGGATATCAAGGAGGCAAAGGAACTCTTCAGACTGATAGGTGAGAAATCACGCGTTACAGATGGAGAAGATAGTTATGATATTGAAAGTAATGAGTTTACTCCTCCTCCTCCTCCGTCTGCTACAACTCAACCGGTACCACTTCTACTTGGTCAACCAACTCAACCAACACAACAACCCAAAAGTCATCAAGGCAGCAGACCGCCCAAAGAAGTTAGTACCATTACTACTAGCAAGAAGAGACAGTACTGCAAAGAAAATGATTCGAAGATGTTGAATACAATTGCTCAGGTACTAAAGCTTCAGCAGCAGGCATTGGAACAACAGCAAAGATATCAGGAAAAGGCAGATGAAGAGAGGAAGGTGATGATGCAGGTACTTGTTGCTCACGTCGGCGCCGGTGGTACTAGTGGTACTAGTAGTGGTACAAGTGGTGGCGTCAGTCGCGGTTGTGCCTGTTGTACTACACCTCCTATTACTCCACTCGTTACTACTCCCCAAGTTACTAATGTTACTGGGAAGCTCAAAAGAAAAGTGAACAGTCTCCAGCAGCATCCCGACTACAGCAGTGACGACGACATCAGTGACAGCAGCAGTGACGACTTGTTAGGAATCGATTAGTGAAGACAAATTGAATCGATAGTGAAGGATAGCATTGAATCGGCGGATCGAATCAATACTTGTAGAATCGAATCGATCGATTAGTTAGTTAGTTAGTTAGTTAGTTAAAATAAAAGAATCGATTATTAGTTAAGAAACTCAACAACAACACCAACATTGCTCCAGACAGAAACTTGGGCTGCAAAGGCAATAGAAAAACTCTATTGCAACACCTTATAAGAGAGATTGAAAACCACTAGAGGTGCGCCGGAGCAAAATTATTCGAACGTGTTGTCGACTGCTCTAAATATGAGTAATCGATCAATCAAATCAATCGATCAAATCGATCGATCGAACGACTGCTCTAAATAGGACTAACTACTGCAATCTAATCTGTAACGCTAATTCGGAACTACTATCGATTCTCAAATACATTGTTTGCGGTTTCAGTTGGTAGCAAACCGTAGGAGAAGAAACCTTCAGTCTGGCTCATGTAGGTGTTGAGTATGGTGTTGATTCCAACCTTAGCTGTCTGGAAGTTATACAACAACACGACAAGCTTCAGGATGATCCTCCTGTCTCCCGTTTCTTCCACCAACATGTTATCTTTGAGTCTAGGGAACCCTCCTTGGATCTGTCTCATCCCCCATTCAGACATCTGTCTAACGCTAGTTGCATCTCTGTTCACTGCAATAGCCTTGTGAACAGCCCGTCTTTTCATTGCTCTGGCCTCTTCAATAGGTGTACCCTCAGGTATTTCTATAGGAGCTGTCACAGGGTCGTATTGACTACTTCTAAGAAGGCAGTTGTTTGTAGATAACCTAAACGTCAAATCAACTACACTCTTTGCCTTATATAGCTCATACATGCGCTCCATCTTTTCATACAGCCCGTACTCGGCCTGAGTACTATCATGCCAAGACCCAGGACAGATCAAGACACAAGCCCGGATCCTCCCATCCGGGCAGAAAAGGAAGACACTATTCACATATGTACCACTCATCCAACCATTGTAGTATTGGTTCTGTTTGGTCCAGTCGCCAGACTGCTGGAGATGGAGTTTAAGCCCATTGCAAGCAGCCCACACTCTGTGTGGACAAAGAGTTGGATACTTTGCAGCAATAGCATCGATGTATTGTTGAATCTCTTGTTCATTTGGCAAGCAAACTTTTGCAGAAGGATGATGTTATAATGCACTAAGAAGGGCCTTGTGACCAAATTTCAGCCATCTGTACATAGGAGAGGCTGTCAATCCAAACGCTATAGCAACTGCTCTTGCTGCTGATCCTCTGGTACGGAACCAGAATAAGATAAGAGCAAGACATTCGGTTGCATCAAATTCTCGACGTTGAACATAATTCTGTTTCTTGTATTCCTTTAACTTTCGAATTGATCCAGTCTTCTCATCATATGTGTATTGATTGAAGAATGGCTCAAATATATCTAGGAGCTCCCTGAATACTACGTCGTCCACTCCACAGCAATTGAGAAGGGCTTGATCATTGCCTGATCGAAACAAATACATGAAAGCAGATTGATTGTATCTCTTAATTGCAATCCTAGGAGTTCTATGATCCCTTCTTTTCTTATCTTCCTCCCCAAGCAGTGGATTGTTGTAATCGGGGGTTAAGTAGTTATCATAGTACTCTCCGAGCACTTGTTCTACTAACTCCAGGGCCATGGTGATGATTGTTGATTAGTGTTTCGCGAAAGAAGAGTGTTTCACGAAAGAGTGTGGTTTCTTGCTGCTGGAGAGAATTGTGAGTGTTTTAGCGGGGATATCTACTAGTAGTACTTCCTATCAGCAAAGCCAATCGATACGGTACATAGAAAATTCTGAAAATTTCAACTGCCGGCCAGTCTTGAATACTTAACAGGCTTGCTTGCCAAAATAGGCCGGTAGGTGGCGCGGGTAGTGATTAAACAGACGTAAACAGACAGTTACTGTTTTGTACTTAAAAGATTCCAAATTCCAAATCAGTCAGTTAATAAAAATATTCGTCGGTTGGGTGAACCAAAAAATCTATTCATCTATTCGTATGTGAATATATTTTATTACTTTGGTCTTTTATTACTTTATTATTGCTGGGAATCACTCATTCAGTGAATAAAAATCTGGCAGTCGAGGAAGTCTCGGCTGCCAAATTATATTCAGTACTGAATAAATCTATCTACTATGTGAATAGATTTATTCACTTTGGTCGGAAACTTTTATTAATTTATGGTGGTGGGAATCACTCAATAACCAGGTTGGCTTGCCTTAGGAATCTTTTCTTCCGACTTTGATGCAAGTTTTCATGTTCTATTTCAACCGCACACCGTTAGCCAGTTTGTCTTTCTTTCTGATGATCTTAGCTATGGATTAAGAGGTCTCAATTTCTACCACTTGCTTTCTGTGCAATAATATCACAATGTTTAATTTAGTTGTTGTTATTCTAGGTTATGCAAGAAACGGCAATTGCAATCCGAATGAATCCTAAGAAGTGGATACACTCAAAACACAACACGATCGATCGAATATCCCAATAACTCGTCAGTCTGTGATGCCTCACTCGATACCTTTTTAGCGTGCATTTTCTTGTATTTTTCAATCATTTCAGCTACCCCAATACTGTCTTTCAGTGACATGATCTCTTGTGAGTTTTTCGCAGTTTCTGTGACTGAGTTCAACAGGAATGCCAGATAACTCTCTCCCGACGACGTCCTCGCCCAACTGAGATCATCTGTAAAGCTCTCGCTAAGGGATGCGATCCACAGACATGCTGATCGAACAAAGTATGGTGTAGGGTTACGGTCGGGATTGGATATCAATAGACCTGGAAGCAAGCGAGCTAAAATTACAGCTTCTGCCGAAGAACTCAATTCTTCAACAAGAGCAGCTCGAAGCATAGCCTCGTTGCATTCTGAGTAACTCACAATCATTTCAAGTACTACCTTGACACCAGCGAGAATAGTCTTCTTTTCGTCTCCAGTCGTGAATTTATGGTCTTTAGGTACGCTGTAAGTATGCTGATCCTGCACAATCTTTACTATATCATCTGCTTTCGCATGCCGCATCATGTAGTCCAACATAATTACGAGTTGACGTTCGGAAAGATCGGAGCAATTCACGATCAACTCAAGGATTATTTGCAATGCAGACAATGGATTCTCAACCGCCGGGTATTCCATAAAGCTCAAGGCTATGGCTAATGGATGTTTCTTTCCTGTCTCTTGAAGTGCATACAGGCCTTCAAAGTGGAGTCTTGCAGACACTCTCTTCGATTGAAGCAAGTCCTTTAATACATGACGAGCGTCCAAACCAATTCTATAGGTAGCAGAGTTACTTCCATTCATGTCTTTCCCCCCTCTGATGATGGCTGACAGGGAAATTTGGACAGCCCCATCGATGAACGATTGGGGAATGTACGAAGGAATCTTAACACTTTTCGTATTCGTGTTTGAAGAAGGAGAGTTGAATCCACCATTCAGTTTTCCGTTTCGGAATTTCTTCATCGGACTTTTGACCTCTCCATTGGAAGGATCTTTCGAGTTGTGTTCCGTGGAATTACTATCCGTTCCTTGGTTTGCACTAGCTATATCTTTCATCAAAATTGATACGGATGCATCAAATGCGTCCCGAAACGAGGTTTTGGAAGCTGATCCTTCACCTTGTGAGATGATAGTCTTTCGAGTTTCCTCGAGTGTAGTCAATGCTCTGGTGACCGCTTCATCCAAACGTTTCAATGTCAACGAACCATTATCATCTTTGTCTGCACCAGTGCTGCTCATCATATTAAATGTCTCCACATTAGATTCGGAAGTAACTTTCGGACATGCAAGTAAGGAGCATGCCAGCTTCGATGACGACTTGAGTTTGTTCGAGCTAAAACTGCCTTTGCTTTCGTCCAAAGCAGCAGTTGAGAAAGCAACGTGAAGATGACTTTCCTTAGGGTAGAAAGCACACAAGATACCATGTTTAACATTCGTATGGAGTACCCAATCTCCATCTTTATCCATGTCACGAAGTATGCGTTGGAGTGATATTGTTTGTAGAGCTGCTCCAGTAAACAAATCATAAAGGCAAATAATTTCGTTCGATGCAGCTGCTAAGACGGATTCGGAAATCAACCCAAACTGTTTTGATTGGGGTGGAAGTCGTACTGGACTATTAGAAATATCACCGGCTGCCAGAGAAATGGTAGCGCAAAATGTCCCACAGTGAATATCATGTGGCACTTCTTGCTGGCTTCCGTTCAATGAAGTAGTGTTCACAGTATATATAACAGAAACCTTTGGAGCGGAACCTGACGACGAAACGAGGAGTTCTGCCCTACTCATTGTATATTGAATGAGATCATTTGACGATTCGTTGTTCAACAAATCTACAGTAGCCGTGTTCTGCACCAAACTTCCAACATTCACTAGTTTCGCCGAGTTTGAAGTTGAAAATGTGACGTTATTCCTCACGATCTTCATCAATTTACCATCACAAAAAACCTGGTAAAATTTGACCGACGAATTTCCATCAGCGTCTGACATTTTGCGTTTTCGTCCTGATCCTTTTGCTTGTTCGACATCTATTTCTGCAAAAGTGCCAATCAAAACGCTTCGATCCGGCTGTTTCACTTGAAGATACTCCACTGAAAACGTGTCCCCAACAATCCTTGCTACGTAGATAACACCATCTTCACAGCTTCCGTAGACGATACCTTTATTCATCGGAAGCAGCGCCATAGAAACCGCGGGTTTTTTCAGTTGTACCTTCAGCGCCGACTTTTCGTCCGGGCCACTACTCTTCCATGAATTCCAACATGTGAGCCTACTGTTTCCTTGCTGCAACGCATAGACTCGATCATTCTTCGTATCCAAAATAGCCGGTAAGCGAGGTAAGTCAGCAGCGGAGTATTTCCCATTGGAAGGTTTCGCAAAAAATGATCCTGCATCCCCGGGTCGACTGTTATAGCGAAGACTCGAAAATTCTTGGTACATAGGAGATCCCTCTGTTTCAACCAACTTTTTGCCCAATACACTGATGTGATGGTCGGAAGTTATAGTCAGCAGGGGTAGGCAATCGGCAAATTCTGCAGAATGCATTTTCATTTTCGATAGGCCTCTTCTGGAAGCCATCGTAATCATAGACGCTGCAAACGAAGGAGGAGACACCTCCTCTTGGTTGTCTTCGGTGTCACGTTTCCTTCGTCGAGAGGCGTTCGGCAAGCGAACAGATGTGCGGGATGTTTCCCATGGTGAAAGCTGAACTAGCATTTTCTCAGAGTACTAGTGGCAACTGATTGGGACTATTGACCAGCAGTGCAGCTCTGGATGCAAAAAGTAGCTCTCACGGCAAAAGATGCAAAATGTTACGAACCGTTCGCAACAACTGATGTTATCGTTTTGACTGTGATTGGATTTTCGTACAATTATTAGTTCTTTGGTTGGAACACAGTCCCGAGGACAAGACACCGATCCGACGACGACTGGTGCACAAGAAAATAATAGAGAGACGGTTGGCGGACATACTTAATTTCTACTTGCATCTCGGTCATCTATTTTTCGAGTTTTTTCGCGAATTTTTCCGCAATTTCAACTCCGCAATTTTCAATTTTAGATGAAAAAATGTTTTCCGCGCTCTTTTTGCCACCTTGACCTTCAAAAGAACATTACCGGTACCGATACAGCACGTAATCTTACCGTATTGTACCGGGTAAGAGTATGTATCGATTAGATTAGGAAAGGGTCTGCCGATAGGTAGTAGGTGCGGTGCGTTGTGCATGTTACTTCTGATTCACCATAGTTGTACGGTACATACAGGTATTCATCAATTATTCTCAATACAATCCAAATAAGTACCAGTGTTTCGTGATGGACGACGTTGATTTCGCTGCAAATCGCGTCGGGACAATGACACTTGCTGGATTTCTCGGCGGAGCGGCACACGCAACCTTCAAGGGATTTCCAAGAAGGGCTTCGGCACTGAAAGCTGCCGCTTCTTGTGCACTTGTCGGAACGAGCCTATTCACCGCGGAACGAATGGCCAACGTTGCAATGAGAGATCAAATAGAGGACGATAGACGATTGACATTGTCTTCGTATGCCTTTGGTGGCATATTTGGGGGGGCAATTAATGGATTTTTGTATCAAAAGCAGCCTCTTCGTGGAATGGCTATCTTCACTCCCTTCATGCTATGCGTCGGCATGTTTGAACTCGAACTGAAACTACGGAAACAGCAGAGACTGGAAGAATTGAGTGCTATGCAATGATTCCCGATCTTTGCTATCAATTGTACCGAAGGTGGTGTACAAGATTCGACTAAACACATCAGATTGCTGTACTTATAGTTGAAGAGCTGCTATTAAATCGACAACAAATACATCCAAGTACAGGATACTATCCGTGCTAACCCCAGACAAAAGATATCGATTGCATCTATAGATTCGCCGCTTGAAAATCTGACGGACAGTTGACGGATAATAAACACTGAGTTAAGATTAAATTGTCTCCCTCAAAACAAAATTAATTCGCAATCGACAGTGTCAGTCACCAAGCTCAAACTTCAGCTGGAAACAAAGTTTTGTTCTCTATGCCAAAATACCTCATCAAGTTCGTTCCGGATTTATTCGTTTTCATCAAATCTCCAAATCTGTTCTCAAGAGTGAAAAATAGAATACACAATCAAAGTGTCTTGATACATGCACTCTATGTGTTGGGTCTTACCGCACGTACGTTAATAATATACAAAGCAGGTGGTACTGCTCTTCGACTTCGCTCGCTCGAAGATGTAAGCGTGTGTGTTGTCTTCGGGCTTGGTGTGTGCCGTATCGGTCAGTTCTGAAACTATTCGTTCAGAACTCCGAAGCAACCAAAGGATAAGCGAGTGGGAACTCAATTATGATTTGCTTTGGCTTCCCAAAACTTGGAAGAAGGAACCGAATCGCTCGCCAGAGGCTTTCGTTGCCAATCCACCTAATTTCGACATGATGTCCATTGGATTTCGTCCCACGTTGCCCGAGTCTCGATCGGCGGCTTCATCAGCATCGAATTTCGGGTAGACGATGGGGAAGAAGGACGATTTTAGTGGTTTTCCGTCCTCGAGCCCGTGTCGACCAAGATCCGATAGGACACCCCCACTGCCCCGTTTATCGTGGTAGACACTGCCGCCCTTGGCAACAGTTCCTCCTAGAACGCGTCGGTAAGAAGTCCAGATACCGTCCGAAGGACCGTCGACTTTGTGGATAGTTCGAGGGTGCCAGATCAGCATGTCACCGGGCATCGTTCTGAACTCCAGCAACTTGGTGTTGTAGTTTTCCAATCCGTCTTGTTCGATATCCACAAAAACAGCTTGTTCGTCGACCACGTCGTTTTTGTGAGATCCCTTGAGGTACACGGGTGCACCGTACTCCTTCGGAGTTTCGTCCATGGTGATCCAGAATCGAAGGCCTTCTTCCCAGGAAATGGGCCCATTTTGATTATCCTGATGCCATTTGAATCCCTTGTTGGGGTTGACCATGAGAAGGTCGGTACTGACTCGAATTTCATCGGTTCGCCCACACTGTGCCAGAACGTGGCCCATGGCAGAATGGTAGTAAAATCGGGCAAAGGCGCTATTCGTTTGCCACACATTGCGTTGGATGTAATCATAGAGTTTGGAGGCAGTTCCCGCGAATGCCCAAAAGTGTGGCTCATCAACTTGATAGGCGGTGGCCTTGCGCAAATAGTCAACCCATTCGTCATCGAACACGCCCTTGATGTGGACCACACCGTCCTCTTCTAGCGTGCGAATTTGTTCTTCCGTGATGGTGAATTTTTCGGGTACGGAGACGTCTTTCACAAGTCCGTGGGGCATTTCGAGTCCGGGGTCTTGGAGGCCAAAGTTGTACTCCCAGAGCGCGGGTTCCTTCAAGATCTTCTCTCTTGCAGGAGTAAACTCTTCCTCGTCAAGTCCCGCTCCCACAGCCGAAATTACTTCAGCGATTGGTGTTGCCGACCGAGAGGATTGGAACAATTCGCTCGTGCTTTTCGTGGCGGCTGGCAGCTTTTGGCTTGGAACGAAGCCAGAAGCCGGGGATGCCATAGCCAGGGCAGCAACTGCTAGCCCCGCTACAAGTTGCGTCGTCGATGCTGAGGATTTCGTGGATTGCATGGTCAACGGCTTTGTTTCACGAATTATGGTGCAAGAAGATTGAATCTATTTCGACAATGAACTACGATTGCGGTAGTTACCCAACAAGGAAGTCAACGCTATAAGGAATTCCTAAGTATCTTTGCTTATGATGGTCCCCGACGGTACAAGACACTGGGCAAAGTGTATCTCTTCGCAATTACGACGGCTGTGCAACAACAAAAGAGGTTGGCGTGAGTTAATACGGAAAACTACAGATGGCCGCTCCTTCAATCAATCAATCAAAGCTAGACTTTGAAAGGGAAAGAATTGAATGTTGAAGGTCGTGTTGTTTTCCGAGCAAGATTTTAGATTTGTCGCTCGGCACCTTCAACATTCCAGATGACGAGCTCTCATTGGTGGGATCAAATGAGTCACGACGTGTGTTTATGTCTGTGTATGTTCATGTTTACTCGAATCGCGCATCCTGGAGATCACGCGTGTAGATCTCCGTCATGCACGCATAGCGCACAAGCGACTCCTGTAGGTGTATCAGTCGTACCCGAACGCAAACCCGAACACAAACTGGTACGTACATACGAGTACGAGTACTTGTACTGTACGTGGAGTAAGATTACAGATTACAGATTACCTTAACCCCGCTCCCTCCTGCCAGCTATCACTACGTAATTATTGCGTACTAAATTATTGATATCATGAAGGACAAAGCACGCAATGTGTTTCCTGAACAAAATTCACACGATACTTGTACTTCTAATACAGTACGAGAGTACTCGTACTGTAATTACGATCTGTTTGAACACAATTATGACCCCTCATTTTTACAGAGATGATAATGCCAATGACAGCCCAACGCCCTTCACAACACACTGCAGCACCACTGAAATTATGACCCTTGGAGCACCCAACATACAACATGCAACAAGCGTTCATACCTGTGTTCATATGAAACATAAGTATGACTACTCGTACTCGTATCTCGTACCCATACAAAACGAGTACGAGTACGTACGTACCGTAAGACAATCTACGTTCGATTTATGATTACAATAGGTACGCACCGTACTGTACCTAGATAGGTACCGATAGTATAATCTACACTGTACAGTACGAATACTCGTACCGTACCGTACGGAGTATTTTGATCGAGATTTTAAAACAATGAAAAAAATGAAACAACAATGTGTTTCATCGAAAATTGAAATTTAAAATTCGACACCCTTCCATTCATTCATCATCAGTGTTCGCTTGCCTCCTCTGAAGCAGTTTCTTGACCGAACGACGATGTGGTTTGTATGGATTCTTTTGTTGATAGCTTACGCATTATTGACGTGGAAATCTTTGCTCGAGGCATCCGCTCCGGCAGTTTCGTGCAAACAATTTGAAGATTCGTCGTCGTCGCCATGGAACTGTTACCGTCCGGCGGTCCGTGTTGGCGACGAGCTGACCATACAGCTCGAACTTTTTCATGCAGCATCGTCTTCCGATGATACCAGTAATAGAATGAGGCAGACCGCAAAGACGTTTCCTAGATGGATCCCCGTTGAGACCTGTTTGATTGACTTCGTGGTTCCTCCAACCGGTAAACTCCCCAGACTAATAACAGGTAGCGGGAGCAAGATAGACAATAGTACCGATTCGATCTCTGAAGAACGAACACCAAACGAAAGTGAACAAGAATGCGAGGTGCTGCTTCCGGCAATGGCGCGACATCGAGCAAATGTGAAATCCGAGGTAAAACCACTGAAAGCTAGATTCGTGGTTCTTGCTAGAACGCCAAGAAGCAAAGACGATGCTGAAGCAAACGGAAATAATGGCTATGGCCAAACAAGATTGATAGAGACCACATACCCTTTCTTCCTTACGCGCGTTCAAAAGCGTGAACCAAATAAACTTATGAGGCTGCTATTGAACTCCGGGAAAACAGAACCGTCAACTAAAACCATTCGTTCGAATACGACAGACAGGAACACTAGCGACGTAAACAATAACCAAATGGATGTTCACAAGAACGACGAAACTTTGTGGATTCCTTACCTAAAATTTGGAAGGTCGCCAATACGCATTCGATTTGTTGCCGAGGATAGGGAATACGCCTTTCTGCAAAGAGCCGATGGAATCGGTCTGAAAGCGTTGGATTCGTCTCACTATGTCCCTATGATTTACGTTGATGAGCTTTCGTTGCAACAGAGTGCACAAATCGAACTTGCACCTTTCGAAGACAACAAACCCGCGATCAAAATACAAATCAGATTTGGTTCTATCTCCCCTATGATCGATACATTGTATCGACAAGTCCAAGATGCCTTTGAAATAATCGAAAATTCCGTCTTTCAAGGTCCCGAGTTGGACGAGCTTAGATATTTTTTGCAAGACGAAAACTTGTACCGCTTCGCATTGACCAACATAATATCAACTGTTCACATGTGGCTGGACTATTTAGCCTTTCGCGACGAGGTCCGATTCTATCGCGGAAGGCAAAATTTGTCGGGAGTATCCCCATCAACGGTTATCACAAAAATGATATGCTCCTTGATTATCTTGCTTTATTTGATCGATGGAGGGGGAACTAGCTGGATTGTACTGACGAGTCTGTTCTCTTCGTTTGTGGTGGAGGCATGGAAGGTTTTCAAACTTCTTCGACCGACCATAACGTCAGTGTTTCCTTTCGTGAAGATACGAGACTTCGCGTCGAAACAAGAAGAACAAACGGCAGAATACGACCGCATCGCTTGTCGCAAACTATCTATGTTCTTTTATCCAATTGTTTTCGGGTGGTCGATATATGCGCTGAAGCATTACGAATACAAATCAGTGTACAGTTGGTTTATATCCAACATGGCTAATGGGGTCTACACGTTTGGATTCATATCCATGTGTCCCCAACTGTATGTCAACTACCGTCTGAAGAGCGTTGCGCACTTGCCCTGGAAGGTCTTCTTGTACAAAATTTTTAATACCTTTGTCGATGATGCGTTTGCGTGGCTTATTGAGATGCCGCTGAAGCATCGACTCATGACCCTGCGTGACGACGTCGTCTTTTTGTGTTTCTTGGTACAAGTTTACATCTATCGAGTGGACAAGGCACGTAACAACGAGTTTGGGTATTCCTACGAAGAAGATGGCAACGACGCAATTGAAACAGACAAACCGTTACAATGTGGGGCGCAAGAAAATGAGAAGGGTAATCGCACGGGTATTACTGGTCAAGATGAACAAGCACCATCGGCCAACAGGGAAACAACAAAACTCAAGGCAGAGTAGACGTCACTACAGTAATCACGCACTTCGTACTACTATTTGCATTTTCATTTTTGTTACTACAACACACTTTCCGTGGTTTTCGTTTATTCTAAAAGAGGAATTCCATGATAGCTACGTGTACGCTATTCATTTCCGTAAATTTATTTCCATCGTTTTCATAAAAAGGAATTTGCTTAATTTTCTTCTTCACTACTGCCAGGTTGGTCGCTTGAAGGGTTGGCAGCAGCGCTTTTCCATTCGTTGACATGCTTCTTTAAAATTTCCGTTTCTTCCATTGAGGCCCATGTTACAGCACTGATGCTCATCTCTGAAGATTCTTCTGCTGTTTCTCCGAGAACACCAAAACTAATTAACACCATGATGACGTTTTTCAGATGCTCTACGATCAATTCATTGGTAGCCTGGATGATCTTTTGACCTTCTGGTGTTTGCGATGATGGATTATTCTCCAACGTATCTTCGGCTAAGATATCTTTGATTGCAGTTAGTGTTGGCAACCATAATCCCAGAAGTAGCGAAGACTTCTCACTTGCGATGCTCTTCATATGATGTCGAAGTGGTTTGAAGAGAAGGCTGACGCACAATTCAACTTCAACCATCATGACATCCAACTGCTCCGGCTGTCTTAATCCTCTCCGAAGTTTAATTATACGGTCAGCGGCCAGTGGGACACAAACTTTTCCGAGTACTTCGCAAAGAATTTCCACCGGTAACAAACCTGCCTCTTTGTCAAGGAAAGAGTCAGTAAGGATAGAGAGAGCATGTTGACGAACCGCCTGAAACAAGAAAGCAGGGTTAGATGATCAAACAAATTCTATTCGTATCAAGTTTCCACGGTACATTAAACATACCGGATTGGGACTCAAATCAGAAACACTGGCAACGTTCTCGATGACAGGTAACCATTTTTTCTTCCAAAACAAATCTCTGGTCTCCAACGTGAATAGCGAGTCCTCCTTCTTAGCGATAGCAGTGTCATTGGCCAAGTTGTTAAGTACTTGCAGCAAGTCAAGGCCAGCAACACTCAATTTAGGGCAATTTCTCTTGTCTCCCGTGATAACCAGCAAGTGGATGCACCCACTCACCACTGAAGGCACTTGAGACTTCGCTTCGGAAATGTTCAGTAAGTAGTGAAGCGACCGGTAAACTTGTATAGACGGATCGTCATCAGCCAGCCCTACGGATCGCCCAATGTGCGTTGAGGATATTGATGGAAGCGAGGCACCGCGGTACACACACCACCTTATCAAGGATAGAATGCCGTGCCAGCCTGTGTCCGAGAGCTGAGAAGAGTCATCAATACACCTCGTAATCCTCCACAAACCTTCACCGATGTGTCGATCCAAAACATCCAAAAGACATTGTTTTTTATCTTCATTCACGCAGGAATCTAAGAGAGACCAGGTGGATATAACATCATTTGCAATTTCGCCCCGTTTGAGTGCGAAGCACGAAACCCTCAAAAGTCCAGTAACAGCCTTCTCAATAGAACCACTCATCTTTGCGAGGAGCTCTTGTTCGCTCTCTACAATTGTCTTTGTCAGCCCATCTAGACGACTGTAGTAGTGGCTGCCTAGATGATTGTACCAAATCATCGCAAGCCGATCTCTATTTTTCAAGGCAATTTCACAAATCAAAACTTCAGCAAAAGCCTCCGATGCAGGAGATAATGGATACTCAATCTGTTCAGATCTAGCACCACCATCACCGACTTTCTTTTCTTGTGAGATTAAGCTCAACAAAGCTTGCAGAAGGTTTGAAAGACCGTTGTCATCCATGAATCTGCTATCCGAAACAAGTCCAACAAAATCGCAACAGTTTGAGAGACGTTTTCTCACCCGTGCCCTCGGCGTTATTTGAGTTCGTCGAGTATCTTCCAAACTTTCAAGCCCTGTAACAGGCATTTCTTGTGCCTGGTTCAGAAGCATATCCTCCTGAATCAGCTGATTTTCAAACTGCCTACCAATACTTAGATGATGGTCAGTACGCACAGCGAAACCCTCTTCAACGTCGACAGGTGAATGATGTTCGTCTTCATCATCGCTGGGAGCGAGGTCGTCCCAGATAAGTAGGTTCTCTTTTCCGTGACTAGTACGCACAACTTCATTCGAAGAAAATTCGTTGGGCTCTTCCAATACAGGATCTTCGAGACTTCCAAAAATTGCTCTTCCCATGGATGCAAAAAGGCCGCCACTGGATCTATTGGGAACCTTTTCTCCTTTACCTTTTTTCATGAGCTTTATCGCCCATCCACGACGGCTTTCTTTCGTCAAAAGATCGGGATCACTTTCTTTGAGAAGACCCTTTCGTGTTCTCGATGCGCCTCCAAGCATTTTGAGGTCGCGTAACTCCAAAATCATAGCCCAAATATATTTCCAGCTTTCTTGATCCAATTCACTATTTGCGTCACGAATCATGTGTAAGGCGACGATAGCTGCACCTTGAGCCTCAACAGAATTAGTGAAAGCCCAAGATCGACCCGCACCGCTTGAGGAGCAATTCAGAAGACCAGAGCATTTACAAACATGCTTGAAGACTTTGCAAAAAATGTCATTTCGACCTAATTGCCGAACACCCATGAGCATTTCCCATGCAATATCCATTCCAAGACGGGCGCCTTGTGCACCATGCATCCCACTAGGTGCACCAGAAACTGTGTCTTGAACCCCCCATAAGGCGCTTATAGAAGACATTATAGGCATGTAAACTTGTTCAAGAACAAGCTCAGAAAGATCTTCTGCATCGGTAGCGCTCAATGCATCATCGGCATGTTTTTCTTCGTCTGCAGAGCCCCTAAGGACATCCTTCCAGCGCTCGACAGTCATCGATCCGTCTGCTCCCTCACCTTCTGTCTTAATCTCCTCCTCACGAATGCTATCGAAAATTGACTCGAGATATTCACGTGGTAACTCTTTTCCTGGATCTAAATAACCCTTGCCGTAGTTTTTGTTGTTTCTAACAAAATCTGATTTTTTCATTCTTCGATCCTCCCTGATATTGTCATTGTGCTGATCGGTGTTCAGCATGATGATACTGAAAGACAACAAGAAAGCAACGTCACTCGCTCGTTGCGGGTCATCCGAAAATAATTTAAGAGCCCCATTCTTACTCTCTTCGCAAAGATTTCCACATGAATCCGCAAAGGCCTGAACGATGCGGCTAATTTGTTGGGCTTCTCCGGGGAGTCTGAAAGCAGCTAAAAACATCCGCAGGCCATCTAACAGAGACTGTCGTTCAAAATGAAAAAGAGAACAAAATTGTTCCAAAACTTCCTTGTGAAACCAATCCCTTTCCCAGACTTTTGGTGACTTTCCTGCAACTGCCGGCTTTCCGAGTTCACCTAAGTACACGCCTACCTCTTTCTTATCCAAACCAACAACAAGCCCATTCCTGAGAAAAGAAGCTACACTTCTTGGGGTTACAGGCTCCGCAATGATGCCAGAGCTAACAAGAAATTCGATCCCCTTGCTTGATTTGATGTTGAATAGACGGGCTGCCTTTCTCATAAGGCGCTTTTTCGATTTGATATTCCTCAGACGATGAGATGACGATATTCGATTCAAATCAGAAAAGGATTGCGGAGCTGGAGAAACTATGTCTTTCATTATGGAATCACGGCAACGCCGTTCTTCCTTTGTTGATTCACTGGCACGGTCATCCTGGAACAGACATTTCATGCTCCCAATAATACTTTCAGCACATAATTCCTTTAGGTGGGGAGGGACCTTGCGATACAGATCCTCTGTGTTGGACACGTCCCCAGTCAGTGTTGCGTTCCCTGAAGATGGTGAAGATAGCGTCTGGCCTTGACCATCAAGATTCTGTGCACCATTATTTTCGCCTGTTTTGTTTCCTTGATTTTTATTGACAAGTGGGTTGCTAAGCGGCTCAGTACCATGAAGCGAAACTTCCATGATATCTCCCTCTTGGTCCACTTTTGATCCTACACAACGACACATCTCGATCATCAAACCTACCCCAACATCGGACCGCTTGATATTGCAATCGTACGTAGCAAATAGTGTCTCTAAGCATCCTCCATCGCCTTCTGCGACTGTTTGACGGCTGTCGTGCAAACACATAATTTCTACTAGCGATTCGAGAATGATTTCTATCCCAGCATCGAAACTGAGATTCGCGTGAAACGAAGCCGAATCTGTGGGACTTTGGCGTTTCCGCAAGAGAGCCAAAGCTCGTTGATAAAATCCTGTAAAAATAGCCTCAAATTGTGGGACCAAATGTTTTCGCAGATTCACGCTTGTCCACAGAGTAGACATTGTAGAGCAAATCTCAGATAACACCTCGAGCGAAATTAATCCTGGAATTACATTTGGGGTGCTGTGGTACGCCCAAATAGCTTGTCCTGTCAAGAGTAGGCTTAGGCATAAATCGTCTTGAACGATTTGCAACAGTCCCCGTTCCTCATCGGGTGATGCCGAGGCCACTGCCTGTACCAATATCCGGTTTGGAACATCTTTCAAGCCATACAGGAGTGCACATCTTGACAATCGTAGACATAAGACCCTGGTTGCATCGTGAGCCATTTGTGCCTCCCTCGACGCGTCATCATCACCACCTACCAATGGTGTGTGTAACAGCTGGTTGACCAAAAATTCCAATATAAACCGTCCAGCAGGATCGTTCAAATCATCAAGATCTTCGAAGACAGTCCGTACGATAGTAGTCAACACATCTTCGAAGTGGTAACAAAGTGCAGGTGAATGGACAAAGGTGTTGCGGGTCACGAAAACAGTATTGAAAGCATCCATTAGGGTTTCGATTTGAATCGATCGACGGTCAATCGTTACCATCAAAGCAAGCAAATCGGCAATAGCCATTTCGACGGCTTCATCTGCACCTGCATCAGTTTGTTCAAATTTACAATTCAAAACTCCCTTAGTTAGAGGTTCCATTGCAACTCCGAAGCCAGGTTGGTTAGAGAGGCTTCCTCCAATTGCTTTAAGACTTCCTCGTTCCAATAATCTGTGCAATGCCCGCAATGCGACCAACGTATGAGGTCCGGCGGCACGAGGGTCCATGACCACGGCCAAAAAGGGGCGTGCATATGGCCCAACATCTTGATATTCATGAACGGCAGGAAAAGGTGCCGAATGCGGATCTTGGCCCTGTGCTCCTACAGGTTGATGTGTTGATGGGGTAGCGAACACTTGTTGTGGCTGTTGTTGTCCGTGTGGTTTTTCAACAAACACAGTACTGCTTCCTTCGTCAGACCGATCTTCAACATCTTGAGGCAAGGGCGGTGGAGGAGGCGGAATTGCTTGTGATTCGGCCGTAGATGAAACTGGCGCTTCTGCGATTGCTGCACTAGTGACTGCATCTCCAGTGCCAGCACTGTTGACGCTAGCAGCGGGTGGATCCAATGCCGCAGAAGCCAGCGGCGACAAGGGGGTTACTTTATTCAATTCATTGGTAAATTCATACCCATCATTGTTAGATGTGTTGTACTTGTTTGTAGCGTTGATTTCTGTTCCCAAAACCGAAAGGTCCGTTGATAAAATATTCTTAACCTTGTGACGCAAATCCGCCAAGTCTTGTGCAAGATCGCCCCGCGCCACATTGGGAGGTCCCCCCCGCAACGAGGTCAACACAACCCGAGTTTCTTCACATAAATGACGAGACGCTTCTAAAATTGCGCCAACATTCATATCAGTCGTCGCTGTCGCAACGGATGGCAATGACCCGGCAATTTCATGACGAGAGTCATTCATTGTCGGAGAAAACGACGACAGATCCGCGTGATCTGCGTACAACTCCTCTCCCCGTAATCGTACTCGAACAAGCTAGTTCGATTGACTTTGTATCTCCTCGTTTTGGGAGTCAGTGCAATGGTCGAGAAAATAAGGTTTTCCAGCAACAGCAATAACCGAAATCAACAACTGTCGAACTGTGCAGCAAATATGTCACCGCCGGACGAAAACTCGGTGTTTTGAATTTTCTGTGCCATTATTTCATGTTTGCACCAGGTGGTCACGGTAATACCGTAAGATTACCCCGGTACGATCACCAACAGGTACGAGTACTTTATTAGACTAATTAAAAGTGGAATGCCTCAAGTCTCAAGTGACCCCCATCTTGTCACAAAAGACGCACTGTACAAGGACACTGTACAAGTACGGCTATTACGGTACGTACATGATGTACCAGTTACTTCGCACTAGTTTTTTATGCCTGGTCCGAGTGAGTCGACCCAATGCGAGTAATTACGATGTACCATCATTTTTTGCTAACGGTACGTATGTCGTGTTTCGTGTTCGGCGAAAAATACGTATTTTTCCATACCGTACCGTACGTATGTACCGGTAGTATTGTTTCTACGTTTTATGGACCTTTACGTACATTTACCATACTCTTAGTATGTAGGAATAGCTCTTGACTGATACGTACCGTACAGGTACATATGAGATATGAGTTTGTATCAGATATGCATACTAGGAGCTAGGAGTACGTACGTACGGTACATACGAAGTTAATTTAGATTTCAAAATAATGAAGTCGAACGAATCAATCGTCTTTCGACATCCTTCTTTCGGCATCCATGTTCTTGTACCGGTACAAAATGTTGGATCGAGGCATTAGACGCGTTGTTACAAGTACGAGTACCGTTCCATCTGGTTCCATCATCGGAAAGTACCGTACATCGCAAAACAACAAATAATACCGAATCAACCATCCCAACGAAAGCTTTGGGTTCATCCACAAGCAATATTCCTTTCATCGTGAATTGTATCCGAAATTATAAACAAGAGAGACGAGATTGAACATGGCCCCTAAAGATGAGTCCGACGCTGTCACCGTCGCAGTAGAGGCCGGCAAGAAAAAGGACGACGAAAAAGCAAAGAAACTCAAGAAATCGGAAGAGGACCTAAAGGAAGAGTCCATGAGCGAAGAGGACAAGGAACTCAAGGAGCGACTTGAGACTTGCGTCACTACAGTGACAAACGAACAAAACGAAGCAGATGTGACAATTCCCATTCGATTGACTGCGCTTGACGTGATCGTGAACGAATTGCGAACGGCAACCGCGTCCATGACATCTGTCCCAAAGCCACTCAAGTTTCTGCGACCTCATTTTGGATCTCTAAAAACGCTGTATCTTTCTCTCGAAAAGGAGGAGGCTTCTTCTATGGAGAAAGAATCACTTAAATTCAGGGCCAGACTAGCGGATGTTGTAGCTGTTTTAGCAATGACAATGAGCAAACAAGGTGAGATCAGGATGGCTTTGAAGACAATTCCAAAAATTGATAATTTGTGATCAGCATTTTGGTGTATGTTGTGGCTTCTTGACCTTTCGCATCAGTATGCATTTAAACTTGGCTCGCTTAATCTGACGTGAATACAACGTCGCATTCTTTGCCGCTTTTAGGGGACCGAGAAAGCTTGAAGTTCAAGTTGTCGGGAGCTAAAGATTACGACGTCCTTTCGGCAATGGACTCGCAACCCAAAAATATTGCCGAAGACAACCTTGGTAGCTGGGGGCACGAATTTGTTCGCAGTCTTGCAGGAGAGATCGGCCAAGAGTATAATCAAAGACTTATTGACGGAGCTGATCCAGATTCGGACGAAGCATTTGAAGACTTGCTGAAGTTTGTTCATGTTATCGTCCCCTTTCACCTTACGCACAATGCAGAAGCCGAAGCGGTTGATCTACTGATTGAAGTTCAGCGACTCAAATTTTTACTACAATTGGATTCTATTGATGACAAAAATTACAGGCGCATCTGTCTGTATCTCATCAAGACAGCGAGCTTCATGTCTGATCCTGACGATTTGATGGTACGTTCCTTGATTTAGCATTATTTGCGCAAGACCCCAAGTACACCTAAAAACACGTGGTCGTCTATCGCGAGTCCTCTAACGTGAAACTATTGTTTATGTTGTTTTTCGACAGGAAATGTATGAGACCGCCTATGAGATTTATCGGCAGCAAAAACAATACTTTGACGCACTTCTGGTTGCTCTTCGAATGAGCCGTACAGACGAAATATCTGTTCTCATGAAGGAATGCGATGATGTTTTGATGAAAAAACAAATGTGCCTTATGCTTGCTCGACACCGAATCAACTACGAGGTCGAAGACGATCCCGAAGAAGATGAAATGAATGAATTAATCGGAAATGAAAAATTGAGTGAACAATTCTTGAAGGTAGCTCAGGATTTAGATGTTCTTGATCCGAAGACACCAGAAGACATCTACAAGTCTCATTTGGCAGAAACAGGGGGATTCAGCAGAAGACGTGAAACCGGAGCTCAAGTGGACAGTGCCAGAGCAAACCTTGCATCTACATTCGTAAATGCCTTCGTAAATGCTGGATTCTGCAACGACAAGTTGATGACCCCTGACAGCGAATGGCTATACAAGAACAAAGATCACGGGATGATGTCAGCTGCTGCCTCTCTTGGATCGATCTTACTGTGGAATGTAGAAGAAGGCTTGACTCAAATTGATAAGTTCCTTTATAGCAATGAAGAGTACGTCAAAGCAGGCGCAGCGCTAGCCGTCGGGATTCTCACGAGTGGGGTTAGAAATGATGCTGATCCCGCGCTAGCCCTGCTCAGTGAACACGTGGAGGGCGATAGTCACATTATGAAAGTTGCAGCTTGCACCGGACTTGGTATTGCCTATGCTGGAACAGGACGGGAGGATGTCATGGAGTTGCTAGTCCCAGTAGTAGAAAATTCGGAAGGCGGGTCGAACACCTTTATGGAAGTAGCTCTCGCTGGTCTTGCTTTGGGAATGGTTTTTGTCGGAAAGTGTGACGACAACGTCGGTGGTACAATCGTCCAGCGTTTGATGGAGGCAAGTGATGAAGAACTTGATCACTCCCACGCACGTTACCTATGTCTCGGCCTTGCACTTCTGTTTTTGGGTCAAATGGAGAAGGCAGACGCTATGATCGAAGCCTTGCGAACAATCGAGCATAAAATTTCTAAGTTTGCGGTTTTGATGTTGGAAAGTTGCGCCTACGCAGGGTCTGGGAATGTGTTGAAGGTCCAAGAGATGTTGCATCAATGTACAGAACACCTGACAGAAGATGCCGAGCATCAAATGGTTGCTGTTTTGGGTGTTGGATTAATAACTATGGGTGAAAGTGTTGGCACAGAAATGGTCCTTCGAACCTTCGATCACTTGCTTCACTATTGTGAGCTGCCGATTAAGAGAGCTGTTCCCCTTGCATTGGCATTATTGCACGTATCCAATCCTGAATTTGCTGTGATCGATCAACTCTCAAGATTATCTCATGACCCCGATACCGAAATATCGCAAAATGCTATCATTGGAATGGGAGTTGTAAGCGCTGGTACGAATAACTCGAGAGTAGCTGGTCTTTTGAGGCAGTTGAGCGAATTTTATAGCAAGGAAGGCCGTCACGTGTTTTGTGTACGTATTGCGCAGGGGCTGCTGCACATGGGAAAGGGTCTTATGACTATGCATCCATTTCATGCCGACCGCATGCTCTTGAATGGGCCATCTCTTGCTGGTATTTTGGTGTTGATGCATTCTTGTCTCGATCTGAAGAATACTTTATTGGACAAGAGTCACTTCCTCTTGTATTATTTGACCTGCTCAATGAACCCTAGAATGCTCATCACAGTTAACGAAGATATGTCATGGCGACCTGTCACTGTTCGTGTTGGACAAGCTGTTGAAACGGTTGGACAAGCCGGTAAACCAAAACGCATCACGGGATTCCAGACTCACACTACACCCGTATTGCTTGGTGTTACGGATCGTGCCGAACTAGGAACGGAAGAAGTTCTCAGCGTTAGTAGTATTCTTGAGGGTGTCGTTATAGTGAAAGACAACCCCGACTACGACGAAGAAGAAAAGGATTCAAAATAATAATTAGTATCAAATATCAAATTTCAAAATAGATTTTTTATAACAGAGTATTGTACGCAAAAACAATGGGACAAATTAAAAATGTAATATTCGACGCTCTCGCCAAATGTTTCGAAAAACTGATGAAAAAATGTGTTGCCAGTTCCCCAAACAACTTCACTGAGAAGCATCGAATGCTTCTTGTGCCGCGGCCTCTTGACAGGTTTCTGGATCACCATAGCTACTATTGACTTGTCGAGATCGCGCGACACGTCGGGTGCGTATGGCTCCTCTGTGCTTCTTAAATGCTTCGATATATTCTACCTTTATATCGCCATCGGTTTCATCGATGCTTCTGCCGTGGTAAGAAATGTCCAAACCAACTAGTTCCTCCAGAGAGTCGGCTCTCAACCACCCCTTGTAATTTAGCCAAATAAAGAACGGCATCATCGTGACAAACACCCAAGCAATGATAAAAATTACTAACGTGATTTGACACGCCAATAGATTTCCCCGGAGAGATTTTCCCTTTCCCATGGTAAAGAATAAACCCGGATAATCGCTCGTTCCAGGATATGCCATTTCCATCAAACGCGGTGACGCAAAAAGACCCGTTGCCAAAACTCCCCAAATTCCGTTGAACATGTGAACTGGAATAGCATCTACGGCGTCATCGATGCGGAATCGGATCAACAACTCAGATGCGCCAATGTAAATCCAGCCAGAGAACATCCCAATCACAATGGCAGCCCATGGCTCGACGACACCGCATCCCGAGGTAATGGCAACCAAGCCAGAGAGAGATCCATTCATTGCATGCGTTATCGAGAAATACGGCTCTCCTGTCAGACGCTCAACTATGTAGAGGTTTGTGAACAGAGCAGTGATCCCCCCTGCTGCACCTG
Source organism: Pseudo-nitzschia multiseries (assembly GCA_037355745.1). Taxonomy (NCBI): domain Eukaryota; phylum Bacillariophyta; class Bacillariophyceae; order Bacillariales; family Bacillariaceae; genus Pseudo-nitzschia; species Pseudo-nitzschia multiseries. Next base: position 8,362,015 of record CM074783.1, read on the forward strand.
AAAGGGCCGTGTTGGTAGCAGCTACAGCCGCTACTTCACCTGGATTATCTACATCAAGAACAAGAGCAGATCCTGGATTGAAGCCGAACCCTAACAGAAACATGAAAATAAAAAAATTAGGTCATACATAAATGATCGAAGCATTGAACGCCAGAACAGAACCTGGGACTCACATCCAAACCACAGCACCATTGTGCCCAACAACTGTAACGCTACCGAGTGGCCAGGAAATGGTTTTGGTCTTTCCAAGGGGTCCCCCTGAGGATCAAAAAATCTTCCGCGTCGCGGCCCAAGGATTAAAGTGGCAAGCAACGCTGTCGCTCCCCCTGCAACGCACGCAAGAGTGAGATAATCATATTCGCGTGACGAGAAAACCACTGTATGACGTGATAAGAGTGACTCACCTGTAAGATGAACTACCCCTGACCCTGCAAAGTCAACTAGATCCAACATTAAGAAGGGGATTTCCCGAGTTCGAGACGCTTAAAAATCCATTATTCGACCAGACAGAATGCGCTACCTTCTCACAGGATGAAGATGATAAGTTTTCTTACATGAGACAAATCTTTACTGTACACATACACATTCCACGTAGATAAAATTCAAAGAGCACTTTTTTTCTTTTCTTACCACTGGATACACGAACCCAGCTAAAGTGACTGAATAGCATAGATAAGCTATCATCTGGCATCTCTCGGCAAGTGTACCAGCAACAATCGTTACGGATGTCGCAGAAAAAGTGTATTCGAAAAACCAAAAACTAGCAGATAGTCCAGTAGAAGCGAAGCCTTTATAGCCGATAAAAGTCGTATTGGTACTATCCTCTTGGCCTCCAAAAGCGAACGCATAGCCTATCCAATGAAAGAAGAGGAGTTAGTACCATTAGTCTATCTAACGACTGGTTGTTTTGAATGTAAATCTCACAGGCATAATACAATCATCAACTATTATCTGCACTCACCAACAAGGTAAAAAGCCAACGCCGCACCGCATGCATCGAGCAGATTCTTCAGCATTGTGTTCTGTACATTTTTGAGACGAACGGAGCCCGCGCAAAGCATCGCAAAACCTGACTGCATGAAAAATATCATTGCTCCGGCAATAACAAGAAGAAAGTCGTTGAGATCTTTTGCGTTCGCGGCACTGCCATTTTCGAATCGATCCGATATACATTGCAATATTTCTGCCGTGCTTCCAGAAGTGGAATTTGCTTCGCAGTATAGAAAGGCGCTACTGCTCGTATTACTGCTCATGGTGATATTCAATAATTTTCTCAACGGAGTCGCTGCTCTTCATTCAACGCAACTGACAAATACAATCTAATACTCCGGGGTACCGTATGTGTATTCCGCAGCGTCGATGTCAGTACTTGAACGAACTTGCTACGAAAAGAAAATCCCTCCGGTATGTTGTCTTCGGTAGTTGTACTCAAACAGGTTGAGAACACCGTATTCCTGTACTAATCTTCCGGAGAAAGTAAGAGATGCTAACGATGCCGAAAGAAAGACGAGAAGATGAAAGAATTCGATCCCCATTCAGGATAAGTTTTCCTGTTTTTATGAGCAGATGTTCCAGGTATAATTTATGCCGATCAACATTTCATCGAAATTACTTTGTTCTAAAATTAGATGAAATCAATTATGGATTGATTACACGACACATATTGAATACCATAATTGCCCTACAGGTATTTTTAAGAGGAATAGGGGTACTAGCAAACAACTTACGGTAAGTTTACGGTAATTACGTACCGGTACTTATTCGAACGGTGCGGTTTGTTTTGTTCTTGAAGCCAAAATGTGACACAGTATGTACGAGTACGAGTACGAGTAACTTACGAGTAACTTGCGAGTACGTGCGGTAGACCAACCAACGTCGTAATTCTTAGTTCCTTACGTACCGGTACCGGTACGTAAGACTTCGTACAACATTTGACGCATACCAGTACAGCAGTATGTACAGGCTTTCCGGTACAATATCTGGTACGAAGTACGAAGTACTAATTTTCTACATGAATTCACCTACCAAAAAAACTTCAAACTGTCCCGACCATGATGATTCAATTGGAAGGAGTTGCAATAGACTTGTTGTACCGGTAGCCATCCCGTCGAAATTTATCTTATCCTTACGGAGTTGTTTTGTCTGCTGTTTTGAATTGAAAATTGGTGGGCATGGAAGAAAATTCGTAATATGTTACGAGGCTACTATTTATCATTATTTGAATAAACTACAGTAATACTTCTTTGAACAAGTACTGCGACGTTATTTTTCTGAAAGTACACTATTAAATTTATGGCGATAACAAACAGAGCTAGTTCGAAGTCTTAAATCAGGTGCAATCTATTTGACGAGAACTCATCATCGTCTAACAAAAGTGAAGACGTTGGCTGTGTTGTGCTTGTGCTGAAGTCTTCTTTTCGAGAAACCAATACATCTTCACATACAAGACAAACCCAGGAAGATTCACGTGCATCAAAGGACTTCGGAAAGAAATCTGGTGACAGAGCCCGCCCTGTACAACAGGAACACACATGCCTTCGACAATGGTGACAATGGAATACTCTTTCCAACGAATCTTGTGGAGATCTACATTGCATGCACCACATACGTGTTGGGGCACATTTAGGCGGCCCGTTGAGAGAAGCAAGCAGACGATGAATTGAGGTCTGTTGAGAGACCAAATCTAATGCAAGAACACCAGGAACGCCAATTTTGTCACCATCTGGAATCCAGGATTTTGGCTGGTGAAGAGCAATTTCTTGTGAGAAAATAAGGAGAACAAAATAACCTTTCCGAATGATATTACCAAGACTCACCCTGTTCCATATCATATGAAGTTCTGCCGAATGACTTATCAGCTGAATTGCTGAATCGATATCTTGGTGATAAAGACATAAGTGAAGGGGTGTACACCCGGAATTCGATTGGTGATTTGGATCTGCCCCATATGAAAGCAGCATGTGTAAACATCCTTGAAAGGCTTCGTTGTGGCGTCTCAGATCCTCGTTATGACAAAGCAACAGCAGAGCTTGTTGGTTCCGAGCATTTAATATTTTTGGATCTGCACCCTTTTCCAGTATTGCACCCATGATATCGGCAGCATCTGGTGATTCAAGCTGAGCACAGTAGTGAAGAGGGGTGTTTCCTTCACGATCCTTTTCATTTATGTCATAATCACCATTATCCTCACAAAGCAAATCGACAATCATAGCTCGCGATCCTTTACAATCTTTATATAGGGTATCGGCTTGATCAGACGACAAAAGAGCCATGTGAAGAGCTGTAAACCAGTTTATGTTATCTGCAGCATTCACTCGTGCTTTGTATTTCAGTAACAAACGAACTGATACAACGTCTAACCTTTCGACAGCGTTGTGCAAAGCACAAATACCATCAATGTTTGGAATATTCGGATTGGCGTTCCCTTTTTCCAAAAGGAGCTGTAGAATATCACTCCCGGTGGAAAGATGTAGTGGTGTTTTTCCGTCATAGTCTTGAGTATTTGTAAAGGCGCCTCTTTCCAAAAGATCCTTTACTGCTTCTACATTGCTTGATTCAACGGCTATGTGCAAGGCAGTTCGGCCCTCTAGGTTCGGGGCATTCACTAGCACAAGAGGATCACCCGACCTCTTGATCATTCCATTCATTAGGAGCGTATCATGGCCTGTGATAGATCGGTGGAGTTTGGAAATTGAGCTATCATTAGACGAAAGTGTGTCCAATACGTTGCTGTCAGGATCTTCCTTCAATCGATGTTGATGTTCATCGACCTCATCGCAGTCGTCGGGAATAACGGACCCCGAAATTGAAGCATGGTAGATTTCCGATGGGCCAGTGACTGCATCACCAATACTTCTCAAATGGTACACTCCTGTGTCTTCTTCAGGATCCATGTCTAGCAAACTCGTGCTGGGCGAGGATGACCCTGGAGCGAAACCCATCGAACGGGATGGACTCATAACACTATCTGATATGCTTCGAGTAGAAGCATTATAAGAAGGCGTGGAAATTAACTTCGGTAATGATGGACTTCTGTAACTTCCAATGCTTTCATAGGCTGAAACATCTCCGCGCCAAAGCGTCCTTGTGCACTCTTTGAAACCGGTGTTTTCATTATTTATGGCAGCACTTTTTGCTGTTGCGACACTGCCGACACTCCCTTGCGTGTGACTTATGACCGTTTGGAGCCGCTCGACTTCCCGCTTGAGTCTTTCTACTTCGGCAAAAGACCCATGGTCAGATTGCACCTCTGATTTCGACAACCGTAGGCTTTCGACCTCTTTCCGGAGCCTAAATGATTCCTCTTTGAAACGATCTCTTTCTGCGGCGATGACTCGAATACTACGAGCTTCTCGTCGGAGTTCTTTTATTAACATTCTCGCCACTTTGCGTCGCCAGCAACACTGCACCAAAATTATCGACTTTATCGTCCTCCGAAACGGCAGCCTTACACGATGACCTCGCCAACATCGTTGAACTGCTCTCGCCTGCTTTTCCATGTGCATCACCGCAAACAATTTGCGGGCAGCGATACCTCTCCAGTACGCCTGGCCAAAATGAGCTATCAGTCTCGATGCCATCAGCTCCGTTTCAGCCATGAACGTTCTCCAAACGGATTGAATGCGTATCGCCGCAGCCGTTTCCTTTATTCTACGTATCTGACGGTGTGCACCGACTCGACGGAAAAAACACTGTATCGTCAAAGCGGCAATTTTGTAGATGAAATAGCGATTATTGGCAGCAAATCTGCGCGAATACTTTTGGATGACAATCACCGATTCGACCAGCTTGTTATTCCGTAGAATTTCAAGAGTATCAAAGACCGTCGTTCGCAAGAACACCTTGCTAAATCCGACCTGCATGCCCAGAGATACGGATTGTTTCGAACTTCCTTGTTTGCAAAGTATTGTAGAAACTTGTGGAATCAACAAGCCGATGAGAGTGGAACAAACATCTTTCCCCCTTTTTCGAAGATTTATTTTCTTTGTGAGAATTCCATAGCGTTGTATGAATTGCTCGTGGTAATATCGGTGCGGAAAACCGACCCGGGATACTCGGATAGCTTCCAATACGCCGGCACAGCGCAATTGCTCCGCTATCACGTGAGCCTCGAATTGATTCGGAACCAAATCATCGTTGGGCTTTAAGCATCGCACATAATGGGGAGTGGTAGAATCGATTTTGTCCCGGAGTTCTCGGAGCTGATTGCTGAATTGACTGCCGACCGTGTTCCGAAGGATCGACGAGTTGTTGCGTCTCCTGCCATTGTTCGCGGCCGCCATGCTTTTGTTTGCGTTCGTCGCAGCAGCAGCTTCATCGCCCACTCTCTTCAGCGTATCCCCGAGATACGACAAGAATTGCACCGACGACGAAGTCAGCAATTCCGTGGTTTCTTGCGGCAACTCGTCCTTGTTCTTTTCGAGAAAGTTCGCAGAGCTGTAGATTACCGTTCCGGCATAGTGCTCGATCGAAAACGAGAGATTCGCTTTTTGCGCCTGGGTGGCGCCGAATCGTGGGTGGTCCCTGCATTTGTCGTACATGGCCTGGCAAAATGTGCTGTCGGTACAGCTTGCCAGCCGGCAATTCTCGTCGAGAATCGACAAAATACCGTCCCGCTTCTTTTCGATCAGGTCCAGAATGTCCTGGTTGTCCGGGAACTCGATAAAGGACCAATCGATTCCCTCCTGTTCGTACTCCCGTTGCTCCAATTTGAAGACAAACTTGTTGAATTGCTGCTGGAGGGCCTCGTTGCAATAATTGATGCAGAGCTGCTCGTACGAGTTGACCTCGAAGGACTCGAATCCAAAAATATCGAGGACACCGATGCGGGGAAGATCCTTCACGCGGGCCGTGTTCATGCCTTCCAGCTGGACGGCGATGGAACGGTTGATGGTCGAGACGATGTGGTGGAACAAGGCCCCGTACGTGGCCTTGATCAGCGCCTCGAGTGCCTTGGACGCCTGGGCGACCGATAGTTTCTTGTGGAAGACTTCTCCCCGGGCCCGGATCTTGCAAGAGCACAGCGCGTTGTTGAGTGCCTCCCCGGTGACCCCCAGCAGATCCAGGGCGTGCCCGAGCGATTCGGATTCGACCAGTTCGCTCCCGTCCTCCCCCACCAAGGATCCCGACGCCAACGCCGATGAGTCGCAAAAGGAAATGTTCGACGTGTGGAGCAGCGCGCAGGCGACCGAGAAGAGTTCCTGCTGCTGCGATTCGGAAAAGCCCCCCACGGACGAGAGCGCCTCCCGGAGGTCCCGAAAGGTCTCTCGGTCGTCGACGCCGTCCCGGCGGTCGTACGTGTCCGAGCCGCTCGTCGTCATGCGAAAGTCTTCCGGACCGGACGCGGACGGGGCGTCGATCCGCAGCGCCTTTCGTTCCTCGGGCGAGGTGATCCCCGCCAGCAGCTCGTAAAAGATGTGGTAGTTCCGTTCCCCGTGGGATTGCGAGATCAGCCGCACCTTTTCTAGGAGGTAGGTCTGGATCGATGCCGAGATCAGCTGTCCCGTGGTCGGGGAAAAGAGCAATTCGATGAATTTCCCAAACCGCGACGAGTTGTCGTTTCGCACCGTCCGGGCGTTCCCAAAGGATTCCAGGATGGGATTGGACTGCAGTATTTGCGATTCGATTCCCTCCTTGCTGTTGCTGTTGCTATTGCTGTTGCTGTTCCCATCGGCGGACGCCGCCGGTTCCCCGTCCAGCGCGTTCCGCTGCGACTGGCTCGCAAGGTACCCCATGATGATCTTGGTGGTCACCGTCTTTCCCGAACCCGATTCCCCCGAGACCAGCACCGATTGGTCGTCCCCGTCGTGGAGGAGCGACCGGTAGGCGTCCTGCGCAATGGCGTACACGTGCGGTGGCTCCCCCTCCCCTGCAGCGTCGTGCTCGTGTTCGTGTTCGTGTTCCCCGCCGCGCTGCCAGTACCGCTTCATGATGGCTTCCCCGTAGAGGTGGTCCAGCACCCGAAACGGATTGAGCGCCAGCAATATTTTCCCCGTGTAGGTATAGATCGAATGTTGTTCGTAGCGCCGTTGCAAGCAGTACACGACCGCCGGTTCGTGCAGGTGCGTCAAAGACGTCAGGTCCCGGGGTGGTTCCGGATCGTTGTCGTCGTAATCATCGTTGTAATTGTCATTGTAATTGCGATTGTAATTGCGATTGCGATTGCCGTTGCCGTTGCCGTTGCGAGTGTTGTTGCCGTTGCGAGTGTTGTTGCCGTTGCGAGTGTTGTTGCCGCTGCTGGTCTCGCTCCACCAGGTATTGGCATTGCAGACCGTTTCGGTGGTGTTGCTGTCGTAGGAAAGAGAGACGGTGGCCCCGTTCAAGTGGCTTGGTGCGTGTTCTGGGTCTTCGATGGTGAGGGTGACCCGGATAGATGTTCGCACCACAACGGGGGTAGCTGCCGTTGCAGCAGACGACGATGACGATGGCGTCCGTGGCTTGCTGCTGTAATGGTTGCTATTGTTGCTGATGTTGCTGCTGTTGTTGTTCATGGTATTGAACTTGGAAAAAGCGGCATTGTCGGCCAATTTCCGCCGCGGGGAACGCGTTGGGTGGGAGGACGGCGAGGCACCGGGGTCCGGACCGTCGTTGCTGCCTCCTCCTCCAGACGACGACGACGACGATGATGATACCACCCGGGCCCGTGCCCAACCCCAGCACGCGGTGTCCCTTCCGCGCTTCCGCGATGGTTTCCAGCCCAATGGAAGACTCCCGTTGTTGTTTAGTGTGGCCTCCACCACGTCCGTTCGCACCCAGACATAACTGTTCATCAGCGAAGAAGAAGGCGTTGCCGACACTGTTGACGTCGATGTGCACGGTGGTGCCTGGGCATCGTCGCTGGAGTAGCCGCTGTCGATTGTGTCATTGTAATGATTATTGCTGTTGTTTTTGCCGTTGCTGTTGACGGACAGGTGCGTGGACAGGCGCCGTCTGCGCATCATGGTAAATAATTACCGAGTATAATAGATTCGTTTGTGTTTCTTTTTGCGTTGTTGCGTGGTGACATGCGTGTATCCAATTCAATTCAATTCAATTCAATTCAATTCAATTCAATTCAATTCAATTCAATTCAATTCAATTCAATTCAATTCAATCCGACCCTAACGTAACGTAACGTAACGTAACGTAACAAATCGACTCGACTCGACTCGACTCGACTCGACTCGAACCCGATCCACTTGTCTCCTTCGTTGTCGTTTCCTCGACTATTCACTGGTTTCGCTTCTCTCTTTTGTCGTTTCGTTCCATTCCTCCCCAAAAAAAGACTCGCTCATTTACTGCAACCGATCGCGATGGGTAGTTTTGCTGTGCTGTGATCGATGAATAGGTTCGGATGGGTTGGGATGGGTTGGCAGAATCTTCCGAGTTTCGTTCTATCGTGAAGCTCGTGAAACCGTACTCGTACTGTACTTACCCTTGAAACCTGAAGAAGGGTACGAACTTGCTTCTACAGTTCATACTCGTACGAGTACCGGTACCGTAGCACCCACGTCGGCACGATACGATAATTTCGGAAGAAGGACCAGCAATCGAGGATAAAGACAGAAAAAAATTGGTTTCGTCTTCGGAGGAGGGGTGATTCTTGTTTGATGAGCAGGGCATGCTTGCCTGCTTCAAACTTTATCTGCGACATCCGAGACGGCCGGCTGGATCCACCAAAAAGGCACATACGAGACACATGATTGACTGCATGTATATATGCAAGCCTTACGTACGGTAATTATCGTACGAAACCCTCCGGAACGGAAGAACGGCATCGCAAAATTTCAATTTTCGCGCCTACATCGTAAAAGTGCCCAGAGGGGACAACAAGTGACTACGTACTACAAGACCGGCCGTTGAGCTGTTGGGAGCGTTGCGCGCGATTGTCACAGAACCAATATTTTAGTAACAGCTACTACCGTACTACCGGTACGAATGATACCATGATGTCTTGGAGCCTGGTGGATTCAAACTTCCATACTACCGTACTGCTGGTGATAGTACTGTAGTATGTGAAGTCTTTAAAACCATTATTCCATACCATACAGTGTTCAATTTCCATAACCAGTACTATGTAATTGCATATTTCCAAAGAACTCTGTTCATTGATGATCACAAGGCAGGAAGTAACTGTATATGACGTATCCACAATCCATGCAAAGAACCCGGCCATTTGAAAAAATACGAACAATGGTAGTAGTAGTGGCAACAGCAGCAGCAGCAGCAGCAGCAACAGCAAGAAGTGTCGCTGTACCATCATCATTCTTCTTGTATGAAAACAGAATATGGAAGTGTAATATCACCAAGTGAAAAAGTCCCAGCAAAATACACCAGGGATTACTACTCAATGTCACCAGGTCTTCTTCTTCTTGTCGCAGTCGTGTTCCAAGTCATCAAGACATTTGTTGTCCAGATAATGTCAATCATAAAGAACAAGAACAACAAGAACAACAAGCACAACAAGAACAAGCAAGAAGCACAAGAACAAGCATACCAAGAACAACAAGAAGCACAAGAACAAGTACTACTAAAAGTACACCAAGAATACTAACAGCAACCACAAGCACAACAACAGTTTGACATCACTGGTACGATTCAAGGTTTGTCCCTCCCAGAGCAGTTATCTTTGATTTTGCTAAGACAAATTCCTATGACTTGGTTAAGCTCAGTTTGGCTCCAACGGTTGAAATTTTAAAAACCAGTCGGTTCAGATCAAAACCGAACTGACATACTTTAGGAATGAGAATTTTGGCTCCAATTCAGAATTTTGTTGCGATTCGCGAAAAAGAAAAAGAAATTGTAGTGATTCACCGACCAGGACAATTTTGTAGTGACTTGCACTACCAGTTTGTAGTACATATTGTGCTGTGCAATATGTGTAGAATTTTTATAAAAAATTTACAGTACTACCTCGAAGGTATTTCCAGTCTGAAATACACCCTTCTGTTTCACTCATAATTTGTTTGGCAGCAACTATGAAAACACATTTTCTGCACAAACATGTTGGAAGGCAACTAATCTGTTATGCATACATGATATCTGTGTTTGAAAGCCTAGGTTTATCATATTATGCTCTTGCTGTGTGAGTTACTTGTTTTGGTACATGCATTTCATTTGTGCTACATAAGAGTACAGGGCTATACCATTCTTATAGACCCACAGCAGCTTTATCACAGGTTTAGCTCTGCTAAAAAACTGTGATTTGATGAAGAGAGATAATTCAGATTGCAGTAATATTGATCATCACAGAAAACATGTCTTCCTATTATGTTACATAGATTGATATCTATGTTTGACAGGTTAAGTTTTCCATATTATGACCTAGCGATGTGGGTTACTTTTTTTGGTACATGACTTTCTACTTCCCAAAATATACAAACCACCAAATTGCCAAAATATTCATTGGTTATATTTGATTCCATTTATTCACATCATTCTTGTTGCAACAGACTAGGTACAACCAGAAGTAATATGGCTACAAGCTCTAGTGATGAAGGCTTGTCTTCAATTAGTAGCAACAGCAGCAGTGACAATATGGCAATGGAATTGTTCTTATTTTGTGATAGCAGTGAAAATGAAAGTGTGAATCTTGTCTTTTTGTCATCATGTTCTCTGATGCGTGAGCCAAATCCATTTGCAGCAGCAGGAAAGTTGGTCAAAATTCAAGGAAAAATGGATGTCGGAGGGAAAATTTAAATGGTGTCTTCGTATGTCGTTGAAAGCATTTGATGTACTCCACCACCCGAATGATTCTGTAGCCAAGGAAGTAATATTGTTCATCACAATTTGATACCTGGCTGGTGGATTAATGTATGATATCAGAGAGATAGCAGGAGTTTCTAAGTCAACATTTTACCGCCTGTTGCATAAAGGCATGGCTGCTATTCAATTGTTCGGCACTAGATTTGAAACCACCAAGCACAAAAGCCCACCAGGTAGAAGAAGCAAGCAAATTTGAGTCATTGAGCAATGGAAGGATAATGCAAGGGTGTGTTGGTGCTATTGGTGGATGGTTGTGTGCTATTAAAATCCCAGCAGCAACAAAACCAGGAATGTTCTATTCTATTTCAGTGGTCACTATCAAATGAATGGCTTGAATGTACAAGCAGTTTGCAACTCAGAGTGCAAATTCAGTCATGTGTCAATAAAGAGTCCTGGTGGCACAAATGACATCCGTGCTTTTGAAGCAAGTTCTATATGCAGTTGGATTGAGACTGTAGGCCATGGAAAATATATTGTTGGAGACAATGCCTACATCTCAACAGGACATTTATTGATGCTATGCAAAGGAAAAGACAAGAGTGATCCAAATAAAGATGCATTCAATTTTTGCTTGAGCCAGTTGAGAATTCAAATAGAACAATCATTTGGTCTCTTGGTGAAAAAATGGAAGGTATTTAAAAAGCTGCTTGAAGTGTCTTCGAAGCATTGTCACATTGTAATTGCAACTGCTATGAGATTACATAACTACTGTATCACAATGTGCAAGTGGAATCCGCCACCTACTGAACCCAGAAGTCGTAAACCTCTCTATGAACAGAGCTCTGTTGAGTTTCAGTGCCAACTCAATGGCGATCGATGCAACAAGCAAAAAGCTTAGAATACACAGAAGATAACACAATTTGAAGACCACACTATAACTGTGAATGGATCATTACCAGAAATGTATGATGTAATATCACACCCATCTGGCCCATCCTGTTCTAGAATAGTAGTACATTCCTGGAAAGGTTTTAATAAATTATTTAAAGCATACTCCTTACTAATTCTCTATGTGCTTCCTACAGAAATTCCAAATACTCTTTCATTTCTTCTCTTGATACAGTGTTTGAATTCACAAATTTCTCTTCTCAATTTTCCTCTCCAAGTTGTCCACCTTTGTGTCATGCTCCATTTTTCCCACCTTCAATGATTCAATCTTGCAGTTTTGTTCCATTTTGGGTGCCTTCAGCAATTCCACTTTAGCTTTGATGTTCCACATGTTTGCCTGTAACTCAAGTTTGTTTGCCTGTAACTCAAGTTTGTTAGCCTAGAACTCCAGTTTGTGATCTTCACAATTACTTTGCTCCCATAATGGTTGCAACTTTTTCCTTTTTGACACATCCTGGTAACTCATATACTCACTCAGAATATCCCCAGCTTTTGATTTCTCACTTTGACTTCAAACACTGGAAGGAACACTGCTACATGAACTGGAGGAAGAAGATGTAGGCGGCAATTTTGACTTGATGGAGTCATATGAGCAACCATCAGGCACTTTTGCCTCCACAAAGGATACTAGATCTGGTCACTATTTGAAACAAAAGCAAAGGTATAGAACTGCAGGCCGAGTGGTAAATGTTTCAAAATTCTTGTCTTCATCTGAATTATTGGCTTCGTCAACTGATTCCCCTTTGACAAAATCAATTCTGTGGGGACCAGACTGGGTGAAGTGCAACAGATCAGATTTGTAGCACTTGTTTAAGTCTTCCACATGTCTTGCAATTTTGATTTTGAATGAGGAATCACTTCTGATGGATCCATCAAATTAAAAACTGGTGCAAATGAGTTGTATGATGATTTATCCAGGAAGGCTTTTCCCACTGAATCCCAAAAATGTCCATCGCCAGAGTTATCAAGTTGTTGTTGGTTCATTTTGTTGCCTGTTGTGGAAAATTCAGAGGCAAATTTGTCACTGAATGACATGTTTAGCAGACGGATATCACAATGGGGCATCTTCTTTCATAATGCCTTCTTCTGTACAGTTTTTGCTGTTTTTTAAAACTCTACCAAAGCCAGATCCTCTATCGCCTTCTTACTGAAATAACTTCCATGCTCATCAGTGACATATACTTTCAGTTGATGCAGCAAGATTTTCAATTCCTTCTTCTTCATCCAATTGACATGGGCAACAAGATTTGGTCCTTTATGGTCATGTAGGGTTTTCTTTTTGCAACATGTACTACTAGTACTGCAGAAAGCAGCATCCTCATTTAGACCCTGGTAAAACTGATCAAATTGTTTGTGACAATCAACATGAACCCACTTCTATTGGCATGCATCACAACTTTTCCTAGAAACCTTCTCATCATCTTGGGTACATCCATTGACATCACAACAATTTCTGGAAGAAATTTCAATACTGGTACTCAATTGGATTTTTTTTAAATTATTTTGGTTTTATGGGCTTGACGCTGGAGTCAAATGGAGCCAAACCAAGCCAACGAACCAAGCCAAACCAAGCCAAACCAAGCCAAACCGAGTCAATTAAGTGCACCATATTGTGTCAGAAGCTGAGTTGACTTGGCTTGGCTCGTTCAACGCCAGAATTTTTGGATTCAACAGTTATTTTTGGAGCCAAGCTGAGACAAAAACCGCCCATAGGAACGCCCCTAACGGTAATGGAGGAGACCCCTGTTCCCTGTGGTTGCACGCTGCACCCGTTTGGGTGGCACGTACGATTACGATCAAATAGTACTCGCAATTGTACCATGCAGTATTACAAAGAGTATGGTATTCAAACCCTCATGATTGAACTCCCACAATTCATAAAAATCTGAAAGCTGATGTCAGACCAAATGGCACACCAGGCGGCTCTTCAATATTAAAGTCTGGATGAAATACATATCTTAGTTCCTCTATGTGCAAAGAATGTTGGATCAAGTTCAACGCCTTTCCAAAGCTTAGTAAATTAAAGCACACTTTCAACGCTTAGTTGATTAAGCAAGCTCACAATCTTTATTTTAGTTCACTTTTCAACCAAACTCATACATACCTACACGTTGTATTACTACCTGCATTTAGAGGCATACGGCAAAGAGTGCCGTATGCCTCTAATTGAAGGTAACATAGCAATACAGTGTGTAGGTTTATATGGATTTGAAATTGAACTAAAACTAAGATTGTGAGCAAGCTCTATAAAATACTCCAAAGAGTGTTGAGCTTGTATGTAGTTGCTAAGACAGTTACAAAGGTGTTGAACTTGAAATCCAACATCTTGCACATAGAGGAATTAAGATTTGTATTTCATCCAGACTTCAATATTGAAGGCCGGTTGGTGTGGCATTTGTTGCTGACATCAGATTTCAGATTTTTAGGAATAGTGGGAATTCAATTGTGAGGGTTTGAATACCACACTCTTTTTCTTCTTGTGAAAACTTTAATTGGTTGCACAGAACTTTTGTTTTTGTGTGCAACCAGTATTTAATAGATAGTAAATTTTTCACGTGATATGGTTTCAGGTTTTGAATGTTCATGGGTTGAACCAGGTGCTCATCTAAGAGAAAGGAACGAGTCCCACTTGTATGAATCTGCTGGATGGTATAGGGACCCTTGATTCTTGCTTCAAAAGCAGCTGTAATTTGCTTTTCATTTTTTATCATAATTTGGTCTCAAACACAGTAATCATGAAGCTTCCTGTGACTATTCTCTTTCATCGTGTTCTTGTCTATTTGGGCTTGTCTTTTGTTTCTGACCATAGCCAAGCTGGTGAGCACAGGGATTTGAAGGAACATATCACAATGGAATACAAGGGGGTCTGGTGTCATTCCAAAAGTCTTGTTGATAGTTGATCTAACTGCAAACTGAGCCAAAGCAAAGACACTATTGACAATGTATGTGGCTTGCTGGAGGGTCTGTGGCGGATTGGTGTTGAGCTCTGTTCTCATTGCAGACTTGATGGTATCATGCACTCTTTTAAGGACAGCATTTGCTTGTGGGTTGGATGGAGCAGACCTTGGCTTTGATTCCAAGATTGGCAAGGTGGAGTTGGAAGTCGTTGCTCATGAAGTTGGTTCCTTGATCAACGATGCAAATTACCAGTTTGGGGTATCTAGAGGGCCAGCCATTGCCAAGGGCATGGACTGCCATGAGACCAGTTGGGTTGACTTGTGGTGCTTGAATTATTTCTAGGAGATTGGTGCACATGTCCATGATGGTGAATCCATTGAATGCAAGTATTCCATGGCCGGGGATCTTGATCTTCCAAGGGTGAATTCCATCGATTGCAATGGTGTCCCAGGGAACGTATTGGTGTTCTTTGGTTGGAAGTTGGTCATGGCTTTGGTGGCTGTTCTTGTATCTTTGGCAGGCATCACAAGTTTTGCACAAGGCATTGATATAGTCTTTCAGGTTCAGAGCATATACAAATTGCGTGATGGTTTGATACAATCGTTCCAAGCTGGCATGGTCAAGCACATGGTGGTAATATTTGATCGTGGCTTGTACTCAATTTGGAGGAAGTACAATTTTCTTTTGACTGTTGGATTCAACAATACGCATGTTGGTACCATTGAAATTCTTGGTTGTGTACCTTGGATTGGTAGAGATATCTACATTGGCAGCTTGGTTGGCAGCCAGTTGAGTGAAGGCTAAGGGGTACATGAGAATGTTGTCTAGGTAGTTGAGGAATAGTTCAGAACGAGAGAGAGAGAGTGTTGATTGGATTGTCTGTTGGGTTGGTTGCAATTTCCGAATCCAAAGTGAGAGTTGGGGATTCCTTGTTTTCCTCCGGAGATGGCTGAATGGGGAGCCTTGAGAGGGCATTAGCAATCGCATTGTCTTTGCCTTGGATGTATTTAAATACAGGGGCAAATTCTTCAAGGAGCATTCTCCAAGTCATAATCCGGTGACTTGTGAGATTTTGGCAAGTCAAGTTGATGTGGTCCGTCCAAACAATGATTTCTGCACTCCAAAGAATTGGTCAGAATTCTTTGAAAATGTCAATGATATAGAGCATCTCTTTGTCAATGGTTGGGTATTTCCATTGAGCAGCGTTGAGTTTTTGGGAGAAGCAGAGAATAATTCTTCCTTCTTGGATAACAACAGCGCCGAGTTGGTAGTCTGAAGCATCAGTATAGACATGGAAGGGCTTGTTTGGATCAGGGAAGGCAAGCAAGATGTCCTTTTCAATAAGGTCTTTGGCTTTGTTGAAGGCATCAATGAGCTCTGGAGTTGGAGTAATCTTTCCTTTGGATCTACTGGATAGGTCTGTTAGTGGGGTAAGGACTTCAACTTGTTTTGGATAGAAGTTGCAATAGAAGTTAATTATGCCAACAAAGGATCAGAGTTGGGTTGTTGTTGAGTGAAAGGCCAGTTTCAAGATGGGATCTATCTTGTTTGGATTGGGTCTGATTTCATCTCTGGGAATGATGTGGCCAAGCCATAGTGCTTGTGATTGGAACCAATGGCACTTGGAGGGATTGACGGCAAAGTTATGAACCTTGAGCAAGGAAAGAATAGAAGAGACAGATTTGCAGTGAGATTCTAGGGTGTCAGAGAAGATTCCAATATCTTTGATGTATACTTCAATGTCTTTCAAATGGAGAAGCATCTGTTCCATACAGTCTTGGGCCCAGCTTGGAGAGTTGAGGAAGCCCATTGGCAATCAAAGAAGTCAGAATTTGCCAAACATAGTGACGACAACACAGAGCCAAGTGGAGGCTTCATCTAGCTTGAAGGTATGGAACTGCATGCTGACGTCAATAAGGGCCATATTTGAACCCTCTTCTTCTGTGGAAGATGTCTTGGATCTTTGGTAGTGGATAGTGGAACTTCTTGGGGACTTTGTTGAGCTCTCAAAAGTCACTAATGAGTCAACAGGAGCCATCTGGCTTTGGAACTACAAAGGTTGGCATTCCCCATTCAGTGGCATAGCAGCACTCAAGAATTCCAAGCTTGACTTGCTGATTGATTTCCTTCTTCACAGCTTCCTGTTGGTGGAGTGGAATTGGATATGGTTGTTTGATGTGATATGGCTTTGCATCTTGCTGGAGATCAATATGGAAATCTTGATTAGGGAAAATGCCTAATTGCTTATCAGTCAAGCCTTCGAAAAGTTCTTCATTGCCACAGAGAATCCTCAGCAAGGAAGATCTCTCATGACCAGAGAGATATTCTTGTTTAGACACTAGTAGCTTGTATAGTTCTGTCTTCTCATACTTGAAGCTGCCATCAGTGTATGCTTGTTGAGCAGCTTGATTGGAATAGCTTCCGTCAACTTAATGTGGCTCTGCTGACATGACCTTGTGGAGCATGGACTTACTATCAAAGTAATTCTGAGAATGGAAGTGCATGGTCTTTTCATACCATTCAATGGTGCAAGCTTTGAAGTCCATCTTCATTCCAAGGTCTCTCATTGTTCGTCTTCCAATGAGGAGGTGATAGTTGATGTTTTGGGTGACAACAAAAAACTTGATTTTCAGCACTCTCATGGAGTAGGATAGCTCTGGAAACATGCTGATATTCTCCAAGATCACATAGTGATTACAAGTGGCTCTGCCGTTGATCATTTGCATTTGGATGGGTTGAGCAAGGGAATGCTTGGTGACTCCGGAAGGGATAGAAGATTTGACAATTAGGTTGTCTGTAGATCCAGAATCAAAGAGGGTCTTCATATAGTATTTTCCTGGTGTGTTGTTGATGGAGTTGCAGACACTGACTGTAGTTTGAGCAAGATCAACATCCTTGTCATTGCTAGGGGCAACATTGCTATTGTTGCTACGGGAATCCGAGGTTTGTGTTGCTTCCGGAAATCTTTGAAGGCCCAAATTATAGTATTTGGTATCAACATCCATATCTAAATGGAAGAGATCTGGCCAAGGTTTTGTTGGAGGTGGTGTCTTCTAGTTCATTGATGAAGATACACATGTGTTGCTCTGGCCTATGTGAGTTATTGTCATAGGAAGATGAATTGCTTGATCTGTTGCTGTTGTTGCTGTTGAAGTTTTGATCATTCACGTGGGCGTCATTGTTTTTGATATTTTTATTCCTGTTAGGTCAATTTGGGTTGTTGGCATTGAGGTAGCACTGTCCGCAAGTGTGGTTTGCTACTGGATGAATAGGGCAAGGTGAGGTATCTGATACTCTTGTGGAGGGATTGTTGTTGTTGTTGTTGTTGTTGTTGTTGGCTTGGCTATTGTTAGAGCCTTGTTGCTGGGTTTGGCCATTGTTGTTGTTGTTTGATCGATTGTTGTTGTTTTGATTCTTTCCATTGCGGCGATTGCCATTGTTTTGCTTGTTGTTGCCATTGCTGTTGCTGTTTTTCCAGTTTTGCAAGGAATTATCTAGTTGATTATTTTTCTGACTTCTTTTATTTTCCTTGTTCTGGTATCTCTCCATCCTTGTCACAATCTGTGTAAGAGTGTCCTCATAGGGAGAGCGGTGTTCTTCATAGGAGTCCTTCCATTTGATCGGCATGGATTTAAAGATTAAACTGTGACGTGTTGAAGTCTTCATTGTTGATAGCTGCATTTGCAGGTGGGTGTTCTGGGAGCAGTCGAAGGATCACATGGTTGTGGAGGGTAACCACGGAGACAAACTGGTGTACAGTCATATTGGTGGTCTTTTTTATGTTGTTAAGGAACCTTATGTGATATCGATATGTGGCGGTGTTGTTGTTGAATTTGTAGGTGATGAAGGCATCAATGGTAGTTGGGAAGTTCTCAACAGTTTGGTTTGGTATGTTGGATGATACATACTCGTTCCACCAGTTTCTATTGGCATAGTCTCTGAGGAGATTAGAGAACCTGTTGTGTTGCTTTGCTCCTGTTGTTAAGGAAATAATTTTCTTTGCATGTGAGAATTCATTGATGGTAAAAAGGACTTGGAAAAGGGATGATCCTGCAGTTATGAGAGGTACTTTAACCTTGACAGTCTCTGTGCTGCCATTGGTAGTGGTACTGGTGTGTTTGAATTCTATCTTCTCAATAGATTCTTGGTCAAACTCAAACTTGAAGGGAATGGCAGAATAACTCATCATTGCTGGACAATCTGGGAAGGAGCAGTTGGTTGCTTGTTAGTAGTTATTACCCAAGTGAAGGATAGTATAGGTGGAAGCAGCTATTCGACTCTTTAGACATTGTCGTATGCCTCTAACTGAAGGTGAACATAGTATTAAAGTGTGTAAGTATGTATGGATTTGAAATTGAACTAAAACTAAGACTGTGAGCAACATCTGTAAAATACTCCGAAGAATGTTGAGCTTGCTGTATTTATTTGCTAAGACAGTTGCAAAGGTGTTGAACTTGAAATCCAACATCTTGCACATACTAGAGGAATTAAGATTTGTATTTCATCCAGACTTCAATATTGAAGGCCGGCTGGTGTGGCATTTGTTGCTAACATCGGATTTCAGATTTTTACAAATAGTGGGAATTCAGTGGCACGGGGCTCACTTTTTTTGGTACATCTGTACACTTTTGCCATCATACACTTTTGCCTCATTTGCTCAGCCACTAAGAACCCTCCGTCTAATTTTTTTTAGACTAAGCGTCTTTGATTTTTTTTAGACGCATAACCAACTGTTCAAGTATAACGTTAACGTCCTACCGGTACCAAAATTGGTCTAAAATGAAAACCATCGGATTGCCCGGTCCAATACCACCACAATGAGTGCAGCAGGGATCGGGGTCAACTTTACACTTATAAGTTGCATCTCTACACTTTTGAAAATTAGGTACTATCCTACTTTTATTATGTATAGAATATATGATCCCCGGCATGGAGCGCAGTGCCCTACTATTAATAGCCCCCCACCCCCTACGGGCCCTGTCCCAGTAATGTGTTCACCAGAGCAAGTGCGACCCCAACCAAGTTGGCTCATCTTTATATGTTAGGTTCGGCATATAGGTGGAGGTCGGGCGGGTGGAGGTCGGGGTGGAGGTTTGTGGTGGCAGGGGGCTTAGTGGCTGAGCTAATGAGGCCACAGGTTTGAGTTATAAGTACGATCATACCGTTCGTGGGTATTGTTGTATTTGAAAAGTGTATTTGAAAAGTGTCTGGATGTACCAAAAAAAGTGTGAGATTGACCCGGTACGAGTACGAGTTTAGGTGCGAATGACGAAGAGACAAAGTAGGGCTACGTAGAATTTGTACTGTAAGCAAAACCTTGAATTAACACTCATGATCTAAATTGGTCTCATGACTGAGTTCACGAGACGTTTTTTCTCTCTTTACCTTACGAAGTGCTGCGTCGAACCTCTATTGCGAACCTCTATTGAGCCTCATTGCGAAACTTGACTTGGTATCACTTCTTTGCTTCCTACTCCATCTAATTGCAACTACTTTAACAGCAATGAATAACAAATAGATAACACCATTAAACTAATTGAATTACACTGTAGCATTGCTTGTTGTTGTTGCCGTGCGGGGCGCGGCGGCAGGGGGGGGCTTCTTTGACAACGACGACGTCGATTCGTGTCATCACTCAATTCGTGTTGCTGTTGTTAAAGCTCTTTTCTTCTAAACCACTCAGCCGATCGATCGGCAACTTAGGGGGATCCTTGTACTTGGTATAAGGAAGGTAACCCTGAGTAGCGAGCGGCCGAGGTGGTATGGTTAAGGAATGGTTGGGTTGAGACAGCTTGGTATTGTGATGGGTTTGTTAATGGAGTTTTTTCAACTTTTCGTGATTTTCTTGACCAGAAGAATCATAAAGTCCGAAGGGGTTCCGGCGCGCGCAACCCCTGCAAATTGGGTATCTATGGAAAGCTCTTGCTCTTGCCAATTCTGGCGCGGTGATTACTTTGGTAGAGAAGTTCCAGCTGGAGAGAAAGATCAATAAGACTAACAAGACCAAAATCGATGCTTCTAAGGAGGGGGAACAAAAAAAAGCTGTCTCAAATTGACTGCTCCGATTAACACTTAAACTCGTACCTCCTGCAGCAGGGACTAAAAAACTCGCGAAGTACCGTATTGTGGTATTCCAACGCTCACGATTGAAATTACCCACGATTCAAGAAAATCTGAAAAGCAATGCCACGCAAGCCGGTCTTCAATATTGAAGACTGGATGAAGAACATATCCAAATTCTCCATGTGCTTCTCTATGTGCAATGTACGTTGAATTTCGATTCAACGGCTTTTTACTGTTACAAGCTTTCTCAACGGCTCCTCGGAGTAGTTGACAGAGCTAGCTCACAATCTTAGTTTTTAACCAATACGTAACTCAAACCTTATTTTAGTACCTTTTTTCTAGAGGCGTACGACACTGTTTAAACAGTCGAATAACCGCTTCGACCCCTTTCTACCGGTAAAGACTACTTCAACTACACGAACAAATTACCACTAATACACAACTAACAACCGATCCGAAGATTGTCCAGTAACAATAAGAAATCGACCAGTATGTCTTACTCAGTCATTCCCTTCAAGTATGACTTTGATCAAGAGACTATTGAAAAGATTGAGTACAAGATTACCCAAGAAATCAATGGCTCCCAAGAAGTTACCAAGATCAAAATCCCTTTGATTACTGCAGGATCAACCAAATTACAAATTCTTTTCACCATCGATGCCTTCATTAGATCTAAGAAGACTCTCAACCTAACCACAGGACCAAGAATCTATGACAAGTTTCTAGACCTCCTCAGAGACTACACCGACTGTAGCTGGTGGAACAGCTATGTAACAGCCAATGTTCCACAGAGAACTGTGGACAACTTCCAGACGACAGTGGAAGCATTCATCAGCTTCAAATTCAACAGCAACCTCGATGCCTACCAGAATCATAAAAGATTCCTCTCCAATATTAAGAAGACAACCTCCATGACTGTACACCAATTTGTAGCACAAGTCAACTTCCACAACCATGTTATCCTCCCATTACTACCGGGACACCCTCCACAAAACGCAGAGATCAATGCAAGTGACTTCAAGAATCTAGTCTTTGAATCGATGCCAGAGGACTGGAAAGACCTCTATCAACTTAACCATTCTCCCCATAGAGATTCTCTCTCTGAAATGATGATAAAATTCGAAAGATTCCAATCTGTACAGAATAAAAACAAGAACAAGAAATCAGACAACCAGTCTCAAAACAACAACAACAGCAACAACAATGCCAACAACAACCGTAACAACCGAAATGGAAACAACCGCAACAATCAAAACAACAGAAACAATCGGAATCGAAACAATAACAACAACAACAACAACCATAACCAACGCAACAACAACAACAACAATCAACGCAGCAACAATCAAGGCAACAACAACAAAGGCTCGACTAGGATCTCGAACGACTCACCGTGTCCTATCCACCCTGGTACCAATCACACTTGGGGTCAATGCTACACCAACAAGTATGGCACCAATTCCAATCAGTCCAATAACAACAACAGAGACAATACCGACTCGCATGTGAACGATCGCAGTAACTCCAACAACAGCAATCGATCCACTACCTCTTCCCACAACAGTAACTTCAACGAACCAGAGCAACACATGTGTGTCTTCATCAATGAACCAGAAGATACTACCATCCCTGCTACTCCTTGGCCGGATCTCTTCCATGTCGATATGGATATCGATGAAGAATACTACAACTCGGATCTTCAAAGATTTCCCTCTGAAAAGACCAATTTCGACAACAACAAGCAAGATGTTGCTCCTAGCAAGGACAACGTCGATATCGACCTTGCTCCAACCACAGTAAGCGTCTGCAATTCCATCAATGGATCCCTTGGAAAGTATTACTTGAAAACCCTCTTCGATTCCGGATCAACCGACAATCTCATAGTAGAATCAGCAATTCCCCCTGGAATCAAGAAGAACCTCCTAGACCAACCAATTCAAATGCAAACAACAAATGGCAAAACCACTTGCAACCACTACGTAACCTTGGAGAACACCATATTCCCAGAACTGTCCTATTCCATGAAAGTCCTACAAATCAAATGCTTTGTCGTCTCTCAGAATATCAACTACCATCTCCTCATTGGAAGAAAGACAATGAGAGATCTTGGAATGAAAATGGACTTCGAGACTTGTACCATAGAATGGTATGAGAAGACAATGGACTTCCACCCGCGAAATTACTTCGACAACAAGTCCTTGCTTCACAAAGTCATGTCTGCAGAACCACATGCAATCGCAGAAAGTTACTCCAACCAATCAATCCAACAGTCTTATGTAGATGGAACCACCAAGTATGAGAAAACTGACCTCCACAAGCTTGTCACCGACCAAAATCATCTTTCCTACCAAGAGAAACAAGCCTTGTTACCAATACTCCTCCAAAACAAAGAACTTTTTGAAGGGTTGAACGACAAAGAATTAGGTATTTTCCCTAATCAAACATTCCACATCGAACTGCAGCAAGGCGCAACGCCATATCATGTAAAACAACCATATTCCATTCCATTGCACCAACAAGAAGCAGTGAAGAAAGAAATCGATCGACAAGTGAAACTTGGCATCCTAGAAAGGTGCTATGCAACTGAATGGGGAATGCCAACGTTTGTAGTGCCCAAACCAGATGGCTCCTGTCGACTCATCAGTGACTTTCGAGAACTTAACAAGGTCACCAAGAAACTTCACTATCCACTCCCAAAGCTCCAAGATATCTTCCACAGAAGAAGAGGCTTCAAATATGTCACCCTTATCGATGTCAGTATGCAATTCCACACCTTCAAACTCGATGAGGCCTCCACCTGGCTTTGTGTCCTTGTTACTCCATTCGGAAAGTTCAGACTGCTCCGATTGCCAATGGGCTTCCTTAACTCTCCAAGTTGGGCCCAAGGGTGTATGGAACAGATGCTCTCCCATCTGAAGGACATTGAAGTATACATCGATGATATTGGTATCTTCTCAGATACTCTCGAATCCCATTGCAAATCAGTCTCTTCTGTCCTGTCCTTACTGAAGTGTCACAACTTCTCTGTCAAGCCCTCCAAGTGCCACTGGTTTCAATCCCAAGCTCCGTGGCTCGGCCACTATTATCTCGCGCGATGGTATCCGTCCCAATCCAAACAAGATTGCTCCCATCCTGAAACTTGCTTTTCCCTCAACAACAACCCAACTTCGGTCCTTTGTTGGCATGATCAACTTCTATCGTAACTTCTACCCCAAACGCGCAGAGGTCCTTGCACCCCTTACGGACCTCTCTGGAAGAGCCAAAGGCAAAATCTCTCCAACTCCAGAACTACTTGAAGCTTTCAACAAAGCCAAGTCCCTCATCGCCAAAGATATCCTCCTTGCATTCCCTGATCCAAACAAGCCCTTCCATGTCTATACTGATGCTTCTGATTATCAGCTTGGCGCTGTCATCCTCCAAGATGGCAAAATTATCCTTTGTTTCTCCAGAAAACTCAACGCCGCTCAACGGAAATACCCAACGGTCGATAAAGAGATGCTCTGTATTGTCGAAGTCTTCAAAGAATTTCGAACCATTCTTTGGGGTGCTGAAATCATCGTATGGACAGACCATATCAACTTAACTCGACAAAACCTTACAAGCCACCGAATCATGACTTGGCGCATGCTCCTTGAAGAATTTTCCCCAGTATTCAAGTATATCAAAGGCAAAGACAATGGGCTTGCTGATGCTCTCTCCAGGCTCCCATTCCAGCAAGACCCTCCCGAGAAGAAGAAGGAGTTCTTCGGTCCTCCAACTCCCGATCCAACGGTTAACTCGGACCTTGCAACTAACTCAACGGACTCTGATCTTCTCTCTCTTTCTGACTTGTTTCTTAACTACCCAGAAGACATTCCCATGTACCCCTTAGCCTTCGATCAACTCGCCCAAGATCAAGCAGCCAATGCCTGACTATTGCTACCAATCCCCGGTACACAACTGAAAACTTCAACTGGCACCGACTTGAAAGTTGTAGACTCCAACGGTCGCCAGAAAATTGTACTCCCTCCAAACAGAGTGCAAGCCACCATCAAATACTACCACCACGTGCTTGGCCATGCCGGCGCAGAACGATTGTATCGAACCTATCAACCAATTTGTATATGCCCCAAACCTGAAGGACCAAATCAACTGCCTTCTGTAAGACTTGTGACACGTGCCAACGATACAAGAATAGCCACCAAAGCCACTGGACAGCTCCCTACCAAAGAACACCAGTATGTTCCTTGGGACACCATTGCAATCGATGGAGTAGGCCCTTGGAAAATCAAGATCCCTGGCCATGGAACAGTCTCCTTCAATGGCTTTTACCATCATGGACATGTGCACCAACCTCCTCGAGATCATCCGAGCTCCACAAGTAAATCCAACCGGCCTCATGGCAGTCCATGCCCTCGACAATGGCTGGCTCTCCAGATATCCCAAAACCAGTAAATTGCATTATCGACCAAGGAACCAACTTCATGAGCAACGACTTCCAACTCCATCTTGCCAACCTAGGAATCAAAGCCAAGGTTTGCTCGGTTCCGAAACCCACAATCCAACTGCAGTACTCGAACGCGTCCATGACACCATGAAGTCTGCAATGAGAACCGAACTCAATACCAATCCTCCACAGACTCTCCAGGAAGCGACTGATATCATTGACAGCATCTTTGCGTCGGCTCAGTTTGCAGTTAGATCAACCATCAACAAGACCTTTGGAATGACGCCTGGAGCCCTTGTATTCCACAGAGATATGTTCCTACCGATTCCTGTGAATTACAGATTTGGCCATGGTCAGAAACAAACGCCAGGCTCAGATAGATAAGAATGCTATGAAAGAGAACAGCCACAGGAAGATTCATGATTACAGTGTAGGAGATCAAGTTATGGTGAAAAATGAAAAGCAAATCCCTGGAGCTTTCGAAGCAAGAAGCAAAGGCCCCTACACCATACAGCAAATTCACACAAATGGTACAGTTTCCTTTCTCTTAAGAAATCACGTGATCCAACGCATGAACATTCGGAACCTCTGAAACCATATCACACCAACTAAAAATTTCTTATCTAAGCGATACTGGTCGCACACGACTAACAAAAATTCTGTGCCACCAATCAAACTTTTACGAGAAGGAGAAGAGTGTGGTATTCCAACGCTCACGATTGAAATTACCCACGATTCAAGAAAATCTGAAAAGCAATGCCACGCAAGCCGGTCTTCAATATTGAAGACTGGATGAAGAACATATCCAAATTCTCCATGTGCTTCTCTATGTGCAATGTACGTTGAATTTCGATTCAACGGCTGTTTACTGTTACAAGCCTTCCAACTGCTCCTCGGAGTAGTTGACAGAAGAGCTAGCTCACAATCTTAGTTTTTAACCAATACGTAACTCAAACCTTATTTTAGTACCTTATTTCTAGAGGCGTACGACACGTATGTCACTCGTGACTGACTCGGGATCATTGGCGTGTGTTTCTGGCAGCCATTGTTTCGTTGTTCGTGAGATTTTTTCAAATTTTTCAAAAGTGTCTCACTCACCTCCGAATAGAATACAGTAACGTCTCAATAGTGCCAGCAGTTAAAATCTTACGGTACGATACTCGTAAATCGTACGATACTCTCGTACGGAATACGGATCGATAATATCCTACCGGTACGTAATTACGTTATAACGTACCCGGTACGGTAACATAATTGCACGCACTTTCGTTTGCCATCATCGCAACTCCGAACCACACAGCCAGCATCTCAGCATCAGCATCCAGCATTTTTCACCTCGGGCTGCTTCTCTGAGTTGTAACGAGTCGGCACTGCCCACAGTAGGTATCTTACGACCGGTACGGTGGTAGTACGAGTACCGTAACATCGGACACACCGATAAATTCGAGAAGTGCGACCGGCAAAGACATCCGGATCCATCTGAACAGAACAAAAGCACCTCTGCCCTCCGAGTCCGAGGAGCACTCGAACGGTAAACCGATACCAGTACAAAAAAGTTATACGGAGTACTTGACACTCAGACACACTTGCACTAGGCACGTTGCAAAGGGCACAGAAAGGATGACGAAAGAAAAAGTATTGAAGTCTCTGGACAGTGGCATGACGTCCCTGACGAGGTCAACATCGTCGTCTTCGTCGTCTTCGTCGTCATCGTCGTCGAAATCCACCAGCGGCGAAAACAGCAACGACAATTGCTACCTGACCACGGATGCCAGGAAGAACCTCAGGACGTACACCTATCGCGGAGCCGATATGTCGCTTCTGTACCACTATGTTCTTTCACCGTTGGCCGCGTTTCTGGTGAACACCATTGTTCCGAAATCCATGGCACCGAATACCGTCACCTCCATAGGATTGGTTTGGATGATCGCCGCCTACCTCGCTTATTGGTGGTACGCTCCCGATCTGGAGCTCGCCGATTCCCCTCCCCGATGGATCTTTTTGTTTAACGGAATCTCCATTCTGGTCTACCAGACACTGGACAACATGGACGGAAAGCAAGCACGAAGGACCGGATCGAGCAGTCCCCTCGGGCTCCTGTTTGACCACGGCTGCGATGCAATCAATTCCATTTTTGGATCGGCTAACGTCATTGTTGGCATGAACCTCGTCCCGAGAGAAAACATGTTTGAGGTGTGGCTGCTGATCTTTGGACCCTTTGCAATGTTTTACATCGCGACCTGGGAGCAGTTTTTCACCGGAGAACTCATCATGCCGATCGTCAATGGTCCGAGCGAAGGACTCGTGGGCACGGCACTCATCAGCTTTGTATCCTTCTGGGTGGGGAGTGAATTTTGGCAGCAAACCGATATCTACGACTCGCTGTCCTCGATCACGAAATTCGATTCCATGGCAGAGGACGTCAAGCTCCGAAACTGCGACTTGCTCGTGATTGCCTTATCGCTGATGTTGTTTCAGGACGTAATGCTCAAGTTCGCTGCCGTCACATCCAAGTACAAGGGTTCCGCGCAGGCCCTGGTTCCGTTTTTTGTCCTGTCGCTGTGCTTTCTTGTCGTTGGGTGGGTCGATCCGAACATCTGGCTTGCCATCCCTCGAACGAGCCTGCACCTGGCGATGATTCTGTTTGTGGAAATGTGCACCGAGTTGATGCTCGCTCACGTCACGGACCAATCCTTCAATCCGTGGCGACGGCAGCTTGCTCCCTTGATCGGGATCACGGCATGGGTCTCCGTGTTCGGCAGCAGCGTGGCATTGCAGAATGCCATCATCGTTTACACCTGGGGTATGGGGGCCTACCTGGTAACGAAGACCATTACCATCATTCGTGAGATTTGTGACGCCCTACAGATCTGGTGTTTTGATATTGTGACACCGTACACTCGATAAGAAAATGAAAACGAAAACGAAAACGACCATGGCATCATCGTTATCGTCATCGTCATCGTTATCATTATTATCTAAGCAAGCATTTGAAACCAATTCCCTGCACTGCACTGCACTGCACTGCACAGCACAAGGCCGCACACAAACACTCGCACATCAGCACAACAACCGAGAAACGAACCGTAGCAGAAGATACTGTAGAACAACGAAACCGATAATTACCCCAACGATGTCGGACGTTCCTTTTGGAGCGAGCATCGGTTTTGAGCTGCACCGTTGTGACCACGGATTGATTATACTTCTTCGCAATGATTCTGATGATTCTGTTCACATCACGGTGCCTCAATCAATAAGGGTGAGCAATACTAAAAAGCTATGTATAGCTAGAATAAATACACGTAGTAGGAAGGTTGTATCAATAGCCAAAAAGAAACCATCATGATCCATCAGGTGTTTGTAGGGTTTGTTTTGTTGCAGAGGCATTCGTCCCTTTCCAGAACACAAACTGAATACTCCCACCACCACAAGGAGGAAAGGAGGATCAATAAATGCTTTCTTGCCCTTGCTGCTCATTCTTATTGCAACCAACAACACGGTTTGTGAGCATTGTGGCAAAGGGATTTCAAAGAATTACTAGGGCAGCATGATAGTAGTAATCTTAGTATGACACTTTTATTTTAAAGAGCTGCTTATCCCTTTGAGATCTTGTATTAATACCGTACTAGCAGAGGCAACTTTGTCTTCTATAATATTGTAACCGTGTGATTTAGGATTTCAGCATTACTAGCAAATAATGATTGGTGGTAGAACAACAACAAGAAACTGGGTGAACTAAGTACAGGTATTTACGGTATGACGTCAAGTGGCCTTATCTCGAGACTCGAGATGCAAGCCCAAGACAAACAGCCCAAACTCGTACCGTACCGTACGTACCCGGTACGGCACCAACGAACGATTACTGCGTTACTTCGTACGAAGTACTTGTACTTACTTGTATGAAGTATTATTCGTACGATACTCGTACCATGTGTCCGTCACGGTTACTGTTCGTACCGTAGGTACGGTAAATTACCGGTAGATGAAATTTGAACACATGAATGCGAAGGCCAAAACAAAAATAATCGTTGAAAAAGCGGCGCCCGTTTCGCGTTTACGGTTCGTACTTGTACCGATAGTACGAGTATCGTACTCGTACCGCACGTAAAAAAATAATTATTTTGTTTTGTCCTTTATCGTGTCTCGTCTCGTGTAAGAATAGATTACTCGTACTCGTACTGTGGTGTATTGAGCATTGGGAACAAACACACAAACCCCGACACGACACATTTGTCGTCCCCAATACGGGCAAAAGCAGAAGCAAAAGCAAACCCAAACCCAAACCCAACAAAATAATTATCCCGCAGTAGATCTCATCCGCGGTGTAGCTTCCAGCACCAACCACCATGGAGATAAAGAGAAAGAGAAAGAAAAAGCAATTGTCCGATGCGATCCTTCCAATTGGAATATGTCCTTTTTGCGGTTTCCCTCACGGCGTTCGTGTGTCTACACATGAAGCTAAACAGTGTTGACTCGACCAATAATGGTTGGATGTCAAGACCGGCGGAAGATGCCAATTATCAGCTGATGAAGAACCGTCCGCACCAAAAAATCCAACAGCAAAAACATCAACATCAACATCAAAAACAGCAAAACATCAACATGACGAGAACAAGAACAAGAACAAGGACAGGCACAATGGCAATGGCAATGGCAATGGCAATGGAAAATACGACGACAACGACGATGGATCAAAATCCGATAGCTCCGACATCGACGACGGTAATGAGTTTCGAGATCCCGGTGCTCTTGACCCGCCGATCACAGCTCTCGAAAGATCCCGAGTCGCAAAGCTCAGGCTGCCCAGGCGCCTCGAAACGGTCGACAAAGACATCCCGTACGATGTCCACCGGTGCCCGCCAAAGATTCCCGAGAACTATCCATATTCAGTGGAGCATCTTAGAAGTTCTGGGGAAGTGGAATCCAGACGATACCGAAATCCCAGAGACAATACACCAAGGTCTGTGCGCTATTGACTGGAGTGATCCCGAACAGCGAAAAATTGCCGTCCACTACCGCGAGTCGGAAGTTCCGTTCATCGTGAAAAACCATCCCGTCATATGGAAGGCCGCGGATCGGTGGTCCGACTACGATTACCTTCATTCCAAGCTCGGGGACAAACCATATCGCAACGAACATTCACACAACAATCACATGATGTATTGGAAGTTGCGAGGGAAACGAAAGGGTCCCCCGGGTTGGAAACCTCCCACGGAAGACATCAAAATTTCCTTTCCCGATTGGTACAAAAAGGCACAGGCACTCGAACACGATCCGGAATCGTCGCCAACGACCGAACACTTTTATCTGCGCTTGAACTGCGGCCTGGGAGAATGCCCACGACTGGGTCTTTAAAGAACTACCCTTCTTCAACCCCACACTTCAGAACGATATTTTCATGGTGGATCCAACCGATGCCCGCGGAATCAATTGCAGACTCGGCTCCCGTGGGACAATTGCCGAAGCGCACTACGACATGAGTCGGAATTTCATTCTCATCATGCACGGCCAAAAGCGATACGTGCTGGGACATCCTGATCAATGCATCAACATGGAAATGCACCCACAGGGACACCCATCGGCACGCCATTCTAGCATCAATTGGTCTAGCCCCAGGTCGTGGTTGAAGGACGGGGACAATTTCAAGAAGGGCTTAGTCAACGAGGTGGTGCTAGAAGCGGGGGATGGTCTGTACCTGCCGACCTTTTGGCTGCACTTTATTGTCTCTCTGTCGCTCAATTACCAGTGCAACGCACGCAGTGGCATAACCTTCGATTACCACGAGCACATCCGGAAGTGTGGCTTTGGATGATAGGTAGGTAGGTAGGTACCAGTAGGTAGGGGACACGAGATAGTAGTACCGATAGGAGCCACTACCGTAGAGGGAAAAGAAGATGTTAATAATGTAAATACGAAGTACGACTATCACTGAATGAACTGAACAGAACAGAACAGAACAGAACAGAACGGAACAAAACAGAACAGAACAAACAAAACAAACAAAACAGAACAAAACAAAACAAAACAAAACAAAACAGCGGTTAGGCTTGTTTCGAAACCAAAATTAGAACAATGATGATATAGATGAGTGACTTAGTTTAGAACACTCGAAGCAGTACCGTAGGGATAATAATATTATAACATACTGGGATTGTAGACAAGAAACTATAAGTATTATTATAACAACATCGTACTCGTATTTTCAGGCTTTACGCAAGTTGTGGAAGTACCGGTATCTTACCGGTACATACCGGTACATAGGTACGGTACCTAAAAATGTATTCAGTGCCGAGGGAAATTTCGACGACGAGCTTCCGAAGCGTTTTCGCCCTGTATTCTACACCTTACAAGTTGGGACTGTCGGCATAATGGGTGATTCCCGAAATAGTCTGGGTAGGGGCCCAGATTCAATCTGGGCCCGGGCCTAGATTTAATTCTGTACCATTTTGACCCAGATACTGGTCCACTGTGAGCTCACGTCGACCAGTATCTGGGTCCCTACCCAGATCTTGCCCGGAGTTCCTCAGGAATCCACGCACATGTTAATATTTAACCGAGTACGTGTTTTGTGTATGTGCTTGGTTATTTAATTTCTTATTTAAAATTCCTTATTCCAAAAATGAGATGTTGCACACTGGCCCGCCAAAATCTGGGTAGGGTGATTTTCATTCCCGAAATACAAAAATCTGGGCCCCTACCCAGACTATTTCGGGAATCACCCAATACCGGTATATTGGGCCATTCCCGAAAACACAGAATATCTGTGTCGACACAGAAAAGTGTCATTTTTTGTCACAGATTGTGTGTGTTTTTGACACACATTCAGCTATTTTCATGTTTGCGTGTATGGCCCCCTCGTGAGCACAAAGGTTTGTTTACAATTCTGTGCCAGCCATTTGGAATCCAGGACTGCACATTTTTCATTCCCTTATTAGTAATCTGTTGTATTCCAAGGCTCACGATTGGAATTACCCACGATTCAAGAAAATCTGAAAAGCAAGCCGGTCTTCAATATTGAACACTGGATGAAGAACATATCCAAATCCTCTATGTACAAGTATGTTGAATTTTGATTCAACGCCTATTTACTGTTACAAGCTCCCAACTGCTCCTTGGAGTGGTTTACAGAGGAGCTAGCTCACAATCTTAGTTTTTAACCAAAAATAAGCATTATTTTAGTATCCTTTTGAGAGGCATATGACATAATCAAACAGATGAGTCACATAAAAACAAGAACAAGAACAAGAAGAACAAAAACATCCGGTCATTGTCCAACGGATTGCCAATCACCAATCGCCAATTTCAACGAGTATCATACAATCATGGTCACGACACATTGAAAAAAGAGAAGTCACGACAACAACAACAACAACAACAACAACATTTTAATCAATAAAAAAGCTTTACCTGGTGCTGTTGCTGACCGGCTTCTTCTTTGTCCACAATGAGGAGGAAGAAGAGGAGGAGGAAATGTATGTTCCACTAATTCCTTGTACAAAATTCATCATGCCCAAGGGTTCATCAAACTACACCACACTGGAACTCAGGTCTCTGTTGAAGAAGCTGTTTTGTGTTATTCCTATCTCTACCAAGGAATGGAAATTTGCAGTCCAAGTCCATAGAGATGCATATCCGGACTGCCCAAGGGAAAGACAATCCATTTGCCAGAAACTAAGCAATCTAGTATATTGCCAGACAATTCCAACTGGCAATCCAATATGTCCCTGGGATGTTAGGGTGGCAAAGGAAATCAAGGCAAGGATTATTTGGAAGGCAAAAGGGGGCAATGGACACCAGCAGTATGACATGGAACAAGGTTATGATGAGGACGGATTTATTAGTATCAAAGAGGAAGACCTTCTTGGGGAAGACGATGATGACGGCTTTCCCATTAATCCTCCCAATATTCCTCTTGGTCACCCTAGGGAAACCACTCAACCTACGCAACCTACACAACCTACTCAACCTACACAACCCCCAACCCAACCCCCTCTTGGTCAACCTACACAACTACCAAACAAGGAGAATGAAGAGGTGCCAAATTTGGACTTGCATTTTGACAAGAAACCATAAGCCCAAAAAGCCCAAGCCTGTTGTGATGCAGATTCAAACCGTACAGATTTGAATGATTCAGATGCAAATAAATTGGACTTGGAGGATTCAAACAAATTGGATTCGGACTGGTAATCTGTTGTTTCAATTTTGATTGGAACGGTTGGTGGCTCATTTGGGTCAACTTTGATTTCAAGGGAAGGTTTGAGCTCAAATGATGAGTTGTTTGTCAAAGACATGGCTTTGACTTGGATGCATGGACTTTGACTTACATTATGTGATGAGACTGAACTTACATGAATTTGAACTGGAAACGGACTTGGAATAATTTTGAGTTGGAAGATAGCTGGATCTTTGAGTTAACTTGGATTGACTTTGAAGTTGGCCCTCATCTCACTCTGACTCAGTGCCATCATGGTCAAGTGGATTGTCAATTTTCTTTGTTTCGCAAAGTGTAATTTGAATTTGGATTTGCGAACTTAGATAATTCAAAGATTACTAGTAGTGAAGATTACTAGTAGGTTGCCATTGGTTTTGGCTTTGCAAGAAAAAATTACGAGCTTAGCAAGGAGCTTAAAAAGGAATAATGAATTAGAGTTCTAAACCAAAAAGCCAAAAGAACTTACAAAATCATTAAGTTGGTACATGAAAGTCTGAAATTTCATTGAAATTGATTGTGAAAAACGATTCCCACTTCCATGTATGCAAGCACATGCACCTGCTAACAATTCCCAATGATTCCCACGTCCATGTATTGAAACACATAGATGTAATTCTACTCCCACATCCAAGTATCAAAGAACTGATGGGATTAACTTCAACCAGCGCTGCGTTGAACCCCTCTTGAGGGGTTGTGCGGTGTTTACGAACACAAAAACCTAAAGCAAAACTTCTCCGGATGGATTGAAACAACTCATATTGATCCAAGCTCCAAGCTCACTCCAAGCTCATAATTCCAAAACTTAGCAACAGCAAAATCTACGTCCAAATCTACAGCCAGCGAATTTACGGGGAAAGCTAAGTCCACATCCATTGTTAGAGGTTAATCTTTATCTAAACTAACTTTGTGATCAACAATGGGGATTGGCCATGGTGGATTGGTTGGATCAAATTGATCCAAGTCCAATCAACAATCTACTCCAAGTCCTTTATGAATTGATCCAACAATCTACTCAACCGCCAAAAACAAAATCTGAAAGCAAAACTGCCATCAAACCTTAAGTCCAGTTTTTGAATTGGACCTTGAGTCCATCCAATGCCTAAGTCCAAACATCCAAGTCCATCCAAGCCCGATTACGCACTCAATCACCAGCTCAATGGCTCAATGGCTCAACGTAAGTGTACGCGCACTAGACTCTCTCCATCTCCAAAAAGTTGGTAGTCACCTTGGTTGGGACATTGGCATAAGAGAAGCATCCATCCTTCTTATCCATGAAAACATTCAGGATCTGGTTATGACCAACAGTACTGGTTTGGTATTTGTACAGAAGTATCATCACAGTTAAATATGATCTTCTGATATCCAAAGTCCTCTCAAAGAAGCCTGTCTTTCAATCATGGGAGTCGCCCCTGGATATCTGCATCCCCCACTCTGATAACTGCCAAAGCAAGGTCACTTCATGATTCAACACAAAAGCTGCAGCACCAACTGGATCTCATTGGGAACTCTGGATAAGATAGTTTGTAAGTCTAACTTTGAATGACAAGTCAACCATAACCATTGTGCCATACTTATCAAACGTTTCCTGCATCTGGTCATAAATGTCGTAATCTGCAATGGTACTGTTGTACCACAACCCAGGACAGTTGAAAGCAGTTATGCAGATTCTCCCATCAGGTGCAAAGACAAAAACACTGTTCACGTAAGTGTTGCAAGTCCAACCATTGTAGTACTGGCTCTGTATTAACCTAATTGGCGGAGTGCTGTATTTTGAGCTTGAGCCCGTCTGCAGCACCCCATACTCAATTTTCATGAAGTGTGGAATATTTTGTGCAAATTGCGCTGATGTATTCTTCAAGTTCTTCTTCCTTTGGAAGTTCAATCCTTGCCTTTAGATGGTTCTGTAATACTTTGTACACACAAAAGAACTTTCTGCAAAAACTTAATCCATTTGTACATGACAGTAGATGTAAGTCCAAAAGCCATTGAGGAGATTATTGCAACAGATCCTCTTGTGTGGAACCAGAAAAGGACTAACCCAATAGAACAGGTTGCATTTGCCTCTTGTTTCTTCCTTTTGGTACTCCATTCTTTGTTAAGGTTAGCTTAAGGATAGGCTTGGTTTGTTTATCAATTGTGTAAGTATCAAATACTGGTTGGAAGAGGTCTACAAGAATGCAAAAGACCTTGGTGGTCTACACCACAGCAGTTGAGAAGAGCTTGTTCATTGCCAGAGTTGAAAAGGTAAATGAAGGCGGATTGGTGTTGTTGTTGGCAAAGGGCTATCCTTGGTGTTCTTCTATCTTTTAGAAACTTTTCATCAGGAGAATCTTCATCTTCATCTTCATTGTTGTTCGTTGTTGTTGTTGTTAATCATACCAGAAGATGGGAATGAACTCAAGTGCCATAGTAGAAGGTTTAAGAGGGAATAGAGAAGCATTATGACGCTTAAGAGGGTGACAATTGGAAAAGAAGAAAATCACCAATACAAATTACGAATTAACGGACAAAATTATGAAAGAGAAAGATACCTTTTTAAGCCGGAGGGTACCTTTTTTAGTCAGAGAAAGAGGGAGATACCAATTTTTCATCATTTATATCATAGGCATGATGGTCAAATTCCTTATTCCAAAAATGAATGTGAATGTGGGAAGAGTTTTTAACGCACAGAAATCTGTATCTGTTGGTTTTTATTCCTGAAAACACACATCTATGCCATCTGTGCAATTATGACACAGAAAACTGTGTGTATTCAGGAATGGCCCAATGGTCAATCTGGAGTGGCCGTGTGATGCAGGTTGATTTCATAGTAGTCACCAATTGTGTAGACAAACAGTATTCCAATATCACAGGCAATTCAGTGTTGTTACATACTAGTTACGGGTAATGGTAAAAGGCAAGATAAAAACACCATAGAAGGTAAGAGTTTAGGTGTTAATTTGAACACATTTTTTTCAACAGGTTGTGAGCCAGTACTTCTTTTGCATGGTGTTTCGCGTGTAATGAAAAAAATAATAGAATAGCCACCTGTCACGGCTAGTAGCTTATCTCCATAGATACACCCAGGTAAATGCTGGCAATAGGTATAGAAGCTTTAGAATGTGCTCTTTCCAATGGTATCTTTGTAGCTTATTTCGTCGTGCGCGTTGGGAGATACTACGAATACATTTTAGCACAGTAGTAAGCATTCTGAGGTTGTTGTTTCACTTGCATGTGTTTGTACTCGTACTGTTTTGTCCGAATAGATTTTTTGTAGATGACAGTTTTGTGTGTGCATGTGCTTGTACCATTTTGTTCGTGTTTGTAC
The DNA here is from genome assembly GCA_037355745.1 of Pseudo-nitzschia multiseries. Taxonomy (NCBI): domain Eukaryota; phylum Bacillariophyta; class Bacillariophyceae; order Bacillariales; family Bacillariaceae; genus Pseudo-nitzschia; species Pseudo-nitzschia multiseries. The sequence goes on from CM074783.1 coordinate 8,398,552, forward strand.
ATGCGCATAGATTTTTGATAGTGACAGGTCACCGTTTTGGTGTTGATTTCGGCGGTTCGCCGCGTGTAGAAAATGTACCAGGTTTTACGGTGTGATACCGAAATTAGCACCTAAACTCTTACCGGTACGAGCACGTACTAGTACTCGTTACTCGTACGTCCTCATACCGTAGAGAATGACAATCGGATTAATAAAAAAAATTGTACTGTATGAAGGCACGACTGAAATGGAAAAAATCTGGAAAAACAACGAAGTCAATCACAACATCTCAGAAAACCCGTCTTTCAAAAGATCTTCTGTTCTGGTCCTCTGCTCACTGTCCTTGTTGAGAATCACCAGTAAGACACCGAAACTAAACAACATCACGATACAACCACAGTGTACAAAATAATAATACTAACAGTAATAATCAATGAGAGTGATTGCAAATCGGTATCGATCCGCTGGTTTGTTCGGACTCCATCAATCTCGCCTCTTTGGAAGCATGCCATCCACCAACGACAACAACATGTCTCTTTCGCCACAAGCAACAGGGCCAGCACCAGCACCAGCACCACCAGAGCAACCACGATCACGGATCCGAGATGAATTTGCTCGTTTGAGATCCAATCCCAAACAGATCTTTCTCCTCGATGGAGGCACCGGCGAGGAGCTGTTCCGCCGCGGTGTCCCGGACGATCGAACAATATGGAGCGCCATGGCTCTAGTGAAACCGCGGTATCACGGTGTTCTAGAGGACGTCCACACGTCTTTCCTCCGGAGTGGATCGAATGCGGTCACCACAAACAGTTACGGTGTCGTGCCGGGAGTGGGCTTTGACGAGCAGGAAATTTCGAACCACACAAGCAAGAGCGGAGAAATTGCTCGCAGTGCCGTACAGAAGCATTTCGATCGTCATTCGACATCGTCGTCATCGTCGTCATCGTCGTCATCGCATGCATACGTTCTTGGTTCTTTGGGACCGTTGATTGAATCGTATCGAGCCGATATGATACTGCCCCACGATGAAGGAGTAAAAGGATACCAGCGTGCGTGCCAAGCATTGGCACCCCATGTGGATGCATTTCTTGCGGAAACCATGTCGTGCGTGGAAGAGTCATTGCAAGCGTTGGAAGCAGTTGCAAGTATATCCAATGATGACGCCGAGTCAACGTTCGAACAGCAAGGAGGACGGTGTTTGCTGATTTCCTATTCGTTAGATGCGAAGGGCAATTTCCGCGACGGGGAGGACATTTTGGATGGAATGCGACGAATATTGGACCAAGCCAAGAACAGAAAAGACAGTGTTCAATGTAAGATATTATACTAGTGGAACAGTTTTGTGAGCAAGAAATAATGAGCGCGTCTCACCTATATCTTTGTGAACTCTTGGTTTTTCATTGGCTTTGACAATATTATTCATAACAACATTGTGTAGTGCTTGGAATTCTTTTCAATTGCGCCGGGCCGGAGGAGATTACAAAAGCTCTGGAGAAGATCCATTCAAATGCAGAGCTAAACAAAATGTTACGAGGTGGCGGATCTGATGGCGTTTTATTGGGTGCTTATGCCCACAAACTTACAGAGATAGACCCGAATTGGACAATGGCCGAGTCGGAAGCTCCGCAACCCTTTCGAAATGACTTGAGCGAGACCACATATTGGGAGGATTTTGTGAAAGTATGGATTGATAAACTTGGCGTGAAAATAGTGGGCGGATGCTGCGGAATTACCCCAGAGCACATATCTTACATCCGACGAGAACTTGACAAGAGGGGGCAATAACGTTTTGGTGTACAAAGTTTCTGGCACAGAAATGGGATGTTTTTCTTGTCAACTCCGGAATGCATTCGAATGGAAGGTCTTTGTAAATAATAGTGATACGGTACGTTAGAAAATCCAAATTAACATATATATTTTGCAAAGGAAAAACTTACTGGGAAACATGTCTGCAACTGTTCCCCGCTCTCGGGGAATCCATGAGCAGCTCCTCCATTTATACGTTAACGCATCGGTGGCTTCTAGATTATTCAGAAAATCGAAAAAGTTGTGTGCTGTATATTGAAAAATAAGTGTTTCAACAAGGGCCCAGGTATGCAATCCGGCGCCTTCAATCAAGGGCTTTAAATAAGTAGCATACCACTACAATGCAAGTGACGGCGACGAAGGATTTCCGCAGGCGATAATTATTAGTATGCCCTCTCCCTACCAACTCGTCGTTGGCTGTAAAAGTATGCAGCACGCCTAAATTTCTATTGGACATTCTAAACTAGTAGAACGAAGGAAAGAGTAATCTGAAGAAGTTGTTGATGATGTGTTTTGATCCACTTTTCTTAAAGTTTGTAAGCACTCGATCTTGGATTCGATTTCTTCTCTGTATGATCGTCCAGCTGTCCAGAAGCTCGGTCGTGTACAGTTTGCTGTGCTTCGGCCTGCAACCTTTTGAAAAATGTACCACTGGAACCATATTTGGAATCCATATCTTTTTCTCCTTCTGTGACCCTGCCTCTCGCTCTCGCCAAAGAAAGTTCTTCTCGCGCTTTTCGCTTCTCGTATGGATTGTTTAGTCCGAGTCCCGGTTGCAATCGCGAGATCAGCTTCTCGTCTGCTTCCTTCTCCTTTCGTGCCTTTCGACGAGCTGTCTTCTTCGATTGACGCTGCCTCTTGCGATCGGTTTGGTCCATTTCGTGATCGGCACGAAGGATACCTTCGCGGCCTCTCTTTGTTGCGAATACTTCTTCGGGTGCAACCCCGCGAGCATCACTGACATGAAGAGGCAAGACTTCTTCCATTGCAATTGCAGGAACAGTAACCGCCCTTGCCTCTGCTTCATCGGCGATAGGCCGTGGAGCAAAGTGGTAGTTGGACAATGCATCGAGTTTGCTACAAAGATTCGCAAAGAGTTGTTTCATCTCGTCCTTTGCCTTATCGTCTTCTGTTTGTTTCTCCTCGGCATCCTTATCATATCCTACCGCCTTCTTCAAATATTCACGTTCGTAAAGTTCCCCTAGCCCTAGCTTAGATTTTTCTTGGCTGACTTCGGGCGCTTCTCCTCGCTTCTTATTCCAGCCTATATCTGGTAGCTCACGTGGAACTACGTCATCCCAATCTTCGGCAAGGATCCGCTTCTTGATAACGTCTTCTAGATTCATAGTATGTTCAACTGTTATTATTGGGGCTTGTTTGCTTGCCATTTCAAATTCAGGCGTACCTTCCAACAAGGAGTTGACTGGACGAGACATCGATTTCGATTCACCCCTCATTTGCCAGGGCTTTTCGTTGATCAATTCCTTTTCCAATTCATCAGTTTGGCGCCTTAGCTTTTCTTCGTGTTTCGTTAACTTCTTTTTGTCGGCATTCTTTCTTCCCGGTACTTCTAATTCTGTCGCTTCGGCTTCGCCCATAGCCGGTTCTTTCATGTCTTCCATTTCCTCGTCGTCGTCTTCTCCTTCGTCGTCATCATCATCATCATCATGATTGTTTTCTTCGTCTCGCCATCCTTGGTCCTCGTTTTGAAAATCGTATTCCCCCCAGGAGTCGTCGTCATCTTTTGACACGATATCTTTAGATTTGTTGCCAGGGGGGTGGTTTTTCTTGTATCGTTCGATATACTTCGTTCGAGGTGCACCAAAAAAGTCCGCTGCAGTCATATTCACTACATCATCGCCGCCATCGTCGTCGTCGTCATCATCATCTTCTGGATTTTTTTCTTGGTACAGCTCGTACAGCGCATCAATATCGTCTTGGTTGCGATACTTTTTGCGTTTCACATCCCTCACTTCCTCGTACATATCGTCCATATCCTCGTCGTCGCTGTCCTCCCCGTCACTGTCATCATTCAATCCCTCTCTTTGTCGTTGATGAAATGATTTTTTATTCTTTGCTTTCTTTCTACCAGTTCTCTTCAGGTTGACCGAAGGCTTCGTTTGGTAGAAAATCCTCTTCTTCGTCAGCGAATTCTTCCATTTCGGTCAGGTCGAAAAAGCCATCGTTCATGTCTTCAGCCACTGGATCGTACAGGTCTTTCTCCTTATTAGAATCGGCTTGTTTCTCATCTATGTTGTCCTCGTCGTCGGATGCTTCGTCTTCGTCTTCCATGTCTTCCATGGCACGTTCCATACGGCGGCGAATTCGTTCTGCTTCCTCGTCGCTGAGCTCCTCATCATCAGGCTCCGTCTGCCATGTTTTGCTCGTCGCTATCATCGTCATCGTCGTTGTCACTATCCTCGTGCTCATCACTGTCGGAATTATCGTCACTATCCATGACCCCCATATCTAATATACAGATGCCGCCATCGTCCGCCTTTCCATCGGCACCGAGGCGCTTGGTTGATTTCTTTACGAGTTTCGCCAGCGCAGTGGTCTGTAAATCGACCTGACCAAAAATCGTTTCGGGCAAGTCTGTATCGGTAGGTTTCATCTCGGATGGTATGTGGAGCTCTGGAAGACCCGAAAGAATCAACGTGCTGGTGAAAGGTGTCTCTGCTGAAGGATCTTTGTTGTTGCTGTTATCTTCGCCGCCCCTGGACAATGCTTTTGCCTTTTCGTGTAATTCTTGGTACTGTTTTCCCATGGACTCGATATCCGAAAAGAGGTTTTTCGAAATATCCAAAAGTTCTTTAAGAGTTGTTTGTTTTTCCCCATCGTTATCTTTGTCATCCCCCGAGGTGTTCTTGGTGGAATAGAGAAGGGGTAAAATATTCTTTTCGGGATGGTTCAAAATCTCTACGAGACGATCCAGGTCGTTCCTGCTGCTCTCAACGTGTCCCTCATCAGTCTTTGTTTCTTGTTCGACCATCGTGAACGAGCTAGTTTTCTAAAAGCGTCGATCACTTCTACGTGTACTCGTGGCGGTTGAATGCAATACCTATGCAGGTAGGTTGCTCGATCTCGATGATTGCTAGGAGACTGCTAATGCTGCGTTTGATCGACGTAGAAAGGTTGGTTTTGATGCTACCGTACCGTGCTTTCTGCGTCCTGCACAACTTTCGAAAAGGTGGTGCTCCCTCAATTGCTTTCAGAGTCAAATCTGAGATTTGCTACGCATAGAAAAATACTTCGTAATGTGCGAGGTTGTTGATGTCCGATGAATGGTGGGTGTAATTCGTGACTCACGACGCCTGAAATTAAAAAAGGGGGAAGGGGACCATAAGGGAATGGATCTATAAAAATGAGATTAAAAAAATCAATAATATCTTCCTCCCCTAAATGATAAAATAATTATGATCATCCAAAACAGCATCTCAAACAAACAATACCGTACCGTAGCATCATGGCACGAAGCCAGAAACTCAAAACCGACAAACGGCTCCTGTCTTGATGTTATCACGCCCAACAATAACCATCATCGTTCAACGGAGTGTCGAAAGTTAGACCAACATTTCAGAAACATTATACCGTCGTGCTCGATCCTGTGTAGCACAAATCCAACCAGTCCAATACTCGCACCTTAATTTGTGACGAACCAACAAGATGGCCGCCGCAACAGTGGTAAGTTTGGGAGTTTGATGTTCTCAACGATGACTGATATGATATCGGGTGTGGCATGGTGGCACTAGTCGTAATCATCTTCCATTGGGGATTGGCGCTGGATGTTTCGAATCGCCTCTACGATGTGGCATTGTTCGTTCACAATAAGCACCATTTCTTTTTCTTACAATATTCTGATGACCCAACATCCCGTTCCCATCTCAACCACGAACGTGACACCGATCATCGCACGACTTGACAGGAAGGAACCCCCCTTCATTGCGCTTATTCATTTTCATTTATGCGCCGTGGGAAGTCGGCCAAACCCCCCGAAGAAGGAGGCTTGCCGGCCGAAGAAAAGCAAGATACGACGACTCCGCATCCATACGAAAACTCTATCAAAGCAATATCAACCGTCAAGAGTGTAGAAGAATTTTGGGCGACGTACAACTATTTGAAACGTCCAAATGATTTGTCATCCACAACCGATTATCACTTTTTCAGGGACGGAATAAAACCCACTTGGGAAGACCCCAAGAACGCGAAGGGTGGAAAATGGATCGTGAGTGACAAGAGTAACCTATGTCAAACATGACTTACCACAGCGTTCGAATTTGATGGTTTCGAAACTACTTTCATCTAACTCATTTTGTATCACATTTTTGACAATGGCGGTCCCTTCTTATCGTTGCTGCTGCTGTTGTTGTGCGATGTCGTTCTTATTGGTTCCATAGATCCGTCTACCTAAGGGTCTAGCGAGTCGTTACTGGGAAGAAGTTGTCTTGGCAATGATTGGTGGTCAATTCCCGGGCATTCCCGACGGTGAAATTTGTGGCCTTGTCATCTCCATCCGATATTCCGAAGACATTTTGGGTGTATGGAATCGCACCGCTGGTGACAGAGATATGGTGGACAGACTTCGTGACGCTGTGAGGAAGGTCTTACAACTTCCTACAAGCGCTTACGCTAGCATGGAGTACAAACCCCATCAAAACGCAATCGCAGATCGATCGTCCTTTCGAAACGCTACTAGCCATTGGAAGGCCAATCACAGGGAGTCTGCATCAGGGTCCAATCCACGAAACCGCACCGGTTCATGGGCGGATCGGGAGCACAAACCGAATCGACGAGACAGCGATCGGGCATGGCGTTAGCACCAGTTGGTCTATTTTGAACACGGTTCAAGGGCAACGAAGGCAGGTTATATCTAGGTAGATTCTTTTTCTTCGAAGATAGCGCAGGGATTTGTATATCTAGAGTAATAAGTTTCGTTTTGTGCAATGATACGATTTATAGGAGTACGAGTAGTGTCTACGTGTGAATAGTTATATCGCGGTGCAAAACAAGCGAACAAGATTCAAAAGGATCGATCTTCGGTGACATCACAACACGACACACATCGTGATGCAATCTTGCCTGCGCCTCTTCCTTCGCAGTGAGGTAATGACCAATAGCATAAAATCTGCGACAATTCCCCGCAGTCGCAAAATCACGTCATCACACGACGAAAGCAGAAGTCTTGCTATTCCGACAAACCAGTGTTGAAAGTCACAATGGGGCAACATTCATCCGGACTCCGCCGTACACAAGTCATAGGGAATTATTGTGTGGTGATTGTCCCAGGACTGTCTGGAGCCTGACGCTTTTGCGACGACTGGCCCTCACTTCTCGCCTTCCGCTTGGTAGGTTTCTCTTGCGCAGCTTTGTCTTCCTCTTCTTGCTTACGCTTGTCGAACTGGGTCAAATCCAATGTAAGGGTGCGGCTGGAATTCGTTCCCACGTCCTTGCAAATACCCACCAAAGACTTACTGCGTTCGTAAAACATATCCTTGAGACTAATGACAATGCACTGAAAGTCTACCTGGCTGCGTTGCTGGATATAGTTGCACACTTTTCGCAAGTTGACTGCAAAGATAGTGCACGAAGAGGAGGTATTAGAAAGAGCAATGATTCATCGCATGCAGAGCATCCAAAACAAAACTCAAAAGGGTTCATTCAAAAACACAAAATAATGTAACTTACTGTTGTCCAATGCAGCATCGACTTCGTCCATGACAAAGAACGGGGCAGGGTGATATGAATGAATTGCAAACAAAAGAGCCAAAGAGGCAACTGTCTTCTCCCCCCCACTGAGCTGGTACATATCCCGAAATCGTTTCATAGGCGGCATTGCATTGAATTTCATACCTCCCTTGAAGGGTTCCTCGGTGTCGTCCAAAGTCAAATATGCATTGCCGCCCAATGGATGCTTGCTTGACTTCGTCATATCGGTGTAAATCGTTTTCAGAGCCTTATCGATGTGATTGAAGGCATCGAGGAACTTTTTCGTGCGTTTTTTCTTGATTTTCAGAAATTCCGCAGCAGCTTTGCGAGATTTTTCCTTGGCTTGCTGGTAATTGGAATCGGTTCCTTTCAGCTTTTCGGTGATGGCAGAAAACGCTTCATGGGCCTGCGTGACGAAGGAACAACAAAGGCAATGTTGAGATTTTTGACCATTTCAACAGGGCGAGCTCCAATGTTCTCAATCTTACTTCATATAAACTTACCTTCATGTTTGGTTGAATGCCTTCGATTTCGGCATCGATTTTCCTGCGTTTCTCGTCAAAGTCTTTCTTGACTTGAGTGATCTCACGGTCGGAAAGTCTTTCTTTCAAATCCGAACGCAGTTTGTCGAAATCAAGCTTCGAGGCCTCGTTCCTATCAGCAACCACTTTCGGGTTGTCTTCTTGGGAATATTGGGTGGCAGAAGGGATTCTGACGTCTGTTTCTTGAGTTTCCAGCATCTCTTCATCGTCCTCGTCCTCGTCTTCGTCATCTTTTTCGCCAATCCGACGACCGGACCTGGTAGTTCTTCGCGAGTCATTGGGGGATCCATCCGCACCAGCCACCGGTAGAAATACTTCCTCCAGACGAGCTCGTTGAAGAATTTCGGCAAGGCGCCCACGAAGCTGCTCCAATGCAGACTCTTCGGAAGCGACTGACTTGCTAACAGCATTTCTCTTTTTCTGCGCTTCCTTGAATTCGTTCTGCAAATCCTTGGCTTTCTCTTCTGTACTTTGTTCTTTTTCTTGCGCCTTGATGACATTTTGTTCTGCTGCTTCTAGGTTCTCCTTCGCCGTCTTTCCTTCTTTCTTGAGTTCTTCTTGGCGTCCCTTTGCATCCTTGAGTTTCTTCTGATGGTTCTTCAGCCGTTTCTCGGCCGAAACGATCGGTTTCTTCAAGTCCCGATTGGATTCGTAACTCTTTTGCTCTTCCAGTCGAGCAATAAGTTCCAGCATTTGTCGCTTTGCCTTGTTGAACTCGTCGCGTGTTTCGCGGGTTGCCCGTTCGTAGGCTTCTATATCCGTCAATCCGGTCGCGGCTAAAAACGGACCGAGGTGCTCGTCCTTGGCAGCCTTGACCTCGGCGGCGGCCGTTTCTTTCTCGGAATCTAGTTTCTTGATTTCCTCCTCGAACTGTGCCAATTTTTCCTCGAGCTGTGGGATTTTGCGAGCGATCGATTTGAGCAGAATATTTTTTTCGCCCAGGGCCTTGCGGGTAAACTCCATGTCGCTCTTCGAATACTCGGCACGGTTGTTGAGCGAGTCGTAATGTGTTTCTCAGCTCTTCGATGCGGTTGGATCGACCGATCGATTGGCGTCCCGTTGTCTGGTTTCGATCCAGGTCGTTTCGTTCCGCTTCCAGTGTTTCTTTCTTTTTCCGCAGGTCTTCCATGGCCTGGTTGTCCCACCGTCCCGCCTTGTTGGAATCTTCGCTGGTGACTCCGCCCGTCATGGTTCCCGCCTTCGAAATCACGGCGCCGTCCAGCGTGACCGCTTTGAGGGTGGCCCCTGCCGCATCGTGCCCTTGCCCTTGCCCGCCCCCCCTTCGATTGTGGCTGTTTCCGAAACACAATTGTCTCGCGTAATCTAGATTGTCGCAGACGACCGTGTTGTCCACGGCATAGAGAACCGCTTTGCGAATGGCGTGATCACAGGTGATCACGTCCGCGGCCAATCGAAAGCGTCCGTCTTGTGCCAAACGTGCCCGAATCCGTTCGGTCGACTCCCGTGACGGTACCTGGAGGCTGTCCAACGGCAAAAACGTAGCCGTTCCGATTCTATTTTCGCGAAGGTATTTGATGCAATCAATGCCCGTAGCTTTGGTGTCAACGACTGACAGTGAATAGTGAATAGTGAATAGTGAACAGTGAATAGTGAACAGTGAAGAGCGAATAATGAATAATGAATACCGGCAGCGAGGGATACAAAAAAGTGAACGCAGAAACGGTGAGATTCAATAATGTCAATTCCATCGAACGCCAAACCCGTGAGGAGCTCACAGTCGGAGCAGTGAATACTTGTACCTTTCCTTTCAAACACACAGACACAGCACACAGTACACAGCACACAGTACACAGACACAGCACAGACACAGGCACACACAGACAAAGCACACAGAGACACAACACACAAAGCACGGCAACGAAAAAGAGATCACAATCTTACCGAGGGCGTCCATGTCTTTTCCGGCAGCTACCGTCACGGCAAGGTTGTACCGTCGCTGGGTCGGACGACATAAATCCACGAGTCTCCCGTAGACTCCCTTGAAGTGAACCTTGAGGGCCTTGATGGCGTCCTGGAGGCGCTCCTCGTCCCGGTTTTTGCGGCGACTGTCCCGGGCGTCCCGGAGGGTCGCATTGATCTGCTCCAGTTCCAGATCGATCTGCCCCCGGCGCCGATTGGCCTCCTCGTTTTGCCGGTTCGCTTCGCGGAGCTCTTCCTGGGCGGCCTTCCGATCGGCCTCGGTCTTTTGGATGCTGTTGGCGATCTTGTCCCGTCGAGTCTGTAGTTCTTTTTGGTCTCGCACCAGGTTGTTCTCGAGGGCCTGGGTCTCTTCGAGTTGTTTCTTGGCCTCGGCGGCACCGGCCCGGGCCGATTCGATCTGCCGGGTGATCTGTTGCAGCTTGCGGCGGGGACGGACGCTGGCGGCCGCGGCCGCTTCCTTGACTCGTTCGTACTCGTCTTCCTGGGATTGGGTGAGCGTGGGCTGATCGTCCGGCAGGGCCTCTTGCTTCGCCGTTTCGTACTCGTCCTGTAGATCCCCGAGGTCCTTCTTGGCCGCCTCGATGGATTGATCGAGGCCGGCGAGGGATTTCTTCGTGCGACGATGCATTTTCCGTGTGCTTGGCAATCAGGGCCTTGTCGTTGGAAATCTGCTTCTGGAAGGTCTTGATTTCTTCCTCGACCCGAATGAGGGATGGCTCGAGCTGGTCTACCTTGGCGGCCAATTCGACCCGTTCCTTGTCGGCTTCCTGGTGGGCCCGTCGGGCCACCGCTGCCTGTTTCTTGGCCTTTTTGAGCGCGGCCGTTTGCGATTTTTCGATGTCCTCCGTTTCTCCCACCTCGGCCTGGAGTTCGGCGAGGTGTTCTTCCCGTTCCTGGCGATCGATTTCCATGTGATAGATCTGCCACAAATAATAATCGGTGAGAAGCTGTTGCCGATTCGCCCGGAGTTCATCAAAGCGCTCGGCTTCCTCCTTCTGTTCCTTGAGGAGCCGTCGCTCTCCCTTCATTCCCTTTTGTTTGTTGTAGGAAAAGAGCGAGGCCGCCTCGGCCTCGTCCTTGGCGGCGAGCGCCGCCTCGTAGGGCCCCTTCAGTTCGGCGCTCTGCGAGATTTGTTCCAGGAGTTCCACAAACTCGGCGGGAGACTTGCGCGCCAGGGATTCCACGTCGCCCTGAAACACCAGAAAGTTGCGGGCCTTGACCAAAACCCCGATGCTGGCCAGCTTGTCTTCGTATTCTTTGTAGGAGACAACCTTGTTGTTGATGCGATAGTCTCCGGTGCCGTTGGGATGGATGGTGCGCTGGAACTTGGTGGTGACTTTCTTCGGAGCCCGCGGCGACGGTGAGTGCGAGTGCGAGGGCGAGAGCGACGGCGAACCAGAGCCCGTGCCCTCGGTGGTTTTGCGTCGTTTGCGATTGCTGTTTCTGTTTCTGTTTCTGTTTCTCCTTTTGCTTCTGTTGCTGTCTTTGGAACTCCGACCGCGTTTCTTCGTGGGAGACTCCCGGGAGGAAGACGCGTCGCTCTCCTCGTCATCGTCATCGTCGCTGCTCTCGCCTTCGCTGCTGTGTTCGTCATCGCTGTGTTCGTCGTTCTCGTTGTCGTTGTCGTCCTCGAAATAAATTGCCGCACTCGCGCTGATATTTTGGCGCCGGTTGGTTTTGGTTTTGGTTTTGCCGCCGGTAGCGTTCGGGGGGCGAAAGATCAGGTCCTTCATCTGGCTGGACCGCAGATCCCGGGATTGAACCCCCAGGACGAAACTGAGGGCGTCCATGCAGTTGCTCTTGCCGGATCCATTCGGACCAATGATGCTGGTGAAGGATTGGAACGGGCCAATCTTTTGAAGACCACCGTAGGACTTGAAGTTCTCGAGTTCCAGGTAGGTGACCGGCATTGTGTTGTGTTGTGTTGTGTTGTTGCGGTACAGGAACAGGAACAGGAACAGCGGGAGGGTAGAGCACACTCTGTTTGTTGTGGATCCGAAGAATGGAATGGCACAGGTTGAATAATACCGAACAGTACTCGTACCGGTACCGTACTGCTACAGGATGTATTCGATTACAAAATTCAATAAGCACTGGCGGAGGTGTGCGAGGTAATGAAGAACTGTTTAGTATCGTGCTCGTAGTTGTATTGTCGTTTCGTTTCGTTTCGTTTCGTTTCGTTGTTGCGGCTTTTCTCGAGGCTTTCTTTTCGAAACCTTCACACCGAAAACAATACAATTGATTTTCATCCGCTTCGAAGTTCTCAAATGCTGTGGGGATCCATAATCTTACCGTAATCTTAAGGTACGAGTATGTACGGTACGTACATTACCACTGTTAAACCTTCGGACGAGCATGTATCGTACAATACTCGTACGTACTGTATGGTACGATACTGGTATCACACGTATTACGATTACGAGTACTGTACGGTACTCGTACCGCAGGCTGGTCCTCCCTCTTGACCCGCTACTGGGTTTTGCACGGTACTAATCTTACCCGTAATTACTTATTGTCCTTTCTGAAGCGACGTGACAACATGAGGGAGCAGCGAGGCGCGCCGGAAAATTTGTTTCGCGCCAGCTTCTTCAAAAAGAGAGAAACCGATGATGGATGGATATGTACCGTACCGTAGATGGATGCATCACGGAAGACGCAAGAGAAAAAAAACTGTAATACGGTACGGTACCGTACAGTAAGAGTACGGTACGTACGAGTATCCTGACCGTTCGTACAGTACGAGTACGAGTACGATAGTCCTACGTACCGGTATGTACCGTGAGGGTGCACACTTTTAATACAACCCAAAATACAACAGTACAAAAACCATGTAGAACTCTACGTGAGTAGAATAAGCGCGCGCAAATCTTCAGCGAGAGAAGCTACACGAGATCAGCGAGAGATGCTACACATCAGCGAGGCACAAACTCCGCTGAATTCTGCATCAAAAAAACTTCCAAGTCCGATCACTGCAAATAACACGTGAAAATACAGAAACAGAAATAATTTCGATTCACATCATGACAGAGATTGTTCATCGATGATCGATCCGATCAGCGATCCCGTCATCTGATTGATCATCCAATCGATCAATTGAATCGAGGCACAAAGCCCGCTGCAATGTGCATCAAAGAAAATTCCAAGTCAGATCACTGCAAACAACACGCCAACATACAGAAACAGAAATAATTTCGATTCATATCACGACAGAGATTGTTCATCGATGATCGATCCGATCAGCAGCGATCCATCATCTGATTGATCATCCGATCGATCGATTGAATCGAAGCACAAAGCCCGCTGGGATGTGCATCAAAGAAAATTCCAAGTCAGGTCACTGCAAATAACACGCCAACATACAGAAACAGAAATAATTTCGATTCATATCACGACAGAGATTGTTCATCGACGACATTGATTACATGTAACATCTAATCCCTAATACAGTTAGAGACCAATACGAATCGATCGTATCCTACACTCGGTACATGAAAACTTGAGCTTCAAAACACTCTGCTATCAGCAACAACAGGGGGGGATCCCCTATCCAATAGCAACACACTCCACTCCACTTGACAATCCACCAATCGAACGCCACCACCGATGACACCAGCACAGCTCAACGAAGCTGGAAATTTTCCTCCCTGCTTCTCATCTGGGCGCATCTTCCGAATCAGCTGAGTCATAGTACAGTCTCCATAGCAACGCTTGATCTTGGCAATGGCTGTATTCACATCATTCCCCCGGTCTAGGAGCCTTTCCATACATCCCCAAAGAACCTTACGATTGCAATACTTGTACTTCACCCGCCCGCGTTCGACGGCAGTGAACTCCCTTGCTGGCTTCCTCCCTCCTATTCCATTTTGGTACTCATCCCACAAGGCTTGGATGGTCTGTGGTCTATCAAACAGGAGTGCTGGTCTTTCTACCACCGGAGCCCCTTGACGCGGATTTGCAGATGGTCTTGCTCCTACTCCTCCAAACCCTCCAACTCTCGTCCGCGCTGCTGGTGCTAGTGCCAACCCACGAACCATCTGACTAACAATCTTAATCTGCCTCCAAAGCTCAGCAAGCTCTGAGATCTGATGGTTCCTCATCTCTACTACATTGGTTTGAGTGGTGGATAGCTTGGCATAGATAGCGTTTCTCCACTGCTGCCCCCCTCTACCAAACGCGCCTCCGCCATCTCCTTCTTCACCCTCAGGGATCTCATCTAGCCACACAATTCCATCAATATTGGAAGCAACAACTTCAGCTCTACGAATAGGATTCACCCCATCCTCAAGTCTCCCTTGCAACAGCTCATATCGCCGTACAATCTGTTGCTTCAGTCCAAGGGGGATATAGTCTGCAACAGCAGGATCAAAGCAAGCCCACCAAAGCAACGGCTTTGCTAGGATAGCAGCGACGTTGTCCCCAAAGGCTCCTCGGATTGCAGGAGCTACTGAAGCACAAAGCCAGTCATCTGTTAGGCCACTGTCATCCTTCTCCTTGTAAAAGCAAATCCCACGATGGGAAAGCTTGCTACCAGCATTGATATCTGGCCAGTCCAACTGCACATCCAAGTACCAATCTTGCATACTCCTAGTCTTCCATCTAGGTCTGTAGTTAACATCATCGCGAGTCGCGCCTCCTCTCCTAGCCATAGTTGTAGCCCACTTCTTAACTGAATGAGTCCCTAGCCTTTGCTGCCTTCCAAGGGGCCTAAACTGATCCCCTTCTATGATACCCTTCAGAGCCTTTTGATACCGCCTTCCTTGTTCTGGGCTTTCAGTGGGGACCTGGAGTCTGTGTCTCCCTCAGCAAACAGCCATTGACTCAACCGGCCCGCGCCACTACCAAGCCATGCCTCAAGGTAGATAGCAAGGCCAATTAGTACACAGTACCTGTGATCCATAGCGCCCATCAGCAGCTGTAATGGACAATCTCCCTCATCATGGACATTCTTCGACCACCTCATCTGAATCGTAAGATAGCCAGCGTATGTACTACTAACCTGCAAGTTAGCCTTCTTCATGTGTGAGGTGTCATCCCCTCTTGCAATCAAGTGCAGCTGGACTCGGAGCATTGCCATGAACCGGAGGCTTTGGAGGCTGTCTCTAATGGCTGTGAGGTCAAGCATTTGAGCAAACTCTTCATGTGTGAAAGCCCTATCAGCAGACGTTTCGACGCCAAGCTGCCGGGTTTCCTTCTTAGCCACAGCTTTGATCAGTCGATTGATCTTGATAGATCTAGTAGGATTGCCTGTCTCGTTTGTTTCGTCCCAAGCTGCAGTGTTAGTCATGAAGTAGGAGATAGCTTTCTTCCAATATCTCAAAGTGCTAGACCGCCCACCAACTGGATTATCGTCTATTCCTGGATCCTCCATCCCATACACCTTCAAACACATCCATTTGTAGATGTGATCTAGCTTAACAGTGTTGAGCTCTTCCTGGTTGAACACCTGGTCGGTAGCATATTCATGCCCTCCAGCAATATGGGACATCAACTCCAACAAGATTCGGTGGTATCTTAAGAGCTGAGTGGGGACATTCACATCATTGGGTAGAATTGGATCCAGTCCCCTTTGGGCCGGTCCTCTTGTTCGCCGGGGGATCACTCTTCCTCTTGTTGTTGCTGGGGTTGGCGCTCTTATAATAGTTGCTGGGGCCGTCGCCAGCGCATCATCTAGAACTTCATTGTCGTCGTTGTCGGCGGCGGCGGCGTTGGCGTCATCTAGGACTTCATCCTCATCATCAGAAGCTAAGGCCAAGGCAGCTAGCTCACCTAGGCCATTATCTTCAGCTTCATCCTCCTCCTCCTCCTCGTAGTCCTCCTCATAGTACTCCTCGTAGTCCTCCTCGTAGTCCTCCTCGTCATCGTCATCGTCATCCTCCTCCTCCTCCTCTTCCTCTGGAGGCTCCAGTGTGTCGTCGTCTGAGTCGCCATCTTTTGCTGCTGCAGCTGCTTCAGCTCTATGCATGACAGCTCGCGCATGCCGGATTGCTGCAAGGTCTTTTGCTTGCTGCACAACCCATGCCTTCTCCCTTGGTGTTCTTGTTGCAGGATCCATGTCAGCTAAAGCTGTTGCTGCTTGGGCTCTAGCACGCCGTTCGCGTGCTCGTTCCCTTGCCCGAATGTTCTTCGGATCCATGCTCAGCTGATGCGGCATCTTGTTGTTGCTTGTTGCTTGTTGCTTGTTGCTTGTTGCTTGTTGCTTGTTGCTTGTTTTGCTTTGATCGGTTTGCAATTAGATCGATCGAAAAAAGTGAGCTTTTCGCTAATCGATCGAAAATCAAGTGATCTAGTAATCTAATCGTCGGAGTGCGTTCGATCGATTTGCATCATGTGTATGAGAATTAAGAGAGCAAAAGCACATAAAATTATTTCCTCGGTAATAAGCGAGTCACTCACTATTCGGGAGTTGCATATAAGCGAGTCACTTGATATCTGTGAGTTGCATAAGTTGCGCACCTCCGTGGGAAAATGCAGGGCTACAAATCAACCAGTAGTGCAACTATGCTAAAATTGAAAATGCAACCCGTACTCTACTCTTAGTAGTACAAAAAAAATTGTGTACCCCACCACACGGTGGGGTACCAAACATAATACTAGTGCCTACGTAGAATCGTGTAGCCGGTTGTACTAGCCCAGGTTAAATGCAACCCGGGTTGCATTGGTACGGCATCGTACCGGTACGGTAAAATAAGGCAATCCCGTATCCCGTCCCCGAATGAATCAATTGTGATGACAATCCCAACGCTCACCATTGAAATTACCCACGATTCAAGAAAATCTGAAAGGCAAGCCAGTCTTCAATATTGAAGACTGGATGAAGAACATATCCAAATCTTCTATGTAAACTGTACGTTGAATTTTGATTCAACAGCTGTTTACTGTTACAAGCCTTTCAACCGCTCCTCGGAGTAGTTGACAGAGCTAGCTCACAATCTTAGTTTTTAACCAATACATAAACCTTATTTTAGTATCTTTTTCTAGAGGCATACGACACTGTTTAAACAGCCGAATAACTACTTCGACCTTATTACTACCAGTAAAGACTACTTCAACTACTCGAGTAAACACTACTACTACAACAACTAATAAACAACCACCAATTGATCCTGAAGATTGTCCAGCAGTAAGAACAAGAGAAACAATGTCTTACTCCACCATCCCTTTCAAGTTTGACTTTGATCAAGAGTCTATTGACAAAGTGGAGTTCAAGAGTACACAAGAGCTCAATGGAATGCCTGAAACAACCAAGCTCAAGATTCCTTTGATTACTGCAGGATCAACCAAATTACAAATCCTTTTCACCATCAACGAATTCATGCTGTCCAAGAAGATACTCAACCTAACCACAGGTCCAAGACTCTATGACAAGTTTGTAGACCTCCTCAGGAACTACACTGACAAGAGTTGGTGGAATGACTACCTTGCAAACAATGTTCCTCAAAGAACTGTCGACAATTTCTCCACAACTGTTCAAGAGTTTGTCAACTACAAGTTTGACAACAACCTTAATGCCTACCAAAACCACCAAAGATTCCTCACCAATATCAAGAAAGCCACCACTATGACAGTACACCAATTTGTCTCACAGGTTAACTTCCACAACCATGTCATACTTCCACTACTCCCTGGACATCCACCAGACGATGCACAAATCAAGGAGAGAGAGTTCAAGAATCTAATCTTCAAATCGATGCCCGAGGATTGGAAACACACCTATCAGCAACACCACTCTCCTCATAGGGATTCCCTCTCTGAAATGATGATGAGATTTGAACGATATCAATATGCACAGAACCACAAAAAGAAATCATCAGATAATCCATCTCCAAACAGCAACAACAGCAACAACAATGGCAACAACAACCAAACAACAATTAATCAATGCAACAACAATCAAGGCAACAACAAAGGCCCGACTAGAATCTCCAACAACTCACCATGCCCTATCCATCCGGGTACCAACCACACTTGGGGACAATGCTACACCAACAAGTATGGCACCAACTCCAATCAGTCCAACAACAATAGAGACAATACCGACTCGCATGTGAATGATCGCAGTTCCAACAACAGTAATCGATCCACTACCTCCTCTTCACCCGGCAGTAACTTCCATAAACCAGAACAACACATGTGTGTCTTCATGAATGAACCAGAAGAAACTACTATCCCTGCAACTCCTTGGCCGGATCTCTTCCATGTAGACATGGGCATCGATGAAGACTATTACAACTCAGATCTTCAAAGATTTCCTTCTGAAAACACCAATTCCAACAACAACAAGCAAGAGGTTGCTCCCAGCAACACCAAAGTTGACCTTGCTCCAACCACAGTAAGCAGTGTCTGCAACTCAATCAACGGATCCCTTGGCAAGTACTACCTACTTGAAAACCCTCTTCGATTCTGGATCAACCGACAATCCCATCGTGGAATCAGCAATTCCCTCCGGAATCAAGAAGCACCTTCTAGACCGACCAATTCAAATGCAGACAACAAATGGCAAAACCACTTGCAACTACTATGTAACCTTGGAGAACACCGTATTTCCAGAACTATCCTATTTGATGAAGGTCCTACAAATCAAGTGCTTTGTAGTCTCTCAGAATATCAACTACCACCTCCTCATTGGAAGGAGAAACAATGAGAGACCTTGGAATGAAGATGGACTTTGAAACTTGTACAATCAAATGGTATGAGAAGACAATGAACTTCCATCCCAGGAATTACTTTGACAACAAGTCCTTGCTCCACAAGGTCATGTCTGCAGAGCCGCACTCTGTAGCTGAAAGATACTCTAACCAAGCAATCCAACAATCATATGTCGATGGAGTCACCAAGTATGAGAAGACAGATCTCCACAAGTTAGTCACTGAACAAAACCATCTCTCCTACCATGAGAAACAAGCTTTGTTGCCAATACTCCTCCAAAACGAAGAGCTTTTTGAAGGGTTGAATGACAAAGAATTAGGCATTTTTCCTAATCAAACGTTCCACATTGATCTCCAGCAAGGCGCAACTCCATTCCATGTAAAACAACCATATTCCATTCCACTGCACCAACAAGAAGCAGTGAAAAAAGAAATCGATCGACAAGTGAAGCTTGGCATCCTAGAAAGATGCTATGCCATAGAATGGGGAATGCCAACATTTGTAGTCCCAAAACCAGATGGCTCTTGTCGACTCATCAGTGACTTCCGCGAACTCAACAAGGTCACCAAGAAACTTCACTATCCACTTCAAAAACTCCAAGATATCTTCCACAGAAGAAGAGGCTTCAAATATGCCACCCTATTGATGTTAGCATACAGTTCCACACCTTCAAACTTGATGAAGCCACCACCTGGCTTTGTGCCCTTGTTACTCCATTTAGAAAATTTTGACTGCTTTGATTGCCAATGGGCTTCCTCAACTCTCCAAGTTGGGCCCAAGGCTGTATGGAACAGATGCTTCTCCACTTGAAGGATATTGAAGTATACATCGATGACATTGGTATCATCTCGGATACTCTTGAATCCCATTGTAAATCAGTCTCTTCTGTCCTCTCCTTACTGAAGTCCCACAACTTCTTGGTCAAACCCTCCAAGTGCCACTGGTTTCAATTGCAAGCACCTTGGCTTGGCCACATCATCTCTCGTGATGGAATCAGACCCAATCCAAACAAGATTTCTCCTATCCTGAAACTTGCTTTTCACTCAACAACAACCCAACTTTGATCCTTTGTTGGGATGATTAACTTCTATCGGAACTTCTACCCAAAACGCGCAGAAGTCCTTACACCACTCACCGACCTCTCCGGAAGAGCCAAGGGCAAGAAGATATCTCCGACTCCAGAACTTCTTGAAGCCTTCAACAAAGCCAAGTCCCTCATTGCCAATGATATCCTCCTTGCCTTTCTTGATCCAAACAAGCCTTTCCATGTCTATACTGATGCTTCTGACTAC
This sequence comes from Pseudo-nitzschia multiseries, assembly GCA_037355745.1. Taxonomy (NCBI): domain Eukaryota; phylum Bacillariophyta; class Bacillariophyceae; order Bacillariales; family Bacillariaceae; genus Pseudo-nitzschia; species Pseudo-nitzschia multiseries. The sequence goes on from CM074783.1 coordinate 8,418,464, forward strand.
CAACTTGAGGCGATCATCCTCCTAAGATGGCAAAATCATCCTTTGCTTCTCTCAGAAAACTCAATTCGGCTCAACGGAAATACCCAACGGTCGATAAAGAGATGCTCTGCATTGTAGAAGCCTTCAAGCGCACCATTCTTTGGGGTGCTGAAAATCATCGTATAGACAAACCACATCAACTTAACCCAGCGCAACCTTACAAGCCACAGAATCATGACTTGGAGAATGCTCCTTGAAGAATTTTGCCCAGTATTCAAATACATCAAAGGCAAAGACAATGTCATTGCTGACGCGCTCTCCAGGCTCCCGCTCCAGCAAGACACTCCGGAGAAGAAGAAGGAGTTCTTCGGCCCTCCCACTCCTGATCCAACGGATGATGACTCGGACCTTGAACCTACCAGCTCCACAATCGACTGTGACTCAACAGACTCCGACCTTCTCTCTCTTTCCGAACTGTTTCTTAACTACCCAGAAGACATCCCCATGTATCCCTTAGCCTTCGACCAACTCACCCAAGATCAAGCCCCCAATGTAGATATCTCTACCAACCCAAGGTACACAACTGAAAACTTCAACGGCACCCACTTGAAAGTTGTAGAATCCAATGGCCGACAGAAAATTGTACTCCCTCCAAATCGAGTGCAAGCCACAATCAAATACTACCATCATGTGCTTGGCCATGCCGGCGCAGAAAGATTGTATCAAACCATTAACCAATTCGTATATGCCGCAAACTTGAAGGACCAAATCAATTCCTTTTGCAGAACTTGTGACACCTGCCAACAATACAAGAATAGCCACCAAAGCCACGGACAACTCCCTACCAAAGAACACCAGTATGTCCCCTGGGACACTATTGCAATCGATGGAGTCGGTCCCTGGAAAATTAAGATCCCTGGCCATGGAACGGTCTCCTTCAATGGAATCACCATCATGGGCATGTGCACCAACCTCCTTGAAATCATATGAGCCCCACATGTAAATCCAACCGGCCTCATGGCAGTCCATGCCCTCGACAATGGCTGGCTCTCCTGATATCCCAAACCAGTAAATTGCATCATCAACCAAGGAACCAACTTCATGAGCAATGACTTCCAACTCCATCTTGCCAACCTTGGAATCAAAGCCAAAGTTTGCTCTGTCCGCAATCCACAATCCAATGCCGTACTTGAAAGAGTCCATGATACAATGAAGTCTGCAATGAGAACTGAACTCAATACCAATCCTCCGCAGACCCTCCAGGAAGCCACTGACATCATTGATACTGTCTTTGCATTGGCTCAGTTTGCAGTTAGATCAACTATCAACAATACCTTTGGAATGACGCCCGGAGCCCTTGTATTCCACAGAGACATGTTTCTACCAATTCCTGTAATCACCAATTTGGCCATGGTCAGAAACAAAAGACAAGTGCAAATAGACAAGAATGCTATGAAAGAGAACAGCCACAGGAAGATTCATAATTACAGCATAGGAGACCAAATTATGGTGAAAAATGAAAAGCAAATTCCTGGAGCTTTTGATGCAAGAAGCAAGGGCCCATACACTATCCAGCAAATCCACACCAACGGTACAGTTTCCTTTCTCTTAGGAAATCATGTTATCCAACGTATGAACAATATTCGAAACCTAAAACCATATCACGCCAACTAAAAATTTCTTATCTAAGGAATACTGGTCGCACATGACTAACAAAATTCTGTGCCACCAAATCAAACTTTTATGAGAAGGAGAAGAGTGTGGTATTCCAACGCCCACGATTGAAATTACCCACGATTCAAGAAAATCTGAAAAGCAAGCCGGTCTTCAATATTGAACACTGGATGAAGAACATATCCAAATCTTCTATGTAAACTATACGTTGAATTTCGATTCAACGGCTGTTTACTGTTACAAGCCTTTCAACCGCTCCTTGGAGTAGTTGACAGGGGAGCTAGCTCACAATCTTAGTTTTTAACCATTACATAAACCTTATTTTAGTATCTTTTTCAAGAGGCATACGACATCAATTGTGGTATCCCAACGCTCACCATTGAAATTACCCACGATTCAAGAAAATCTGAAAGGCAAGCCAGTCTTCAATATTGAAGACTGGATGAAGAACATATCCAAATCTTCTATGTAAACTATATGTTGAATTTCGATTCAATGGCTGTTTACTGTTACAAGCCTTTCAACCGCTCCTCGGAGTAGTTGACAGAGCTAGCTCACAATCTTAGTTTTTAACCAATACATAAACCTTATTTTAGTATCTTTTTCTAGAGGCATACGACACTGTTTAAACAGCCGAATAACTGCTTCGACCTTATTAGCTACCAGTAAAGACTACTTCAACTACTCGAGTAAACACTACTACTACAACAACTAAGAAACAACCACCAATTGATCCTGAAGATTGTCCAGCAGTAAGAACAAGAGAAACAATGTCTTACTCCACCATCCCTTTCAAGTTTGACTTTGATCAAGAGTCTATTGACAAAGTGGAGTTCAAGAGTACACAAGAGCTCAATGGAATGCCTGAAACAACCAAGCTCAAGATTCCTTTGATTACTGCAGGATCAACCAAATTACAAATCCTTTTCACCATCAACAAATTCATGCTGTCCAAGAAGATACTCAACCTAACCACAGGTCCAAGACTCTATGACAAGTTTGTAGACCTCCTCAGGAACTACACTGACAAGAGTTGGTGGAATGACTTGTAACGTACTGCGGTCGGACCTACCAAGGTAGCGTACCTTAGTACCTACTACGAGTACGTACTGCAATCTACCGTACAAGTCCAAGATACCATTCGAAAGATACGTACGATCGAACTAATGAGACTTGGGACCACTCTAAGAATCATTAAGAAGCGAGCCATTATCTGTATACAATGGTATACCGATACCAGGCAGGCGCGCGATTCATATCACAACACTCTATATGAATATCCACAAGCGATCGAAGCCGGCATGGCCCGATCGCTCATTATTTTATCTGTTAAGTTTCCATCCATTTTCGTAAAGTATTAATCCATTCATAATTATCACTCCTACTCAAATTCTACCCCTAGTGTGTTACACAGTAATTACTTTTACAGCTACTGTAGAATAAGCTTTCGAAACTAATTTTTCGAACGATTTTTCGCTAACGAATTTTCGAACGACAACGAATTTTCGAACGACAACGGTTTTTCGCTAACAAATAACCTACGGAAAGAAAAGTGGTCTCACGCCAATTCGACATTGTTAATCAACAAATTCCTGTCTCCACATCAGAAAACATCGAAATCATCGAAAACATCGAAATCATCGGAAATTTGAATATCAAACCAGGCAAGTACCAACCATGTCAACCGGATTGCATCGAGAACCACCAATCACCTATGATTCCAGCTTTGACCGGACTAAGAACAAACTCGCCACTTTGAAATTGTATGACGCCAACAATAATTCCAAGGAGGAATGGAAACTACCAATCTTTTCAGAAGAAGGGGGCCTTGAAGAACTATTGTATTGCCAAGAAGCTTTCATCATTGGCGCAAAGCGACTACCACTACCGGAACATCGGTACATTGAAATGTTCACCAAGGTACTGTGCCCGGAAGCACAAAGAAAGTGGGACGAGACAACCCGGGACGACAATGATGACTTGAACTATCCAGACAACATGGAAGGCTATGAAGAAGCATTCAAGGACTACATTCAAGAACACTACTGTGATGCAGGGGATGCAAAAGACATCATGCAAACCTACATTCGCAGCGACGCATGCAAGAAACCTCATGATAACACATCCAAGGATCATGCAGTGCGAATCAACAGGCTCATTCGGTACTCGGAGAAGCTGCAAGGTCATGGCCAAAACCTCAACAAAGTCAACAAAACAACAATGCTGCTCCACACCTTCCCCAACCTGTGGGTTGAGCAATATGGCCAAATTCATGGTGGCATCACTGCAGAAACGTCCATCCAGAAAATAGTGGAATATATGTCCAGTCGAGAACGCGAGTCCAAGCTAAGGAATGGAGGAGGCAAAAAACAAGGGAGACGTCCTGGAAACAATGCCAACAACCAATCCAAACGCAAAACCAACAACAAAAACCAAGGACAAAAATCTTCTAATCCCTGTCGCATTCCCGGACACCACCATGATTGGTCTGAATGTCCCAAGAACAGGTACTCCAAACAGAAGAAAAAACAACGCGCGGACAACAAGAAAAACAATAATGACTCAGCAGGCAAGACTACCACAGCCAGCAATGAATCATTCCAAGCACACATGCAGCGCGCAAAGGAAGCTTTCCTCCAACAACATGGAGGCAAAGCAGAACACAGCGTGCAGAGCGGTGAGCAAATTTGGCTTCCCTGAGGCCAAACAAGAGCAGTCACCCTGCCTCCAGCTCCACAGGACCTGGATGCCAATTTGGCACAGCCAATTGGGCTTGCAGGAGGAACTCTCTCCACAGAAGGGGAGAAGAAGCCTACAGAACGTATATCTGATGTTGACAAGAGCTCACGACGAGTCCAGTTTATGGATGAGCGCGTCGGTAAAAATAAAAATATGGGTACAGAAGCCAAAAATACAGCCGAATTGGATGACGATTCGATCGGCAACAATAATCGCAACACGATTACGGGTACAAACGACCAAATGAATGGGGCAGCGACAGCGACAGCCAAGTCAGATGAGAATTCAATTGGCCCGGGTACGATCACCACAAGCTGGACCTCGCGTCTAGCAAAGACCCCACAACCAAATACGGAATATCCCGTAGCTACGAAAACAAAGAAGAGCGATGTGGCTCCTATTGTTTTAACAACCATCCAATACATTCAAGGCATTCCTGTAAGAACAACAAAAACAATGCTTGCCCTACTCGACAGCGGCAGCACAACAACCCTCATCAACAGAAGGGCACTTCCCTTTGGAGTTCTACCAATTCAATCCAAAACAAGAACCATCACAACCACAGCCAATGGATCATTCGACACCTCGTTTTTTGTCATAATGAAGAATCTCAAACTACAAGAATTTGGGAACACAACAATCGAGCGTTGTGAGGCCAGATTATTTGAATCCAAATCATGCAGATATGATATTATCTTTGGTCGAGACTTTCTATGCAGCACCAATATCAACTTGTTATTCGAATCCAGCATGATTCAATGGAACAACCGACAAATTCCAATGCGCGAAACAGCCAGTTGTGATATTACTCCAGATCTGCAAGAAGCATATTTTCAAGCATTACTGGAAGAATCCATTGATTCCGAGCTATTTGTGCATGATGCAGTATCTTCATCCCCTGTCATCCTTGACAGAGCTTATGAAGCAACTGATCCAACCTCGGTTGCTGAGCAGCAAGCACATATGACAGCATCAGAAAAACAACAGTTCCAAGCTGTCCTATCCAAATATCCAAACGTTTTCAATGGCAAATTAGGAAAATACCCGCACAAGAAAATCTCACTCAAACTGAAGCCCAACGCCAAGCCAGTCCACAAGAAGCCATATGCAGTCGCATACAAACGAGAAGAACTATTCAAAAGGGAGCTCCAGAATCTGGTAGATGATGGGGTCCTCAAAAGATGTGATGGCCCAGCTGAATGGGCATTTCCTACTTTTATCATTCCAAAGAAGGATAACAGGGTCCGTTGGGTATCGGATTTTCGAGAACTCAATGAACTGCTAGTCAGAAGACCATATCCAATACCAAGAATTCAGGACATCATGCATCGACGCGGCAAATACACCCATTTCACCAAAATTGACCTGTCTATGCAATACTACTGTTTTGAATTGGATGAACCAAGCAAGAAGCTATGCACAATTGTAACACCATATGGCTGCTATGAATACCAAAGACTGCCAATGGGCGTGAAAATCTCTCCAGATGTCGCGCAACAGCTGATGGAGGACATTTTGCAAGGTACCGACTGCACCGTCTACATTGATGACATTGGAATCTGGACAAATGACACCTTCAACCAACACATGCAAACAGTGGACACAATTCTGCAACGCCTGAATGAAAATGGTCTCAAGTGCAACCCTCTCAAATGCGACTGGGCTGTACAGGAAACTGACTTTCTCGGATTTTGGATGACTCCAGAAGCCGTGAAACCTTGGAAGAAGAAAATTGAAGCTATTCTGAGAATGGACAGACCCAAAACAATCACTCAAGTCAAGTCTTTTCTAGGTGCTGTTGGTTACTACCGGGATATGTGGCCGAGAAGATCACATGTCCTCTCTCCTTTGTTTGAACTCACGGGAACCCCCAAGAAGACTGCCAATGGGCAGCCTAAAACGACAACAAAATCGACCTTCACATGGGGGCTGGCTCAGGAAAAAGCCTTTGACGAAATGAAAGCCATGATAGCAAGTGACGCGCTGAACACATACCCAGATCTGAATCTACCATTCGATATCTACACAGATGCATCAGATCTACAACTTGGCGCAGCAATCCTACAAAAGGGAAAACCAATTGCTTATTGGTCCAAGAAGCTGAATGCAGCTCAGAAGAATTATACTACAACGGAAAAGGAACTACTTGCAATAGTCTTGTGTTGCAAGGAATACAGGAAACTACTTTTAGGCTGTGAACTCAACATTTACACAGACCACAAGAATCTCACCTTCAAAACCCTCTCTCCACAGCGAGTGCTCCGATGGAATCTCTTTCTCCAAGAATACAACCTCAAGTGGAATTATGTGGAAGGACCCAAGAATGTACTCGCGGATGCATTCTCAAGATTACCCAGGATGGATCCACCTACAGTGGGGGAGAAACAGAAGCAAGGCAAAGGAACTTTAATCGATTTTCTCAAGTTAGACGTCCCTGAACAAGCAGATGAAGAGCTCTTTCTACAAGAATTCCCAGAGGTATTCCCAAACCTATGCCATGACGCAGACGATGAATTATATTCATGTCTACTGAACAATGAGTGTCTGGTCAACCTGCCAACACTCCAGGAGATGGAATGTCCAGTGAATTACACCAATATTGCTCAACATCAACAGAACGACGACACGCTACCAGCCAAGCTACAATTACCAACCTTCTTCAGACAACAACTTGGTAATCAGGAAATTGCATGCTACTCCAAAGCAGAAACCAGAGAAGAATGGAAAATCTACATTCCAACCTCCCTTGCTCCACAACTACTCAAGTGGTACCATCTACTATTAGGGCACTGTGGATCCACCAGGCTCAACCAAACAATAGCCGCCAGGTTCCACGTGGAACGTCTTGCGAAACTGTGCCAAGAATACACATGCCCGGATGATTGCATCAAGTACAAGAGCAGAAATGCTAGTTATGGATTGCTGGCGCCCAAGCAAGCGCCATTGGCACCATTCAGTGAAGTACATGTGGATTTGATTGGACCATGGAAAGTAACAGCCCAAGGAAAAGTCTACAACTTCAAGGCTCTCACGTGCATTGACCCAGTTACCAACCTGCTGGAAATCATTCGCATCAGAGATAAATCAAGTCAACATGTCTCCAACCAGTTCACCAACTGCTGGTTATCCAGATATCCAAGGCCAGTCAAGTGTGTCTATGATAATGGTGGAGAATTCCTAGGCCACGAATTCCAAAATACACTGGCAGCCTATGGAATTGAGGGTGTAGCTACCACAGTCAAAAATCCTCAGAGCAATGCCGTCTGCGAAAGGGTTCATCATACCATTGCAGACACCCTACGCATATTAGTACATGTGAATCCGCCTCAAACCAACACACAGGCCACACAGCTCATGGACAATGCATTAGCCACTTGCATGCACGCAACCAGATGCGCAATCAATGCATCTATGGGCTCATCTCCAGGAGCCCTGGTGTTCAACAGGGACATGCTATTGGACATACCACTCACATCCAATCTCATTGCGCTACAACAAATTCGACAACAGGGCATCAACATGAATCTCTTACGACAGAATGCCAAGCGCATCAAGCATGTTTTCAAGGTTGATGATAAGGTATGGATGAAAGAACCAGATCCAGACAAATTACAACCTCAGAAGGAAGGCCCATATCAAATTGTGCAAGTACATACCAATGGCACAGTAAAACTGAGGCTGTCTCCAAATGTCACGGAAACAGTCAACATTCGAAAGCTGACCCCATACAAAGAACATCCAGCACAAGATGAACCAGCAAACAATGATCTAGACATGCAAGAAGTCTAGTAACGAAACAATGATCCTCAAGTCACTCATTGGGGGACTCTGTAACGTACTGCGGTCGGACCTACCAAGGTAGCGTACCTTAGTACCTACTACGAGTACGTACTGCAATCTACCGTACAAGTCCAAGATACCATTCGAAAGATACGTACGATCGAACTAATGAGACTTGGGACCACTCTAAGAATCATTAAGAAGCGAGCCATTATCTGTATACAATGGTATACCGATACCAGGCAGGCGCGCGATTCATATCACAACACTCTATATGAATATCCACAAGCGATCGAAGCCGGCATGGCCCGATCGCTCATTATTTTATCTGTTAAGTTTCCATCCATTTTCGTAAAGTATTAATCCATTCATAATTATCACTCCTACTCAAATTCTACCCCTAGTGTGTTACATGACTACCTTGCAAACAATGTTCCTCAAAGAACTGTCGACAATTTCTCCACAACTGTTCAAGAGTTTGTCAACTACAAGTTTGACAACAACCTTAATGCCTACCAAAACCACCAAAGATTCCTCACCAATATCAAGAAAGCCACCACTATGACAGTACACCAATTTGTCTCACAGGTTAACTTCCACAACCATGTCATACTTCCACTACTCCCTGGACATCCACCAGACGATGCACAAATCAAGGAGAGAGAGTTCAAGAATCTAATCTTCAAATCGATGCCCGAGGATTGGAAACACACCTATCAGCAACACCACTCTCCTCATAGGGATTCCCTCTCTGAAATGATGATGAGATTTGAACGATATCAATATGCACAGAACCACAAAAAGAAATCATCAGATAATCCATCTCCAAACAGCAACAACAGCAACAACAATGGCAGCAACAACCGGAACAACAATAACCGCCGCAATCGTAACAATTGAAACAACCAAAATCGGCAACACAACAACAACAACAACAACAACAGCAACAGCAACAACCATTGCAGCAACAACAACAATAATCAACGCAACAACAATCAAGGCAACAACAAAGGCCCGACTAGAATCTCCAATCAACACATGTGTGTCTTCATCAATGAACCAGAAGAAACCATCCCTGCAACTCCTCGGCCAGATCTCTTCCATGTAGATATGGACATCGATGAAGAGTATTACAACACAGATCTTCAAAGATTTCCTTCTGAAAACACCAATTCCGACAACAACAGGCAAGATGTTGCTCCCAGCAACACCAAAGTTGTCCTTGCTCCAACCACAGTAAGTGTCTGCAACTCAATCAACTGATCCCTTGGCAAGTACTACTTGAAAACCCTCTTCGATTCCGGATCCACCGACAATCTCATCATGGAATCAGCAATTACTAATGGAATCAAGAAGCACCTTCTAGACCGACCAATTCAAATGCAGACAACAAACGGCAAGACCACTTGCAACCACCATGTAACCTTGGAGAACACCGTATTTGCAGAACTATCCTTTTTGATGAAGGTCCTACAGAGCAAGTGCTTTGTAGTCTCTCAGAATATCAACTACCACCTCCTCATTGGAAGGAAAACAATGAGAGACCTTGGAATGAAGATGGACTTTGAAACTTGTACAATCAAATGGTATGAGAAGACAATGAACTTCCATCCCAGGAATTACTTTGACAACAAGTCCTTGCTCCACAAGGTCATGTCTGCAAAACCACATGCGGTTGCAGAGAGTTACTCCAACCAATCAATCCAACAATCATATGTCGATGGAGTCACCAAGTATGAGAAGACAGATCTCCACAAGTTAGTCACTGAACAAAACCATCTCTCCTACCATGAGAAACAAGCCTTGTTACCAATGCTTCTCCAAAATGAAGAGCTTTTTGAAGGGTTGAATGACAAAGAATTAGGCATTTTTCCTAATCAAACGTTCCACATTGATCTCCAGCAAGGCGCAACTCCATTCCATGTAAAACAACCATATTCCATTCCACTGCACCAACAAGAGGCCGCAAAGAAAGAAATTGATTGACAAGTGAAGCTTGGCATCCTAGAAAGATGCTATGCCATAGAATGGGGAATGCCAACATTTGTAGTCCCAAAACCAGATGGCTCTTGTCGACTCATCAGTGACTTCCGCGAACTCAACAAGGTCACCAAGAAACTTCACTATCCACTTCAAAAACTCCAAGATATCTTCCACAGAAGAAGAGGCTTCAAATATGCCACCCTATTGATGTTAGCATACAGTTCCACACCTTCAAACTTGATGAAGCCACCACCTGGCTTTGTGCCCTTGTTACTCCATTTAGAAAATTTTGACTGCTTTGATTGCCAATGGGCTTCCTCAACTCTCCAAGTTGGGCCCAAGGCTGTATGGAACAGATGCTTCTCCACTTGAAGGATATTGAAGTATACATCGATGACATTGGTATCATCTCGGATACTCTTGAATCCCATTGTAAATCAGTCTCTTCTGTCCTCTCCTTACTGAAGTCCCACAACTTCTTGGTCAAACCCTCCAAGTGCCACTGGTTTCAATTGCAAGCACCTTGGCTTGGCCACATCATCTCTCGTGATGGAATCAGACCCAATCCAAACAAGATTTCTCCTATCCTGAAACTTGCTTTTCACTCAACAACAACCCAACTTTGATCCTTTGTTGGGATGATTAACTTCTATCGGAACTTCTACCCAAAACGCGCAGAAGTCCTTACACCACTCACCGACCTCTCCGGAAGAGCCAAGGGCAAGAAGATATCTCCAACTCCAGAACTTCTTGAAGCCTTCAACAAAGCCAAGTCCCTCATTGCCAATGATATCCTCCTTGCCTTTCTTGATCCAAACAAGCCCTTCCATGTCTACACGGATGCTTCAGATTACCAACTTGAGGCGATCATCCTCTAAGATGGCAAAATTATTCTCTGCTTCTCTCAAAAACTCAATTCGGCTCAACGGAAATACCCAACGGTCGATAAAGAGATGCTCTGCATTGTAGAAGCCTTCAAGCGCACCATTCTTTGGGGTGCTGAAATCATCCTATGGACAGACCACATCAACTTAACCCAGCGCAACCTTACAAGCCACAGAATCATGACTTGGAGAATGCTCCTTGAAGAATTTTGCCCAGTATTCAAATACATCAAAGGCAAAGACAATGTCATTGCTGACGCGCTCTCCAGGCTCCCGCTCCAGCAAGACACTCCGGAGAAGAAGAAGGAGCAGTTCTCCGGTCCCACTTCCTCAAGTCCCACTCCCAATCCAACGGATGATCCTTGGGACTCGGACCTTGACACTTCAACTTCAACCCTCAACTCAACGGACGCTGATCTTCTCTCTCTTTCCGAACTGTTTCTTAACTACCCAGAAGACATCCCCATGTATCCCTTAGCCTTCGACCAACTCACCCAAGATCAAGCCCCCAATGTAGATATCTCTACCAACCCAAGGTACACAACTGAAAACTTCAACGGCACCCACTTGAAAGTTGTAGAATCCAATGGCCGACAGAAAATTGTACTCCCTCCAAATCGAGTGCAAGCCACAATCAAATACTACCATCATGTGCTTGGCCATGCCGGCGCAGAAAGATTGTATCAAACCATTAACCAATTCGTATATGCCGCAAACTTGAAGGACCAAATCAATTCCTTTTGCAGAACTTGTGACACGTGCCAACAATACAAGAATAGCCACCAAAGCCACGGACAACTCCCTACCAAAGAACACCAGTATGTCCCCTGGGACACTATTGCAATCGATGGAGTCGGTCCCTGGAAAATTAAGATCCTTGGCCATGGAACTGGTCTCCTTCAATGGATTCACCATCATGGACATGTGCACCAACCTCCTTGAAATCATATGAGCCCCACAAGTAAATCCAACCGGCCTCATGGCAGTCCATGCCCTCGACAATGGCTGGCTCTCCCGATATCCCAAACCAGTAAATTGCATCATCGACCAAGGAACCAACTTCATGAGCAATGACTTCCAACTCCACCTTGTCAACCTCAGAATCAAAGCGAAGGTCTGCTCAGTTCAAAATCCACAATCCAATGCAGTCCTTGAAAGAGTCCATGATACAATGAAGTCTGCAATGAGAACTGAACTCAATACCAATCCTCCGCAGACCCTCCAGGAAGCCACTGACATCATTGATACTGTCTTTGCATTGGCTCAGTTTGCAGTTAGATCAACCATCAACAAGATATTCGGAATGACGCCTGGAGCCCTTGTCTTCCATCGAGACATGTTCCTACCAATTCCTGTAATCACTGACTTGGCCATGGTCAGAAACAAATGACAGGCTCGGATAGATAAGAATGCTATGAAAGAGAACAGCCACAGGAAGATTCATAATTACAGCATAGGAGACCAAATTATGGTGAAAAATGAAAAGCAAATTCCTGGAGCTTTTGATGCAAGAAGCAAGGGCCCATACACTATCCAGCAAATCCACACCAACGGTACAGTTTCCTTTCTCTTAGGAAATCATGTTATCCAACGTATGAACAATATTCGAAACCTAAAACCATATCACGCCAACTAAAAATTTCTTATCTAAGGAATACCGGTCGCACATGACTAACAAAATTCTGTGCCACCAATCAAACTTTTATGAGAAGGAGAAGAGTGTGGTATTCCAACGCCCACGATTGAAATTACCCACGATTCAAGAAAATCTGAAAAGCAAGCCGGTCTTCAATATTGAACACTGGATGAAGAACATATCCAAATTTTCTATGTAAACTATATGTTGAATTTTGATTCAACGGCTGTTTACTGTTACAAGCCTTTCAACCGCTCCTCGGAGTAGTTGACAGAGCTAGCTCACAATCTTAGTTTTTAACCAATTACATAAACCTTATTTTAGTACCTTTTTCAAGAGGCATGCGACATCAATCAATCTACCTACTGGGATATTGGTCGTATCAATTGTACGTACCGGTACGACTTTTAATCAGTCTTGCTTACGATTTACGAAGTACGACTTAACGTATGACAGGGGTCATAATGACCTGTGTCGTGTGGTACCTACGAATTCGTGTTTCGTTCTAAGGTATCAGTTCTCATACCATACCCTATTGTTGTACGGTACTGCAGGGGTCATTAATTACCACTGTTGCAATGTATTGTACATACGTCTGCCGTACTTCGTAGAAATAAGTACGAGTACTCCGTAGAAATAATTACCGGTACGAGTTGATTGCTTCTACGGAGTTCGTACGAGTACTTCGTAATTATTACTCCGGAGTTCGTACATAGGGTCATAATTTTAGACTCCTCCAGCACATACCTCAATGTACGGTACGAGTATGTGTGTTAATGACGAAGAGACAAAGTAGGGCTACGTAGAATTTGTACTAGAGCGATTTGTTAAACATAACACACTCATGATCAAAATTGGTCTCATGACTGATTCTGCACCTCTATCCGTTTGAAATTTCGACTCCAAATCGAAATTTCGCTTCGAATCGAAATTTCCGAGAATTGCAGAAAAGAATCCTTCTCACTTGTTTCCTTCCTAATCTCATCTAATTGCAACTGAATAACAAACAAATAACAGATACTAAATTAACTAATTCAATTAGTCCACCCTGGGTGTGTGTGTGTGTGTGTGTGTGTGTGACGCGATTCAACCATCACGTCGTGGTCGAAGAAGGGGCGAAAGAACAAGAAAGGGCGAAACGCGGTGTCGACGACGACGATTTGTCGACGACAATAAGACTAACAGGACCCAAATCGATGGGTGTAGGAGGTGGTCGAAAAAAAAAGCTGTCTCAAAACGGTCACCCTACTTTACATACATACCCGTACCGTTCTTTGAGGATACAGGGTAAGATAACGAGTACAGTAGTACGAAGAAGTACCGTAGTATTTTGGGGTATAAGTAACTCTGATGACGTATTACTTCGTTCGAAGTATTACAGTACCCGGTACGAGTACTCGTACCGGTACCGGTATGACAAAAAAAATAGGCTGTGTGTGGGATCATTGTTCCATCGCAACTTTTGATCATTCCTAGTATTGGAATACCTATTTTTCCAATCGAACGAATTGAGTATGAACATGGATGCATCTCGAACGAGGCAAATCGGGTATGCCATCGCATCCTTCCTCCTTGGGGCATGGGCTTTCGTGAAGGTGAACTCTATTTCTGGACCCGCATTTGAACCGATCATTGCCGCTTGCACCAACCCCGATATCCCCATTGATGAGTTTGTATCCAGAACTGGCTACCACGCATACGAGCCCAGGGTAGGCCTGGGAGTCTTCAACTTCCTTGTTTGTCTGATTACCCAGTTCCTATTGGAGCTGAGAGAAACTCACCCCCCGGGGGTTTTAGTGTGGAGTGGAGTTATATTGACAGCGTTGCCAGTCTCGCTTCTCACCGTCGAAGCCGGACGTCCTGGTGTCCGAGGACCCATTTGTTACGTGGTCACAATTGGCCTTCTTGCCCAACTACTGGGAATTTCCGTCGTTTTCCCCTTGATTTGGCTCCCGGCTTTCATCTTTGGAGAAGGCAAGCGCGGAGCACCCGTCACTTCGTTCCGCATCTACATGATCGCTATCCTGCTTTTGCCGGGTATCATTATGACTCTGATCGTGTTTCTGGCGCCGACCGATTCCCACCTGTGGACGACTTGCGCCGGAATGTTGGGTGGGCCCATTCTTCCCATGTTTCATTTGATTCTGTTCAATGATGGATCTTCGAAAACTGCGGCAACAAAACAAAATGTGAAGGCTTCTTCTGATGCCATCCAAAATGTCTGTAAATTGCTAATGGCAGTAGGTTTCGTTGGTTGGATCGTGATGGTCGGAATTGCCTATGATACCTATGGAACATCGACCGGTGATCTCTGGAGGGATATTTGGGTGAATGCAAACGCTTCTGTGGCCTTCATGACAATCGATACCGGAGTCCTGTACCTGGGGGTGCTGCTGTTCATTGCATACCGCGCCGACGAGGTCAAAGCCGCCAAAACGCTATTGATCACCCCGATTTTAGGTCCTGCTACGGCTGCTACTTGGGCTATCATGAAAATAGAGCGGAAAACCAAATTTGAGGGTGATGTGCAAAAAAATGAAAAACAGGAGTAAGGAATCGCGATGCTGTCCCGTTCCGCCAATAGATTGAGATGTGGTCGTTGAGTTGGGAAGAAGGAAATAATACAGTGTGGTTTACATGAGTAGTTATCGATTGGTCGCTTAGAGTTAAATTCAATTTACATCGTGTTCGTCAGTATTTTGGTTCATTTCAAAAGCATGCAATTGCTTTTTCGTTCACAACTCGGCACTGGATCAATTCTGAAGGACCCAAATGATTGAGTTGAATGCAACAGCTGTTAAAAACATAACGAAGACCACAATTTAGTTTGTAGGAATACGAAAATCGAAAGCAAAGTTTCGTGTCATCGCACCGACATACTTTTCTGACAGGTAAATGATGTTGATGCACCGTATCAAAACAAAAGAATCGCTAAAACACATGTCAGCTCCTACTGAAAAAGATTGCAGTTTTGGAACTATGCATTGTATAATTTCAGAACAGTTATATTAAACAATTAGTGGTTTCAGTGTTTGTCACTCCTGCTGTGGAAGGAATCGAATGGAGGACAATGCCAGAGTGGCATCCATCTCCTTCCCGATGGCCACCAGTCCTATCCGACGAAGAGCGGAACAGTCCAGCAAATTTTCGACGGCACCCCAACCGAATCCCTCGAATTTTTCCCAAGGAAGTTGTACTGTGGTCCATTCTCCCTCGGTCAGCTCGAAGGTAGCACGGTAGGAAGAAAATTGCCGCACGCAATGGGAATCTTTCAAGCTGCATGAAAAGCGTTTCCGAAGCAACAAGGTGTTGTGTTGTATGATGACATGAAAAGTGCGAATATGAGGAATCATGAGAGGTTTATTCGCAGTGCTCTTTCCAACGTATTGGGTATGAGAGTAAGAGTATAAGCGATCAATGAGGAGTATCACACGACTTACTGTACATTAAAGCATTCCTTTTCAGTGTCACCTTGATAAAAGACGTCAAATTCCAAACCATTGTACTTCGAGGCATCCACGGTGTTCGAAACGGCAGGATCAAGGGCCAAATCCGTCACCATCTGAACAAAGCCCCCGTCTTTTTCAAGGCTCACGCTTGCTGTTAAAACATTGGAAAGCCTTCCCTGAAAGTTTTCTCGGACCAGAGTGCCCGAAGACTTTCCACCAATAACTTTATCTGTCACACCTGCCCACTGTGTCCCCGAAGAAGTGATGGGAAAAGTTTCCGACAAATCGTCGATGGTGCCAGAATCGTCACAGGATCGGTAGGCATGTTTCGCCTTCTTTATGGCCTTGTCGTGATCCAATTTTGAGGCGTTCGTCGATATCTTTGCCCCGCCACTCCCTTCGTCAACCCCGATTGCATTTGTGAAGTCGACCTTGGTGCCTCCGATCTTTCCGATTTTTCTCAGGAATGCCATGGCTTTGTTATCTTTTTTCGTGCTTGTTGCTGTCGATTTGCCCTCGTCGGTTTCAGTAGATGCATTCAACAAGATACGACCAGTCCTCGGGATCGGAGCAAAACCCGAGGGACCATTTTGGCCTTCCAACAACAAGCTACGTCTCGGTATCACGGAGGAAAAGGCATCGGTGTGTAAACCACTGCCGAGTGATAACACCAGTAGCATTAACACGGATGGAGATATTGCGTCGGTCATCATTCAATCCAGTCAACCAGTTCAACTTGTCATTCGAGGGAACTACTATTTTGCAAAGCAAAAGAACAGTTCAAGTTCAGAAGTCTTTTCGATGTGCACTAGCTTTTTTGTGGCTGCGGTGAGTTTGTCACTGTTGGATACCGCGCCCCTTGCTTTCTCTTTAGACTTGGGGTTATTGGATCCTATCGGCAAAGAAAGAATCCATGGAAGAATGCAATCATCGAAACAGCTTTCTTCTACCAGCAGGTACGAACGAGTACATCCCTTACATACTGGTAATCAACGAAGGTAACGTACAGAAACATAATTTATTTCAGTATCTGTACACGTACGAGTACTTACACCGCACCTACGTACAAGTGTTCGTATTCGTATTGGAAGATGACCGCTTTTTTCCAAATGCAACAGAAATAAAATGAGTTCTGGTTCTGGGTTGTGGAATTCATCGAACGTGTACGTAACTTGTTCGAAGATCAAAGATACCTTTTAGGATGTAACTACATTATCTACAATGCATATTGTTTACATATATATAACATATTATGGTAAAGGGACCAATGAATGCGCGCGCAATTGGTTCTTCGCGTCAATTTTCGATCGTGAAATTCGGTCCTACCGTACGGTACGGTACTCGTATCCATTCGTCTCCGCTTACTCTTCTTTGTTTTGAGCGTATTACTTATGAATACAGTGCCGGCAGTGCAAATACACGTAGCAAGAGTGAAGTGTTGACGTTGACTGCTGACAGAGGGTGCAGCAAAGCTTTAAAATTAATCCGAACGCGAAGTTAAGACGAAGAGCATTGTTTTGCTGTTGAAAACACTGTTCGACGGGAATTTCATCGTTTTCGTACTGTGGAAAGTTCAAGTTTCGGCATCTGTTGCAATCGTTCGTCTTCGAAAATGGGTTGGACGACCGAAATGCACAACGCCAAACTCGGGCATCGTCCGAGACTGAAGGGCAACTGGGAACGCGATGGCATGTACGAGACATTCCCCGATCTCTTAGATCAATTTGATAAGGAGGATAACTACAAATCGTTTTACATTGATGAAGAAACCGGTGATAAGTGGAGAGACAAACCGATTCCGGCCATCTTGGATGCGCAGACGCTCACGCGAGAAGAGTTTCATCAATACGAAATCGCATCGATCCCCTCAATTATTCGAAATATTCCCGCGGGATACGATGGCGGGAAATACGTCGGCGCTTGGGGTGCCCAGAAAAATTGGCAACTAAAAGCACTCGAGAGCAATGAAGCTATCTTGGAAAGACGATTCAAATGCGGAGAGGATGACGACGAAAAGAACATCAAGGTCAAGCTGACTCACTTCTTGAGCTACTTGGAAGAAAACCGTGATGATTCCCCTCTCTACATTTTCGATTCAAACTTTCTCGACGACAAGCATGCCAACCGCCTCTTGCAAGATTACCAAGTTCCATCGTATTTTTCGGACGATTTGTTTCGTTTCATCAGCGAAAGCCGTCGGTACGTGTCATGCGCGTGCGTGCGTGCAAGTTGTAGGTCGTTCGTTCTACTTCGTTAGATACTCAACACTGTTCTTATTTATTGAATTATTTACAACCCTTGATGGAAAAAACTATCGTTCGAACGAAATTTCATGATACAGACCACCCTACCGCTGGTGGTTGTTGGGTCCTAAGCGCAGTGGAACTTGCGTTCATATCGGTAGGTACATTGTATTAATTTTTGTTTCGTGGTTTGTACAATTCGTTGCATCTTTCCCAGACTCGAATTAAAAAAATTAACGATTTTTCGGAACAATTACATTTGAAACAGACCCACTTGGAACCGGTGCTTGGAACACGCTGATCGTTGGACAAAAACGTTGGGTGCTCTTTCCACCCCACGTCTCAAAGAGCGTCGTAAAGGGATCTGGACTAGTTCGAAAGGACGAAGACGACGAAGCAGTCCACTACTTTTCATTCATTTTGCCTCGAATCAAACGAAAGGCTAGCATGTTGAAAGGAATTCCAAAGTACAAGGACTTTTGTTGCTTTGAGTTTACGCAGAATGCTGGCGAAACTATTTATGTTCCCGATGGTTGGTGGCATGCTGTTTTGAACCTTACCGATACCGTTGCAGTCACCCAAAACTTTTGCTCCCCACGAAACTTTGACAACTCATGGATCAAAACAAGGAGCGGCCGCAAGCGCATGGCATGGAAGTTGTTGTGTGCGCTGGATGAAAACGGATATCCTGAGCTGGCAGAACGAGCTAGGTTCTTGAACAAACGCGACAATTTCGTTATGAAATATGATCCCGTTGAGATCGAGAAACGCGAGCGAGCAGAAAGGCAACGAAAGGAGGATTCTCCCAAGCGGCAAAAGAAGAAAAAATAGGTTTGTTTTCTGAATTGCTTCCTTGTCTCCGCTGGGAAATCTGGGGAAAGGGTCGCGGTCCGAAACGAAAACGTTAGAACGACTGATACTCCCGGCGCTCCCTTCCATTTCATGACGATTTGCAAGACGCAGAGCGTCTTTTTCGTATCGATCTTGCGTCACCAAAAACGACCATCAAAGCAATTTACAACACGGCATATTATTTTTGCGGTGGGTGTCGATGAGACCCAATGTCATCGAATTGCCTCCGAACTTGGGGGAATTTGCCTCCAAGTTGTTACTGCTAGTACATGTACCAAGAAAAGTCTTGTTTTCAACATCATATGCAGAGATGGATATTTCGTGCCAATTTTTCCTGCTTCAGCGTTGACGTGAACCGAAGCTATTAGAACCTAGAGTAATTAGTACTATGTTGCATGTGTCCTGGTGTGCTCTAATTTCTGTATTAAATTATTTAGGGCTTCACACTCTTGGATGACCATGATTTACTATTCTGAGGTTGTCGTTCATCGATTTGTCTGTATTGTGCCCCGGTGAGTCGCAGGTAGTCTACGTTGATAGGATCCAGAAGCATCAGCAAAAAGTTTGCCGGGACGGGGACCACTTTTCCTTCCTCGTCCCGTCCACCCACAGGGATCGGGCGTTGGTCGTCCAGGAAGGATTCTCGAGCAGGATCGCTCAAGTTTCCCCACATTTCTTTTCGAGCAATTTGCAGATCTCGGTCGTCACTGTCCTCCCCTACCAACAATGTGGAACCCCGGACGCGGTATTGTTCACTAGATTTGGGAAACCACCAGACCTTTTTGCCGTCGAGATGAAAACCAAAAGTAGAAGTTGTGGAACGTATGGTACAAACAGCCGCGACAATTCCATTGAGAACATGCACTGTAAACATCACGACGCATCGACCCGAAAAATAACCAGCGTGCAGTTTGTAAAAGCCAGAATCATATTCTTACCATTTCCGAGATTGGTTGATGCGCAACTTCGTCTACCTTTTTCGAACGAAGGTCCGTGCACATTTTCATGACACAGGGCTTTCCATCGAATTCACCGCCGTTAAGTGGCGACATTGGGTGGTCTTCGGGTAGATTTTTGTTGTTGAGAAATCCACGGAAGACAACCGTCCGGCATCGCGGCTCCCCGTCTTTGTTGACAGTCGAGATTTGCACGTAATTCGATCCGCGGACCTTGCGTGACCTTGCCATGGATACCTCCAGCAGAGCTCTCCAGGTCTGATCCGTCGGCCCGTAATCTTCGCTTGGTACTACCTCGGACGACATGTTTCGACGAGTTAATTCCTTGCTGCTGTTATTGCTGATCTTTCCGGGTGTTCGGTGCAAACCAGTAAGGTGCAAGAGTGACAAAGCGGACGCGGAGGTAGAGGCTGTAGCTATTGTCGAAAATCGGTGGGAAACGAATCCAAGCGCAAGCTGACTTGTGGTTGCCAAGTAAAGGGCCGGTATTTTCAAACCTCTTCGCATGGGGAAAATTGGGGTGACTCGTCGACTTTACTGTGACCTGTGTCGTAGTATCGTAGGTGGATGTTGTTCGAGCTACCGGCGTTGCTCCCTTTGGATTGCTCCTAATGCTCCAGAAAGAAAAGAAGACGATTGATTCTGACTACTACTGCTACTTTTTTATCGGTTGGAGGTTGGAGTGAAATAATGAGTATTGTGAATGTCCTCATACGTACGTATGTACGTACGGTACCTTATTGTGATTCATTGCATTCATGGATCAGTAAAATTCAAAACCATGAATGATAGCTAAGTGTGGTATTCAACCCCTCACGATTGAATTCCCACCATTTATCAAAACCAGAACTTCTCCTAATTCTGATGTCAGTGAAAGTGACAAGCTAGCTGATCACTTCAATATTGAAGAATGAATGAAATACATATCTTAGTTTTAGCATGATGTGCTGCAAGAAGAACTATTCAGATTCAACGCTTTTCAACGCTTAGCTGATTTAGCATGCTTAGGTTACAATCTTTAATTTAGTTCAATTTCAAAACCATAAATACAATACAAAAAAATCTGTAGGCATTGCAATTGTCCAAGAGCACTTAAGTCGTCCTACAGCCGGTGGTTGATCAGCCGGGTCGAAGTTTTTGATTTGTGTTACGGATGGTTTGCCTTACATGAAGTGGGACAAAAAGAAAAACGCAAGTGTACCATGGTTTCTATCAGATGTTCTCAAATTTTGTTGCAATGTGGTCCTTCTGGTTGTAGGGACCAGCACGCTTCGTGGATCCACAGAGCACAAGAGGTATGACGATTATCGACGGATGGGGTTACTTTTTCGCGCACATCCATTGTTTAAGTCTGATTCTGGACAATTATCAAACGCATGGTACAACTGGGCAAATTTTCAACTAGACCTCCTTGACAGACATGGACTACAAGTTTATCCATGTCAGATTCTGTGCCTGCTCCATCTTGAAAGCCCTTTCCCCCCTGGAAGTTCAGTCAGCAGGTTTGAGTTAGTACACGATGGTTACTACGCCGTTGCTCGTTGCTTTCTTTATGTTGACCCAATCTCAAGGAAGAGGGAGAAAGCAAAAAGATACCGCCACATATTGGTGAGGCAAGATGAGTTGCAAAACAAATTATATTTGTTTGAGTGCAATGCCATCAAGTCTGAAGTTGCCGTGGTCAGAAACCTTGGTAGGAAAGATCACTATTTGTCCTCAGAAATAGGGAACGATGGTTGTTTCATTTCCGCGGCACAATGGCTGGGTTGGAAAAACAAAAATGGAATTGATAGTGAAAGCTGGGGAAACCAGTACTGATTTGTAATTCCTCCTGGAATGGCAGTGCAGGTAAGTGAGGGTCAGGAATCCATTTTTGAATTGGTGGATTGGAAGTTTTGTACACAACTTTCTCTATTGGTGCAACTCCAACGCGATTTATTTCAACATGGTCAATTGCCGTTCCATTTTTGTTTAATCCCGGAATGTTTTATGAGAAGAAATAAGCACAATGTTTGGAACTGTGTTGCAGGGTTAAGTTCTTGGAACGACATTGCAGATTCAATTATCTGAAATGGAAAATAAGCACAATGTCTGGAATGGCGTTGAACAGTTAAGTGCCTGTAATGGCATCGCAGATTGAATTGCCTGGAACAGGAAATAAACATAGTGTCTGGAACTGTGTTGCAGGGTTAAGTGTCTGCAACGGTGTTGTAGATTGCCTGGAACAGAAAATAAGCACAATGTCTGGAACGGCGTTGCAGGGTTAAGTGTATGCAACAGTATTGCAGATTGAATTCCCTAGAACAGAAAATAAGCACAATGTCTGGAACGGTGTTGCAGGGTTAAGTGTTTGGAACGGCATTGCAGATTGAATTGCCTGGAACGGAAAATCAGCACAATGTCTGGAACGGCATTGCAGGGTTAAGTGTCTGCATTGGCGTTTCAGATTGAATTCCCTGGAATGGAAAACAAGCACAATGTCTGGAACGACGTTGCAGGGCTAAGTGTCTACAACAGCATTGCAGATTGAATTGTG
Organism: Pseudo-nitzschia multiseries; assembly: GCA_037355745.1. Taxonomy (NCBI): domain Eukaryota; phylum Bacillariophyta; class Bacillariophyceae; order Bacillariales; family Bacillariaceae; genus Pseudo-nitzschia; species Pseudo-nitzschia multiseries. The sequence goes on from CM074783.1 coordinate 8,441,175, forward strand.
TGGAACGGAAAATAATCACGGCGTTGCAGGATTAAGAGTCTGCAACAGCGTTGCAGATTGAGTTCTCTGGAACAGCAATCATAACTTCTTAATTTGTAACAAATGATTTCCAGAGTACTTAATTGTTTATTTCCGTTTTTAACTAAGAGAGCAAGGTGTACATATTTGTAAGTAGCAACAAGTTTAGCAATAACGCTTATTAGTAGTGTTTCATATGTCCCCATGCGCCACAAGGAACGGGATAGTTGTTGTACTCCTCCAAATCTTCAGGTCATTTCCAACGTTTTTGTAATGATGTAGCCAGTGCACAATGTTCCTCTTGTTTCCATCTTCTTCCTCCCTTTTCTCTTTGTTTGCTAATTCTTAATCTTAGACTGTTTTGTCACTCCTTTCTTCATGAATGAATCCCACTTCTCTTTAATGTTTTTTTTGTTTCTTTGTGCGGTTTCTTTACCTTGTCAGCTTGTTCTGTGTTCCTTCTATAATCCTCAATAGGGCTTATTGGCATTACTTTTTCCAAACCTTCCTTCGCAATTACATACCGCGTAATCATAATCCACCAATCAGTCAACCAAATTGTCGCCAGACAGGGTCGGTTCCCCAGATGAAAATGTATACATCATTTAATGTGATTTTTTAGTGGCTGCATCAGCTGGCACCATGGCTTTGCTGGAAAACTACATCCATCCATTTCCATTTTGCTTTGTTCTTTTGAGTCTGCTTTTGGTCCGGTGCCAATTGTGTCATAACAGTGTATGTCTGCCTTCCCATTCAGTGTGAGATAACCACATAGAAGGTAAAACAGAATGATACCCAGATCCTAAATGTGGCTCGTTGCGTATGTGTTGCCTTTCTCATGGTCCAGGAATAATTTGTAGTGGATGTAGTCCAGTGCCTCTATCCAAATCGCAACAGCTTTGGCTTCCTCAAATCTTCGTTTTCTGCTGCTTAGTGTTGTTCTTACAATATTTGTCAGGTTGCATCCATCCAGGATTGTTAGTACAAAATGTCCATTTCTATCGCATAGACAGCCATACCCTGTTTCAAAATGGTACAAAAAAGGATTGAGGTCTTCCCTTTGTACTTCACCCATACGTTCCTTGTACTCATTGCCCATTACAGGAAACCTTTCATCTGTGGAGTACAACCTGGTACCGTCCGTTGAGTAGACATCCCATTCCAATCCGTCCTTTGCAATGATTTCCTCTTCAGTCTTTTGCGCCATTCATTGGACCAAAGCGTTGTCAGACAGGGATGGTTCTCCGGGTTAAAATGCATGCATTGTTTCATGTGCTTTCTGGCCTCCGGCGTCAGGTTACACCATTTCTTTGCTGGGAAAGTATGACCATCCCTTTGTAGTAGTCTATCTCATTCTCCAGATTGTACTTCTTGTCCAATACCCACATTGTTGTATCACTGTATGTCCTCCGTTTCCTTCAATGCAGGATAATGGCATAAAACGCACGCTAGAATGATACCCATAGCCCACACGTGGTCCAATCTGTCAGTGTTGCCTTCCTCATTGTTGAGAAATACTTCCTCCATTACGTACTTTAAGCATTCTTCCCAAATCTCCAAACCTTCTTTTTTGTCAAAATGTCCTTTCTTGCTGTTGAGTCTTGCTCTCACATCCTTGATCTTGTTGCATCCATTAAGGCTTATGAGTACCAGGTGTCCATTTTGGGCACATAGCACATCAAACCCAGTTTTGAAATGATATAAGAATGGGTTCCCCTCATTGTTTAGGCCACCGTGATTGAGCTCATGCATCTGTTTACTGTACTCTGCAGAAAGAAGAGGAAACCGTGGCTTCAAAATTGTCCTCTTGTACACTGATTCTGTTTTGTTCTCCATTTTCCTCTTATTTCTAATTTTGAACGTTTGGCAACTATGTTACAAGTACTCATCATAATCAAACCCAGAGTCATAAAATTGGTGGAGCGTGCCTACGGTGTTGCCTTTTGGGCTGTGTATTTCATCCCAAATGCACCAAATACCGGTACATACCGACAGCGCCAAGGGACACACCAATTGTATTATTCAAAAACAGACTGACTTTAAATAGTGTAACTTTGACTGTGTGGTACAACTGGTTGATATTGATGACACTGTGGCTAGTGGATCGAGTCCTCCATTAACGGTGACAATGACCATTGAAAAAAGGACATACTATCATGTACATAGTACCTTTTGTAGAACCATACTCAGACCCAGTACCTATTTTTTTGCTCCTATACATATCCAGGATCCTTGATGAATTAAAAATTCATAACACATAGAGTATCAATGATTTTTATATCAATATTGTTTTATAGTGAATGCCATACATCATTTGAGCTTTGATCATGGTTCAATATAAAAATTTATTTTATTTCCACCGAAAAAAAATATCTAGCACCTCCTGGCCCTTTTTACTATTTTCAGAGCATGATGATGTCCACCAGGTTCCTCAAAGAACTAAAACTTCATAAAGATTAAACAAAGTTTGAGTTACACACCATTTTTGTTGCACTGTCCATTCCATCCACCCTATCAACAATGCTCATGGTGAAATGTCAGGTAATGTACTATGTTATGTGACGTAGCACCAGCAAAGTGACTATTGGCAACTCATTGTTATTTCTCTCACCACAGTGAAATAAATCCACTAAAACTCATCACTTTTTGCCCACATGCATAACATTGCTGGTTTATTGCATGGCATTATTGGTATTATTGTTTCATGATAGTGCATCTTCTTGTGCATAATAGGAAAAGGGTGGACAGTACTAGTAGAATATGAAAAAATGAAATACTTCAGCACTAACAAATGCATTGTAGTAAATATGATTTATGGTTCTTTCTAATGGCAACAGCACCAGAAGAGCAAGATGACGATTGTGGATATCAATAATCTAGTATACATTGTAGTAAATATGATTTATGGTTCTTTCTAACATCAACAGCACCAGAAGAGCATGATGATGATTGTGGATATCAATAATATATAAAAATTAAAGAAGGATGAGTGGTGATGTTTCATTGTTGATCAAAATAGATAAGACATTATTGATTTGGTACGTGATTTTTGCAGGCACTTGTGTTTCGTTCTTAAGATCAACCAAATGTGAAGCAGTACTACAATGAGTTTGCAGTTTTGGCATTCTTTGTGTTCTATGGTGCCAGGCCCTCATGCATTAGCTGATGCACCATTTCATTTGAACAACTTGGACAACTTGGTGTACTGCGGTGTACTTGACCTGACACGGTTGTAAGGGGACCAGGTTGCACGTGAGACTTTTGTGCCATCTGGTAGTTTCTTGTACACCATGTATCCAGGGTAATTAGAAAAATGGCTCTTTGTCTTAGATGCATAACTCTTCACTACACCAGTTTGGGGGGGGGGGGGGGGGGATATCTGTGATTGTAACCTTGCTACCAATTGCAAAACGAGGATACTCAATCCCAGGATCAAGTTCTGAGAACAACACCTTGACGTTGCCAGAGTCCTTTTTCGTCGCTCTGTTGGGTATGGGACAACGAACTTGCAGAAGGTATCCTAGATCTACTACAGCATGGCCCAGGTTTGGAGAAAGCTTTCTCTCCTTGTGCTTGGCATCTCCATTTGATCCGCTTGGCGCTGACTTCCTGCATTTGTGACTAGGGCAAAGGAACGACTTCTTTCCCTTTCTTTTTGTGGATGGGTTGTCTTGGATTCCGTTACGGTTGGTGGGCTGTTCCATCTCATTTCCTTCCTCCTCTCATTTGGGCTCATTTACGGATCCGGGTTCAACACTTTCCGACTGCGGGTCGACTGTTGATTTCTCTTGCCAAGGAAATCAAAAGAATTATTCCACTCCACTGGGCCCTTTGTTAGTGAACACTAGCCATTGGACGGAATATGCGTCGTTGTCTTCGATAAAGGAATCAAAAAAATTCCCTTGCTTCTTGAGGAACTCCCATTTTGCAATGTCGACTGCATTGTGACGTTGAATTGTTGGCACATTTATTTTCTTGAATAGTTGCATCAAAGAATTGTCATCGGATTGTAAATTATTTTCATCCTCTCCTGATACAAAGCTTACTTCCAAGTTTGTTTCTGAGACATACCTTTTCTTCTTGAATACGGCACACAGAAGTTCCTTAGTCAAAGGAACAAACAATTGCCCTCCAACCGGTAGACAATTGTAAATAATGAGAAATCACAGGGACCTCTCAATACATTCACAACCAGAGAGTAGTATTTCCGGTTGCGTGATAAAAATATCACAGAATACGAATCTCAGTATGTTCCCAGAACAATTGGTCAGTCCAGCATGTAGGTGCAGTTCTCATCAAAATTAAGGAACCTTGTAATCAATGAGCTGACATTCTCTTTCGCAAGGGGATGTGTCTTTCTACACTCTTCACCTCTTAGAAGTTCTGGTGGAGTTCCTTCTTCAAATTGAATGAATTGAGCTTCTTCTTTGGTGAAAATGAATAACCAATCTTTGCAGTAAGGTTTGCCAGGGTTGGAGTTGGACAATGATTGGCACTCTGCTTTCAAATATTTGTCCATATTCTTGTGTGTAGTGTCAATGTCAGGAGATTTTTTTTCTTTGTTGTCCAGTACTGCCTTAGCTATTGCTTTTGAAACCGTAATCTGAGTTACCGGGACATGTATACCGTTAGGATCATGTGACAACCAAAATGTTAGAACATTGTTGAGCAACTCTTTGCACACAAGGTTCAACTCTTCAATTTCCTTCTGTGTCAAAAGACCATTGTCACCCCAAGACAAACTCAGGATGCAATGTTGCAACAATGTCTTCACGTGTTGTTCATCTTCCGGAACCAACTTCTCAACAAATACATCCCGTTCTGTCAACAACTTCTTAGTAGAAAGAGTCGCAAAAATTTTCAAAAAGTCAACGCCTACTCTGTAACACTTGTTCAAAGTTTTCCAGTGCTCCATAATCTTTGAAAAATACAGAGGAGATAACAGTTTGAATCAAATTGTCCCGACAAAATTGTCCACTCCTGGTATTTTGCACCGTCCAACCAGAAATTAAGACTGATACAGATTTGGCAATACTTCCTTGTACAAATTGTCATGAAGGAATGACTCATCGGTGAAGTGGTCCAGGCTGACTTCTTTAAAAACCCATGCCTTCTCTCGTTGGAAGTTTACCCACGGATACATGACAACCTTTTGAAACGCAAGATCTGTCTTTGACACATCTGATGGCTAATCCAATTTGAGGTATTTTTGGGAATCTGTAGAGGGGACTAACTCTACTGCTGATGCATCTTCTCTTTTTGGTCCGCCTAAAACTTCCTTCCCCCAAATTTGATTCATAGTTCAGTCCACTTGTTCAAAGAAGTAACTTGCTGAAAGAAAATGTCTGAGTGCGTGGTGGAACAAAAGACCATCAAAGAAAGAGACTATCTGGTGGACGTATTGTTTGCCTTTGTTGATGTCGCCTTGAAATCATTGATGGAAAAATGGACCTTTGTTATCAGTAGAAGGTGCCGGTGGGAATTCAACACAACGTATGTACCACCAACGTAGGCTTAAATAGACTTTCATGTACTTCAGTATGGTGTCGTAGTTAACAACATTTGTTGATCAAACAGCGTGTGATTTGCCTTCAGCTACTTTTTCTTCTCGTTCAAGCTGTACCGCCTACATGCTAATGTCTTGTCTATACATTGGTTTTATGACACTATCAACTGACCGCTACTTGGTTCAATTCTACCATTCACACACAATGTCGTCTGAGCAACTACCACGGACGCATCCTCTGATCTTCCTCCTGTCGATTGAATTCACTACACATCAATCTCCTCCCCTGCTTACAATTCACAACCCTGAAATTCGCCCTACTCTGTTATACCTGCTGTACTAGTATCATTGATTTTGATAACGGAGTTCAACGCTCTCTGGAAGATGTGCCATTTATCTTTCATGTTGTAGTCCTGGAAACGAGTTGTCAGCTCCTTTGGATCCAAGATGCAGACCTTCTTTATCAACTGTGAGCCCGAGTAACACAGAAAAGATTTACGATCACGTCAACAACCCTTGGCATAGGACCCAATGACAGCTTGTCACGCATTTCCATCTGGCTGAAGACAGGACGGGTTCCTGAAGAAAAGTGCTTGGCAACGATGAAAACCTTATTCATCAACTGGCTAAAGACTGTTTCATAGTCCTAACTTGTGGCAGTGATCAACTCCTCAGTCAAAATATTGTCAGAGAAGCCATCAGGACCCTGCTGTTGGAGGCAAGCTTTGACGCATCTTTTCATCGCATCTGTGTGAACCTTGTATTGTGAGTCATCCTCAAACAATTGTAATGATAAAGTACTATTGCCCATATTGCCCAGCCACAGCATAGCTTGTGCGGCTGTGAGTTGCTCTGGTGTTGGAGGCACAACTGCTGGTGGACTAGTGTTCTTTTCTACACCACAGCGACCCTGCGGTGGAGAATTTAGAGCCAGTCTTCTAGCCTTTTGTTTCGCAACAGATGCCTGTCAAACTGTTTGAGACAAACTTCTCTTCTTTTGATTCCCAAATGGTTTTACAGATGATCTTCTCTGCTTTTGTTTTTCTGCACCCACTGCACCAGGTGGTTGAGATTTTAGAGCTTTTTGAGATGAACTTGATATTTTGGCTGTGGCTGTGTCTGTGGCTGCGGCTGCATTTGCTGGTGGAATAGTGTTGTTTTCTGCGGCTGCAGTTGCAACTGCGGCTGCATTTGCCGGTGGAATAGTGTTGTCTTCTGCGGCTGGGGTTGTGGCTGTGGCTGCATTTGCTGGTGGAATAGTGGGCTTTTTGCCAACAACTCCATCAGGCAGTGGAGCTTGTCGAGACATACTTCTCATCCTCCTTGTTGTTGGTTCTGGAATTTTTTGATTCACAATTTAGTGAACACCAAAATAAAATTGTGTCAAAGCAATCTCAGTTGCTACAATTTGGTAACAGTAACTTGCCGCATAACAAATCAGATAACACAACCAAACATGACATAGGAAGACATCCCAAACTTTCGACAAAACTTTAAACCACAACACCTCAAATGACAACTGAACATCATGCAACAATGTACACAGATTTTGAGATTTTCCGTCCAAAATAACGGGCAGTAACGTGTATAACCTGCAACGTCATTCCAAAAGAAAACTTTCAAACTGACCAAAACAAAGCATAACAAAATGAAACACTGATGCACAATTTTGAGATTTGATGCTCTATTTTGACATTTCAAATTTGAACAAGTTTTGAACAGAAAGCCTGCAACGCCGTTCCATGATTGTTGTCATGAAATATACAGAAAACAGTTTCACCCCTCCAGTATAGCTTCTTACTGTCATACATTACTGCTCTCACCATACACCTGGACACACAAGATATTACTATGCTTTGGCTAAGACCATAACGGTGGAACATACCATTCATGGGGTGGGGTACACAATAATATTGGACTCCGCGGCAGGATTTTGGTCCGCACCAGGATTTTCTGGAGACCACATTCCAGATTGTCGGGGCATGTGCAGACAAACAATGGACAGGCATCAGTACAACCCCCCTCAAAAGTGCAACAATACAAAAATAAGTGGTGATACTGAGCTCCTCATGATGCACTAAATCAAGCACTTACAACAACTAATAATTTTAGCATGGTACGACAGTTTGAATGAAAACTAAAATCCGCATACTCCAAAACAATTCAACTCCCATCAAACTAGCATGTTAAATCAATGAAAACCAAAAGTTAGTAAGTTTCTAGTTGCGACATAACAGAGAAATAATGGTGGAACACATTTGCAGACCAACGGTTCAGGGTACAACAATTGATAAACAGAGAACAAACAACCCAGCAAGCAGTGTACCAGGAAGTGAGCCAACAAACACAAATGATAACCAAATAGATACAACCAATAGCACCAGTATCAGCAGCAATGCAATACAGGCAACAAAAGAGCACACTGACAAAAACATTAAAGATTACATTACTGCGTACATCAAGGAACAAATGTTCAGGCAAATGAAATTCCCAATAATGACCAAACAAGGTTCACAATACATAAAGACAGTTATTACCAAGATTGTAAAATTGAATCATGAAAACAAAGTACCAACGACATAGAACGTCCATGCACCAAAGTGGAGTGGAATTTTCTGCAGAGCAATAACTGCATGTAGGCACAACGCTCAGACACTAGCCAGGAAAAATTATAAAGGTAAGAACCAACAAGAACAACATGGTTGCCAGTATACACATTTTCAAATTGCTAACCATATCATTTCATTAACACTGATGCCTAGACAATAAAAGGAACAAACAGATACCAGATAGTTTCCCAGGAACAGTTCTAATCAAGGAAAACAAAAACGCGAACTCCAAAAATAAGTACAAATTACACGAATATTACTATCAACAACAACAAATACACCATAATTCCAATCTTTCTTCAAAAGAATTCTTGGAGCAGTGTTGCCAAAACAGACAAACTTCAAACAACAATCAGTACAAACAACAATCAGTAACACTTTCACCTCAAGCAATGAAGCGTTTGCGCTCCTTTTCCTTTACAACGACTACAAATTTTGGCTAAACACAACAAAGGGCACAAGGATAAGAAGGAAATCACTGGCAGTAAGTCAGGAATTAAGGAGGGATGGAGTGAGGAGGGACAAGACCTATACGGACACGTCAAAAGTAAAAAAGAAAAACAAAGGAAGGAACAACAGGCACACAATTTAGAGATTGAACTACTTAAAACATACCAACAGCAGAATGGGTATGATACACAACAATGTAAGGAGGAAGAAGACAATACAAAGGGGAAAAAATGAAAGCAAAAATATGAAATGATGGACACTCTTAACAAGGACGACAAGGACTACAAATATTACCTCGCAAATAGAGACAAATTATAAAAGTAAATAGTGGTAACAACACTATAGTACAGCAATTAGTAGTTTATTGGTATTTAATGTTGGTTGCCACAATAAATTTGTCTGCTGCTAAAATTGAATAGTATGAGCGAGATTATGGCAAATGGAGATAAAATACTTTCTTTGTCTTTGTACAAAAATAGGTTTGTTGGCTTTTGGTATTTGATATTTGTAGTGTGGGTATTGTGAAATGGGTGTAACAGAATAGATTGCTGGTTATCAAGAAGCTCATACATTTGTGAAGAAATTTTCAATAATGCTCCAATGTCAAGGTGCCACTCATTACTGCGGGAGCATCACTTTTCCAAGTCCTTTCACCATCAATGAATTCTCACATGCAAAGAAAACTCTTTCCTTAACCACAGGACCAGCTATATGAGAAGTTCTCTGATCTCCTCAGAGATTAGGTGGATCAGAACTGGTGGGATGAGTATGTAACAGCCCAGAACAGCCAAACAGTGCCAAACTTTGCCATCACAGTCAACACCTTCATCAATTACAAGTTCAACAACAATACCAGCGCATATCAATGCCACAAAAGATTCCTCAACAACATCAAGAAGACCACCAACATGACTGTACACCAGTTTGTCTCCATGGTTACCTTCCATAACCATGTGATCCTTTGACTACGGCCTGGACACTGGGCAGAGAACCCATCCATCAATGACAAAGACTTCAAGAGTCTGATATTTAAATCCATGCCAACCAACTGGAAGGACTCCTATGCAGAACATCACATCCCTACTACGAAGACATCCTCACACAAATAGTCACAAGGATGGAGAGATACCAAAACAAGGAAAATAAAAAGAGTAAGCAAAATAATCACCAATATAATTCCTCCCAAAACAGGATTAACAACAACAACAATAGCAATAACAATTGCAACAATGGTAATCACCACCACCACCACAACAACAAAAACAACAACAAAAACAATCATACTAACGGAAACAACCAAAATAACAACAATTGATCGAACAATAACCAAAACAATCGACAAGGCTCCAACAACAACCATTCCGGAAGAGTATTGGACTCCTCACCTTGTCCAATTCATTCTGGCAAAAATCACAATTGGGGTCAATGCTTCCTCCATACTAACAATCCAAACCAACCTAGTAATCAAAATAACAGAGATAACAACAAGAACAAGAACAAGAACAAGAACAACAATGACGCTCATGTGAATGACCAGAATTCAAACAGCAGTCGGTCAAGCAATTTGTCCACCTCATATGGCAACAACTCACATGAACCTGAGCAACAGATGTGAGTCTTCATCAAAGAAACTACAGAAGAAACCACTCCAGAACCTTGGGTAGACCTCTTCCATGTGGATATTGAAATTGATCCTAAATATTAGAACTTGCACCTTCAACAATTTCCAAAAACCTCCGATTCCCTTAACAAAAATACCAATGTTGCCCCCAACAGCCATGCTAATGACACTGATCCTGATCTTGCTCCAACCACAGTTAGTCTTTAAAACTCCATCAACAAGATCCCTGGAAAATACTATCTGAAGACCTTCTTTGATTCCAGATCCACCGGCAACCTCATTGTCGAGTCTTCCATCCCTCCTGGAATAAAAAAGCACTCCCTTGATCAACTAATCCAAATGCAGACAACCAACAGCAAAGCCACTTGTAGTCACTTTGTGATCCTGGCAAATATCATGTTTCCAGAGCTCTCTGAATCTCTGAAAGTCCTGCAAATCAAGTGTTTTGTTGTTGTCACCCAAAACATCAACTACCGCCTCCTCATTGGTAGCCGAACCATGAGAGATCTTGGAATGAAGATGGACTTTGAAGCTTGCACAATCAAATGGTTTGACAAGACCGTACAATTCCATCCAATGAACTACTTCATTGAGAAGACTATGCTCCGCAAGGTTATGTCTGCAGAACCTCACTCTCGGACGCTATTGCTGAGAGCTACATCAATTAATCAGCCCAACAAGCCTATGTTGATGGTTAAACCAAATATGAGAAGACAGACCTCCACATGTTAGTATTAGAGCAAGAACACCTCTCCAATCATGAAAAATCACAAAAAATGTCTGATTTTTTGAATTTCTAGTTGCATATTTGTGCGTATTTTCCCTCCAAATCCTGGACCCAAATGCACTCATAAGGTGGTGACACACAAACCATGACAGATGACTCACTTCTGTTTCTTTCATGATTCATCTTATCCATAACACAAACACTATTCATGGACAAATCACAAAAAGTGTCTGATTTTTGGAAGTCTGATTGCAGATTTGTGTGTATTTTTCCTCCAAATCCTGGACCCAAATGCACTCATAAGGTGGTGACACACAAACCATGACAGATGACTCACTTCTGTTTCTTTCATGATTCATCTTATCCATAACACAAACACTATTCATGGACAAATCACAAAAAGTGTCTGATTTTTGGAAGTCTGATTGCAGATTTGTGTGTATTTTTCCTCCAAATCCTGGACCCAAATGCACTCATAAGGTGGTGACACACAAACTATCAAAGATAACTCACTTCTGTTTCTTTCATGATTCATCTTATCCATGATAACAGGAACAATATTCATGGACAAATCACAAAAAATGTCTAATTTTCTAATTTCTAATTGCAAATTAGTGCGTATTTTTCCTCCAAATCCAGGACCCAAATGCACTCATAAGGTGGTGACACACAAACTATCAAAGATAACTCACTTCTGTTTCTTTCATGATTCATCTTATCCATGATAACAGGAACAATATTCATGGACAAATCACAAAAAATGTCTAATTTTCTAATTTCTAATTGCAAATTAGTGTGTATTTTTCCTCCAAATCCAGGACCCAAATGCACTCATTAATTGATGACACACAAACTATCAAAGATAACTCACTTCTGTTTCTTTCATGATTCATCGTATCCATTACAGGAACAATATTCATTGACTAATCACCAAAAATGTCTAATTTTCTAATTTCTGATTGCAAATTAGTGTATATTTTTCCATTATGTTCTACTAGTACTGGTAGTAGTAGTTGCTTCCTACTAGTAGATGGTCTGTCCTTTTTCCATTTTGAATGGTCTGTCCTTTTTCCATTTTGAATGGTCTGTCCTTTTTCCATTTTGAATGGCCTTTCCTTTTCCCGTCTTGAATGGTCTGATGTCCTTTTTCCATTTTGAAAGGTCTGTCCTTTTTCCATTTTTGTTTTTATTTAAAAATTGGCTTGGGCGCATGCAGGCACATGCACAGCCCGTGTGGAGTTTCAAAATCAGGTGAACAAAAGCTGTTATTTTAACTAAATAAAAATAGAGGATACTAGTTCTCCATAGTTTTTTTCATAACATCTACTTACTTAATTTTATGTATCAACTCGCAACCAACACCTCACTTTTGTATTTAAAATAATAAAGATATTTAAATATAGCTTGATATTTTCAAATCTAAGGCATATTCTTCCTTACATACATAAAATGGGCAAAGTTTTCAATGTTGAGACACTACCAGAGCCCACGACAAAAAACAAAAAAATGTTTATTTTTAATATTTTCCACCCCCCTGGCACCCCCCCCCCCCCCAGTTGCACAGCTCCAGCAATGGTCCCTTTGTTGTAGCATCAAAAGCCACCAACAGCAGCGCCTTCCACATCTCCAGGAAGCGCAAGCTTGAATCAATGGAGTCGTCCTCTACAGTCTCTAGCTTGTCATTTTCTTCAGGGCTATCAGGTGACTCCTCATCTGCTGCTGGTAGGTTTGCAAAGATAAATGACAAGTCCCTTTCACCAGGTGGTTGCTTTGCAATCTGGTGTAATACAGCACTCTCACACTTGCCTACTGGCAACCGACCCAAGTGTGCACTGCATCGGTGGGCTGCTGGAGTGCAAATGCAACGGGATGTAGTACTCTGCAAGACCTGCAATGTCAACCTTTGCTTAGATTGTTACACGACATTTCATACCAATGTTGATCTTATTGCAAGCAAAAAAAACTCTCTAAACAGTTTAAAAGGGAGGCCTCCTCCAAGTAACAATTAGCAGGTTTGATGTTATTTCCACTCTTTATGTTGCTAGTTGTTGTTTCGGTTTTCGAATAATTTTTTACTAGTAATTTTTACGTACAAAATAAGGTGCGTATGCACCTAATTTTACTCCAATTAAGGGATACGGGTTTAGAGGTTAATGCCATGCGGACACGTAGAAAATGTACCAGAATCTACAGGGCGTCAGCGCGTAGCATTAACCTCTAAATCTTTACCTGTCCCCTTGGCACCCGGATTTCGAACCATTTCGGACGAATCGGACGAAATCTCCGAGACAATTTTTTTTTCTATTTTCTTTCACTTTTTTGCTTGCTAATCCATCTAATTGCAACCAATTGCAACCAATCTAAAACTACTTTAACATCAACTAGCAAGGAATGAATAACAAATAAACCATTCAACTAATCGAATTACACTGTACCAAGCACCGTACGGTGGTAGGGTAGAGAGCGTCGTCGTCGTCGAAGCGAAACACGAGTCATTTTCGTCACATTCTTGTTGCTCTTGTTGTTGCTGGACGAGGACTTGCGTTTTGCTTCGACAACGACGCGCTTGCTCACACACAGCCCTAACTGCAAGCAACCGTACTAGCCTTGGCAAGGCCACTGCATCCTAACTGCCCTGAGATGTTCCAATTCCTCTTGGGTAAGATGTGCTTCAGCAATTTCCATTCTCTGTGGAGTAATGCTTTTGGTCATGGAGAGCATCTCCTTAATATCCTTTGCCATTGCTTTTCCTAGCTCTGTATCTTTAATCTTGATATCCTCTTCAATCAATCTTTTCATTTCAGCTTCATCCTCTGCAATCCATTTCACTTCACCAACTGGTGGATACTTCTCTGCCTCCATAAGAGCGCCCACCATATCATCCTTGTTTAGGCGTGTGCTCTTCTCTTGTAGCTTCCACTCAAACACCTTCCTCAATTCAGATACAGGGAGATCCATAAAGTCACCATCGCATTTGTCGATTAGGGGTTGAGCTGCTTCCCTCTTTTTGTCGTATGCTGCAGCCTTAAATTTCGTGCCCTCCATCGCTTTGATTATTCCTTCACGGTGAATCCTCTCGTGTACAATGATCTGATCTGTGCAGTTATAGGCTCCTCCATTCAAAACGGCATACTTTGGGCCTGGTGTGTTCTTAGCTTCTTGGATTTGGTCCTGGCAAGCTTGTGTGTTTGGTAGAGTTGCTATGGAGTTCTTTCCGTAGTGGCGTGGGGCTTGTTTCAAAAAAACCTCGCCTGCAAACCCGTGCTCCTTAAGTGTTGCAATTGCATTCACATTTCGGAATTCAAGATCCAGCAATTGCACAGTGGCGGGATCTGCATCCAAATCAATACTGCCGTCTGATAACATCATCAACTGGTGAACAACGTTTCGATTTCCCAGGCAGTTCCGTGTGAATGGGCTAATGCCAATCTTCCTCCAGCATGCTTTGGATGCTGCTGGACAAAATGCCTCCTCAAATGCAGACCGAAGACTCAAGCTCCAATTTTCACGGTAACCAAATACCAGTGACGGAATGTCAAACATCTTGACAGTTCTTCGTTCTGCACGGCGGCTAGCATCAAGTTTCTTTTGGTTATCACGGAAAGCAGTCTTGAACGGACCAAAGTTCTGATCTGTAACTTGGGTGATGTGCGTTGTATTTGGAACTCCGGGTAGCAATATGAATCCCTTCCGGCTGAGAAGTTGTAGGAGCTTAGGATTCAACCGCCCTGGACCAGAATCGACTATCAACAAGACCCACTTCCCGTTGACAGGTTGAGCATCTGGGTAGAGTGATACAATGCTTGTCTCCACATATTTTTGAAATTCAACACCATCCATTCCTGCTGTAGGATTGCAATATGCGGTATGGGGCTTGAGCCCTTCGCCACCTAAGCCCCAAGTACCAGTAACACATCCAGCCTTGTCAAGTTCATTTGTGAATGCCGTTGCAATCCGTCTCTTGCCTTCTTCTGCAAGGCTCTTTAGTTGAAAGTGGAACGGGATGGGGTCTCCACTAGCGGTACTTCCAGCAACAAGTGTGCACCTTGAGCTGCTTTTTGGTGCCCGAGAAGCACCCCGGGGTAGACTTTTGTTAGCAGGACCATACTCCGTCACAGGTCTACCACCACTCTTTGAGCCCGTCCCATCCAGTGTGAGGCCAGTCTCATCCACATTCACAATCCGATGAAGCTGGCCTGGAAGAAATACCAGCTCTCCCTCGTGTCCATTCCCTTTTTCTTCTGCTGTAGGCAAACGGGCAAATTGCTTTTCAATCAACAATTTTTTCAAGTTTTTAAACCAGTCATTTATATTGTTACGGGTGGCCCAAACAGCCCTTCTCTCTTCCAACTGTGTGTTCTGTGTACTCACTTCAATAGTGTGGGCATACTTAGCCGGCATTCGGTTGAATAGCGAGACATAGTCTTTGAGGCAACAAGGCCCATCTTTTAGACATGCTTGGAGACGCTGCACCATTTCTTTTCGATTGGGCTTCTCCAACATCTCTGCTGAAGTAAGAAGTGTTAGTGTTTCCATAGCAGTAGCCAAGGCTTCTTCTACAGCTGGAGGCAGGATAGGTGGCCTGCCTTTCCTGGGGGGCGCTTCCACACCATTGTTGACCCTCCACTTCAATGTATTCACAGAAATATTTGTATTGTTCATTCTGTTGACAGCATCACAAATTGCCTGCCCTGCAATTCGCTTGACACCCCTCCCATCCTCCTGTTGCAGTTGCTGATCCTTGTACATGTAACCTGCTGTTTCATAGGACTTGCAATAGCATTTACGGGCATCCTGAGTCTGTTCCTTGTCATACATAACCATACTATGATTACGCCTTGGCTTTGGTTTTGCTAGTACTCCAGCTGCAGATATAGAATCAGTTGCTGTAGCAGGAACAAGCCCTGTAAGGGGGAGTGCTGTAGCGGTGAGCGCTGTAGCGGCGAGCGCTGTAGCGGCGAGCGCTGTAGCGGCGAGCGCTGTAGCGGCGAGCGCTGTAGCGGCGAGTGCTGTAGCAGCGCTCGCTACAGCAGCGAGTGCTGTGTTGTTGTTCTTGTTGTTGTTGTTGTTCTTGTTGCCGCCGCCGTCGCCGTTGCTGCTGCTGGAGTTGTTTGCTGCACTGTTGGTGTGGTTGTTGGTACTAGGTGGATTGGATAAAGGAGATATCAATGATGTACTGTTTGTTTGAATGAAAAGAGGTGGCGAATTCTTCAGCTGCCTGTCCCTCTGCCTCCTCACTCTCCTTTGCAATGACTTATTCTTGCAATCCTCCTCAGAAAATTCCAATACTCTCATAGCATCTGCTGCTGTGTAGTGCTTGTTCCATTTCCCTATCACTAGAAGAATGTGGCCTGCTACCATAGTCCACTCACAATTAAGTGGGTGCCCTTTTGGTACAGACCCAAGTGGGGGGACTGTTGCCTTGTTGGTGGGTTGGGGTGACGCGGGCTTGCTGGTGGAAGCCCATTTTTCAGCCACATTTTGCCCATCATCTTTCCCATCCATGTTGAGTCGTTTTTTTCTGATCTACTGAGTCAATCAATTCGAAACTTGGTCGGCGTGTTCTTCTATATATAATAAAGAGGACCGTGCATTATCGTTGGCAGCGGCGACCTCGGTATGGAGATATCTGCTGTTGTTGTTATTTGGGTTGCTTCCTTGAAATACAACCAAATTTTCCCACTCTGCTTCACCGGTTCGATTCTTCTAATCCGCTCAATCAATCGATTCGAAACTTGGGCGGCGTCATGTTCTTCTATATGCAATAAAGAGGACCCTGCAATATCGTTGGCAGCGACGACCTTGGTATGGAGATATCTGTTGTTGTTGTTATTTGGGTTGCTTCCTTGAAATACAACCAAATTTTCTCACTCTGCTTCACCGAGTCGTTTTTTTCTAATCTGCTTAATCAATCGATTCGAAACTTAGGCGGCGTGTTCTTCTATATGTAATGAAGAGTACCCTGCAATATCGTTGCTGTTGGTGCCTTCGTTCCAGAGATATCTGCTGTCACTGTTATTTGGGGTGTTTCTTTGAAATACAACCAAATTTTCCCAATCTGCTTCACCGGTTCGATTCTTCTATTCCTCTCAATCAATCAATCCGAAACTTGGAGAGCGTCTCCTTATAGATGTAATGAAGAGGTCTGTGCAATATCGTTGGCAGCGGCGAACCTCGGTATGGAGATATCTGCTGTCACCGTTATTTGGGTTGCTTCCTTGAAATACAACCAAATTTCTACCTTCTGCTTCACCGGTTTGATTCTTCTAATCTGCTCGATCAATTGATTCGAAACTTGCAGGCCTTGTCCTTCTTAGTATAATGAAGGGATTCCTCCAATATCGTTGCCCATGGTGCCTTCAGTATGGAGATATTAATATTCACCGTTTTTTTTCCTTGTTTACCTTCAAAATGGACCTTGTGTGTCCAAAGCTTTGCCAGTTAGATACTTCCAATCCACTCAATCAATCGATTCGAAACTTGCAGGCCTTGTCCTTCTTGATATAATGAAGGGATCCCTGCAATACCATTGCCCGCGGCGCCTTCAGTATGGAGATATCTGCTGTCCCTTGGGTTTGGAGGGGGTGTTTTCTGTGGAGATGAAAATTCGGATTTGGAGTCCTCTGCTTGGCCCTCCTATTGCTTCTAACGCGCACGACAGATCCCTTTGAGACTTGCAGGCCTTGTTAGTATTGTTGTCTAGAATCGTTTGCCTATCCTACCAACTTTTACTGATCCTTGGTTATGGAGATATCCTATGGGGGACAGGTCCCTATCCATTGTAATGAAAATGGGATTTTTTGGAGTTTTTTTTGCCTCGTGAGAAACCCACTGCTAGAAAAGGTCAGGCAGGTAGAGAACCAGCTTATAGGGTATCTATGGATAGCTAAGAGCCATACCAATTCGGGCGCGAGGTATATATTAGTGTTCAAGCTATATCAAGGTAGTTAGCAAGCATAGACCAAATAGCTATGTTGTTGCTAGAGCAGCGAAATGGGTAGGCTCATAACCTGTCTTTTTAACGTGAATGGCATTAACCTCTAAACTCATACCATATCATCATAGTTTTACAACAACTCCCCGGATTCCATAACGGTACCGGTAAGCATCGGATGGATGTCCGACAAAAATTCAGATCTTTCAGCACGATACTGTACGAGTACTATCTTTGCGATTAAAAGACGTTGTGGAAGTGAAACGATATCATCTCCGTCACCTCATTCTGACATCGATACTACTCCGCATTCATTAGAAGGTGTCGCAGACGCAAATCAACAGCGAATCAGTCCTTTTCATACGTCAATTTGCATAATTGTGGTCGTAGAGTTCAAAGATGGCTTCCCGATTTGCTCGTCAGGCACTCCCAGCAGCTGCTGCCACCATTTTTTCGTCGTCTTCCTTTTTCTATAACGCAGGTACTAACCGGGCAAGTTGCGATGCGACGCCAGCGTCCGAGACTTCGGCATCGCCGTCTCTGGATCCGTCTGAGCTGTTGCAGAATGCAACCAAAAAGAAAGCAGGAATGGATCCTTCCGCAACCGGAGACTTTCACAAGTTGTTTCCAAGACGACAACTGTGGCAGCCCAAGGTATGATTTTGATGAAATCCATCAGATATTGTGGTTAAGATGCAATGTAGGTTTGTTTGGTTGATTGTAATTCCAATTTGGGAACTTATTGATCTTGTTCGTGCTGATTTTAGGTAGAGTACCCCTTGTGGGATACCGATTGGGACGGTCTGGAACCTGTATCTACGGGCAACAAGGACGAAGATCGTCGGCGAAAACGCCAATTGAGAAAGGAGGGAGTAACACGACACGTAATTCTGATTCGACATGGACAATACAACGAACAAGAAAAACTGGACGAAAATCGAAAGCTGACCCCACTGGGGAGAGAGCAGGCGGATTATACTGGGAAGCGTTTGAAGGAAATGATCGAGGGTGTAGCAGGGACCGGATTCAGTGGTTGCAATGTCAAGGTGGTCCGAGTTTCGAACTTGGCGCGAGCCAAGGAAACTGCCGATATCATTGCTTCACATTTACCAGGCGTAGAGCGGGCGGAACCGGATTCCGACCTAAACGAAGGCCGACCGGCACACAACATCCCTGGGGGAAGCGCATCCACTTCTACCATCGAGAAAACAGATGACCACCACCCCCGGATCGAGGCAGCCTTCGAAAAATATTTTTATCGAGCCAAAGATCTGCCAACAGACGGCGGAAGCAACAAGAACAAGGATGCGACCGAAGATAACAACGCGAAAGATCCAAATAGCGGAGAACAAAAGGAAGGAAGTCGTCACGAATTCGAAATCATTGTGTGCCACGCCAATGTGATCCGATACTTTTTGTGTCGGGCATTGCAAATTCCACCGGAAACATGGTTGAGATTGTGTACTTTCAACTGTTCGTTGACGTATCTGACAATTCGGCCAACTGGTACGGTCAGTTGTCGAATGCTCGGAGGTAAGTTCCATTATGCTTAGGTCGAAACGTTTTGGATCGAAATTATAAAACAGCATTACCCACTGCAGTTTCACTGCACTCACGTGCATCTCTCTATTCTTCACGCATTTTGTATTCCCTGATCGTTCTTCACTGGCGACTATTCCGTGCGGTGGGATACGGTAGACATTGGGCACCTGCCTTACGGAATGAGTACATTTTCGATGCATTCAGGTTTTAACTGGTAACAAAAATGTGAAATATTCAGCACCCAAGAATCTAAGAATAGCCGATACCTTATTTCGATGAATTACACTATTTAACGCTTTGTGATGGTTATGACCTTCGAAATCATTGCAATTTCTTATCTTCGTGTCACCAGAAAGAACTCTGTAAGTGACAATGAATAGTCCAAGCTGCAACTTCAGTTCTACGCAGTTTTAGTGTACGCACATATTTCAGTAGACCTTTTTCATTCGATTTATGGATGAAAGAAATCATTGAATGGATGACGATTGAATGCACTCGCAATACATCACAAGTGACGATACCGAAGTAGCCCTCGTCCTGACAGAATCGTTTTGCTCCCAGTTTAGCAAAACAATTTACAATAGGAGTCGCACACCATATGAATGAAAATAGTAGGAACAATGTTTTCTTTTGTGTACCCATAGTTTACCGTATTTATTCCCTGGCTAAAACTCACTGTCCATGTCGTCCTCAATATCGAGTGTCCCTGAGGCGTAATTCTGTTGGTGTTCGCTGAAAATCGAGGCCGAAGTAGTAGATCCACCCGAAGCGCGAAAGAAAAAATATTTAACAATCAATCCGATCATGACAACTCCAGTGGTGATTACAATGTTTTTCAACTGCCCACCGACTTTTTCATCGACCTGGTTCCATGTGTTCTTCGCCTTTTGTGCAGTCTTCATCAACTTGAGGGCTGCATCCATTTTCGCATCATCCATCTCAGCGAAGCTATCGATGCCCACTTTCAATTTATCCTCGTCCATTCCGGTCATGCCTGCGAATTGCTTCATCATTTCGGGATTGTCCTTGACAGATTTCAGCATTTCTTTAAGTTGAGTTTTGTCCATATTCGCCAACATTTCGGTTGGATCAACTCCCATTTGTGCCATGTCGGGCGATGATGGCATACCGGCAGCTCCGGAAGATGGGATCTGGCCCTTTCTCATGGCTTCCAATTGTTCGGGGCTGGAATTTTTCATTTGATCCATAGCCATTTTCATCATCGAGGGATTGCTTGCCATCATTTCGAATTGCATTGCTGCCATTTTGATCTGCGAATCTGACATGTTGGCCAATTGAGGGTTTGTCCGTCGGAGCGTATCAGGGTCCATCGTTTTCAACATTTGCGCTTGCTGGCGAAGTTGTTCTGGGGTCATGTTTTGCATCGCGTTGACGGCTTGTTGAGCCTGAGTGGCGGAAGGCATAGGAATACCTGTTGCCGCGGGTGTGGAGGAGCTATTTGTGGCTGTACCACTGCTTGCTGCGTTGCCAGCTCCAGTCATTTGAGCTTGCATTTTCTGTAGTTGGGCGGGGTCCATGTTTTTCATTTGTTCCGCCGCCATTTTCATCATGCTCGGATTGTTTGCCATCATGTCCATTCGATCTGCTGCCATTTTTATTTGTGAATCGGACATGTTTGCCAACTGTGGGTTCATTCGTCGAACCACGTTAGGATCCATCGTTCTCATCATTCTGGCCTGCTGTCGAAGTTGATCGGGCGACATGTTGCTCAGTTGTTCGGCTGCTTGCGTGTGAGCAGCTGTTGTAGGAGTAGATGGGTTTTCACTGGCTTTGGCCTTCGCCAGGAGCTCCGGAAGTTCTTCGGAACCATCGATGAGGTCTGAGACTTGGGCCTGCAAGTCGGACTTGTCCATACCCGACGTGCTCTTCGATTGCTTGTTCTTGTACTTCAAAATAACATTTAGCTCTTTCACAGATAAGTTTTCCAGTGCGATAGGCTCGTAGCTGAGATTCAAAGGTTTGAGGCTCACAGATTTATCTAATTCTTCGATGTACACAGTATGGCGGCCAGCACTGGACAGAACCGAGCGGACAACTCCCTTTTTCCCATTCAAATCTTGAGCTTTGACCAAGCCCTGAAGAATGACGCGCGCTTCTGTGGGAAAAGTCATTGGGGATGGTGACGCGTCTTCTGTTTTACTGCTTGCTGATGCCATGTTGCCAATGTCTTTCTCTGATGTAACGTACTGGGTGTGTCGTAATTATGCTGGAATCAAGCAACGCGACGAGCTCTATCGATCGGTTCGAAAGTACTCGTACCGTAACCTAAAGGTACATGTAATTACTTCAAGTAATTACGTACAAGTAATTTTTACGAGTACGAACCGTAATGACAAAAATCGCTCATGTGACTGCTGTTATTTTTCAAAAATTCGAATTTCACAAAAAAATGGAAAACATTTGGTTTTGTTCGTCCAATATTCTTCCACGTGGAAGTATGTCCTCCGTATCTTTTCTCGCTTTTCTTTGATGGAAATGAAAGTTGTTCGGGAATCTTGACAGGGGTCATCCAATCGATGCGGTCGTTTTGTTGTTGTCCCTGCCTGGCATGTGATGTTATACCGTACATTTCAACAGAAGAAAAGTAAACCGGGGAGTTGAGCTGTACGGGTTTCAACTATTACAAATTGGATAGATGGTAGTATCAACTGTATTTCACAAAACGTTTGCCCTGCTGCTCTTGATCGTTCAGGGCAGTGTGCTTTGGGAACCGCTGTTTGTTGCAGCAGATCCGAATTTCGATTTCGGCGGTGGCGAACCCAAGTTTTGCCGACCTTTTACATGTGGGAAAGGAAAACAGCCGGTTCAAAAATGGCCTCTCTCGTTCAAATCTTCGGGATGCAGTTCCCTTGGGATGGGTATAGCAATGTCCTCTCCTGGTAACAACAACGAAATCCACGAAGGCTGTTGCGACCAACGTGCGGCCTGCCTTCAGACTTGCGGTGCCATCAAGACGGTATGCGACGAAGAGTTTCAAAAATGCACGGAAGACGTGTGCGCCAATTCCGATGATGAGGAACAATGCAAAAAGAGCGCCAGTGTGTTTTCTATCATGATTAACTTTGGGAACTGCCAGACCTACGACACCGAACAATATTCTCATTGCGATTGTGTAGCATCGGAGGATGCACCTGGTAGACGAGAAGACCTGTTGCAAAAGTTTTATACAAAATTTAGCCCCGACTCTGTCGACAAAGCTCGGGATCTTGCGAAAAAAGCAGACACGCCGCGGAAGATGGCAAATCTGATGGGCAAACTTGTTAAGAAATACTATCCGAAAACAATCCGAAAGATAAAAGATCCAAACCAAGAAATGATGGAAAAACTAATGAAGGAGAGAAATACCAAGAAGGTCGAGGAAGAGGTGCAAGATGAGGAAGAGGAAGAAGAAGATGAGGAAGAAGATATCCAGGAGCTGTAGGCTTGATTCTGCAGCAAACTTTTGAGTACGTTGCTTCGAATTCCATTCGGGTCGTCCTTTTGACGGTGAGCCGGAATTAGCAGGTGGGAATTGTAAGGAATTTTCCTTTCATCATTGGTGATTGTAGCCAATCATAGTCATAGAGATGGGAGAATTTTTTTCCCGCCGTAGGACTTACTTTCTAGCTCGAAAAACTACCTCCTCTTTCGATTGTTGGTCCTAAATCATTCTTTTCGGATTGTTCTTGCTGTGTGTACCGTATTGTGTAGTGATGTTGTTGATCCAGGAAAATGTCAACTATTCGTTCTGATAATTTCTGAGCCAGTTGATATCTACGTGTACTAATGTTCGGGTCTATCTACACTCATTGAAATTGGATGTGAACCGTTTATTCCAAGATGCAATTGAAATTCTATCGCTATCATTTCTGGTGCCTTCAGGCTGAGTTTTGTTTTTTGCAGTAAAGGACAGATTTGTCTCATGTTACAAAGAGGTACAGGTATATTTTCTGTTGTGATGCTTAAAATTTCATTCGTCAGATCCATTGTGACAATACTTTTGTTGTCATCAGAAACCTGTTTGATGCAATAGAGGGGGATAAGTCATAGTTGGATATGTTTTGTATGTGTGACTTGCTCTGTGGGCAGCTGGTGTCACAAACATAACATGCTACAGTGTTTTGGTTGGAAAGGGGAATAGAACTTTTTGGCGCTTGTTCTTAAAATGGTTGTCATTTCTAGGGAAGGATATCAATCAAGCTTAAGTGTACAAACTGCGATTCATTTCAAGAGTATCGCATTTCCTTGTTGTGTGTACGGTAGTACGGTACATGTAGCAAATTCTTCATCTTTGGCAAATTAAAAAATCAACCTGTGATTCTGATGCAGGGAAAAATAAGATTATACATAGGTGCATGGCATTGCAATGAAATGACCACTGTGGCCATATTGAATGGACTTGTTGAAAGATGATATCTGTGTTGAATAGTAGTCTTGGATTGAGAGTGACTGTTACTGTTTGAGAACATCACACCATTTCCTTATCACCTGAACATTATGCAAGAGGCCCATGCCCCGAGACCAGATGCATTCAGGTTCAGTTATTTTCTTGATTACTACTGCGATATTAATTTTGCCTCAAAAATTTGAATGTGATTTGGGTCTCAACACATAGTATTATTGCATAGATTCAGGAGTTTCAATTAGCTTTCCTTAACCTAACTGCAAAGATAGGCAGTCTCACCAATTATTGGGTAACACACAATGCTGCTACTATACTACTTGCATGCTCCTCCATTTTATGGATTGCCTCACTGGCACAGATAAATCTTACAGAGTAGTAGCTATTTGTAATAAACAAGTCACACAAAAGGAAGCCACCGGTCAGAAGCTCCACACATTTCATGTCAGTGTCAAAACAGTAAAAACTAACAGGGTAAGCTTTTCTAACTAAATATCACAGGTCTTCAAACAGTCAAGAACAACTAATAGATCTCATACTACTGTTTTAGTATCCATGACAGTAAGTTCTTGTTACTGCTGCTGAGCATTTTGCAATCACCCTTGTTTGTCAACTTGGGGACAAACCCAATTTACTAATCCATGTATTCAAGTTTTAATTGCTTTTCCCAATTTTTGGTACCCTGGGGGGATGGGTTTAAAAACTACTTTGTACAATCTTTCCTGGCGCATGGTCTTCAAAAATGCACGAGCCCACATAAGTGCAAGAATGCCTGGTTTGGGCTAGAGCCTCAGGATAGGTTTTTCAAACATTTGGGAGCCTCAGGGTAGGGCACAAATTTGGCCATTAGTAGTGCTACTGGGCCTTGTTATCGGGTCTTTTATATCTACTGATATTTGAATGAGCCTTGGGAATCGGTTCCTTTCCTATGTAAACTTAACTGCCTTTCATTGATTGTCATATCTATATTCAATTCCCTACGTACGTCAATACTTTATATTCTCCCGTACCTTTGGCGGTCATTTTTCTGACCCAAAAATAAAGCGTCGAATTGTCATTCTTCCATTTATTTTCCTTATTTTGATTTCCTTTATCCCCCAAAATATTTCTCAATACTTCATGACAACACTTACAATCTCTTTCTTTACCTCTCATTGTGTTGCAGCGCTCTCTTCCCTACCCAAACATTCCTCTTTCTTCGTGTTTTACCATGTCATCTTCCAAACGCAATGGCTCCAGTACGTCCCTCCTTATTATATTCTCCATTTATATTTTAGTTATACTTCTTACTATCTTGCCCACATGCAACTCACTCAATTTCTCGTTTTCATTCTCTGCACATATTGGATGTTTGTCAACAAACACCACTTACATCACTCCGTTTCCGAATCATTTCGTATTCCCCGACACAGCTTCCAACACATCCTCCCCCTCACTTTAGGTCATTGGTTCTTCGGGCAATGTCTGTACCATAATTGCTACGCGCAAAACTATTGTCTGTTTGTGCCCTGATATGCATCCAATATGCAAACACATATTGTTCCTACTCACCAATCTACAATGCCCTGTTTCTACAGGCCTGCAAACAATATCCCTACCACTTGCTTAAACTCCACTTAAGGACCTATGTGTCATCTCTCGACACTTACACCATCAAGCTTTGCCTTTCCCTTATGTGGCAACCTTGTGTACACTGTCAACAATCAACGCTTCATTCTTGTTTGATTAGCTGCAATTTTTGTTACTCTGTTTCTCATTATTCTCACAATTACCATGACTTGAATACATGTCCTTAATGTAAATCATAATGGTCGCCATATGTATCTGAACTGGTCGGTCAATATCACAATTTTTCTTCCGTCCTGAGGAGAAATGGATTTCAACAAACTCATCCTCTACCTCAACAAACTATTGCCACCTATGATATGACTAAATCCTCCATCTCCTCCTCTAATGGTATTTTCGTTGTTGCATCCAGCTCAAACTCACATATAATTCCCCCCTCATCTTCCTGTAACAAATGTCTTTTGGAAATCATTTAACAATAACGACATCTACATTTTTTGTTTCATGCACCAGTGCACCATATTATAATTGTAATTCATTATTTTATTGTTTCAGCCAATTGTTATATGTTAGAAGTCATATTCTTATCCATTATTCTTTTTCTTTGCTTTCATTTAATCTCCAGTTGATTCATCTTACATTCTACTTCTGTTATCACATTCACCATTCATTTTGACCACCATGATGACAAACTTGGAAAATAATCTTTCCATGTTGTCTTTTTTTCTGCCATGTCTTTCGGTTCAATTGCTTTATTCTTTGCTGGTCCATCTTCATTTTTGTCTGTAACAATGTATTGTAATACTGGAACCATTGCAACTGCTTCTTCATCTACTTTGTCCTTACTCTCATTTTCATTATCCAATTCTTTCTTACTATTTGAATCATCATCGGAACCACCTTCTTTGTAATCCGGTTTCTTTCTACCTGGCCGTTGTAACTTTTTCTGCCAGGTTGTTTCTCTCCGTCATTCTTTTATATATTGTTTGCATACAACAATTGTTCAACTGTCATATCTTCAACGTTGGCAATTTCCCGTAGAGTTTGTTCCAATGTTTGGTCATCGAATCCAATTCCTTTCCTAATCAGCTCTTCTTTCCCCTTCTTCTCCATTAGGATCATCAATGCCTGCTTGTTGTTAGAATATAACCGTGCATCCTCTTTTTTCCCATTTTGTTGAGTACCACTCTTAGGATCTTCTTTACTTGTTTCTTCCTTCTTTGCTACCTTTCTTCTTCTTTGGACTTTTCATCTTATTACTGTTTTTTGAACCTGTAAGGTCTTCATCTCTTTTTGGATGGTACCCTGACACAAATCCCATCCTTTTTGCAGCACAAGGTATACGATTGCCCCATGCATTTATGGCATGTTTACCGACACTGTTCACAGTTCTTTTTAGACTTTTTGTCGGTACACCTCTTACACGCTTTATTCCATCTATGCAGGTACTTTTTCTCCCCCCATCCCCATATCCTCCTTGTCCTTATCTTTGTCATTGTCATCAATGTGGGAATCATTCCTGTTGGCATTGAATAGCGGATCAATCTCATCTCCCGTTTTATCCCCAACTACCTCATTGATGTTATCTTTTGGTTTAGTTGTATCTCCCCTGATTCCCTTATCATTATTGTCCTTGTCCTTGTCCTTGTCCTTATCTTTTTTGCCATTGTCGGATTCATTCCCGTTAGCATTGCTTAGCAGATTGTTTTCATCACCCGTCTCATCCCTGACTGCCCCTTCAATGTTTTCTTTTCTTTTATCCTTATTTCCGCTCCCACCCGTTTCCACCCCAATTCCCTTGTTGTTATTGTCCTTGTCCTTGTCCTTGTCCTTGTCTTTGTTGTTGTTGTTGTTATTGTTATTGCTGGATTCATTCCCATTAGCATTGCTTAGCAAATCATTCTCATCACCCGTCTTATCCCTGTTTTCCTCATTGGCTTTTTCTCTTGTGTTATCCTTAACATCCATCTTTGCTAGATGACAAGTCCAACGAATTAAAAAAATGCCCACAACACTTCTCTCTCTGTTGCACCCCCCACAATAGTTCCACAAGTCCTAATGTGCTTTATTAGTCACGTTCCACAGTAGATTGGCTATCATAATTGCACACATTGCTTTCTGCATACAAACTTCTAGTGATATGGCATAACCACACATTTAGTCCGTTGTATCCAATAGACTGCTGAATTCTCTGAAGTAATTGACTGCACCCTCACCATTCAGACACAGATATAAATTTGAAATCCGGTCCAGCATTTGTTCAAGCACTCACTTTTGTTTTCCATCCATCATTTCACTCAGGAAATTTGTATGTTGTTTTCTATCCATATATTCCTTCGGCCTTCTCTTTTACTGTTTTATCACCGGCTCCTGCATTTTCATTTAGCCGTTTGCTTTGATGATACATGGTTTGTATACTTTCATTCCAATGCTGTTTGAATCTATCCATTGTTACTCCCTCATACTATCATCGTAATAAGCACACTTTTTTACCCACTTCTTATGTATGGCATACATTTTGCTTCCTTCACGTTCATAGTTACAAAACTGTGTTACTGCAATTTGCATCCCAATTGCCACTGGCACTTCAGAATTTCAATCAATTTCAAGTGATCAAAAAATATCTCCATGTGTGCTAAGTTAGATTCTGCTCCATTAGTCATCGGTGTATATTTGTGTTCTGAAATGTAATCCAGTAAAATGTGATGGCCAACTTACTCTTTCATTGTCCATTTTTCCAATCCTTTCATACATGGTGTAGGTGTCAAAATAATCCTTCAGAGCTATCTTCTAATTCCACTGACTAAAAAGTCTTTCGGCTCCTGAATTATCTGACAATGTGTCATAGGATTCACTATCTAGCTCATTTACTGCATTTCTGTAGCTGGCTGCTGTACAACAAGTCCAATGAATTTTAAAATAGGTCCACAACATATCCCTCTTTTGAGACTTCCCACTAACTGACCAATCCCCATCTCATGCTTTGTAATATTTCTTCCATTGCTGTTGATATTCTGTGCTATAGTCCGTACTATTGTCAATTTCCTTCACCTTCACTGTGCGGAACAATGTTTGTAGACGTGTATTCCAATGCTATTTAAAATCAGTCCATTGTTCCTCCCTCATACTATCATTATAATTACCAGTATGTTCCACCCAATCCTGATGTATGGCATACATTTTGCTTTGTTACATGTTCAGAGTTGAAAAAACTGCCACTGCGATCTGCATCCAAATTGCTGTTGGTACTTGATAACGATACTTCAATTTTGCGTAATCAAAATAAGTGTCCAATATTGCGAAGTTATATTCCTGCTCCATTACTTCTTGGCAAATATTTGTTGTAGCCTGAAATGTAAGTCAGCACAGAGGTTATTTGTTGACTTTTCTCTTGATTGTTCATTTCTCCAATGCTTTCAAACATGCCGTCTGTGTCAAAATAATCAAAAAGATCTGCAAGTTTTTGGGCATGAGTGATACCCGATGCAGCCTTTTGGTCCAATGACTCTTCTATTTCTGGATTCTTCAACATATCCAATAGGGTTGTAATTGAGCTTGATTCCTCTAATCGGAGTACTTCTGCAAGAGTAATACCCGCTTCAGCCTCCTCATCCAAAATCTCTTTTTCTCTATCAGTTGACATGTTCATTTTTTTATGGTAAACAATGGCTGTCAATTAGCTTCTCTATCAATCATTGGAGTTTTGTCATATTACTCTTTCTTCACTGATTCAATTGCTGATACCATTACTTTATTATATGTTTTTTCTGTTCATTTCAACAAACTATTCTTGTACTAGTGTTCTGGTTTCTTTTCTGTTTTAATATTTGTTTGAGATCTTTTTCCTCCTGCTTTCAGTTTTACACCTTTTATGTTGTCATTTTTGTTACTTCAGCCTGCGTTGGTTTTACTTCCATTCCGTGTCTTGTGTGTTTGGTGTTTTGTTTGTTACTCTGTTCTGTTTCTATCAACTATTTTGTCTCATAATTTAGGTTAATGTTATTATTCAGTTAATTCACTGCTTCTTCATGTCCGTTCAATGTTTCACTTTAGCAAATTCTATATTTTGTTATCTCATTTTAATCAAAAGCATGTCCAACTTGCACTAGCTACTCTTTTTATCATTCCATTAATCACAAGATTTATTTTTAATATGTCTGTTGATCAGCTTTACTTTTATGTTGCAGTGTTTGTGCTGTATTGGAGTATTGTCAGCAAACGTTCCGGCTTCGTCCCACAATATATACTCGCTGTATTTTTGCTTTTTCAACGCATCCATATCAATCATAATAAGGTCTTTATCATCATTTTGGCACGGCACATTGACAACAATACTATTCAGTACAATTAGTTCACGTCAGTATTGTTTGTACCAATGAAGTTGTTCTCTATATTCCATTTACATACTTTGTTCAACAACCTAGGATGGTAGTGATACTTCCAGTCAATCTTTTTACCACAACACATTGCACAGCAATGGGTTAACCTTTACCCAATTATTCACTGATTTTGCCTACAACACTGAGATCTCTGACTCGGCATATAAACTGTGGTACATTTTCTCAACAAATGATTCATTCCTGGATGCAACTGCCAAAATATCAGTCAATTATCCTTGTTTATCTTCAGGTCATCTCCTGTCAGTCACTTTTGCCATTCTGTCAGATACGTGCAAACCTTTGTACCAGTTTTGGAAAAATGACTTAGTTACCAAGACGACCATTTCTGTCTCTGGTATATGCTTGTATCCAAACTATGTATGGAATGTCAGGAATCGTAGATCTTTCATGTCATGTGACCACTACAACACACTCAAAACAAAAGTCAAAGACAAGATAAAACAAAACACGTTGGATTTTTGTCTTCTATACAACCTGGCCACTGTACAACACGGATACAACAAGACAGCAAAGTTATTGCCTGAAAGTGGTGAATTCCCATTATCTTCTGTAACTGATTTGGAGATATCCACATGGAATGATATTGCCTATATCCCCATTCTGGTCAGACGTAGCGTGACGATGTTTTGCAGCAACTCTGCCAGGACATCGGCTTCATTTTATTCTACCCGATGACTAGCACAGGTATTGATTTGGCAATGAATAATAATTTCTTGCCCGGTGAAAAAAAAACTGAGAGATGTTGTGCATGAAGCAAAAATTGAGTCTTGCCTCTGTTACCAAGATTACTGTCTATGGTCTATGAATGGTCATATTATTTTGGACAACGCTGGTTGTGTCTTCAGAAGTTACTGGAAGGGTTTTCATACAAATAGGAAATGCAGGCATTTTGCTGCTATCTTGGCAAAGTTTGCAATTCAGTCAAACGGACAGTTTTGTTGTTTTCCAAAGCCTCCTCTCGGTGTCATCAAAAAACCAAACAAAATCTTTCGAGACAATGAGTGACAGCTATTTTTGGTCTGTTCCCCCTTGGCTAATATTTTTGTGTTATTTGGGGCTACTTGTTACACAACGACATAATTATTTTCGTGATAAAAAACCTATTACCAGGCTTTTTTTCTGTCAGTTGTGTTTTTTGGAACCTATCACCAGGCCCATTTCTTACATTTGTGCTTTCTATCAGTAGTTCAGAACCTATTGTCAGGTCCATTTCTGTCAGTCATGCTATTCGGAACCTATTGTCAGGTCAATTTTTGTCAGCCATGCTATTTCAAACCTATTCTCAGGTCCATTTTTGCCAGTCGCCCTATTTGGAGCCTATTCTGAGGTCCATTTTTGTCAGTAGCGCTATTCAATAAACGTCATGTAGTATTATGTACTCTGTAGTACGTAGTACATAGTACGTAACTACGTAGGAGTGGCATGTCCAAAACAATCATTATCGGATCATTTTTTCGACATAACAATCATTATCAGAACATTTTTTTCTATTTCCACACATATTTGGGGTTTTTCTTAATCACCTTCCATGCCAAATCATGTCATCCAAAACCACCGACATCAGCAATCTTCTGTGGAGCATTATATCGCAACAACACCAAAATATCACAGCTAACAGTGGGACTGGTCTCGTCTCAAACACAAAAGTAGTTTTTGTTAAGTGTCATGCAAGAAGCTTAAGCAAGCGTGTGTTGTCTATTAAGAAACGAAATAATTTGACGTGTCATTACATGGATCCTGCATCATTTGCAGAACTAATCAAGATCCACAAAGAGAACATGGCATCTTTAAAAAGAATTGTCTCAAACCGTATAAATTCTGAGGCCTGGAATTTGTTTTGGAAACAAGCTGCGCAACTTGAGAACAGGAAGAAAAGGATTGGTAGTCAGTTTTGGAGGGAGTCTCAATTGTCCCGTTCTCCCATAGACTGTGCTATTGCCAAAGTAAATGTAATTCCAACAATACGGGTATTGAAAATGGAAAAATGGAAAAAGTCATCCTCAAGGTTGGAAAAGAGTCCCCAATGAACAGTCACAACAATGATCCAGACTATGACACGACTGATGAATATGACAATATACCACTAATTGGATTGTTGCAAAAGATCTAATTAAATTGATGTTATCACATTTTTGATTGTTATCAGGGACAAATACTTGTTTTCATTCATTTTTCACCCTACTTCGATCCTTCAAAGTAATTCTTTCCAATCCTTCTGTACTGCTTTACTTTTACTTTTATTTAAAGAGTATTTGGTCAGAATTGGTTTTGTTATTCCTTCTTTTTCATAATGGAATGTACCGACCTACTCTAGAAATTCTGTAGATGCCCCCTTTTCCATCAATGAGGTACTATAACCAAAATTCTCCAAAGTTTTGGGTGATTTAGTCTCCTTGTCTCTGATGTAGTCTTAGGTGAGCCCAGTTGACTATCTACAAGTTTTCTCCTCAGTAAAAGATTTCGCATGGTTTGACACATTTTACACTGATGACCTACTATCCCCTCTATTCTCCAAAGTTGTAGGAGATTTAGTCTCCACTGTAGTCTTTGGTGAACCTGTTGACTCTCCTTCAGGAGTTTTCTCCCCAGTGAAAGCTTTTATACTAAGGTTTGTCACCCTTTCCACGGTTGACCAACTACTAATCACAATTCTCCCAAGTTTCAGGTGAATTTTGTCTCCAGTAATTTAGTTTCTGGTGTAGTCTTCAGTGACCTCATCGACTCTCCTTCCAGAGGACGTTCAAATTTGCATCCCCCTTTATTAGTGTTAAATTAATCAACAGGGTTTCGCGTTCACTGACATGGCCACTTTTGTACTTTCATAATTTGCTTCCTATACAGAGTATGTCATAGACACATTTATTTTTGATGACTTTGGAATTTTACTTTCCGACTTCAATGCATTCTCCTCAATTTTGCGTTTTTCATCCTCATCGCTCCATACACCTAACACCTTGGAATCATCCCCTCATAATCCTTTGCTAGAAATTTGGATATCTTCCCTTCTACCCCCTCTATATCTGAACTGATTATATTTTTGCCTTAGTTCCTTGATGAATATGGCACACTCTTTTTGGACTTGGACCGGGCACAGACCAGAAACAAATGAACATAATTCATTTTGGATTGCCAGTTGCAGGAAATCTCCGCCAATGTTTCATAATGTTCTTTGTCTAGTTTGTGTACTGAGTTTACTGTCTTGCTGAGATATCCAGCACATGTAGAAGCAGACAAAAACTCTGCAATTGATGAAGTCTTTTTGGATTGGAAAAGAAGGAAAAACGCCTCTCAAGAAATCAATTCTTGTTTATTTTTCGATTCTTTTTGTCGGCATTGTTATGGAAGAACTTAGCTAAAAGCAGTGAATCTTTCTCAGATGGAAACTTGCACTTTGGAATCATGGGATCTACTTGGATAGCGGAATAACTTCCATTGGATGCATGGAACACCAGATTCACTGCCCAGTGTGGTGATTTACCCAAATTAACAGGAATTATGTGCAATCTTCTTTTGGGAGTCATGGTGAAGTCACAACTAATTTGATTTACTATATTCTTCCTCCTTGTCACTGGATAAATACTCATAGAACATAGGAAAGAATAGATGTACTGTCTGTGGGGCCAACATAGCCATCATGAAGCACCAAAGAGAAATAGTGTAGTCACTCAACCATGCATCTGGCATACCTCCCAGGTCAAAAAGATCTAAAGCCCAATAGGTCATCAATAAAAATTTCATAGCTATCCCATGACGTCTTAGGCAATCCACGCGCACAAGATCTCTCATATAGTGTTTGGTATTTTTTTGCAGTACCTTCCTTATTAACAAACATTGTTCACGAACTTTTTGGCAACCTTTTCAATCAAGAACTGAGAAATAGGTCGACCCAAAAACCTTGAAAAAAAAACTCTGGTTTTTGTTTAAGTTGTTTGCATATTTCTGCCTATGAAGAAAGACACCAAAGCAATGAGCAATCTTGCTACGGGTTTCAAGACTAAGTCTTCCTTGTCTTTGACTTGACACTTATTGGAAAATGATAAAATTGCCGATAGTCCTGCTTGGTAACACTGAAAGTAAAGACACATCAGTGTACTTTTGTCTGGTTGGGGAAGAGATAGTTCCTCTGAGTACCCACCAGAAAAATAGCATATTGAATAACAATTCAAACCAGTTTCAGGAGAAGCATGGTAAGCAATGTCAACATTACTTTCCAATCCTGGACTGAACACTAGTGACATAAGGATATTTCCAGGTTTGGGTAGCTGGATCTCAAATCTGCAATCACCATTGATGCAGGTACCAAGCTGTAGAACACATTTGTCAACAACCGCCTTTCCTTTTTTGTACTCATAAAGGTCAACCTTGTTGTAAAAAGTCCGAATATCAATTTTGAATCTCTGTTTTCGTATATTGTTGTTTGGACTTCAGATGTATTCTGACGGCATTGTAGTAACACTGAACCCGTCAATTTTGGTCATTATGTCCACGCAAGACTTACTACAGAGACGTGATTTGATAAAAGAAGGCGGTGTTGTAGCCAAAAAAGGACCCGGCCATCTATCATTCATAAATTCCTCCAGGTCTGGGGGAAAAAATTGGAAACCTTACCAACCATCAACATAAGACTGAAGTCTAATCTACCAACCTTGATTCTTTCTGGTCTGCGTGCTTTCCAGTCAATAATAGAGTTGTAGATAGGTATCTGGATATCCGGATCTTGTGGGTCCTGAACAATCATAAAAACACTCTTGTCCTTTTTGCGACTTACAAACAGTGATTTGTTGTTATCTCTGCATTCTATTGTCAAAGCTTCTGTAACATCACATTGATTTGTTATTTTTCCATTGCAAGGCTTCCCCTTTCTATTTATGTATTGCAGAAGATTTTAACTCCAAGTGTACTTTGATGGTGGTAGATCCATCCCTGGATCAGGCATCCCCGGCAGGCTCTCCCAATTGTTTGCATTGTTGTCTGAATCTGTAGCCAGAATCAGGTCCTTTTGTTACCACATGTCCTGATTTTTTTGGTGTGCTAGATTCTTCCTTCTTGCCATATAACTCAGAATATGCATTGTCTCATTCAATTTGACATCTGATGTCCATACATGCACGCTCTTCCCAAAACCATTTTTTCCTCCAAAGATGAAATTGACCAAGATAATCAGAACATAAAGATTCATCTTCAACCTCCTGCTTGTTTTTTCTCTAGGTTCTTCTTTATTGGTTGCGTGTGGTTTGGTAATAAACCAATAGCAAAATACGCACGGTGATAAAGGGCAGTGATTCATCTTATCCGCGCAAATTTTACAAAATCCCCATTTGGCTGAGCAAAATTGACCAACACACACATGATAGTATATTTTGCATTCCTTGTTGCGGCACTTTCTTTTTACATCCTTTGACCAAATAGTCTGATCACCAAAACAACAGCAAGACCTGCTAGCACATAGTAGTGCACTTGAATCGTGGTTATTGAAATCTGAATTTGCAGCTTTGTTGTATAGGTGGATATAGTCAGATGGATTCTTAAGTTTGGATCCAAGGATGGCTTCTCTGACATCAGAAGGACTTTCGGATATTTTAAAGTTTCCCCTTTTGCTATAAGCTTAAGATAGATGAACAACCTCAGAAAACCACTTTTGGGACAAGGTATCACTTGATAACTCTCTCAGGCAAAACTTGTTCATGGTTGATTTGTAGCGGATATCTAGAACAAAAGGCAGTGCTCTCAATTCTTTGATTTGAATGAGTTTAGGGTCTGTGACCAAGGGTATTTGTTAGGATAGGGGTCTTGTGTCAATTATCAGTTGTACGAGCTTTTTGACTTTTTCTTTCACTTGCGTACGGGCAATTTCATACTGTTTCTTTTATTGTCAATCATACAGCGCCCTTTGTTTATGTGTGTGTTAGGCTTGTTGGTATTTGTAGTATGTTTGGTCTTTATGGTTGGAGAAGTTCTTGTGCCCATGGAGTTGTCATCCGTAAGCTCATGGATACTCAATAGGAGTAATGTATTTCTCTAGTACTATAATAGACAGCAACAATGACACTTGGTGGCAAATCTTCAAAGGAAGGTTCTCCTCTTTAGGATTGCAAACCAAAGACATGGAGGAGGGCGTCCGAGAACTGTTTCTCTACCCCCTGCAGGGTATTGTGTGGTGCTTTCAAAACTACCTACCTTATTTTCAAAGTTCCCTGCCTTCTGAGCCTGCCTGTCTACTAAAAAATCTTGCGTGTCGCGCGCTTCTCCTTTCCAAACAATGTCTCATTGGTCCCTATCTGGATCATTGCCTAAAACTCACTCTTGACTTGGTGGAATAAAAATAATCAATTAAATAAAAGTTTCAGGGTTAGGGGTATCATAAAGTTGCCGTGATGAACAATATTTTGTGTCAAACTTACGCACAAATCATTTTCTCTCATCTTTGCAACATATTATTATCTGTACTTAGTAACACACTGTGTACATTTTTGCTCGCTGCTCTCGCCGCTTGCTCTTGCCGCTTGCTGTTGCTCTCGTTGTTGCTCTCTTTGCTCTCGCTGCTGCTCCCGAGCAATAGAAACGACAGAAAGAAATATGAGAAATAAACAGAATCAAACAGATGTTGGTAGTTGTCACTTGCCGTTCTTTCATTTTTTTGTCCGGTTCCACATTCTGTTCTTGCCAACAATTTGTGTTGCCAATGACGAGAAGAAAAAGAAAAGTTAGAAAATGCATAATCTGTAATGCAGTTGGCAGTATCATTGTCTACTATCTATCTCACATTGTTTTTGTTGACTTTGATTTGTGGTGTAGCCTTTAATTTGATGTTGCTGACAACTTGTGTTGCCTTCAATTCGTGTTGCTAATATAGAGAAGAAAAACCATAGTGAGAAAATACATCTTCAGCAATGCAGCAGGCAGTGATCATTGTCTATCTATCTCGCGTTGTTGTTGCTGCCGATTCGTTCCACCATTGCCGTCCTTTCCACTGTCAACTTGTTGTTGTTGTTGTTGCTATTGTCAGTTTGCCTTGTTGTTGTCTCGATTTGTGTTGCCATTGATCCGTGTTGCCATTCTGTTCCTATGTCAATGTCTTGTTCCTGTTGATATAGATGCAAGGGATAGTAGTACTGAATTTGCGTACAGAATGTACATACGCGCATTTGTTTTAATTAACAAATTGAATTTAATTAATCAAATCATATTGATAGTGCCAGATATTCAAATTCAGAAGCCAAATTAATAGTCAATTAATCAGCTACTACAGAACGTTAATTAATAATTTTTGTACTGAATTTGCATACCGAATGTACATACGTGTTTTTATACACATTTTTGTACTGGATTATTTTTTGTACTGAATTTGCGTATGTAATGTACACACGTGATTTTCTTGATTTTTGTACTAGTTTTTTCCTACTGAATTTTTGTACCAAATGTACATGCGTGTTTATCTACTGGTTTTATTACTAGACTTTTTGTACTGTATTTTTGTACCGAATGTACATACATGTTTTCTACTGCATTTTTGTACTAGATTTTTCATACTGAATTTTTGTACCAAATGTACATGCGTGTTTTGCACTAAATTTTAGTACTGGATTTTTCATACTTATCCATTATTTTGGTCCATGTCCAGGGTCCAAAATGAATCCAAAATTCATAATGCCTAAAGTATCAGCTTGTTTCTTGGCATTTTTCTTCCATAGTCTACCCCATCCATAGTATGAGCAATATTGATGATGAAATTGCAGCCAATGTCACACATTTGCTCTCAAAAACTGACTAGAACCCCATTGTTTTGGTCCATGTCCAAGGTCCAAAATGAATCAAAAATTCATGATGCCTAAAGTATCAGCCTGTTTCTTGGAATTTTTTCCATAGTCTACCCCATCCATAGTGTAAGCAATATTGATGATGAAATTGCAGCCAACAATGTCACACATTTGTACTCAAAAACTGACTTGGACCCCATTATTTTGGTTCGTATCCAGGGTCCAAAATGAATCCAATATTCATAATGCCTACAGTATCAGCTTGTTTCTTGTCATTTTTCTCCCATACTCTACCCCATCCATAGTGTGAACAACATTGCCATTCAAACTGCAGAAAATGTTGTGGCTTGGCTCTCCAAATGCCACACATGAGACTATTTTTGGTGCAAATCCAGTGCCCCAAACTAACTGGCACAAAATGACTGATTGGGTAATGACTTCCAAAGTATTAGGTCAAGGCGCTGATAATTTTTTCATGACTCATCTGATACATATTGGGAACATCTCTGCCACACACAATGAAAAAAATAGTTTGTCTGTCCGAATGGCACACAAGAGAGTATTTTTGGTGCAAATCCAGGGCACAAAATGACTGATTGGGTAATGACTCACAAAGTATTAGGTCAAGGCCATGAATAATTTTTTCGTGACTCATCTGATGCATATTGGGAACAACATTGCCACACACAATACAGAAAATGTTGTGGTTTGTCTCTCCAAATGGCACACAAGAGAGTATTTTTCGTGCAAATCCAGGGCACAAAATGACTGATTGGGTAATGACTCCCAAAGCATTATGTCAAGGCCATGAATAATTTTTGCATGACTCATCAAATGCATATTGGGAACAACATTGCCACACACAATACAGAAAATGTTGTGGTTTGTCTCTCCAAATGGGACACAAGAGAGTATTTTTGGTGCAAATCCAGGGCACAAAATGACTGATTGGGTAATGACACCCAAAGTATCAGGTCAAGGCCCTGATAATTTTTTCATGACTCATCTGATGCATATTGGGAACAGCATTGCCACACACAATACAGAAAATGTTGTGGTTTGTCCCTCCGAATGCCACACAAGAGAGTATTTTTGGTGCAAATCCAGGGCACAAAATGACTGATTGGGTAATGACTCACAAAGTATTAGGTCAAGGCAATGAATAATTTTTTCGTGACTCATCTGATGCATATTGGGAACAACATTGCCACACACAATACAGAAAATGTTGTGGTTTGTCTCTCCAAATGGCACACAAGAGAGTATTTTTGGTGCAAATCAAGGGCACAAAATGACTGATTGGGTAATGACTTCCAAAGCATTATGTCAAGGCCATGAATAATTTTTGCATGACTCATCAAATGCATATTGGGAACAACATTGCCACACACAATACAGAAAATGTTGTGGTTTGTCTCTCCAAATGGGACACAAGAGAGTATTTTTGGTGCAAATCCAGGGCACAAAATGACTGATTGGGTAATGACACCCAAAGTATTAGGTCAAGGCCCTGATAATTTTTTCATGACTCATCTGATGCATATTGGGAACAGCATTGCCACACACAATACAGAAAATGTTGTGGTTTGTCCCTCCGAATGCCACACAAGAGAGTATTTTTGATGCAAATCCAGGGCACAAAATGACTGATTGGGTAATGACACCCAAAGTATCAGGTCAAGGCCATGAATAATTTTTTCATGACTCATCTGATGCATATTGGGAACAACATTTGCACACACAATACAGAAAATGCTATGGTTTGTGTCTCCAAACGGCACGCAAGAGAGTAATTTTGGTGCAAATCCAGTGCCCAAACTAGCTGATTGGGTGGTGCCTCCCAAAGTATCAGGCCAAGACCATGAATAATTTTTGCATGACTCATCGGAGTCATAGTGGGAACAACACGGTCCTTAATAGGAAGAATATTTATTATCCCACCACCAAAAATGTCTGATTGTTTCGCAACAAACTGAACATTGGTGCATATTTCCTTTCTAGAATCAATGAAGAAATGGACTCATGAAGTGGTGACTCACCACGTCTCAGGTCAATTCAATTTCTTTTTCTTGCACATTTCATCTTGTCCATAATAGGAAGAACATTTAGAATCCAATCAC
This sequence comes from Pseudo-nitzschia multiseries, assembly GCA_037355745.1. Taxonomy (NCBI): domain Eukaryota; phylum Bacillariophyta; class Bacillariophyceae; order Bacillariales; family Bacillariaceae; genus Pseudo-nitzschia; species Pseudo-nitzschia multiseries. Next base: position 8,480,827 of record CM074783.1, read on the forward strand.
CAAGAATCTACTTTATTGAGTGTCAATTGAAAATAAATCATAAGTTGTTTAATCAAAATGAAAGTGCTGTTTTTGGATTATTCTCGGACGAAAAAAGTGTGCAGGCATTAATAGTTGGAGTTGATGCTGCATGCAAAAAGGTACACAGTTGGGTACTGTGCAAAAAGTATACGTAGGCAGGTAATATGCTGACCCAGGAGAGTGTCAAACCACTGACTGGCTATCAGATTCTGTAGATGAGTTGGGAATTTAACTACATAACCTTTGTGTAATCACAATTTCCACCATGAAAGAATAATGGTGCAGGAGGGGTGGCTTGCACTGGTACATGCTTTACTTATATTAAAAAATAAAGATCACACACAAACCAGACACATGGAAGAAGTCAGGGTGCACAGCATACACAACACACCCAAAACCACACACACACACACATGAAAAAATGAAGAAACATGAAAAACTGAGCACACACACAAAACTGCAGACACACAAAACCACACAAAAATAACCACATGCTTCTTGGTCGGCACGGTATTTTAAAAAAAGCACAGAAAATGAATGTCGCCCGACAGTCACAAACAATAGAACAACAGAACAACAAAGAAACACTAGTGAGTGAACAAGGGAACAAGGGAACAACAAAATCAAACAACAACAGAATGCAAGTGAGTGACAACAATGACAGCAATTTGTTGGAGATTCTATTTGTTTCTGATCTTTCTTTATTTTATTTTATTGAACAGAACAACAGAGCAAAACAACAAATGAAACAAAACAATTGAGCAACAATGGAACGCGAGTGAGTGACAACAATGACGGCAATTTGTTGGAGATTCTATTAGTTTCTGATCTTTCTTTCTTTTATTTTTATTGAATTGAACAACATAGCAGAATAACAAACAAAACAGAACAATGAAACAACAACGGAATGCAAGTGAGTGACAATGACGACAATTTGTTGGAGATTCTATTTTTTCTAACCATGCTTTCTGTTATTTTTATTTTTGACAGCAAAAATGGAACAATGAAACAATGGAACAAAACGACATAACAATGGAATGAAACAACAAATGGAGCAACAAAAATGGAGCAACACAAACAGAGCAACGCAAACAGAACAACGCAAACGGAATAATGCAAACAAATCAATGCAAACAAAACAACAAAAACGGAACAACAACGGAATTTGGCCAAAACGGAATGCCAAAATGGAACAAAAAAATGAAGTAGCCGCAGCAGCAAGTAACAAGAGCAACAGTGTGTGCACAGTAGCAGCAAGAGTGGCAAAAGCTAGAGTAATAAACACAACTCCAACCCACGGGTGACAAATGTTGATCCGACAATAACAGCCTCAATGAATGCCAATTTATCACTTGAATTAATGTAGAAAATAACAGTACATACATAATACAAAAACTACTAGTAATTGAGAACTAAACGTTGAGAATGTTAGAAATATTGGAGGAATCATGATATGTTGCAATAGGATTAAATCAAACATAATGGAATTTACATGTAAAGAAAAGAATATCGTAGTCTAGAAAAATACTTAACAATTAGGAGAGCAGAATCTACTAATTGTTATTCTATAACATAATAATTTGGAATTAATACCGAGTCAAGAATTCTTTTTCATCCGTGAATATAATTAATTGTTGTGGGTACAGAATAATAATTTGGTTCTGCTAGAGACTGATACAAATTCTTTTTAATCATCATTAGAGTAATGTGCATCACGTGCACAGAAATAGTGCTGAGTTTACATATACCTTGCCACTTGGTCACAATTATGGACTCCAGAATTTCAGGGTGCACAAAATTTGTGCGTGATAAGTTGATTTGAACCCTGCGAAACAGTTCTCGAACGGAGAGTCTGTTCATTCCGTCAAATACACATATACTTGAGTCAAGATCTGGATAAAGTCCTGATAAGTAGTACGTTTTACTATCTGACTTTGTCCTTGGATGGGTGGTTCTTGAGTTGAGAACGTGACAAATGAGATGCAGTGATAAAAATTCAGTAACAGGATATTGTTCTTAGTACCCTTTGGATGGTAGATTGGTACAAGGTTCCGGTTCCTTGGATACACCGTTATTCAATTCCACAGAAGCCTTGTACAAGAACTATCTGAAAATGTGAAGACCAGGAAATAGATGAGGTTCGGACAAAAGGATTTGCTGTCATAATCAAACATATAATCAATCTTGTAGTGCGGTAACACGACACCAGAATACTTACTGTTGTATGAAAAGAAATGTTGTCTCAGATGACCCGGCAGAATACTCTGATGATTGAATAGATTAACAATGACATTCAGAGCATTAGAAGTCATTACACCATTTTTGTTATTGAATAATAAGCAAGCAACCTTTGATAAGCCGGGTGCCTCTTGATTGGAAACAGACCGATCACCCACGATGATGTTTTCCAAAACTTGCTTCATTTCAGTCTTTTCTGTACCATAACATTTCCCGAGTAAACATGTGATACTGTGTATCATGGAGGTAGAATCAGATTGCCTTATTGCAGGATCAGGCGCAACAAGATTGGGTACGGATGCAGGTTATTGAAAGGTACAGTAGACAGGTACCTTAGTGGACTGAACTTGACTCAGTGCCGGTGGTTTGGGTGGAAATCTGTGGGGTGGCAAACTCTCATCTGTATCGCTACCCTTACTATTCAACGGTGATTCAGGATGAGGTACCAGATTAGGTGCTGGTGGTATGGATGGGGTGCTTGTGTGTGGCTTATTATCATCTGAATTGCCTCCCATTAATTGAAGCAGAGCTTCAATGGTAGGTTCAGAGAGATCTGATCCATGCGGATCCAGTAGGGATGTCTGAGTGAATTTGTTCCTACTGGTTGGGAAAGATTTGGTCTACCCTGGTCAATGGAAGGTGTACAATCTTTGTGGGGTTTAATACCAACAAGGGATTTGACAGCCCTATGGATATCATCTGCATCAGTAGATAAATTTTCCAAACCAACATCAGTAGATCTTTTTATTTTCCTTCTGACGCCGGTCTGCTGAGAGTCTGATTCAAAGGCTTCTGAAGAACAGCAACGCTGCGTTAGTGTGTTAGTAGACGAACGATTGTACTCTACGCGTGACAATTGTGGTTGGATACTTTCGACAACGGATAATTGGACTACAGGCGAGACTATGGAAACGCCGGATCTCTTCTTACTGTGAACTTGTTCAGATACAGCAAGATAGACCTTAGTAATGTAGATTACAGGTAGTTGGTAGCAACCAGTGTGAATTTTGGGATATAAATCAGTTGAATGTTAAAAGTATGAGATAAAGTGAAATCTTGCCAAAATGCAAGATATCTCTTTTATTGAGGTGAAATACGTTGCAACTGCTGTTGCGTAGTGATGAGATTACTCGCTGATTATTTCCATACATGCATTGATCGTTGATCGTTGACTGTATATATCTGCATGTATATATATATATATATTGTGTGTGAGAAGCACAAAACAATGGTTTTCTTCTCTTGTTCCTTTAGGATGATCCTATGATATGTTTATCATTATGATCAGGAATTGCTCCTGTAGCTTGTGTGATACTTTCTGAAATCAAAGTTTGCTCACCAAAGAACAAAGGCAATAGTAGAAAACAGAGATTGCTCACCGCTAATGCGCGATGGGAATCGATGCGCCGTGGGAATCGATATGCCGTGGGAATGGATTACTTGGTTGATACGGGACTCATTGATTCGTACAAATAGAATAACTGGCGCCGTGGAGCTTTGGTACTTTTGGACACAAAAGGAATTTAATAGATCTGACACCCGTTTGGGTATCTTCAAACGGTTGTGAATTTGAACCAACCAATAAATTGTCCAAACCAACATCAGTCGATCTAGCACCCATATGGATTTCATCTAACGTTTGCATGTGCAAACCAACCAATAAATTACCCAAACCGACATCAGTAGATCTGGCACCCATACGGATTTCATCTAACATTTGTGAGTGCAAACCAACCAATCAATTTCCCAAACCAACATCAGTAGATCTGGCACCCATACGGATTTCATCTAACCTTTGCCAGTGCAAGCAAACCGATAAATTGCCCAAACCAACATCTGTAGATCTGGCACCCATACGGATCTAATGTTTGCGAGTGCAAACAAACTGATCAATTATTCGATCTCAGAGTGTGTTGGTTCCGGGTTGATCAGGACATGGACATCCGTTTCCAAGATTGGACAGAATGCTTAAATCCAGCTTTTTGTAAAATCCAAAGTCAACGTTGAAAGAAGATAAATCAACGACAAGTAGCTTTGCGGCAAATCTGTCTGTGAAACTGTTCAGTGAAAAAGTAAGACATTCTTGGTTGTGGAGTATAATTCCACCACCATCTGTACAGTTGCCAAAATTAGTGTCATCAAAGAAGCATCGGTCCTATTTGTTGAGCAAAATTATGTTACGCAAACCATTAACCCAACTGGTGGAATTTGTCTTTAGGGAGAAGGGTTGGACGTCAAAAGGAAAAGGCTTGTGTTTAGGGGAGTAGCGTTGTTCTGGGGCTGTGTCACTGAGATGATGAATTATGAATTTACCACGCTTAACATCTGATAGTGGGAAAAAGTTAGAAATTGCTTGGTTCCTTAATCCAGTTGAATTGGGGTTAACATTTGTTAGGTTGTCCAATGTTTTGATACCGGAACTATCCAGATTACCGTCAACTGTATTTTGGTGTTTGATATGTTCCTGATTAATTTTATTCTGTAAAAAGGACGATTGATTTGGGCATTGGAAGAATGAACTGAGTCTCTCCTATTGCAAGGACGCCAATGGGAGTTAGGAAAAGTTGTTAGCTTGCCTTTGGAAGTTATACGTTTTCCTTTGGTATTGGTGGAATTTGAATAGCATGGTGCGGGCAGCATGCGTATTAGGTAATAAAGGTTCTGTGTGCCAATGGTTGTTGTTGTTACTCTAAAAATTGACCAAAGGTATATGATGTTAAAATTTAAAGAGAAGTGAGCATATCATGATATCGCTCTGTTACTGTACTATTTCATTTAGTGGACCGGTATCCCTGTGTTATTCGTGTTGTATGTAGGGATGTCTAAACTGGTCATAGATCATGTGCAATTTGTCATAAGACAGAGAACACATGATATGACCTAAATGTCTGGATACTTGAAGTCATTTTTATCTCTGGAGGAGTATAAGTAACTTTTCAAGTGTAGAATGGGTATAACTCCAGTAGAATGTACGTAAGTACAGTACGTGTATTTTTGACCGACAGCACACCCCTTGATTCAACACTTAGTGAAGGAGTGTTGAATTACAAGTCGGTTCTCCATTTTGTAGAACTCTAAAAACTTAAGTATGGGCTTGGATATTGAATCGGAAGATTGTAATAGTAGAATCAAAAAGGATTGATATCGAAGATTGGAATCGTAAATCAATGAGGAAGGAGACGTGCTTGAGTATGTAGAGGTCATGAAATCGATGGAAGGTTAATCGGAGTTGGTCTTAGTACCAGGTTGGAAACAATCAATTAGATGGCTAACAAATCATCAAATTGTAGGGGACAGTAGGAATTGATATGATTGGAGAATCAGGATCAACTCATAGGAAATACAAAGGGACATGCCATCTAATATGATTGAACGTTTGTGAAGAGGAGATCAATGATCATCTTAGGGGAGAGCAATGGATTGATCGTATTGTAGAAAACGAATCGTAGAAATCGATTGATCGTAGAACAGCATTGGATCAAACGATCATGCCATACCAAGTGTAGGAAAGAATTCAATCGGAGATCACGGGAATCGATATAGTGAAATCCAAAATCAGAGGGAAGAAGAGATGTGCTTGGATGAAGCGTATTGGATATCACGGATGGGATATCATGGATGGGATAAAGAGTCGTCCGAGAGGAGGAATCGATATCGTAGCAATGGAATTGAGTGTTGAATACGATTGAGAGATCGTAGGAGTCAATATGATTCAAATTGTTGAGAATCGATTGATAAGGGATTGCTCCATGCCGTAGAATAGGATTGTCGTAGAGATTAGACATCGACAAAGGGGACAAACGCTGAGATCAAACGTATGTAGGGTTGGTACGGAGTATTGATTGAGCCAAATGGTTGAGAAACTATTGCTTCACTCGCAATCGATCACTAAAGGAGGGTTTGATTGGAATGTCCCTGTACCGGAGCCATGTTCAATCTTGAAGAGACGTGTCCTTGGAGATGAGGAAGACGGACCAACATCAAGCCGTAGGTGTGGAATCAAGCGTGGAGAAAAAGAAATGTTTGCGGGATAGATCTGAAACGAAACATGCCAGATTGGAGGACGTGAAAGAGATTCATGTCTTGGATGATGTGATTGGGGAATCAGAATCGTCTCATAGAAAATCAATTGTAGATGTAGAATCAAAAGTGGAGAAGATGTGATCGACAGTTGACAAATGGATCAACCAGCATAGTATAAACCGAATGTAGGCTTAGCTTCGATTCAATTGTCGGGAGCAGAAGAGAAATCAGAATAATTGAATTGAAGTATTGTAAGCAAAAAATGACTTGAACTACTTGTTGCAAATCGATTGGACGATGATTGAAATGTCGTTCACAATTGTACCGCATAATCAAAAACTTGGTGCTGATCTTAGGAAGGAATGGATTCTGTGTCGCGATGTTGTCCGCTATGATGTTGTTTTCGATGCGGTGCAGAGGAATCGTTTGATCGTAGTCGTAGAAATGAATTAGTAACCTTGGTAATGATTGTTGTCTGCAGGAAGGAGCTCAAGGAGAATATCAAGTCAAGGATTGAAGACCGTCTGGTCGAAAGACTCCTTTTGTTTGAGATCCTCTGATCTAGATCGCTTGTCTTGATACTTAGGCACGAGAATCGTTTTTAGCGCGTTAAGTAAGGTCTGTGAATTTGTCTGAACCGGTACCACACCCCTTGATTCGACACTTGGTTGAGGAGTGTTGAATTATCAGTCGGTTCTTTGAGGTTGTGTTCAGTGGGATCCTTGTTGCGTGCTGGGAGCATAAGTAAATTGGTGGAGGCTTATGAGGAAAAGCTCTGGAAGGTAGACGCATCCAAATTAAGCGTCATGCGTTTATCCAATACACATCCTGTAATTCAGATGCACACCCCTTGATTCAGATGCACACCCCTCGATTCAACATTTATGGAATTGAATTCCATGGTTCAATCAAATTCCATGGTGTTAGAAACAAAGGGAGTCGTAGATGCAAATGATTGACTTAATTAGACACAGTGCAATCTCAGAATCGGATCAAATCGTAGGAATTGAGCAAGCATCAAAGACATCAATTGATAAATCGAATTTTGTGATCGTGGATGCAACAAGAGATGGAAGAAACTGGAGGCATAGGAGACCAAAGGGGATGACAAATGATCACGCTGGAGTGACAGCTGTAAGTTGGCAAACCAAAACGTAGAAGCCAATTGATGGATCATATAATGAATCGTGGGATCGAGTGATTATAGAATGGAAGATCTTGAATAATCGCTGAATTGCTCAACGTAGAATGTAGAGATCAATGTATCCTTGAGGTGGGTGAGTTGGAACAGAAGACTCAGATCCAAAGGATGGTCGAAAGCGGATAGCCGAGGGTCGTCCTAGAGGAGGAGTTGCAAATGTAACGGTAGAGGCGAAACATAATATGGATTCGTAGAATCAAATGTCGTCAGAGGGGACGTATGTCATAGTGTAGATCGAACGTAGTCTTAGCTTTGACTCAATTGTCATAAAGAATCATATGAGTTGGTTAGAGATGAGACGGATTGATTGAAACTCAAAGTGTTGCAAATTGATCAATAAGAGAGTCGATTGAACTATGCTTGGTGTAGCAGATTGTCAATCACAGCGATCGATCGAGTTGGAAGCTTGACATGATCGGAATATTATTGAGCACCGACAAACCATAGGATATAGTCAAGTTGATTATTATCGAGTGAGCGTAGAATCAAATATAGGGACAAAACGGATCAAAGGATGGAAGCGACATCGACATAGGAGAGATTCGTGCGTGGAGTACTAGAAGCCAACGTGGAGTATCGACTTGTATTTGTCCCAAGAAGAGTGGTGCTGTTCGTATGGAGATGGAAGGTTTTGCGCTGATGGAACAATACCCTTGGGTCCAGTGGGTGCCATTCAAATTAAATCCCATGGTTGTGGATTATACAGAGAAGCCTTAGGGCGTAGGACATACACCCCTTGATGCACAAGCAGGGGAGAAGTGTGGTAGTGCATGGAGGCACGTAGACAGGGAAAGACTGCGGGGAAGTGCATGCAGAGTCGGAACCAGAGCTGCCCCGGTAAGATAGGCGGAAGGGCGACATGGCAAGTAGCCGCAGTGTAGAAATCGAGCGGTAGATATCAACCTGGGATAGCAAGAAGACGGTGGATGGATTGCATAACGAACCAGAGAAGCATAGAATTGTAGATCGTAGGAAGAGACAATTGAGGGGTTGTAGATGGATCGTAGAGCATTCAATCAAGAGTGAGTTGATGCAGATGGATCGAGTATCCTAGGAGTTGAGGGATCGTAGGATCTAATAAACAGCCGAGTATTCTTGTAGTATTGAACGGGAACACATAGCAATCAAGGCGGAGGAACAATCAACCGATTGGAGGTGTCAGGGGACGTCGTCATAAAACGAAGGAGCCAACAAGAGGGTGGGTGAAAGGCAGATCCAGAAGTGCGTTGGAGAAACAATTGTCAAAAGGGCAATCGGCGGAGGAGGTGAAGGAGTCTGAGTGGGGAAAATCAGGTCGGAACTACCGGTGACAGGGAGTTGACGCGGAGTGTTGTATATCGAATTGTATAACCAAAGGAAGGCGTGGAGATATATTGATAGGCTGATGCGTAGATGTGGAGCAGTGTCTAAAAAACGTATGTCCCAGAATCACTCAAGTAGTGCCCCAGGATTGGGGAGGAAGACGTGGTGCGTGCATCAGTTTTGGTATACACCCCCTAATCCAGGAGAGATAACATGGCGGGCATGACCGTCGTCTAGGTCAAGAACGTATGTTGGGTGTGGAGACAACATGCAGGGGAGGTGTTGGGGCGTCCCACGGAAGTCGCGAGACAAAAAAATAATAGCAGTGAGGCTGTGTGTAGGACTGGGAATCACGCAGATTGTAGAGAAGTACAGATTGGAACCAGATCGGTATACACTCCTGGGTTCAGTGAGATGATGTTGTTTGAAGTGAGGATGAGCGTATAACGAATGGTAGAGGAGAGTGTATATCGAATCATAGGCATCGGCCCTGTTTGATTGTAGAATCGATTGATCATACGATGCTCAGTTTGTAGGATTGATCGATCGTAGAACGCTGCGTAGAATTTGATAAATCGTAGGAATCAAGTCAACGGTTTGGTTGATCGTCCGAGGAATGAATCGTAGAACTTGTTCGACGCATAGCTTGAGGATTGAGTGGATGGCCTACGAGACATCAGGTCGTAGCGGATAACGATGCTGGGTTGATGGGATTGGCAATATCGGCGTGATCGTGGGATTGGTGTATCAAACGTAGGTCTTGGAATTAACTATGGGTTGGTTGCTGGTGGAAGAGCAAAGAACGTCGTAGGAAGAGCGATGATTGTCGTGAAGGGATCTACAAGTCGGGACACATCGAGAGTGCAGAAGACGATGTTACATAAGAAATAGAATTGATCGTGGCTTGAATAACAATCGGATGCAAATCGGAATGTAGGGATCAATATGCGAGGGCGACGGAGCAATCGTGGATCTTGGGGAGATGCAAAATAATCAATCTGGGGTACCATCGATTTTGAAACCATAGCAATGATGATCGAAATGGAAGCATAGGGTTGATCGTAGACAAATCGTAGGAATTGGATCAAATGAAGAAGAAGACAATTGATAGGTCTTGGGGCGAATCGTATATTTGATTGTAGTTCAAATCATAGGAATGGCAATCGCAAGTAAGGCTTGAATCGCCTCCAGGAGTGTAGAAGCAATAATTAGTGCCCCATGTAGGATGGCGAAGGAATAACCAACAAGGTTTGTAGTGCTCGGAGCTTCCAAACCGAAGTATCGAGTTGTTTGTGAGTGAGGCAAACTCGATTGAGTGAGCGGTCATTGAACGACTCGTACTTCGTATCAAACATAGTAGGTCTTGGAATAACTAGTTGTTTGCTGATGGGGGAGCGAGCAAAGAACTAAGATCGACGAAGGGAGGGTGAGTGATGGTCTAAGGCAACTAACTATGGATAGGGAAGTTGCGGTCGGTTGCAACGCTCAGTCAAAAGTATCATAGAACCAGTTCATCGACAAGATGGTAGCATACAAGTAATACAGCTTTATCTTCAGGGCGTCCCGATGTTGTTTGGAGAGTCGTAGGATAGGCAGACGACTTGGTTTGTAGCAAAGCTGGTTACGGCATGAGGATTGCAATGATCGTATGTATGCAGGAGCGGCGTTTGGAAGGTCAGTGCCCTCAGCATGTGCCTCAGGTGGTCGTAGTGGGATGCGCAACAAAGGCTGGGGTGAGGGAACAGGTTTTGGTACACGCCGGAATGTTGCAATTTCATTCTGAGGATTGAAGGTCCATCCGAAGTTGGGTGTCCCCCAAAGTGGAGCAGAATGATTATCAGATCTAGTCAATGCAGGTGGCGGTATAGATGGTACAATCACAGGGGACTTGTCCTGTTGCTGGACGTAGGAACTTAAGGAAGTGGCAGGTTTGAAGGAAATAGAATCAGATTGGACTTGGCAGAAGGAGACAGAGTCACTGTTGGGAGAATAAGTCCAGGTCCAAGTGTAATGGGAAGCATGTAGTGCAGTGGAGTCCAAAGGGGTCTCTCCGGGATTGGTAACAGTCGGCTTGGTATGAACCAGGTTGGCGGTACCAAGAGGTACGATTGTAGGACGGGAAGGAACAGGAAGAGGTTCGCTAACTACAGGAGTAGTAGGCTTTGTGCGATGCTTCCGTTTGGGAGGAAGCGTATCAGTTGCTTTATCCTTGCCGAATACTGCTTGTGAGTAGTGTGTACGTAGAATCTGCGCACATTTTTGAGTGTTGGCCAATCGTGATTGGGAAGGCGGTTTGACAGACGGTCCTGTGTTGTCTGATGGAATGCCCTGTGCAGTGTCATAAACCTTGTGGAATTCATATGGGTACCAATCTTTGTGGAATTTCCAATGGATGATATTCAGTACCAATTGTATGATTGGGTGGCCCCTTTTTGCATGTTTAGCGGCTACATCTAACACTTGTTTGTCTCTAACTCGTATTCTCCCCCCAATGGCTTTTGAATGCCAAAAAATTGTGGTCTTGGCAATTAAGGAGGATATATGGCGTTTGTGTGCTGTACACACTTCCGAGGGTGGGAGTTTATCCATGATGGCTGCAACAATGAGAGACTTGAGGACAGGGGGGCGGAGAGTCTCAACACCATCATCATCAACGATGAGGAGGCTTGAAATATTAGGCAATATCCAGGAAAAGACTGCGTTGAGATTGCCTTGTCTGTTGCTGGCTGTGAAGTTGGGGCAAAAAGAGAAGTGCATTCCCTGGACGTCATTCCAGCTGACTGCCATTTGTGTCATGATGTCGGATTAAGTGTTCTTGCATATGACTGTGTAGATCGTCAGCCCAAGCAAAGAGACGTGGCTGGAGATATGGACTGAAGGAAGGGTCGTCGGAGAAATTGACTATGTCGTGATTGCTGCTGAGCGGATGGTAGCCGCAAATTAGGAGGCTTGAAAGTTGACGTCAAAGAAGAGAGGGTCACAGTTGCGCCGTTTGTTGGTGTGTAAACAACGGTGAGCGGTGTTAATTTGATCGTCGTTTTGATGCCGATTGTTGTTGTTCTGTTGGCAGAGAGATAATCGTTGGCGTCAATTTGGTCGCCGGCGTTATCAATGGTAGTTAGTGGAGATGTAATTAACCGGCGGAGAAACAATTGTCGTCCCGTCGATTTAATTGTCTGGTGCTTGGATGTGGCGTCGGCGTCGTCAAAAGAAGTGACAGAAAGACCAGCGCTGGAGAAGGAGAAAAGAAGTAACCGAGTGTTGGAGAAACAATTGGAGTAGATCGGAGGTTGGATCGCAATTGCAGGGCGTTGCGCAGGGCAATTGGCGTAGGAGTTGTTTGATAGGAATTGCTTGGAGCTGCGCAGAGCAAGTGATGGATTACCGTGGTCTTGGATCGTTCTTTGGGGAGCAATCGTCGAATTGTCGATGTCGGCCTTGTATTAATGTAATCGTGGGCGTTCGATTGTCGTCCTTGGATGTGTGTTACAGGAGGAGATTCTTGGTAGAAGGATCTGTTGATAGAGTAGGTCGGGGATCGAAATATTGAAGTATTGAGTGCTCATCGGAACGATCCTTGGAGGTGCAGAAATAACCGAAGGAATGTTCCGAAGAAATATCGACCGGGCGTCGGAGGAACGAGGATCGAAGAATTGATGCCGATGAAAGAACCGGAATCAATGGGATGATTGAAGTGGTGCTTAGCACAATCAAATGGGCGTCGATGGTCCTTTATGGTGGATGATAGACGCGGAAGAAAAATATGGTTGGGTGATTGCAATTGGCGTGTCCGGTGCAATTGGCTTTCATTAAAGACGGCGGTGGTCTTTAGTTTGTAACTGTGCTAATCCAGTGAGCTGGTTGTGGGTTACAAGGCTTGTGATAGCGAGTACACCCCCTTATCCACAAGCAGGGAACAGAAGGAAGATGTACATCCAAGGTGCGACCCTCCAGAGGGAGGCGCCGCAAAGAGCTTGGAGTGGAGGCCGAGAATGTGCCGCACAGGGAGCTAAGCACACAATTTCCTCTGGCTGTATCCGAACAGTGGAGGTGCTGAATGGCCGGAGATAGATAGCTTAAGGTATACACAATCCTACGGATGGGCAGCGATTGTGTGAGGTATAAGGGCTCTATAACCTGTTGTTACTCTAAAAATTGACCAAAGGTATATGATGTTAAAATTTAAAGAGAAGTGAGCATATCATGATATCACTCTGTTACTGTACTATTTCATTTAGTGGACCGGTATCCCTGTGTTATTCGTGTTGTATGTAGGGATGTCTAAACCGGTCATAGATCATGTGCAATTTGTCATAAGACAGAGAACACATGATATGACCTAAATGTCTGGATACTTGAAGTCATTTTTATCTCTGGAGGAGTATAAGTAACTTTTCAAGTGTAGAATGGGTATAACTCCAGTAGAATGTACGTAAGTACAGTACGTGTATTTTTGACCGACAGCATTGTTGGTACATGCAATTCCAATGACATAGAGGTTGAAGTAAATGGATCTGACTGGGTGCGGGGCGGGGTGGCCTTGGTGATGAGCTGACATGAACATAGGGACAAACAGGACTTGTGGTAGACCAACCCTTCTACCAGCCCAGGTACGGGAATAGTCCAAGGTAACGGCCAATAGAGGTGTTTTTTGGCAAGGTCAAAGATGACAGGAAAACACGTGCAAATAGAAGACCTCATCTGAGTGAATTCAACATGTTGACTGCAGGAAGTGTCGAAACAAAGATGATCCCAGGCGCATATAATTTCTTGCTCAAACTCTTTCATGTTTCTATTGGGATATTGGTAATTGGAACGATGATTCCATTTGAGCACAATTTGATGTGTGGTCAAGTTGTCTTTGTGCTTCAATAGAATGGACACACCATCCACTCCATTATGATTTTCAACAAACATATGTTCTCCATTGGTAACATATGTAACCTCATCTGATTCTTTGCTGTTCAAATGATTAATTATGTGTTCAATGGAGGACAAGGTGGCTAGTGGTTGAGTAGCTAAAGCAACCAAGAATTGGATACCAGCCTTCAACATAAGCTTGGAAACTGACTTGTTATACAGAGAAACAAAGGCAATATTGGTACAGTGAGGGGGTTTCCTCCGTTTGTTGGAGGCTAGTAGTAGTTGGCCAGCAACAGTTTTGGCTAAATTGGTGAGTTTGAACCCCGTACAGAGAGATATTTTACTTGAATGGAGAAACTTTCTGATAACGGAACTTTACAGCAAACTCTTCAGCAATTGTATAGGCTTTGTTGATCATTGATTGGCTTATATGAGAATTGGATTGGAAAAGAGAATGAAGCTCTTCTAAGAAAAAATTGCCCAGCAACAATACAGGAATTGGTTTGATGTATACATTAATTGAAGCCCTTGCTGCTGGCGAAAATAGTCCAAAGCTTTGGCTCATACTTCAATACGTACAAAATGACATTGACACAACACTTAGTAAGAGGACTATTGTTGAGATCAAGTAGGGCAGAATAAAGACTGAGAAGGTTTTGAAAAAAGCATTGCTTGACTTTGAATTGGACAAAGCAAGAATGTATCAAGTAATCATTTGTTGAGCAGTCATTACCCAACTGTTGTAGGATTCTGTGCTTTCACTCCCACCAGATTTGTATTAGCTTGTAAATAAACGGTCATTTTTTGTCCGAACATCTCAACTACACCAAAAAGGAGATTCCATATTGATGAAAGAAGGCTTCATATGTAGCTACTAATGGACCTTGGTTGGTGGAAAAAGTATACAAGTCAACAGGGGTGCCATGTTTCCAACAACACTGTATGACCCACGGCAATTTGGAGTTTTTTTGGCAGGAATGATAGCCCACGCAAGAGGTATGGTGTTGCCGTAACCGGTCTTGGTTACAAGAACAAAGCATACACCATCATAATTATGTTCTTTGTAATGGAAGCAATCACCAGCAAAAATGGGAGTGGTTAATTTCCCAAAATATTTTGCGGAAGCAATTGGGGTACCAACAAAACATCTAAAGAACCAATTTTCTGTGCCGGTCTGAAGAATAGCGGTGACTTCAGGATTCTTGCATGCAAAAGCCTGCATCCATGTTGAGTGGGTGCATGATTGTTCATTGGGTAAAGATTTGAGCATGTATTCAAAACAGGCATTTCAAGATCGCCTTAGCATCTTTTCAACCTGCTTCAGTTTGGAAGTGGAAGTGAGACTGGATCATTGAAACCAAGAATACATAATTTTTTGGGAAGTGTCATCTGGAGATGGGCTCTTCATCATACATTCTGCCATAAATTGCTGGAATGGAGGAAAATGAGTTTAAAAAATTTGTTCCTTTATGGGTGGTAAAGTTCGATGAAGAATACAATGTTCACCAAACATACCAAAATGAGATTCATCCAGCCACCAAAAAGTAGATTCCAAATCGGCACGTTTCTTCCGAGTCTGGAAAGGTGCATCATGACTTAAACAAATGACTCTGATCTCAAGATTGCAACAGATGCACTTGAAAGAACTGTTGTCATGGTGGGAGTAGTAGTTTGTTCTTTGAAATGTAGTAATCTTAAATCCCCACCAATCAAAGCAATATGCACCGATGGAGTCCAACAAATTGTCCGTGGAGGAGGAAAACACAGGAGGCCGTTTGTGAAATTGCTGTAATGACATGGGTGACCATGATTTAACAGATTTATGGTCTGAAGTGGACAAATTGATCATCAGAACCTTTGCTCATTCCAAAATAGATAACGTCGGGAAATAAAATAATAAGTGATGAATGGTGATGTCAATTGGAAAATAAGTACGAAGTAATAACAACCCAATCAGGATTGGGGGAGGGGGAGGGGGGGTGAGAAAATTACCGAAATTAGAACGAGATTTGACCCGATGTAATCTAAATGATCAAAATGTTACAAGAATAAAATACATGGATGGAACACAAATAAGCCTGAAACGATGATGGAGATGATTGTGTAGGAAGGTAGGCAAGGGAACGACCTAGTACTAGGAGTACTATCGCCAGGCTCATCAGGTGCGGATATTAAATATTTAAACCGATACTGAGGTCCAGCACATGCACGATCAGGTCCAGTATTGAGAATTTGTCAGGATTTTAGGTACTAAGATGAAAAGAATTCACCGCGTAAAGGCATATTCGTACGTACGAAGAGTCACGAAGGCAAATAACCTTATTCGTAAGGTTATTTAACCTGAGTGAATAATCGTCGGTGATTATCCATGTGGATTGCCTCTTAGGGAAATTCTTCCCGTCAGCTCACTCTTCGAAGAATTAACAACTCTAAAACACCATCATGCCCTAAAATCTACGTACAACCTAGTACTAATTCTACATAATAAGGTACAATCACATGTGATATTCAATGAGAATATCACGGTGAATTATACGGTAACAAAAGACCGATCGAAGATGGTTTTGCGTGTGTTTTGTGTCTTAAGAATTATATGTGTTTTGTATGCTTGAAATTACACGATACGACGAGTAACCTGTCGATCGTCACCGACAAGGTCGAATGAACTGTAACATCGATTGTTCTACTCACTAAATCAATCGGTCATAAGACTGATTGCATTTGTTGTTTGTTACGACACACTTTTTCTAGTTTATCAGACCCACAGCACTCTACGAGCTGTGGAGGACCGACGAATGGCGTTTCCCGAAACGCAGTTAGAGCTCGAAGACTAATCCGGACTAGCCTGATCAGCTACCGGCATCAACCCTCAAGGATGTAAAAGGGGCGGTTGCTTGTGGAGCCCTGGAATAGACCAACACCAGGGCGGCCTCCCTTGAAAGAAGAGGCCGAAGACTCGAACCAAGGTGGTGGCTCCACCGGGTTTCGAGATCCAGCAACAAGCAAGGGAAAAGGGCTGGACGATTCAGATGAAAGAGTCGCCCAGGTTGGCATCAGTTGAAAGGAATCAATATCCAATTCGAGAACACTGATCTTTCACTGAAAACAAGAATGAGTGAGCCAGAAGATTGAGCCTGAAGTATTCTGCGGTGAAACGGATTGCGAAGAACATCTGCTCGCAAGAAGGAACAGATTGCGAAGAGCATCTGCCCGCAAGGAAAACGAAAATCCAAAGATATGAGAACACCAAATCTCGAAGATCGAAAAGATCCAAAAGGAAAAAGAGAACACTAAATTCTCAGGAAACAATCTTTCAATCTTTCACCACAGAAATACAGAATGAGCAAATCCCAAGAAAGGATAGGAAAGCTCACAATCTTGACTTGCGACAAAAGCAAAGGCTCACACAAAATACAAAACAAACCGGAACGAAAATTCGATCCGGATATACGAATACAAAAACAGATAAGCGAACCACACTTGACGGCAGTCAACATTTACCATCCATCCCTCACATCCAAACCCTGATTACCTTCTCTCTCCAACATACCACCTCCGACTCACACTGAATACCACCCAAAACGAATATTCGAAACTTACTACGAATCGACCATCCATACTCCTCCAATATAATTCGAAACTCCGTTACAATTCATCACCATGGTACGAACTAGAGCGGACGACGACATGGAAGAAACAAAAATGGAAGTGGATGAAGATGACGATTCAGACGATGACGATTTGGAAGAGAAATTGGAAGATAAAATCATGGAAGTCATGGAAAGGGCCTTTGAGGACCCAGAATCAAACTCAACCATGAAGAGAATCATCGACCAAGAAATAAAGAAAAGAGTCAGGGCAATGAGAGATGCAGAAAGAAAGGGTGTGAATCCAGATGACGCGGATAGCGAAAATGAGGATGAAGGAAACGATGCTGACCAAAATGCAGAGAACGCAAGAGCTGAACGGCTGGGAAGAAGGTCATCCCAACCCAGGATAAAAATAAGGGGATTCAACAATGGTAGATTTCTGAACCCAGAACAGCTTGCTTTCAGGAGCAGCCTAATGGATTTTGGCATCAACTATGAATCAGCTGAAGAAATTATGAGGGGAGGGATGTCTAATATCCGAGAAATTACGGACCTCAACAAAGAGAGCATTAAATCGTTCATGCACGGATTGAAATCTATCAGTCCGGACTGTCCTAATCCAAAAAGTATCCACTATGGTAACAGGCTATCATCGAGGCTCCTAACTTGGGCAAATTGGGCCCGGTATCAACCATTGATTGGAGTCAAGCCAATGGCCATCGACTGGAACGCAAACCCAAACAACTTGGAACTGCAGCAATTCAGAATCAAGATGATGGAATCAAGTGTGAAATCACAGGAAAAGGCAACTCCACCCGAGCTGAAGGATCTCACAAAATTCAGGGAATGGGAGGAAGGCTTCCGACAAAACTTGAGATACAGATTCAACTCTGAGGGTTTTCCAATCTTGTATGTCATAAGACCCCAAGAAATGGAAGAAGTTACTGATGAAGCCAGGGCTGGAACAGTTGGACAAAGTACAACAGATACTTATCCAACTTGGAGTGACTACAACGAAAGATGTGGCGTCCTATCAGGTCCCCAGTATGATGAGGACAACAACGTCGTCTGGAGGTTGCTGTGTGATGCAACTAGAAAAGGTCCCGGTTGGGAATATGTGGCACATTTCCAAAACACTGCACTGAATTCTGGTAATGCCAGAAACGCTTTCATTTCCCTCATGCAACACGCTTACACTGATACCAATATCACTATGGTTCTGAATAAGACATACCAGGATATGAAAGATTCGCACTACACTGGAGATTCCAAGGGTTATGACTGGAACAAGCACAAGCGAAATTGGACTGCTTTTCATGGAACGATTCTGAGATTTGAAAAGAATCATAATGAAAGAAGATTTGTCTGGGATTTTATCAATTCAATCAGTGATGAGCGACTTGATGCTGCAAAAGCAGATGCAATTGATGAGAGCAAAGACTATCGTGACAACTTCAACGAATGTTTGATTTTATTCACCAATCGACTTGGATTGAAAAAGCTTGCAACAGGGAAGAGTAAAAGAGGTTCCAGAAGTTTGTATTCTATGGGCACAACCAGCAACAAAAAGCAAAAGACAACTGGAACTTTTACAGGAAAAGTTGAGTGCAAGCCTTACCCAACAAGTGTTTATAAAACAATGTCAAAAGAACAGCGCCAGGAGCTTTACCAGATGAGACAGGCTAAAAAGAAACGAAATCTCAAGGCTGCTGAGACTAAAAAGAAAGAAACTGAAAATGAAGGCGCTGGTGACAGTTTTGGATCAAAATCTAAGAAATGACATAATAACCGGACACTATCACTAGAACACAAATTGTTAAAAATGGTGAGCCGGTCATTATACCAGATGAATGTCCCTGTAGGTTTTGATGATGGGGAAAATGAAGAAGGATATTGTGAGTTAGACTCACATGCAGATACTACTGCAGCAGGAAGCAATATGGTATTGCTGAATCCTGATCAAATCACAACACACGTTGATGTTGCACCTTTTTCTGAAGAGTACAAGCCCATCAAGAAAATCCCCATTGGAAGCTGTGCGACTGCATGGACAAATCCAACATCAGGCCAAGTATATATCATAGTGTTCCATCAAGCACTGTACTTTGGGGACAAATTGAAAAACAGCTTGATATGCCCAAATCAAGTGAGGGACTGCAATTTCAACTCTGTTGAAGAGACACCTCGCCAATTTGATCCACGATCCAAGCATGGAATTACAATTCAAACTCCACTGGAGGATGATGATCCGAAGAAAGTTTTTATCAAACTGAGTATGAGAAATGTGATCTCATATTTCCCCACAAGAAAGCCCACAAGAATGGAACTTGATGAATGTCAACATTTGATAGCAACAAATGATACTCCCTGGGATCCACATTCACTGAAATTCAGGATGGCCGAGCTAGCCATTGACAATGGAGATCCAATTTCAGGGGACCAATTCAGCCTTCAAGCTATGTCAACCGAAGAGGACCAAGCAATGGAGGAAAGTTCTGTTGTAACAGAACCTGCTAGTAATGTTACAAATAAACTTCCCAAGACCAGCTTAGGAAAAGAACGGCATCCAAGTGTCATGCAGCAATGCAAACTGATGAGGGTCCATCAAGTATCCACAAGGAGAATGCTAACTGAATGCCAGATTGCAACAGATGGAAATATTGCTCATCGGATTTCTTCAGTAAGGAATATTTCAAGCGCGCGAAGGGTAGACCAATTTTTGTTTGATGATACAGAATTTGACTTTATGGAAGCTCCTGAAGCAGAATCAAAACAGGCCCCTAGCTTGCAAGAAATTGACAATACACTAGAAAGAAGGTCTCTTGACAGAAGAAATCAATGGGGGCCATCAGTGATAACAATTGAAGGTCCAAACAAAGTTGACTGTGAACGCCTAGCCAAAACTTGGAACATTAGTTTCAAGAAAGCTAAACAGACACTGAAAGTCACGACGCAGAAGGCACTCAGGAATTTGCAATCACCATTGATGAAGCGACTTCCTACTCAGCGCTTCAGGAACAAGAGAGTCGCACAAGGAACCTGGTACACTGATACCTGGCATGCAAGAACCACGAGTATTATGAGGCAAGAAAAATGTGCACAGATCTTTACAAATGGAAATGGGTTTGAAGTATTTATACCAATACAGGACAAATCACAAGCCCACCAAGGACTGAAGACATTTATTCATGAAATTGGAATTCCAGAGCATTTGATTTCTGATGGTGCGCCAGAACAAGGATCCCCAAGAACCTACAAGACACACTGGAATTCAATTGTAAAGCGCAACCATATCCATCAGACATTTATCCAGCCACATTGCCCATTCCAAAATCGAGCAGAACAAGCGATTGGCCATCTTGGTAGTGCAATCACAACCAAGTCTGCAAAGAAGAAGTCACCGAGAAGATTATGGTCATTTTGTGGTGAACTATGTGCTAATATCAGGCAGCGAACAGCCTCCAACAACCCTTCTTCAATGGGGAGAACCCCATTTGAATTGGTCCATGGCTATAGACCCGATATTACATTATATACTTCATCAGAATGGTATGATTTTGTGTTTTATTATGATAAAGGTGATTCTTCTACTCGAGGCGTTGAAAGGCTGGCGCGATGGTTGGGTCCCTGTGGGAATAGGGTAGGTGGGGGAGATTGTTTTTGGCTACTACCCGAGTCGGCAATACCAATATCTACAAATTCAATAAGGCCTGTCAAGGAATATGAATGGAGGGATAGAGACGTCCTAAGAAGAATGGAAGCGATCGACAAATCAATTGAATCCAAGATTGGAGATGAAGTCAAGGACAGCGCATCATTCTTCCAGGAAAACTACCCAGAACCCCAAATAGAGCTATTTGAGAATCAACCAGGAAAAACACTGGATATGAAACTCGAAATGGCTGAGCCAGAAGCATCAGTAGAAGATGTTGATGAACCAGATGAATATCTGGGAAATGAAGTGATCATTGAAAGAGGTGATGAAAGACTCAGGTGCGTTGTCAAGGACAGGGTTCGCGACCTGCAAAACAGACCAATAGGAATCAGAAATGAGAATCCCATACTAGACACGAGGCTGTATAAATTGCAACTACCTGATGGCACCATGGAGGAATACACGGCAAATATTGTTGCAGAAAGCCTATACAGCTCTGTTGATGATGACGGGAGGATGTTCACTCTACTAGATGAGCTCATTGACCATGAATGCGACAACACTGCACTAACTGATGATGAAGCCACGACCATAGCAAAAAATGGCAGGAAAACTCATAAACCTACAACTAGAGGTTGGAGAATTTTAGCCAGTTGGAAAGATGGCACTGAATCGTGGTGTAAGTTAAGTGATGTGAAAGAATCATTTCCAGTGCAATTAGCCGAGTATGCGGTTAACAATAACCTTGAAAAATCACCAGCTTTCAGATGGTGGGTGCACAAAATTTTGAGGAGGAAGGATCGAATCCTTAAAGCGGCCAAAACAGCAAAGTATTGGTTGAAGACTCACAAATATGGAGTTGAATTGCCACATTCAATCAAACAAGCGCTGGCTATTGATAAGAAAACAGGCACTGACCACTGGGAAAGAGCAATTCATAAGGAAATGACAAATAATATGGCAGCGTTTGAATTTTCTGATGATGATGTTATTCCAGTTGGCCATAAACAGATAACAACCCACATGATTTTTGACATCAAGCTTGGGTCCCTAACAAGGAAGGCCAGGTTGGTAGGGGACGGCCACAAAGTCCCTGCAGTGGCCAAAGAAAATACTTATTCATCGGTTCCCAGTCGAGACTCAGTAAGAATATTCTTTCTGCTGGCAGCGCTGAATGATTTGAAGGTTCTCTCAGCTGATATTCAAAATGCATATTTGACAGCCCCGATTAAAGAGAAATACTTCCTAAAAGCGAGAGAAGAAGATGGTTTTCCACCTCACCTTGCAGGAAGACCTTGTAAGATTGTCCGCGCATTGTATGGACTGCCGGTTGCTGGTGCATCTTTCAGGTCATACCTCACCCAGCATTTGAGAGATCTTGGATATTCACCTTGCAAGGCAGATCCGGATGTGCACTTAAGGATTGAAACCAGGAAAGATGGATCCAGATACTGGGCAATGCTCATTGCATACGTAGATGATATCCTATGTTCTGGCGAAGATCCAAAGTTCCAGCTTGAAAACATTGAACGAAAGTTCAAATTGAAGGATGATACAATTGAAGAGCCAACTCTGTATTTGGGAGCTGATATTGGGAAATTCTACTTTGAAGGTGATTCAAAGCCAAGATGGTCATTATCAAGCACTAAGTACACAGCGAAAGCTGTTGCAGCAGTTGAACAAGAGTTAGGAACTGAAAAATATGGCTACAAATATCTACCAAAATCAGCATCAAGTCCACTGTCACATGATTATCGACCGGAAATTGATATATCAGAAGAATTGAATCCTGAATTGCAAAATTACTATCAAGGTTTAATTGGAGTTCTCAGGTGGATTTGCGAATTAGGAAGACTTGACATAGTAATGCCAGTGTCACTGATGTCAAGGTATTTGGCACAGGCAAGGATCGGGCATTTGAATCAGTTGTTTCACATATTTGCATATTTAAAAAAGTACAACAGGTCAAAACTAGTTTTTGATGATACTGTACCAAGTGTTGATGAAAGTAAATTTCAAAAATGTGACTGGTCTGAATTTTATCCTGGTGCCGCTGAAGTAATCCCAGCAGATATGCCTGAAGCTTTGGGAAAACATGTGACGATGAGCTGTTTTGTCGATGCTGACCATGCCGGATGCAAGGCAACAAGGAGATCTCATACTGGTGTTATTATCTTCATTAATAATGCACCGATCATTTGGTTTTCCAAAAGACAAACAACAGTTGAGACATCAACTTTTGGATCTGAAATCATTGCTTTGAAAATTTCAATCGAAT
Organism: Pseudo-nitzschia multiseries; assembly: GCA_037355745.1. Taxonomy (NCBI): domain Eukaryota; phylum Bacillariophyta; class Bacillariophyceae; order Bacillariales; family Bacillariaceae; genus Pseudo-nitzschia; species Pseudo-nitzschia multiseries. The sequence goes on from CM074783.1 coordinate 8,503,998, forward strand.
TGGTTGAAGGTCTAAGGTACAAGTTGAGAATGATGGGTGTTCCAATTGATGGGAGCACAAATGTGTATTGTGATAATGATTCAGTTGTCACAAATGTTACACGACCTGAAAGCCCATGTAAGAAGAAGCACAACAGCATTGCATACCACAAAGCGCGTGAATCTATTGCAGCAGGAATTATCAGAGTTGCAAAGGAACCAGGTTCAACAAATATTGCTGATTTGTTTACAAAGCTAATGAGTGGCGCTGTTTTCAGAGAACATTGTTCTCGTTGCATGTGGTAAAGTAAAGAATCAATCATTCGATGGAATGTTCGATCCATTGTTAGATTGAAGTAACAAGTTGATTTTATGTTCGATCTGCAATGAGCATTTCGAAGATGGATAATTTGATCCATGAATACAATATATCAAACTGGCAAGGATCAGGGCAAAATGCCATGATATAAGCCAGAATGAAAGGCAAAACGCCGCCCCATTTCTTTTTGATAGGGCCTCTGATGGTAGACTGGATACAGTTTGGTATTCAACACGACTCACGATGAATAGATTAAGTCAAAAGATCCAAACGCTTAACGATTGGATTTACGACTGAAGGGGACTGAAAAGAATTCACCGCGTAAAGGCATATTCGTACGTACGAAGAGTCACGAAGGCAAATAACCTTATTCGTAAGGTTATTTAACCTGAGTGAATAATCGTCGGTGATTATCCATGTGGATTGCCTCTTAGGGAAATTCTTCCCGTCAGCTCACTCTTCGAAGAATTAACAACTCTAAAACACCATCATGCCCTAAAATCTACGTACAACCTAGTACTAATTCTACATAATAAGGTACAATCACATGTGATATTCAATGAGAATATCACGGTGAATTATACGGTAACAAAAGACCGATCGAAGATGGTTTTGCGTGTGTTTTGTGTCTTAAGAATTACATGTGTTTTGTATGCTTGAAATTACACGATACGACGAGTAACCTGTCGATCGTCACCGACAAGGTCGAATGAACTGTAACATCGATTGTTCTACTCACTAAATCAATCGGTCATAAGACTGATTGCATTTGTTGTTTGTTACGACACACTTTTTCTAAAGAGGCTCCCAAACATTTGAAAAACCTATTCTGAGGCTGTAGACCGTCTGATTCTGTATCACTCGGCTAAAAAATCCTTTCCTCTTGCTTGATACGACTCAAAGATCCGGATGCCACGGTAAAACTCGCCAAAGATATGATGACAACGACCTCGTCAATTTCTACCCAGTTTCTCTCCAATATGTTATAATAGTGTGTGTGATTCGGCATCGCAGTCGAGATCATTATCATCTGAAGTCAGTCGAAGCCGCAGTGGCACGTTGAATGCAGCAGTACATCATGCACCTACTACAGAGCCGATGCAACGGTCTGCGGAAAACTATAATCGGAGCATACCTTTGCCGTGATGCGTTATGCTCGATGAGTACGACGAGTGCTTCTGCGTTGAAGATTGCTGTCATAACCGGTAGTACGCGAACGATGGGCCCTCCCTCGATAAACGGACCTCGTGTAGCAAGTTTCATCACATATGAACTTGAAGAGAGAGGGAACACTGTGACGCTTATTGACCCGAAGGAATTCTCGTTGCTAGAAAAGCCGGAGTTCGCTTATTCACCAAGAACTGTACCCGAAAAACTAAAGGATTTCAAGAATGTTTTCGAGGAAGCCGACGCTTATGTCTGCATTACGCCCGAGTACAACCACGGGCCATCGCCAGGACTAACCAACGTCTTGAATCACTTTGGTTCATCAGTATTTTCCTTCAAACCAAGTGCTATTGTCAGCTACTCAGCCGGTCAGTGGGGAGGTACTAGAGCTGCCATTGCATTGAGACCAATTTTGAGTGAATTAGGTGCTCTACCAGGTATGTCTAGCAGTTTGTATTTTTTTGCCACATCCATTTGAAATTGTTTCTCTTCCAAATTGCTGATGAATTTTTTCCAAACTACACACGTGTGACAACAGTTAGTGCAATGATTCACATCCCAAATGCACAGGTACGGAACGGATTACGGTACATGGTGATGGCGCTGGCGCTGCTTATGATACAAATCTATTCGTCGTAAGCTCACAAAAATGGTACGCTCCACGACACTCGGTCGAAACTTTTTACTTTAAAATATAGGACGCCTTAGATAACGACGGAAAACCGACGCAAGATCCGCAACGATGGCAAGAGTATTGCGGTCGTTGTTTTTCACAGCTAGAATGGTGGGCAGAGGCTGCCAGAAAGCACAAAGCTATTGCCGATCCCTTCGCTGAATCGAAACCATTTCAATCTTCTCCCTCTGAACGAAATGCACCGGAACAAACCTAATAACAATACATCATCGTGTCAAGTAAGAACAGCTCCAGTGCGACAGGGGTACATGTGAAGGAACCAAGGATTGCATTGTATTTATGACATAATCACACTTATTAGATTGATACTCCTCCTAATACCGAGTGGCTGCTCTTGGTTTGGAACTAAACATCATGGATCCGAGAGCAATGACGACGACTGCGATGCCTACACCAACAAGTAACGTGGGGTCGGGTCCACTGAAGCTTCCACTTTCTTCCTCGGCAATTAATTTTACCACAAGCTTATTTCCTTGAGAAGCATTCCTAGCAAGAATTATCGCCTCTCCCAAATCTTCATCAGTAGATATTAATATTGCATCCCCTTCATCATCAAAAAATTTTAGGGACAGATTGTTGCCATTCTTTCTGTCTTTCAACTTCGCTGACAAAGCTCGCCGCAGTGAGCTTATCTTACTCTCAGAACGGATACGATGAGTATGGCCATCGGGATCAATTATCTTGAAAGTAAAAGCATTGCCATCTGAGAGGAAACTTCCACTTTCCAATTTGTACGTATCATTTAATGTGGTCTCGTCGAAGTCATCGTTCAATCCGTCCTGAAACTCCAATGTCGATGGAATGTTGCTGGGAATGGTTCGTATCGCTGGGTGCGATGAAACCATCGGAGCATCTTTGGAGACTTTGATTGTTGGGAATTCATTTTTCACGTTTGGAGTGGTGACAGACTCATTTGCTGTCACATCATCAACTTGCAAAGCAACTTCAAAAATTGACCGCCAATGGTTAGCTCCACCGCACGCATGGATAAGGTCCATAACATCCACTATACCAATAACAGATCCATCTTCTTCACATATCGGAAGCGTCAAAAATTTGTTATCATGCATCATTTTCAAAGCCTCAATTGCAGTCATTCCAGGCTCAGCGAATTCAGGATCCGGTGTCATAACCATAGCTACGGTAGTGGCTGATTGATCCAATTCCGCAGCAACAACTCTGGTCATCATGTCCTTGAAACCAAAAATTCCAATCAGTTGTTGATCATCAACAACCAAGGCAGCCTTTCTTTTCTCTGCCATGATACTCGCAGCATCCGACACGCTCGTTTCGGGAAAAACAATTGCGCAGGTCCTGTCACGCACGATGCTTCGCAATGAAGGGATATTGGAATCGGTTCCAAACGCTTGACTTATAAGTGGATATAGAAGAGCCTCAAGAGCAGCTGGATCAACGCCTCCTCGTGATTCAAGAGCTCTCTTCATCAAAGTCTCTGCAGCATTTGGTTTCGCAGAAGCAGACCCCTCCAAGTTTGAAATGGCATCATTAAGGCACTTAGCAATGTCCAACGTTCCAACAATATCGTGTCGATGAACAACAGGTATATGACGAAATTTATTCTCGATCATCAACATCATTGCATCCATGGCCGAATCATTCTGATCGACACATTTCGGATTTCGTGTCATCACCTCTGCAACGCGAGTCACGTTCGCATCCACTCCTTTCGAAACAACACGTCGTGTAATATCGGTATCAGTAATAATTCCTGCAAGTTGCCCTTCTGCATCTACCAAGATGGCGGCATCTCTTCTACTACTGGCAAGATTCCTTGTCACCGCTAAGATTGTATCATCAACTGAAGCAATTATAGGCTTCTTTGGCCGAAGATTCATGACAGTCTTGTCAATTTTCGCAGCCTTCGACGATGCCCTCGATTGACCGACCGTGATATCCGCAGTGTTGCTCTTTCCACTTGTTAAAGAAACTGTATCAGACAAGTCATCCAAATCCAGTGAAGTGCTGAATATGGATCTCCAGCCATCTGCTCCTCCACACCCATAGATGACATCCATGACATTCACCAATCCTACCACTGTGCCATCCTCTTCGCAAACTGGCAATGTCAAAAACTTGTTCTCATGCATGGTCTGCAATGCCTCCAGGACTGTCATATCAGGTGACACAGACTCTGGATTTGGAGTCATCACTGCAGAAATTTCAGTGTTGTCCATGTTCAGTTGCTTGGCAACAACCCTCGTCATCATGTCCTTGAAGCCAAAGATTCCAACCAAGTTGCCATCCTCCACAACCAATGCAGCCTTTCTGCTCTCTGCCATTTTTGTGCCAGCCTCATAAATGCTTGTGCTGGGGTGGACAACAGTGCTAGGCTTTCCTACAAGGAGGCTGCGCAAACTGGGTGAAACTTGGTTTCCAAAGGCCTGATTCATCAATGGACCAAGCAATGCCTGCAGAGCTGCTGCTTGAGCTCCATGTGCACCTTGAGCTTGCATGGCCTGGCTCAATGCTTCTTGTGCAACACTGTCACTCTTGGAGTTTGACTTTTCAAGCTTGCTGATTGCATCATTCAAACATTTTGCAATGTCAAGCAGCCCAACAACGCCTCCGCTATCATCTACCACAGGCAGGTGTCTGAAGTGATTCTCCACCATGGTTGTCATAGCATCCATTGCAGCATCAGACATGGAGACACAAGTTGGATTGGAGGTCATCACCTTGGAAACACTTGTCGTAGATGCATCAAGATGCTTAGCCACAAGTCTTCTTGTGATGTCAGTATCAGTGATGATGCCTGCAAGACCACCCTCTTCATTGACTACCAGTGAAGCAGACCCTCTCTTGCTTGCAAGCATTTGAGTTACAGAGAGCACGCTGTCTCCTATAGAAGACAGAAGAGGCTTCTTGGGCCTGAGTTTTGCTACAGAACGTTTATCAGACAGCTTTTCTGTTCTCTTGGCTTTGGTTCTGGATGTTCTACTTCCAGCTACAGTAGTCTCCTTGTCACTTCTACAGGAGATGTCATCCGACAAGTCATCCAAATCCAGTGAAGTGCTGAATATGGATCTCCATCCATCTGCTCCTCCACACCCATAGATGACATCCATGACATTCACCAATCCTACCACTGTGCCATCCTCTTCACAAACTGGCAATGTCAAAAACTTGTTCTCATGCATGGTCTGCAATGCCTCCAGGACTGTCATATCAGGTGACACAGACTCTGGATTTGGAGTCATCACTGCAGAAATTTCAGTGTTGTCCATGTTCAGTTGCTTGGCAACAACCCTCGTCATCATGTCCTTGAAGCCAAAGATTCCAACCAAGTTGCCATCCTCCACAACCAATGCAGCCTTTCTGCTCTCTGCCATTTTTGTGCCAGCCTCATAAATGCTTGTGCTGGGGTGGACAACAGTGCTAGGCTTTCCTACAAGGAGGCTGCGCAAACTGGGTGAAACTTGGTTTCCAAAGGCCTGATTCATCAATGGACCAAGCAATGCCTGCAGAGCTGCTGCTTGAGCTCCATGTGTACCTTGAGCTTGCATGGCCTGGCTCAATGCTTCTTGTGCAACACTGTCACTCTTGGAGTTTGACTTTTCAAGCTTGCTGATTGCATCATTCAAACATTTTGCAATGTCAAGCAGCCCAACAACGCCTCCGCTATCATCTACCACAGGCAGGTGTCTGAAGTGATTCTCCACCATGGTTGTCATAGCATCCATTGCAGCATCAGACATGGAGACACAAGTTGGATTGGAGGTCATCACCTTGGAAACACTTGTCGTAGATGCATCAAGATGCTTAGCCACAAGTCTTCTTGTGATGTCAGTATCAGTGATGATGCCTGCAAGACCACCCTCTTCATTGACTACCAGTGAAGCAGACCCTCTCTTGCTTGCAAGCATTTGAGTTACAGAGAGCACGCTGTCTCCTATAGAAGACAGAAGAGGCTTCTTGGGCCTGAGTTTTGCTACAGAACGTTTATCAGACAGCTTTTCTGTTCTCTTGGCTTTGGTTCTGGATGTTCTACTTCCAGCTATACTGATCTCCTTGTCACTTCTACAGGAGATGTCATCCGACAAGTCATCCAAATCCAGTGAAGTGCTGAATATGGATCTCCATCCATCTGCTCCTCCACACCCATAGATGACATCCATGACATTCACCAATCCTACCACTGTGCCATCCTCTTCGCAAACTGGCAATGTCAAAAACTTGTTCTCATGCATGGTCTGCAATGCCTCCAGGACTGTCATATCAGGTGACACAGACTCTGGATTTGGAGTCATCACTGCAGAAATTTCAGTGTTGTCCATGTTCAGTTGCTTGGCAACAACCCTCGTCATCATGTCCTTGAAGCCAAAGATTCCAACCAAGTTGCCATCCTCCACAACCAATGCAGCCTTTCTGCTCTCTGCCATTTTTGTGCCAGCCTCATAAATGCTTGTGCTGGGGTGGACAACAGTGCTAGGCTTTCCTACAAGGAGGCTGCGCAAACTGGGTGAAACTTGGTTTCCAAAGGCCTGATTCATCAATGGACCAAGCAATGCCTGCAGAGCTGCTGCTTGAGCTCCATGTGCACCTTGAGCTTGCATGGCCTGGCTCAATGCTTCTTGTGCAACACTGTCACTCTTGGAGTTTGACTTTTCAAGCTTGCTGATTGCATCATTCAAACATTTTGCAATGTCAAGCAGCCCAACAACGCCTCCGCTATCATCTACCACAGGCAGGTGTCTGAAGTGATTCTCCACCATGGTTGTCATAGCATCCATTGCAGCATCAGACATGGAGACACAAGTTGGATTGGAGGTCATCACCTTGGAAACACTTGTCGTAGATGCATCAAGATGCTTAGCCACAAGTCTTCTTGTGATGTCAGTATCAGTGATGATGCCTGCAAGACCACCCTCTTCATTGACTACCAGTGAAGCAGACCCTCTCTTGCTTGCAAGCATTTGAGTTACAGAGAGCACGCTGTCTCCTATAGAAGACAGAAGAGGCTTCTTGGGCCTGAGTTTTGCTATAGAACGATTGTCAGTCGTGACACTGTCGGCCTTTTTCGTTCGAGTGTCGTGAGACTTTACACTGGCCGTTGATATTCTGGAAGCGACCTTGGGTTTTACCTTGCCAAAGCCCTTTTTGTCAGTTCGTGTTGTGACAGGTGCGAAGGAAGATACGTTCTTGTTCGGTGTTGTAGCTTTATTAGTAACTTTTTGCTGGCTTGTGTCAGATTTCAGTTCTGTCTCTAGTTTGATTTCTAATGAACTGATTTCCTTGTCGAGTTTTTCAGCATCTCCAAACCTCTTTTCTGATATTGCTTTGTTCATCGAGCCCTTTTTAGACCCAATTGTAAGACGCAGCTCATCTACAGTTGGAAAAGAGCTACGAAGAGTTTCCAGTTTATCGATGTATGCCTGAATATCTTGAGCCTTTTTAAAGTTCTTTGAAGAGATCTCGGATGCTTGTAAGGAAGCGTTTGATTTGATTTCTGTTTCCAGAGAATGTCTTGATTCAAATTGTTTTTCTTTTCCATCGAGACCCAAGACTTTTGTACAATTGACACCGGAATTGCTATTCTCCGAGTCAATCTTTTCTTTTTCATCTCCAATTTTCTTTTCGAGCAATGATATCTCTTGATTCAATTTATCAGCATTGCCAAAGTTTTTCTTCGCAATAGCATCGTCAAGTGATTTCTTTGCGCTACTCAACCGTTCTTCTAGTTCCTCCAGCGAAGGAAAGAATAATCGAAGCTTTTCTCTTTCGTCGATTTTTGTCTGTAATTCTGAAGCCAATTGGAAATCCTTCTTTGAAATGGCTTCATCCACTTGACTATGGAGGTCCTTTCAATTCTTTTTCAAGGTCGACGCGAGATTCAATACCGTCAATCGACATGTTCAAACCTTCGTCTTCTTCAGTACGCTCACTGCTATCAACGCTTCCATCCTCCTCTTGGAGAGTCTCTTCTAACCGATTCTTGGCGTTCACCACATCCTGTTGAAGAGAAGCTGCGTTTGCGAAATCTCGCCTTTGCGCTGCGCTAGCAACCGCTTCTTCTGCTTTTTTAACATCGTCTTTCAATTCTTCTAGTGTTGGGTATTCCCCCCGAAGACCGATAAATTTCTCTAATTCGTCTTGCAACGGACCAGCTTCTTTGTAATCCTTGCGCTGGATTGCATCGTCGAGGTCCTTTTGAATCGTTGCAATTGTCTCTTCCACTCGTTTGCGCGTCATTGGCTGGCGTGCTGCAATCGCAATTTTTATTGTTTCACTGTCAAATGAACACAATGAATAATCAACAGTGTTAGATTTTTTGGCTCATCGAGAAGACAGGACTTCACAGAGTCTTTCATGCACGTACATTTTTTCTTCAATTGCTGCGGCCTTTTTGAAGTTTTTGGCATCAATCGCATCTTCCATTAGCGTAGTTTCAGAACGCAAAAGTTTTTTTATTTCTTTGTAAGTCATACCGAAAAAAGGATCTCTCAACTTATTAGCCACAAGCTTCGCCATAACAATCCGTTGACAGGATTGGATTGTCACTGCGGCACCCACACAATTCTTAAGATATTTAACTTTCAAATGCATTTTGTAAGTTGCGGCGATTTTTGTGGATGCTTTGTCTGCACGATGTTTCTTGATCATGACAAGACGAAATTTCACCCAAGCGATAAGGAGCTTGGATGCTCGTCTCGTGGCTATCAATCGGCCAAATCGACCGAGAGTCCGAGCGGCCCTATGAACACGAAGCTTCGCAAGTCGCTCCAACTTATCCGATAGTTCTCGCCGAAGAAAGATCTTCGTATGACCAATCTGCCAATCTACGTCTGTTACATTAAGGCGATCGGACAGAACTTTCACCAGCCCATCAATTCCTACATCTTCCTTCAGATCATCGGCGCCAAGTAGAACACTGAAACGATTATAGAAACTCTGATGGTCTTCTCGTAGCGCGTAGCCTTCACGCCTAATGCGTATAGCTTCCATCATTCCAGAATATCTGAGCTGCTTTAGGACTTCTCCAGCATTAAAGTTGTTCGATGACTTCTTCAAGTTTGGTTTGATGCAACGGATGTAGTGAGGCTGAGTCATTTCCAAATCGTCTACTAAAGACTGTAGCGACTGTTTGAATTGAGATGCAACACTAAAGCCACGAATGGATGACCTTCTATCGTCACTGTTTGAGGTTGCACTGAAAACATCTCGAGCTAATGGAATGGTCGAAGTCGACCCTAAATCTTTCAATTCATTGCTCGTGCTTTCCATATTCTTCTCAACAAAACCGTCCGCTGTATATCGAACCTATAAAATGCAGCGAACAAACAAATATCCAATCAGTTCCATCACAACGAGTAACGCATAGTTGACTAGGAAGATCATCGCAACGATTACATACCTGCCCCGCGTAGTGGGTAATGTCGAATTGACGGTCATTTCCGAACTTGGGAGTTCCGAAATACGGATGTCCACCGTTAGTATTCTTTGTTCCAGCCACGCTACCAAACAATTTGTGAAGTTGAGAAACAAACTTAATGTCCTTTTCGTTGCTTGATCCCATACCCGAGAAAGAATCATCAAGCGTATTAAGGATCCCAACAACTCCTCCGCCACCTTCAATCAGATCTAAACATGGCTGATTGTCATTGAAGGTGATGTAGGTCCAGTCGACTCCCTCGGATGAATACAGTTTCTGCTCAACTTCAAAAACATGGCGATTGAAATGCCGTTGCAATTTTTCATTGCAAAAATTAATCAAAAGCTGTTCGTAACCATTCACCTCAAAACATTCGAATCCATAAATATCCAGAACGCCAATAAATCCAGTCTGCATGATGCTGGAATCGAGTTCAAAATCGTTTTCGTGTTTACTCAACGTCTCATTAATCGATTTAACAAGCCAGACAAAGAGAGATGAATACGTCATTTTTGCCAACGAATCTCGTTTATCTTCAGCCATAGCAACTGTAGAAGGCTTTTTGATGCTTTTCCCGTTGATTGTTAAGCGCTTGGTTAAAATCGCGTCGGCAACTGCGTCCTCTTCCAAGCCAAGCAACTCGCATGCCTTTTGCAGACTCGAACGAGAATCCTCTGTGATCACAGCCTGATGGTCTTCGCTTTCACTCTCCTGGAAACTAATGTTTCCTAAATGTAAGACAGCTGCCGCCAAGCCCATAACAGCATCTTGTTGTTCCGCAGCAAGGCCAACATTGGAGAGACATTGCATCGTCTCAACAAAATCTTTCTTGTCTTTTTCGGTTTTTGGAGAAGAGCGATTTCGCAGGTATCTGAATGACGATGTTCCGACATCGAGTCCAAGTTTAGTGAGAAGGTCTGGATTGGCTCCTGCGAAGAGTTGATAGAAAATATGATAGTTCCTTTCACCCTCAATTTGAGTTGTGATTCTCGTCTTCTCCAGGAGGTAGTTGGATATTCGAGCCCCGATAATGGTGCCTTTCTCCGTGCTGAAATTGATGTGAATGAACTTCCCGAATCGCGATGAATTGTCGTTGCGTAACGTTTGCGCATTTCCAAATGTTTCTAGAAGGGGATTAGAGGATAAGACTCTATCTTCCAAAGACGCCATTTCCTTTTCATCAGTGGATGCAAGAGCTGGGCATTCCTCCGACCCCCATTTCTCTTTCTTCTTTGTGATCCGTGCGAGATATTTCATAATGTACTTGGTTGCTTCGGTTTTTCCTGCCCCACTTTCTCCACTGATAATGATGCTTTGATTCGTTACCTGTCCAGGTCGAGATCTACCTTTTCTAGGACTTTCGATGCAATGATCCGCATTCGCTTCTTCTAGGTTCGGAATGATGTGCACAGAATCCATCATTGCGCTATATGCTCTATCTGCCACTTTAAACAAGTGAGGGTTTTCTTCCGAAAATTTTCAGTAGTCCGATATTTCAACATCATTTTCTCCGAATACAACGATTCCCCCTGAGACGTGGTGATTGGTTTGTATGGGTTGACCGAGATCAAAATGGGGCCCGCTGCAGTATAAATATCATCTCTTTTGTATCGGACACGGATTGCATGAAGCAGGCTCGACTCTGTGACATTGGTCAAGTGCAAAACGTCATCGAGACCTTCGTAGTCGTCCGGTGCAGTCAATGCAATAAGTTTTGTTGAGTCATCGATTTCGTACATTGTTCCATCTCGGGTTTTGACCAAAGCCGGGCCCGCAGGGATTATAGTGGCTCTCCTATTTTTCTTCTCCTTCGCATTTCCTCTCGTTGTGCTGACATTATCATCGAGCAATTTGATAATTGTACACGGAGCGTAGAGGTGCCTGCAGCCGAAAAGAAGTTCGTCGACGTTATTGTTTTTCTTTGCTGGTGTTTTGAATGAACTCATCGAGTTTCCAAGATTCTTGCCCTCGTCGATGATCAAAGTTGGGTCGAAGAAGTATTCGACGATTTCTTTACCAGTCACCTAGTTGGCAGAGTTGAAAATGTCATGTTGCGAGGTGCAATGTCATAGAAAGAAAATATGCTGGTGAGTTAAGAGCTTTTGTTTATCCATTGAAAACCAAGAATGCTGATTATGTGGTTCGTGCACCAAAATCATAATGACGTACAAGATCCACGGCTTTGGCCCTGTGCTTGCCGTTTGGTCCCGCAGATGATGCCATTATCCAATATTTGAAGTGTTACACAACGAGTGTTCTAGGGCGAATAAATGAGCTGACCGAATCGAAAATTCGTCGAGTGTTTCCTCGCAAAATAATCTATCTTCCTACGATGATGGAGGAAAGTGTTACAGAATCAAGGACAAAAATCTTGACACACAGAGTACTATTACTTTTTCCAACCAATACACTTTCTCAGCTTGTTTTCCGTCTTTTTGGGATACAAGTTATCTACCGTACGGTTAGATTACGAGTAATCGATGGCTTCGTCTTTAGTGGTACAATACCTCTGTCCTTCACCAATCATCGATACGAAATCCGTCATTTGGAGATCTAGGGTGAGGGTGGTATCAGATTGGAGGGTTCGAGCAATCGAAAATCAGGTTCGACATTCCGTATCGTACGGTATACGTAACGAATGTACGGTGGATCATCATTCACACGTTGGCAGGGAGTGACTTTTTGAATTTTCAAAAAAATGCGGTGCGTTTCGTTTAAGGTACGAGTATTACGAGTAAGACTTACGAGTACGAGTACGTACTCGTACCGGTACATAGCACTTACCGGTACCGAAGTAGAGTATTACTCCGTATTATTTGATGATTGCTTCATACTTACATATTCTCCGACCCATCTGTTTCTCCTTCCATAGAACAGACCATGAAGGTTCACCACTGTAAAAAGTAGTACAAAATGACACCAACTCAAATACCTACACATTCCGCTACTTGGTTTTTGATCCGGAAGGGTATTCGAACCGCAATTCTACTGCGAATCACACACAAAGATACGTCGTCGTCGTCGACCCTTCTCCGACCCATCTGTTTGTTCTCCTTCCATAGAACAGACCATGAAGGTTCACCACTGTACAAGTAGTACAAAATGACACCAACTCAAATACCTACACATTACTCTACTTCAATTTGGAGCGGGAAGTGTATTCGAATGGCAATTCAATGGCAAATAACACACACACAAAGACACGAAAAAACGAGCCGACGATGGCCCTACTATACCGACCCATCTGCTTCCCCTCCAATAGAAGGGAGGATGAGGGTTCACATGTACAGATACTACCATATTTGAACACCATCATGTTCCTCTACTGATTTTTTGACTTGGAATGGCAATCGAACGGTTATCGGATCGAATGGTGAATTAAGAAGAAGATATGGGGGGGGGGGGCACCATTTCCGTTTTGACGACCATTCTGTTTCTCCTTCGATAGAACAGACCATGAAGGTTTGCCACTGTACAAATAGTACAAAATGATACCTACTCAGATACCTACACATCACTCTACTTCGTTTTTGATCAGGAAGAAGGGTATTCAAATGGCAATCAAACGCCATTTCAAGCGGCGTTCTGAGCAGCGTTTCGAGCAGCAGGAAGCAAGCAGCAAGCAGCAAGCAGCGGCGTTTGGAGTGGCGTTTGGGGCGGCGTTTTGGAGCAGCAGGAAGCCAGCAGCGGCGTTTGCAGTAGCGTTTTGGAGCGCTGTGACGGGGAATGGTGATCGGCCCTACAAAAAAGCGGGCCCTTAGATATGTAGACCAAACTTAATACAGTACCAAAATATTATACAGCACACTAGTAGTAGTAGCTTACTCAGAGGGGACTGATTAGGAGCAATAATAGTACGAGTAGTAGTCGTCTTCTTATCGGTCGTCTTATCAGTGGCCATCCTCTTATCATCATGCATTGTCACCATTTCGAAAAAGTGAGCAAAAAAATGTGTCACGAAACAAGCACCTCTGGGGACATTTCTTAGAAAGAAGAGTAAAGAACAACGGTCATGTAAAGTACTTGTGGTATTTCTGGTATTTCCTTAAGAGTTACACGGAGTCTTATACCACCAAAAATGCAACAATACTGTGTATGGAAATTCGCCCCGTACCTCTGTTTTTTTGGGGTACAACATGATTTCTACAGAGAAAAACAGTAGGAATAGTCATTACAGGTATGTACCATTAAGCGTACCTATTTCTACTTATGTAATATAATCTACGAGTTGCTCGGCCGCGCGGTGTAATAAACTAGTAATCCAAATTGGATTACAACAAGTAATCATGTAATCCATTTTATCCAAGTAGAACTCAGTACTGGAAAACAATTATGGGCAAGAGAGTGAGTGCAATGAGCTCGAGTTCCCAAAATTGTTTTCCAGTACTGAGTTCTACTTGGATAAAATGGATTACAGCATGATTACTTGTTGTAATCCAATTTGGATTACTAGTTGTTTATTACACCTGTGTTCCACCACCAAGGCCGAAGTGGAGTGAAACGACACTGAGACTGAGGTGGAACACAGTTAGTAACACTCCTGAGGAGGTCGACACTGAGAGCTTGCTCGAAGTGGAGACCGAACAAGGAGTGTTACTATCAGCAAAGGCAAGAGCACACTCGTAGATTATTTATGTAATCCACGAGTACGACCAATTTTCCATGTAATTTGGCCAACTGGATTGCTGAATTATTACACCAAAACGAGAGGAGCTCGCTCACAGCAACCGAACTACAAGCACTGCCTGCTACGATCTAGGGAATGGTGTGTTCTCACCCCGTCTGAACTACAAGCACTGCCTGCTACGATCTAGGGGAATGGTGTATTCTTGCTCCGGCGTCCAAACTACAAGAAGCACTGACTCCCCCAATCTAGTACGGGAACAGCAGTGTATTCTTGCTCCGGCGTCCGAACTGCAAGCATTGCCTGCTACAATCCAGGGGAATGGTGTATTCTTGCTTCGTCGTCCGAACTACCGGTTTGGAAGATTTTCTAACAGGCTTGGAAGTGTTGCTTCTTGTTGAGGCTGTTGCTTCTTTTTATCAGTTTTCTAGTGGGACCGATTTTTTTTGCTAATCATATCGGCAATCTATCTACCTTACTGTTAATCGTCGAATCGTCTCTTAGTAATCCTATTGTTACTCGTATTCGCAAATTGCTAATCATATTGCTACTACTACTACTAGGCTGACGATGGCAATGACGACATCGAAATTCATTTTTCGTTGATCCCCTGAGCTACGAACGCAAATACGTTTAACATAATCGATACCGCCTCGTCATTGCGGACATTTTGGTACCAGTTTGGTCCCCTATCTCCCAATATTCAAGGAGATATTGATTTTTCATTGTATCACCATTGTGGTGGCTTCATTGTTGCTTCTTGATTTGTTTGGTTTGCTTGCTTCTTTCTGTTTTCATTTTTCGGTTTTGAAGAAGGTTCCCGGTGAAGGTGCGAACTACTCGTACACAAACACAAGCAAATGGATTACTTTTTTTACCGAGCCCTTAAGTAGGTGCGAAGCTTTGATTTCTACTGTCTTAGTACGGAGCTCGCTGGATTACAGAATTGGATTACTTTTTTTACCGAGCCCTTAAGTAGGTGCAAATCATTGATTTCTACTGTCTTACTAGTACCGAGCTCGCTGGATTACAGAATTGGATTACTTTTTTTAGTGCGCCCTAGTGTGATCCGGTGAGGTGCTAATGAATTGATTAAAAATTAACTTATGTTTCTTAGTACGAGCTCCTTGAGTTTTGGTGTAATAATTTAGTAATCCAGTTGGCCAAATTACATGGAAAATCGGTCGTACTCGTGGATTACGTGCCACAGTAGTGCCAGGTTAAATACCACAATTGTGGTATTTCCGATGTATGGTACCGGTACCACGTCTTGTGCGTTGCCGTTTGTTTGATCAAACGAAAGTTTCTGGTTTTCAGAGAGTACGACTCACCTAAATACGTACTGCTGGGAACACGCAAAACTACAGTACGGTAGGCTGTAACAATATTCCTCGTGACTGAACGAGCCGATCCCGAATGAATCACAAAGAATGACCGAGGGTCATTCTCCAAGATGACGTATGACATTTTGATGGCAAGGTGTCAAGGTGTCATGTCATCGGATTACATTTACATTCTTCAGTTTACATCTTTACATAATGATTTTATAATTTCTCGATTAACCATTCCTAAATTCGTATCGATAGTTGATACACTGTAATTACATTAAGACTATCAAACGATGAACACTCAATACCAACCGTGTATCCAATACAAGAGGACCTTCGACGTAACCGAAGACCATGACAACCACAAACTGGTGGTAGATTATGCCAGGAACACCAATCAATCAGCCGGTAAGAAAAATATTAGGCGAGTCCAGAATTTGGAAATAGAAGAGGTGCTGTATACGTATGATTTATTCGTAGATGCGTGCAACGATTTAGGAATGCCAACCAATAGATGGCACACCCAATGGGGACAGTGCCTAGCAAGAGGACCCGAGAAAGAGATGGAATGAAGCGCTAACGCGTGGTCCGATAGAACATACCAAGGAAGGATTCAAGGCATCCGTGCATATATTCATAGCAATAATCACGCCAGATCCGGACGCCTAGGGAACCATGATCGCGGCATTCGAACATCAACACATGGCCAAGCCCATGGAGATCTCTGAACATGATCATTTCAGCAGAATTGACACCATCCTCGATTACATCGACATGCTACCTGGAGACGATGACAACGATCTAACTGAACAACAGCGCAAGAGGATGTTCTTCAAGACCCATCCTAGATCTTGGCAGGATGCATATATGGATACTGCAATCAATTTCAGAGAGGTCTCAATCCTACAGATATGAGATTACATGACGAGAAAGAAAGACAGCGCCGACAAGACAAGAAAACAAGAAAAGAAGAACAAGCAACACGGTTTCGGACGTGGAAACGGAAGAGGGTCCGGAAGAGGAAGAGGTTCTGGAAGAGGAAATGGAGGAAAATGCAGAAACCATCCACAAGGGAACCACACCTGGGACCAATGTTATCTCAATCCCAAGAACCAAAACCCGTATCCACAGTATGTGGGATCCGGCGCCAATAGCACCTACTCGGGAAGCAACGCGTCCACCGGATTCAACAACAACAGCCAGTCCGGGGGCAGAGGAAGATTCAGAGGACTGGGGACGATTTGGCGGCAGAGGTCGATTTGGAGGCCGAGGAGGCCGCGGAGGATCAGGAGGAAGGTTCAACAGTGAAAGCAATCACAATTGGGAGCAACAGAGTCAAGGGGGAGAGACATTTTCCAACATAACAGCCAGCGACGCTAGTTACTATACATCCAACCCGAGTCAAAACCAAACTCGCTACGAGTGACAAGAGATGTATGAGAGCTCCATATCAGGGCCAAGGGCCACTGAAACAGGGCCGCAGGCCACTGAGAGCAGGCTAGAGGCCAAAACGAGAACAAGTAATGAAACAATCACTGAAGGGCCGAGGGCCACCGAAAGTGACGCAAAGGAGCCGGGGGCCACCACTGTGAATGATGCAAGGCCAACAGTGTTGCTGAAAATCAGACGAATACAAGGAGTAGCAGCGGATAGGCCATACGTGGCGCTGCTTGACTCCGGCAGCACAAA
The DNA here is from genome assembly GCA_037355745.1 of Pseudo-nitzschia multiseries. NCBI lineage: Eukaryota > Bacillariophyta > Bacillariophyceae > Bacillariales > Bacillariaceae > Pseudo-nitzschia > Pseudo-nitzschia multiseries. Next base: position 8,521,187 of record CM074783.1, read on the forward strand.
AACAATGATAAACAAACAATCCATGCCATTTGGGGTACGCCCACGGCATGCCGGATACAAAAGAATAACAACAACAACAAATGGAACATTCGATACATCATATGAGGTGGAGCTGGAAGAGCTCCGCTTACCTGAATTTGTTAATGGCCAAAGACTCAACAGAGTTATGGCATCCATATTCAACTCACCGAGTTGCAGATACGACATCATACTAGGGCGTGATTTCCTATCAACGGCAGGCATAATCCTGTCATTCGACACACATACCATCACCTGGATAGATGTGACAGTACCAATGAAAATGAACACCGGAATGGTCAAGGTAACTGCAGAAGAAGCGGCCGACACAGAACTATACAACAATGGAGAACAAATACTGGAAAGAAACTACCATCGAGTTACAGCCAATGAGGTAGCGAGTAAACAAAATCACATGAGCACAGAGGAGAAACAGCAGTTCCAGGTAATGCTTGAGAAACACGAAATAGTGTTCGACGGCGAATTGGGATGCTATCCACATAGGGAAATACACATCGAGTTGAAGAACAATGTTGAACCAATCCACCTCAAACTATATCCAATAGCATACCAGAGAGAAGAGACCTTCAGAAAAGAACTAGCCAGTCTCATAGCGGACGGGGTACTCGAACCTTGCGGGCCCTCAGACTGGGCATTCCCAACATTCATAATTCCAAAGAAGGATAATAGGGTGCGATGGGTGTCAGACTTTAGGGAACTCAACAATGTGATCAAAAGAAAGCCTTTCCCATTACCACGGATACAGGATATCATGAATTGGAGGGGTCAATACACCTACTTCACCAAAATCGACCTTTCAATGCAGTATTACTGTTTCAAATTGGATGAAGCCAGCCAAAAACTGTGCACAATCACGACACCATATGGACTATTCAGATACAAAAGATTACCCATGGGAGTGAAGATAAGTGGAGACGTGGCTCAACACATCATGACAAAAATGCTGGAAGGACTCGATTGCACCTGTTACATTGACGATGTGGGAATATGGACAAACAAATCCTTTCGTACACCATCTTCAACTGCTGGACAAGATACTCAGCAGATTCGCAGTCCAATGGAATGAAACGCAACCCGCTCAAATGCAGTTGGCTCGTAAAAGAGACAGATTTCTTAGGACACTGGATGACACCAGAGGGAATCAAGCCATGGAAGAAGAAGATCGACGCAGTCCTCCGCCTTGGACCACCACGCAATATAACGCATGTTCGAGCCCTCATTGGCGCAGTCAACTACTACAAATCCTTCTGGCCCCGAAGGGCCCATGTGCTAGCCCCACTCACTGAAATGACCGGCGCCAAAGCCTTCACGTGGGACACAAACAAGCAAAAGGCCTTCGACGAGTTGAAAGCTATCCTCGCAGCAGATGCCATGAACGCTTATCCTGACTACACCAAACCATTTCACATCTACACAGACTCATCGGACTACCAACTCGGAGCAGTCATCATCCAAGACGGCCAAGTCATCGCATACTACAGCAGAAAGCTATCCAAAGCCCAACATAACTACACCACTACAGAAAAAGAACTCCTTGCAATCATCCTTACCCTCACAGAGTACAGGAAAATCCTACTCGGCGGCGTCCTACACGTATACACAGACCATAAGAATCTCATATTCAAAACATTCTCCATCCAGCGAGTCCTCCGCTGGAAGCTCTACATGTCCGAGTTCCATATCAACCTCACCCATATTGAGGGTAAAAGGAATGTCCTAGCAGACTGCTTTTTGAGGCTGCCCCACATGGAGCCACCCTCTGTGGGGGATGGTAAGAACAAACAAGGAGGCACACTCGTGAACTTCCACACAATCCAAATACTGAAAGACGACATACTTATTGAAGACGAAACCTTCACCAACATAGATGAAAACAACGAGTGGATCGAGTGCCTCCTCAATCTGCCCCCGCTACAGGAAATGCCCAATCCAATCACCATCACCAATATTCAGAACCATCAAAACCAAGACATCCATCTTCGAACGGCTCACCAAGAGGATCCAGACAAATTCCCTATCATAGTCATCAACGGGCAACAAGTGATCGCGAGAACAGAAGATAATCAGCAATGGAAAATTGTCATACCCGCATCACTCATTCAGCAGATCATTCACTGGTATCATGTGGTATTGGGCCACTGCGGGATCCAACGTCTACACGACACCATCTCAGCTAGGTTCTACTCACCGAACTTACAACAACTATGCAAACAATACACCTGCCCCATCAATTGCCACCAATACAAAGAAGGCGGCCGAGGATACAGATTGCTACCGCCCAGAGAAGCAGCCATAGCCCCCTGGAATAAAGTCTGTGTGGATCTAATAGGCCCCTGGAAAATCCAAGCAGGGGAACGACAGTATGAATTCAAAGCATTAACCACAATCGATCCAGTAACCAACCTGGCAGAAATTGTCCGAATCGACAACAAATCCAGCCAACACGTAGCCATCCAATTTGCAAACAGCTGGCTAGCAAGATATCCCTGACCAAACCGATGTGTACATGATAACGGAGGAGAATTCATAGGGCATGAGTTCCAAACCCTACTGACCCAGCACGGGATCCAATCAGTGCCGACAACGGTTAGGAATCCACAATCCAACGCGATCTGTGAAAGATTGCATCACACCATGGGGGATATACTACGCGTTACCATGAGAACAACACATGCCAATGACGAACAAGAAGCTGGGCAAATAGTGGACAATGCATTGGCAAGCTGTATGCATGCAACCCGTTGCGTAGTCAACCACACCATGCAGACGTCGCCAGGAGCGCTGTTGTTTGGCAGAGATATGATGATAGATGTCCCTCTGATAGCCAATCTGGAAGCCATTAGGAATAAACGACAACAGCTTATCGATCAAAATCTAATACAAACCAACAAGGGTAGAGTAAATCACAACTATCGAGTAGGGGACCGAATCATGATCAAGACATATGATCCGACAAAACTACAAGAAAGGTTCCATGGTCCATACCCGATCACCCAAGTGTTCACCAATGGAACAGTGAAGGTACAGAGATCAGAAGCGATAGAAGAAGTATACAACATTCGAAAAATCGCTCCATATAGAGGACCAGCAAACCAGCAGCAACAATAGCAATCGGGAATCGTCCGTCAGACACTGTGGGGGATAGTGTAACAATATTCCTCGTGACTGAACGAGCCGATCCCGAATGAATCACAAAGAATGACCGAGGGTCATTCTCCAAGATGACGTATGACATTTTGATGGCAAGGTGTCAAGGTGTCATGTCATCGGATTACATTTACATTCTTCAGTTTACATCTTTACATAATGATTTTATAATTTCTTGATTAACCATTCTAAATTCGTATCGATAGTTGATACATAGGCATCTTTCAGCGTACAGCATGATACTTACGGTACTACCCTCGTACGAACTCGTACAACGTAAACCACTGGTTAGTACCGTACCGTAAAATGCCTTTACGTGCCTACATACGGTACGGTAGCTTGACGTTACGATACTGCTTGGTCAAGGTGCAAATTTATGAGTACCGGTGCCGTACGAAAAAAGAAATAAACTATTGGTACGGTAGGGTATGGTACTACTTCTATTTTTTAGGGGACTACGGTTAACCGTTGCAGCACCAGGTAGAACTACTAGTACGCGTATCATGAGGGATGACAGGAAGTGTGACTGAATTGGTTCTCCAAGATGTTTTCACACCGATCGAGCAGATACCGGCACGAGTAGTGCTCGAAGTGCATCTGCAAAAGCAGGGCCCAATGCCATCTTCGCATCCTTCTTTCCTGTATTTTCTACGTATATTTCTTCCAATGCTCGTTTCCACGACAACAAAGTAGAGTGATCTTCTTGCGGAAATTCAATTCTGTTTGTCGTTATTCTTCTCCTCTCACAGATTCAAAAAGAGGAGTTTGCAATCTCGGTCACTCTTTCCAAAAACAATCACTCTGGTATATTTCCTCTTTTCCTTCTACTCTTCGCAGGTACCATTCACACCGTCACCGGCAAACTGGGGACAATAGGTACATCATCAATTGCCCAAGCAATCGCTACAACAACCGAGTAATTATTGCATCGAAAATTGCTGATCCCATTCATCCAATCCAAAATCATCATGGGACGCGGAAAATCGAAATCTTCCGAGAAGCAAAAGGTCAGTGAGCGCAGCGAAGTGAAAAACGACAGAGCTGATGTAGACAATGAACACATAGCTACAGACGACGAAAAAATAAACGAAGGACAGAGCAAGCCTAACGTGGCACTCGAACAGGGTGAACAGAGCGAACAGGGCGAACAGAGGATTGAAGAGAATGGAATCGATGAAAAGGCTGCTGTAACATCAGTGACTACAGGAACGGATAATTCGAACGAAGATGAAGAAGATGACAATGGCGAAGTATCTGAAGTATGGGATATCATCCGTGTGATTCCTACAGCCGAAGAGAAGATTGAATGTCGCTACGAAAATTGCTCGAAGCAAGCAGTTGCCACCTGGGCATCTGACAAGGCCCCCGACGACAAGTGGCCACTCTGCGAAGAGTGCCAACTCGAAGATTTTGGAGGATGGCCTGAGGGTGTCGATCCAATTGAGCGGAATGACGACATTGCACCTCAAGGGATGAGCACAGGCAACGAATCCGCGTGCCAAGTTGCCACACCGACATCGCTCAACGAGAACACCAAAGTTTCTGCGACTCCGATTGGTGACAAGATATCTTCGAAGGATAGCAATGACGCTGCTTCTCTGGAAGGAAACTTGAAAGATAATACGCCCCCGTCACCACCTGCGTGTACTTCAAACCAAGTCGAAGAAGGAGTGGAAGACCGAGGAGAGAGTTTCGAACTTTCCAACATCATACCTCTCGAAAAGCTTCTTGGGAGTCCCGTAAAGTGCCACGATGAAGCTTGCAACCTTCCGGCTTGTTCGATCTACACATCATCGACCGATCCAAAGAAATGGTACTATTGCATTGACTGTCAAGAGAGGGATTTTGGTGGATGGCCGTCGTCAAAGGAGCTCCCTTGCGACTATCTCGAGCCGGAGCATTTGGAAACAATTGCTGCCAAGTGTTCAAAAAAGCGGAATCCCGCAATGCCTATCTTCAGCTCACACTGTGTCACTCCTCTCCCGAAATCTCCACATCCTCCAAAGGGAACCACTTCTGATTCGCAGAAAGGCGCCGGAAAGAACAAGCCGTCGAAATTTTCGGCTTCAGCTTTGGCCCGCCACGAAAAATGGCAAGCCGATGCAAAGAAGCTAGGAGTGAATCGCATTATAGTCAAGAAAGAAGAGGCAAAGAAAGTTGTTTTCGATACTCTTTATGACGCATTTCACCCCATGAATATCAATGATATTTACACGGTAAGAACAGTTCGATTGGAAACCCCGAATAAATGCGACAATTGGTAATTTTTTGTCTGAATGAATGTCTTCTTTCCTACCTCTTCTCATTTTCATCTTCGTGACTCCTTTGGTTTGTCCTTTGCGCTCCTTTTTGTCTCATGATCGTAGACGTTGAAGAAAATGATTCCTTCTCCCGTTTTGAGCGCTACGCTAGAGGACATGACTACAGATTTTCGAGACGAAGATGTTTTCAACGCAAGCGATGACGAAAACAGTCACGATGAGAAATGCCATGTTACCCCCCAAAAGAAGTCTGATAGCAAAGAGCCATACGCTGGATCCCTCGTATTCAAGGCAGGAAGAAATGCGAAGTCCAATATCTACTATGTGGATTACACCAAGATCAAGGAAATGGATAACGACTCACGACAGGAGCTCGCTAGCAAGGTCGCGGTTGCCAAAGGGGAACATGGACAATTGATTCTGAACCTCAGACAAGCAGTCGCTAAGACTACCCAGTTCTTGTCTGAACCAAGCAATGATGAACTGGGTGGTCTGCTCAGTGAGTCAGAAAAAGCTGTAACCAAACTCAAGGCGGATGTAAATGATGCGAAGGCGCTTATGGTCAACGAAGGTCACCGAAAGAAACTCAAGCGTCGGATCCAATCCATGGCGGGGCACTACCGCAAGAGAAAACAGCTCTGCTGTTCATTTCTCTCTTCACTAGAGGAAGTTTCTGACGGTACAATTAGCAAGAAGAAGTGTCTCAACGGAGACGGCCAAATTGCATTGGACTCTGATGAAAATACTAACAAGAGTGCTCTTGCGTACGCCAAATCGAAGAAGCGTCAGAAGACGAAGATTTCCTTAGCCGACGAAAACTTCGTCGGTGTCCTTTTGGACAGCCAGGGTATGGTGAAGCGTGTATATGTCGATGAGAAGTGATTTGAAGGAACGCCTCGTCTCCTTATGATTAAGTATGCAAATATATATACTAGTACAAGTATAATTATTATGTGTGGATGTTAGTAGTAGCAATAGGCGTACATGTAGTTAACAATTCAGGACCAGAACTATTTTGATGCAATTCTTTTTGTTTGGTTTATTACACCAGCAGTTCAATCTAGGACACGAGGAGAAACGAGGTGCAAGGTATTTTGCTCCGCAGGAACCTATGATTCCATGATACCAGCTATCCTCCCTCCACCCTTGTCTCCTGCTGCTTGTATCAAAGGGCACTTGTGCGAGTGATTTAAGCACTACGAGCGAGGAGATGATACCAGTCAGAAGAAGAAAACGGAAATTTGCACATGCTTGGACCAAGAAAATGTACTATCCCACCAATAATGAATAACAACAAGCTGTTCTAGCTAGCAGGCCAGGCAGGGGACCACCGCCACACGACTGAGGATTGACTTCTTCCTCCTCTTGCTGAACGACGAACGTCCGATAACTGTCACGCGACCCTTTTTTTTTTGTCGCGAGGTACTGTCGCAACCCCTTTTTGTGTGTAATTTTAACACGAGTCCCCCTTGTGATTCACTAGGTCAGTATCATGCCCAATTTTCTAACTCTCAATACGTGGGTCGCGTTTATTTTTTTCCTTGGGTCATGAATAATTATTATTAATTTTTAATAAAACCTACCCGTACGCTCGCGAATCACATTTACTAAAATTAAATACGCAAGGTCATGACTCACAACCAAACCCCCCCTGTGATTCGGTCGCTTCGTATCATGCTCATTTTTCTAACTCTCAATCCCTGGTTCACGATTATTTTTTTCCTTGGGTCATGAATATTGATTTTTAATTTTTAATATCACCTACCCGTACCTTCGCGAATCACATTTACAAAAATGAATTTTGCAACGTCATGACTCACAACCAGTAAAATTCAACATTAGTGCTCGCGACACGCAACCCTTAAAATGTATCTCCATTGCTCGCTACCCACTACCCTTATAATTTAATATTTGTGCTCGCAACAAACAACCCTTGAAATTTACTATCATCGATTGCGACTACCTACCACTACAGTTGAATTATTCGTGTAAAGAATTTGCCTAATAGTACTATCGTATGCAAAATATGTATGATATGTACGAGTACTTCTTTCTGTACAATTTAATCGTATTTGTCACACAGAACGAACCCTCGTCAAATTAGTGAATGGACTGACAAAATGAACAGTATCGATTCTGAAAACAACGCCTAAACTTCCTCCATTTCGTCAAGCAATTGTCTTCATGCCGGATCAATATAGTTTTCATCCTCACTTTCCTCTTCAGCAAGACTACTGGCAACAGTGCCACCATTATTCGACACAGTACTGGAAGGATTGCTTTCTGAGTCGAATCTTTGTAGCATCATTTTCTCCAAATTTATACCCGTTTCGGGATTTTCTCTTAACGTTTGTATCTTCTTGCACAATTTAGTGAACACTTTCTGTCCTTCTTTGTCCCATCCATTTGCACTTCCACTTTTTGAATCGCAATATTTTTTTTCATGTATTTGGTTTTTTTGTGTGTCGTGTATGTTCCATCAAGTTTCATTTCCTTTTGTTTTTCCCAATTTCTGTACTCGTTGTCAATTATCATTAGGGCAAAAGCCTCATCCGTAACACTAAAGATGGTACTAATAAGATCCTTTGTCTTCCTCAGCCTAAAGTTAGTCTTTCCCGGATTAATGGCAGACAGGATTCTTGTCACAAAATAATAAAATTCTTCATTTGCCGCATTTCCGTATCGCCGGTACTCTTTCGCCAGAATTTTCCATCGAGTCCGTATTTAGAGCTACAGTACCAGGGAATGATGCCGGCACTTTTGCCATTTCACTATCAACTGCGGTGATGTCATCAAATGGCAGTATCATATCATAGTATGGTTGGGTTAGTTGTATGTCTGTCGTAGGCACATATTGAAGAATGTCGAAAGTACCATAATTTCCAGATGACTCAACAATTACGCCGTCACTTACCAAACCAATTTTTTCTGGGCAATGTTTGATTATTGTGTCTCAATTTAGCCAGGGCTTTTGGTACTGCATTATGAAAGTATTCACAGATTTTCTTAATGGGTATATCTTTTGGATAGGATATTACACACTCATCGATTCCTTGCACGATTATTTTATTGGAGAGTGTGTTTGTTGTCATAAATTTCAGGCCACCGTACCATTTCTTCTTCACATATGCCCTCATCTGTCCTTCAATTGTATCTTTATATGTTTTCAATAGTTTCATAGTTTCCGTTTCCATACTATGTCTAGTTCCACCACTCAATGTACTCACTTTATCACTGCTATCGCCGCCCCGCACTGTTTTCAATGGTACCGTGTTGGTAGTTTTTGCAGCATTCTCTTTAGAATTCTCTCCCTTCTTACCTTCGCTCCACGTTTTCATCCAATCCTGTACTAGATCCGGATCCTCATTCGCTATTTCTTTTAATATTTTTTCGTTCTCGTTTTTCTTTTTCTGTCGTCCGGCCTCCATAGTTTTTTTTTTTTTCTCTTTGGTATTTTCTCTAGTATCCTTATTCTTTTTGGAGCTCCCATCATTGTCTTCACTAACCGAACTCGAATCAGTGTCACTGTCAGTGTCACTTTCACTGTCACTGTTGCTGCTGTCCATGATGCTAATGTTTTCCGCTTTCCTTTTTATTGGTTTTTCTCTTTCCGTCGTGGTGGTGCCTTTTTGTGTTGCTGCAATGTTTGTGTTCGTTTCGCTGGACATGGTTGTAATGCCTGTATTTTTGGTATTATCTCTAGTGTCTCCATCCCTGACTGCGGTTGCTTTTTCTGCTATTTTCTTTTCTTGGAGACGTGTTATTTTTGCCTTGGGCAGGTTGGACCATTTTTGTTTCGTCATCTTGTATTTCAAATTTTTCAATTGTTGGTGTTTTCGGCAATTTTGTGAATTTTTATGCTGCCTTGTTTTGTGATCGATTGTACGAATTCAGCAATTTGCAATACATTTGTCTTTGTCTAAGCGGGCTTGTGAGCGCGGGCCAACCAAAAAGAACTGTCTGCCTAGCTGCGCCATTTTTTTTCTTCCGTACATTCGCTTCCTATTTCCCAACAAGTAATACTAGTAACGGTACTAGATTGTACGATACCAATTTATTTTGATGTTCCCCATCCTACTACGAGTACCGTATCACATCACTTCATATTGAAATCTGTAGAACCGAAAACAGGCACATTGTATGGAAAGGTGTTGGAGACAACAATTCTCTGTTATGGGAAATCCGCACAACGTATGCATTTTCGTTTTAAGGTTAAGTTTCTGTAACGTCGTTCCTGATTGAGTTGTCTGGAACCTCAATTCTGACTTCTTCATTTGTAAGGAACCAGTTGCATTGATGAGCCTGTAATGGAAAATCAGCACGACTTTTGCCACGGCGTTTCCGTGTTGTGTGTCTGGAACGGTGTTGTAGCTAACAATTCACTGTTTTGGAAAATTTACAGAACGTCTTTATTAGCGTTTTAGGTTTAAATTTCTGGAACGGCGTTTCAGATTTAGCTTCCTGGAACGGCAATTCTGACTTTTTCATTTGTAACTAACGTTTTTCACAGTAGTTAATTTTTATATTTACGTATTTAACTACGACAGGATTCTGCACGTATTCGTGGTAAGTAGGGGTAAGTTTTTCCATAGTAAAGCTTCTTGTTACTAGCACTATTTCACACGTCCCCACGCACCGCAAGGAACGGGATAGTTATTGTATTCCTCTAAATCTTCCGGTGAATTCCAACGTTTTTCGTAAAGTTGTAGCCAGTGCACAATGTTTCTCTCGTTTCTATCCTCTTCCTCCCTTTTCTCTTTGTTTGCAAATTGTTTGAGTTTTCTTTTTTTCTTCTTAGACTGCTTTTTCGCTTTGTTCATGAATGAATTCCAATTGTTTTTATTGTTGTTGTTTATCTTCGTTTCTTTGTTTCGTTCCTTTCCGTCGTCGGTTTCTTCGATGTACATTATACTGTTTTTTTCAATGATTGCCTCTTCAGTCATTGTGCGCCACTCGTTTAACCAAAGGGTTGTCAGACAGGGACGGTTACCCGGGTGAAAATGTATGCATTGCTTTATGTGTTTTCTGGCTTCCGGCGTCAGGTTACTCCATTTTTTTGGTGGAACTGTATGACCATTGAGTTCGAGCCTCACTTGTTCTCCTGATTGTACTGGTCGTCCAATACCCACGTTGTTGTAGCACTGTATGTCCTCCGTTCCTTTCAATGCCGGATAACTGCATAAAATGTGTGCCACAATGATACCCAAAGCCCATACGTGGTCAACGGCATCAGTGTCGCCTTCCTTGTAGAAAGGAAATATGTCCTCAGTTACGTACTTCAAGCATTGTTCCCAAATTTCTAAAGCTTCTTCTTCATCGAAATGCCCTTTTGGGCTGTCGAGTCTATCTCTAATGTCGTCTATCTTGTTGCATCCATTAAGTATTGTGAGTACCAAGTTGCCGTTTTCGGCACATAGCGCATCGAACCCAGTTTCAAAATGATATAAGAATGGATTATTCTCGTTGTTTTCGTCACCGTCATTTAGCTCAGTCATTCTTGCACAGTACTCCGCCGAATCCAAAAGATACCTAGGCTTCAATGGCTTCCTCTTGTACGCTGATTGTGTTGTTATGTTCTCCATTTTGCTCTTCGTTGTAATAATGATTTACGTTTGGCAAATACCGAGGTATTTTCGTTCAATTACTCGTTGCAATCTGTGAAGGAATAATTCTTACCACACTTTAAGTGGTGTAAATTTCGTCATCTCGCTATGATTCGGTTATATTCAAGTAACTGTGTCTCGTGGTTCGACTCCCCCTTAGAACGGTCCATACGTAGTACTTCCCTCCTTACTTTATGTTCCTACTACTAGTTCTATTTCTTTATTTTTCTATGAACAACAAGTAGTAACCTAAGAAATAAAGATTGCTTCTAAGTTTTTGTTGAGTGCAACAGTTTGTTACTTTCTGTTGTTTTAAGGATAAATACTGTTCATTCTATGGATTGGTTAGAGTATGAAAGTATATTGCCAATTCTAAGGCTGATACTTTAGTCTTTATGAAAGTTTTAATAGTTCTGTTGTTCCCTGGTAATTTTTTGTCCAAAACCAGTAACCAAATGCCCTAATTAGGTTGTGACACACAAACCACCTTGACAGATAAGTCAATTCTGTTTCTTTCATTAATCATCTTATCCATTACACTATCATTATTCATTGTTCAATCACACGAAAAATCTGATTTTGGAACTTTTAATTGCAAATTAGTGTGTATTTTTCTTCCCAATCCAGTCACCAAATGCAATCATTAGGTGGTTATACCCAAATCACGACAGATAACTCCCTTCTGTTTCTTTCATGATTCATCTCACCCATAACAGGAACAATATTCATTGTTCAATCACACGAAATATTGGATTTTCTATTGTTTAATTGCAAATTACTGTGTATTTATCCTCCAAATCCAGTACACAAATGAACTTATTACTAGTAGGTGGTGACACAAAAACTATGAAAGATAACTCACTTCTGTTTCATTCATGATTCATCTCACTCATAACAAGAACAATATTCATTGTTCAATCACACGAAATATGGGATTTTATATTTTTTGATTGCAAATTAGTGTGTATTTTTCCTCCAAATCCATGACCCAAACGCACCCATTACATGATGACACATAAAGTATGACAGATAACTCACTTCTGTTTCTTTCATGTTTCATCTAACCCATAACAGGAACAATATTAATTGTTCAATCACACGAAAGATGTGATTTTCTATTTTTTAATAGCAAATTACTGTGTATTTATACTCCTAATCCAGTACACAAATGCACTTATGAGGTGGTGACACACAAATTATGACAGATAACTCACTTCTGTTTCTTTCATGATTCATCTCACCCATAACAGGAACAACCTTCATGGACTAATCACACAAAATATCTGATTTTCTATTTTCTAATTGCAAATTTAGTGTGTATTTTTCCTCCAAATCCAGGACCCAAATGCACTAATTAGATTGTGACACACAAACTATGACAGATAACTCACTTCTGTTTCTTTCATGATTCAACTTATCCATAACAGGAACAATATTCATGGACTACTCACACAAAATATCAGATTTTCTATTTTCTAGTTGCAAATTTGTGTGTATTTTTCGTCCAAATCCATCACCCAAATGCACTCATTAGATGATGACACATAAACTATGACAGATAACTCACTTCTGTTTCTTTCATGTTTCATCTAACCCATAACAGGAACAATATTCATTCTTCAATCACACGAAATATGGTATTTTCTATTTTGTAATTGCAAATTTGTGTGTATTTTTCTTCCCAATCCAGTCACCAAATGCAATCATTAGGTGGTAATGCCGAAATCACGACAGATAACTCACTTCTGTTTCTTTCATGATTCATCTCACCCACAACAGGAACAATATTTATTGTTCAATCACACGAAATATGTGATTTTCTATTTTTTAATTGAAAATTACTGTGTATTTATACTCAAAATCTAGGACCCAAATGCACTTATTAGGTGGTGACACAAGAACTATGCAAGATAACTCACTTCTGTTTCTTTCATGATTCATCTCACCCACAACAGGAACAATATTCATGGACTAATCACACAAAATATCTGATTTTCTACTTTCTAATTGCAAATTTGTGTGTATTTTTCCTCCAAATCCATGTCCCAAATGCACTAAGTAGATGGCGACACACAAACTATGACAGATAACTCACTTCTGTTTCTTTCATGATTCAACTTATCCATAACAGGAACTATATTCATGGACTAATCACACAAAATATCAGATTTTCTATTTTCTAGTTGCAAATTTGTGTGTTTTCCTCCAAATCCATGACCCAAATGCACTCATTACATGATGACATATAAACTATGACAGATAACTCACTTCTGTTTCTTTCATGTTTCATCTAACCCATAACAGGAACAATATTCATGGGCTAGTCACACATAATTTCAGATTTTCTATCTTATAATAGCAAATAACTGTGCTTTTTTCCTCCAAATCCAGTACCCAAATGCACTCATTACGTGGTGACACACAAACTTTGAAAGATAACTTCCTTTCTGTTACTTTCATGATTCGTGCATGTCCCCCATAATAGGAACAATATTTGTGGTTCAATCCAAGGAAATATAGGATTTTCTATATTTTAATTGCCGAGTACTGTTTTTTTCCCCTACAAATCCAGTACCCAAATGCACTTATCAGTACAAGGTGGTGTCACACAAACTATGACAGATAATAACTCACTTCTGTTTCCTGCATGATTCATTTCACCCATAACAGGAACAATATTCATGGACTAATCACAGTAAATGTCAGATTTTCTATTTTGTAATTGCAAATTACTATTAGATTGGAGTTACTATGCATTGATGGTACTACTAATATTAGTAGTACTTTTGAATACTATTTCTTACGTACACAATAATGTTTTGGTTAATCTGAATCCAAGTTGGAGAAGAAGAACTACTATTAGTGTCGACGTTGTAGTAATATGATAACTTCTTTCCCGCTTAGGCCCTCTTTGCTCTTGTGTTCTACAGCGTAGTTCCATTATTTGAATACATCCGACAACTTGGTGAACTGTGGTTTATCCGACCCCACACGGTCGTAAGGGAACCAGGTTGCGCGCTTCACTGGTGTTGTACCATCCGGTAGTTTCTTGTGCACCGTAATATGATAAATTCTTTCCCGCTTATGCCCTCTTTGCTCTTGTGTTCTATGGTGGTGCGTGGAGAAGGCTATGAACGTATACCCAATACAGCATAGTTTCATTATTTGAATACATCCGACAACTTGGTGAACTGTGGTTTATCCGATCCCACTCTGTCGTAAGGGAACCAGGTTGCGCGCTTCACTGTTGTACCATCTTGTAGTTTCTTGTGCACCATGTATCCAGGGTATTGAGGATATTGGTCCTTCTTCTTCGCTGCATAACTTTTCACAACACCAGTTCCAGGTGCTGGCAAACCCGTGATTGTCACCTCACTACCAATTGCAAATTTAGGATACGAGATCACCGGGTCAGGATCTTTGAACAACACCTTCACGTTTCCGGAGCGCTTCTGTCTTATTACGTTGGCTGGTTTTGGGCGAGGAACTTGCAGAAGGTATCCAAGATCTTCAACGTGGCCCAGGTTTGGAGAGACCTTCCTCTCCTTGTACTTCGGCTCTCCATTGGATTCGTCTGATGCAGTCTTGTTTTGTTTTTTTGGTTTCCTGAGGAACGACTTCTTCTTTGCCTTCATGGATGCGTTCTCTTTAACTGCGTTTGGTTCTGTGGGAGGTATGTTGCCGTTTACTACTTCTACGTCGTCTTCTTCTTCATCATCATTGCTGCTTGTGTTACCTTCATTAATTGAGGATTCACTAGAGTTGTCGGTCAATTTGCCTTCCCAAGGAAATCGAAAGAATGATTCCGGTTCATGGATCTCTGTGTTAGTGAACACTATCCATCGTACGGAATACGTATCATTCTCCTCGATGAACTTCTCGAAGTTCTTCAAGTGTTTCTTCATGAAGTCCCACTTTGCAATGTCGGTAGCTTTGTAACTCTGACTGTTGGGTACCTTGATTTTTTCAAATACTTTGATCAATGAGTCGCCATCGGATTGTAAAGTCTTTTCATCCTCTCGTGAAACAAAAGTTACTTGCAAGCTTGCTTCCCACAGGTGTTTTTTGTTATTGAAAACCGAACACAAAAGTTCCTTTGTCAAGGGGACGAACAATTGTCCCCCTTTAGGTAGATAATTGTAAGTTGTCAGAAACCGCAAAGACCTCCCAAAAAATTAGAACCTCCGAGTACTATTTCCGGTCGTGTGATGAAAATATCACTGAATACGAATCTCGTATGTTCCCAGAACAATCGATCGTCCACCGTGTACGTGCAGTTCTCATCAAAATTAAGGAACCTTGTGACGGATAAGCTGTAGTCCTCTTTTGCGATAGGGTAAGTATGTCGACTTTCCTTACCTCTCACAAGCTCAGGCGGACTTGGTTCTTCAAATTGAACGGATCGAGCACCGTCACTGGTGAAAATGAATAACCGATCTTTGCGGTGAGGTTCACCTTGATTAGAGCGCGACGACAAAGAACTTCGCTCTGCTTTCAACAAATAGTCCAGAACCTCATGTGCATGGTCAACGGTAAAAGGAATTTCTTCTTCGTGGCCAAGTACAGCATTCATTATTTCCTTTGAAACCATATCCCTACTAACCGAAACACGTGTACCGTCAGCATCACGTAACAAACGAGATGTTAGAACATAGTTGAGCAATTCGTCGCAAACAAGATTCACCTCTTCAAGTTGGTCAGAAGTCGAAACAACATTGTCAACACAGGACAAAGTCAGGATGTAATGTTGCAACAATGTCTTCACGTGAACTTCATTTTCTGGATTGTAATCGTCCACAAATATATCACATTCGGCCGTTTTCTTTTCAGTGGAAAGAGTGACCAATTGTTTGGCAAAGTCAACGCCTACTCTGTAGAACTGGTTAAGAGTTTTCCGGTGCTCCATAATCTTGCAAAAGTGAAGAGAAGATAACAGGTTGAATCGAATAATCCCCACCTTATTGTCCACTCCTTGTATTGTGTATTTTCCAATCAAAAACGAAGACTCATAGAGATTGGGCAATAGTTTGTTGTACAAATTGTCATGTAGTAATGACTCATCGGGGAAGTGGTGAAGGCTGAGTGCTTCAAAAATTCTGGCCTTCTGTCGTTGGAAGCATACCCACAAATACATGAGGACCTTTTGAAACGCAAGGGGTATCCTTAATACATGGGACGGCCATTCCAACTTGAGGTATTTTGGGGAATCAGTCAAGGGCACTATCTCGACTGCTGCGACACCATCTCTTATTGGTCCACCAACAACTTCTTTACCCCTAATAGAATTGATTTCTTTCACCAAATCATCAAAGGAGTGACTAGAGGAAAGAAAATGCCTCAATGCGCGGTTAAAGGAAAGACCTTCAAAGAACGAGACCATCTCCCGGACATATAGCTTCCCTTTCTTTACATCGTCTTTAAATCTATGATTGAAAAACGGTCCTTCTTTTTCCGGTGAAGGCGCAGGGGGGAATTGGACACAACGTACGTACCAACGCAGTAAGCTTAAATAAACTTTCATGTACTTCAGTATGGTGTCGTAGTTAACCACATTCTTTGCCCAGACAGAATGCGACGTGCCTTCCGATAATTCGTCTTGTCCTTGAACCCGGGTGAATTGTGTTTTGCCTTCCGTGGTATTTTCATCGACTTTGATAACGGAGTTGAGGGCTGACTGGAAGGAGTTCCATTTTTCTTTCATTTTGTACTCCTTGAAACGAGTTGTCAGTTCCTTTGCATTCAAGATACAGACCTTCTTTGTCAACTGCGACCCGGAGTCACGTAGGAAAAGATTTACCATCACGTCAACAACCCTTGGTATAGGACCCGAGGATGGTTTGTCTGACGTTTCTTGCTCTCTGAAGTCAGGACGGGTTCCGGAAGAAGACAGTTTAGTAACAATGAAAACCTTGTTCATGAGATGGCGGAAGACAGATTCGATGTCACAACTGACGGCAGTGATGAGTTCGTCCGTCAAAATATTCTCAGAGAATCCGTTAGGACCCTGTTGCTTCAGACAAGCTTCGACACGTCTTTTCATTGCATCCGTGTGATCCTTGTATTGGGAGTCATCATCAAATAATTCCAATGACAAACTTCGACCGCCTACATTTCCCATAGACAACGAAGGTTGAGTGGCACCTGTGACTGCTTGATGTGGTGTTTCGGGAACGACTGCTGGTATTTGTACCACTTGAGTTCTTTTCTTATTCTGTGATGGTCTTTTTGATGTGTGGTGTCTCCTCTGCCTTGGTTTATCGACTGCACGCCCTTGACTGACCGGATGAGCTTTTGGATTGTTTGCAAACAACGTTGTTGGGGTATTACCTGAAGGTCTGTCTTGGTCTGCGGCTGCCCCTTCATCTCGTGGTGGAGTAGATGATGGAGTACCGTTGACTTGTGCCGCCGCATTTGCGCCGGCTACATTGGTTGGAGTTGCGGCTGCATCTGTGACTTCATCTGGTGGTGAATTAGCCTTGTTACGTTTAGCGCTACTTCTTGTAAGTCTCGGCATTGTTTGATTGCTAATTGAGAGAACAACGAAATAAAATTGTGTGAAAAGCAATCTAAGTTGCTACAAGTGTTTTTTTTGTCGCATATCAAGAGATTCGTAAATGAGGTAACAGAAAACAGAGTCGACTCAACTTCAAACCTCAGCAACTCTAACAACAAACAAACATCACGCAACAATGTACAAATATTTCCACTTTAACGGTAAACAAATGGTACAGCCTGCAACGCCGTTGCAAACGAAAAGTGAAAACGTTACCAAAACAAACCACAACGGTACGAAACACCGATCATCCATTTTGAGATACGGTAATGTATGTTAAGATTTTCCGACAAATAGTTTAAAACCCAGTAATTTGGTGATTTGCAATTGAAACCAAAATGGAACTCAAACTTTGCAACGCCGTTCCATGACTGTTGACATGAATTGTCCAAGAAACCGTTTCACCACCGAACCATACGTAGTACTTCATTTTGAGTTTTGAAATTGAAACATGATTCAAAATTGCAAATTGGTACATGATCCAAACATATAAAGCCTGAAACGCCGTTCCGGTGACTCAATTCTGAAACGCCGTTCCATGATTGATGACATGAATTATACAAAATCACCCTTCACAACCGAAACAGAAGTCATTAGTATTATCATACCTACACTAGTACTACTACGTATACTACTATCGTATTATACCTATACGCAAAGGTTTCTGTCTACGTAGCTACTAATGTCATAAAATACTGGTGGACAAAACTAGGCAAATTCATTACCAGTAAGATCACCGGCACACATGTGTTGTTGTTAAGAAGTACAACCTCACCGGTACATAAAAGTTCTCACTGCATCACAAGTTGAGAACGTTAACAATAAAACTCATTGCACTACTTTTTATTGTTCTCTATTCAAAAATAGCGCGGGTGGAGATTTATTTACTTAATGTTCTTATTTTTAAATAAGTAAATGGAATTATTCTTCATTGTTCTAGATTTACAGCGGTAGATCTGACAGGTTAGTAAGTCTCGATTCTTTGTTTGGAACACACATGGCCACACACACAAACACACACACACACACACACAGTGAAAACATTTTTTTTCGAACAGATTTTACACTGTGATTTTACAGTGTGGTGATTTTACAGTGTTATTTTACAGTGTGATTTTACAGCGTGAATTTTTTTTCTTTTCGAGTCAAAAAATACTGTTTCCCTTCATAATCATCTTACCAAACTTATCTTGAGCAGAGTTGGTTTACCGTACTTGTACGACAAAGCACTCCATCCGAGAACGCGGGATCCCACTTAACTGATCAGCAATGGTCACTATTATGCAGGGAATTCAGGCTCGAGATATTTTAATCCGAATAAACTGCCTTTGCTGGAAAAAGAATTGGACGGCATTGGACTGTAGAGGAATTGCTGGATAGATATTGTTTGGACTGCAGCCTTACATATACGTCTTGAAATCAATGAATCTGCATCCATTGCGTAGTTATATCAACAGGATAAAGATCCAGTTTTTCGTGAGAAAGGAGTAAAATTGAACAACGTATCGGCAACAACAATTTGACCGACAATTTTCCCCTGTAGTTTGAGAGAACGATTCGGAACAAAGTATCGGAGCAACGGACGGAGGTACGGCGAACAACTATTGTAAGAACAAGCAAGAAGGGTACAAATGGGAGAGATAGGCAATGATTACAATGCCACCTGCATTGCTGATAAGAATGTATTTCCTCCTTTTTCTATTTTGCTATTTTCATAGGACCGTATTGGAAACAACGGATCGGAAGGCAACACTGGGTCGAAGGCGGAAAAAACAACAACGTAAGATAGAGGGAAAATGATGCCTACATCATGCATTGCTCATGATGTCCTCCTTACTTGTGTTTCCCTCCTTCTTATTTTTATAGGTACGGATCAGTAGAACAATCAATTTGAGACAACGTCGGACAAGGCGGACGCAGGATCGTAACAATTTGATCGGACGAATTCAACGCAACAACAAAAAGAAGGCCAACAGTGTAGGTTAGTGACACGTAGATTATACTATTGTTTTGTTATTATTTACTCAATGTAGCACATCCATAGATACTTACCCATTTGGTTCAATTCACATATCATGATAAACTCGAATACAATCGTAGACTACGGCAACAACATAGAGCAACAACAGCAACCGGAAACCTAGCGACAGCGATAGCAAAAGCAGCAAGCGAGAACGATCCAAGCGGCCGCAACCCGGAACCATCGAACCAACAGCGGCAGCGATAGCAACAACAGCGCCAGCAACAGCAGCAAGCGGCAACACCAATAGCAACAGCAGCAATAGGGAACAATCCAACCGCCCGCAAAAGTAAGAATTGTGATTCCAAACAACTCATTCTGAAACGCCGTTCCAGAAAGTTTACCCTGAAACAAAAATACAGACACAATTACCGTTCCAGAATAGTAAGTCCGAAACGCCATTACAGAATCTTGACCCAGAAACGCCAATACACCAGACGTTCAAATCAGAATTGCCGTTCCAGACAACTCAATCTGAAACGCCGTTCCATAATCTTGACCCGGCAACGCAAATACAGCAAACGTTCAAGTAAGAATTGCCGTTCCAGACAACTCAATCTGAAACGCCGTTCCATAATCTTGACCCGGCAACGCAAAAACAGCAAACGTTCAAGTAAGAATTGCCGTTCAAGACAACTCAATCTGAAACGCCGTTCCAGTAACTTGACCAAGAAACGCCAATACACCAGACGTTCAAGTAAGAATTGCCGTTCAAGACAACTCAATCTGAAACGCCGTTCCACAAACTTGACCCAGAAACGCCACTACAGAGATTCTGCGGATTTTCAAGCGGACGGAACCGGGAACGAACTAACCAACAGCGGCAGCGATATCAACAGGTGGGAACATTCGAAGCGGCCACAAAAGTCACAAATGCCGTTCCTGACAACTGAATCTGAAACACCGTTCCACAAACTTGACACGGAAACACACTCCATGGGCAAATCGATTCATCGTCTTCCTCAAACATCTTATCTGCAAAGAGTCCGGCAACGGTCACACAAGAAAGGCACCCGGTGCAATGGGATTGACTACAACAACAAAGCAATTGGCAACAAAATCAATGAAGCAAAAATCAAAGAGGAAACGGGGGAAGACAGAGAGAAAGAGAATGAAATCAAAATTTCTCAAAAACGGAGAAACGTCATCATCAACAATCCACCAGACTTCCAAACACTTGTCGGAGATAAAACACAAGAAGTGTAAAAGTATGAAGGAAATTGTACAACATGTCGAGCAAATAGCATTGAAAACAGTTCACAAGAATGGGTTTCGAGGTAAATTCATGGAAACACGATGGGGTTTGAAAACAATTGGAGAAAGGGAATACACATCGGAAGAGGCGGTGTCTATTGATAGTTTCATGACATTGGATAGTACCGACAATAAGTTGCTTTTAGCAGTCGCCGAATCAGAACCATCATTGAGAATCTTTGCAAAAGGTTCCAAAAAATGTGCAAAACAACGCTTGGGTACTCCCAAAAATATAGAAATTACAAGAACATTTGCTGCGGAAATTGTTCAATCTAAACCCAAAATAGGCCGAGGAACCAAACGTGACAGTGTAAACAGTGGATATGATATTATTGGGATGAGACCAAATCGATTGAAATCGGGAAATGGTGTGTATGTTTTCAACAAGAATGTGGAACCGAAAACACAAGACCACCTTGAACAGAAAGCCCTACACATTGTGAAGGAAATGCAGCTTTGTTTACGTAAAATGTCCAAATTTGTCAACCTTGAAACAACTGTGATGAATGAGGTTGTTAGTCGTACAACACTGAATGCAATCGGCCATCACGCAACGGCCTTTTCTATTGGAAAGGATTATCACTCGAAATGCCATACCGATGCCGATATGTTCTATACAAGGCTGACGGTTATTGCTCCAAAACATGTAAGTGATGACGAGGTGATTTATTACTTTGTGTTCCCAACGTATAAAGTGAAAGTTCCATTGAGGTCAGGCGATACTCTATTGTTCAATCCATTAGTATTACATAGCTGTTCGAATCCAAAATACGAAGGCTGTTATATTATGAGTGCCTATATGTCGACAAAAACTGTGAGAAGAGCTGATCCTCTATAATATATTAAACAATAATTTAAAGTTAGACGTTCCATTCACTTCGTTTGTTTTACTGCAACATTGTGCAATCGTTTCGGAGTAGCTATCAATCAAAACGTAGGAGAAATATGTTACGATCAATATGGAGGAGCATTCAATTCTTCACTAATACTAAGTGATTATGGATATTGTAGTAGGAAAACAATTAAGTCTTGGATGTATCAGAGAGGACCTCACTATAGTCATCATCGTTCGATGACATTGAACAATCATCACCTGAATTAGTAGAATCATCATTATTGTCGCTGTCCTCTTCAACAATAGTGCATTGGGAGTAGAGTGCCTCTTCATTAGGCAAAGATGACGTTGTCTTGTGGAATTCATCCAGCCAAGCCCTTCGATTAGAGACAACTAGATATGAGTTAGATTGCAACGTACCAATTGCATCAAGTTCTGGGACAACTGCTACATCGGAAAGTATGCTGTCAACATGAAATAAGAACAGGGAATTGTCGTCTACTTCACCTCTCGTCACAAACGACGAAGCTGTTGGTAGTGGAGTGGATTTAAACTTGGTCACTACTGCATAAATGCCTTTGTCGGCAATTTCGTACTCAGAAACAAATGAGTAAGGCTGCTTCAGATTGTAGAGTTCAAGGAAACACATAATATGGCAGGGTGTTTCACATGCGTCGGCATCAAACAAGGCCCAATCATACCAGACAGAGTTTAGTTGGCCACCATCGGAACGATATGAAGGGTGGCTCCGAAACAAGTAATTTTGCTGTGTGCATTCGTCAAACCTGTTATGTTCAGTAAATCCTTTCACAAACGTAGAGTCCTCCAAAAGTGGAAGCACATTCTGACATACAAAAGACAACACAATGGGAGAAATATAGGGTTTTGTTTTGTACGATGACCTAACCCATCTCATAGTACTTGCCCCATCGCCGTTAGTGAAAACGTGAAATTTTGAACCAGAAACTTTGGGAGGGACTCGATTACCAGAAACATCTTCTGCCGTCACTAAATTAAACTTGGAAGTAGCTACTCGTAGCAGCATTTTTTCTTCCTGTCGCTTTGCCGTTTGCATTATCAATGTCGAAGCATTCTGTTGAGTGTTCTTCGAGGGTGCTTTGATTTCAGTTTTGTGGTGTGATTCGGAATAAGAAGAATCCCATCCGCATGGAAGTCCCCAAAGTTTAATGTACTCAACAAGGTGAAAGTAAAGATGGTTTTTGATCAGTTTCGTACCCATTCCCTCTCTGAGGCAGGTCGAATTAATACAATTGATAAAATGGATTATCATCTTGGGGAGATTTTCCAATCCAGAAATGGGTATATTCCCATGCTTCAAGAATTCTTCCATGGACAGTATCAGTTGAATTACCTCTACTTGTTTCTGAATAAATGTCGCGTCCTTGATGATGTTTATTGCCACATCGGAACAAAGGGTGATCAGAATGGAAATGAGCATTCCCGAATAATCATTACCCTCCTTTTTGGTAATGGAGAGAAGCTGACTGGAAAACTTGGTTCTGGGGAAATCTCTGTCCGATTGCCTTGACAAAAGAGCACCGTATAACTGCGCAAGTGAACCAATAGTAGCTGATGTGCCATTCGTGTTTAAATCAGGGGCATACCAACACTTAGGACTACCTTTTAACAATGAATCGAGTGATTCTACTGCCCGACATGCTACACCCAGTTGATGCATATGCAAACACTCACCGGGAGTAGCAAAGTGAATGTTGTTGACATTACTACCAAAATTGAGGCTGTGAAAAGCATTTTTTATGGGATGGTGCGATATGCTTTTGAAGTACTCCAGGTGTTCCCGTGCAGAATTGTTTGGGGGGGAATCAAAATCTTCTGGAACCCAGAGACGAGTCAGTTCCTCCACTTGGGCTTTTGGTTTATGGATGACACGTGTAGGACATGTACAATGTTGGCACAATTTCTTCACCTTTTGCGTGTAGGATCCATACTTTCCACATAGTTTGTCATGAAGTTCTGTATCCCCAACAACATAGGCAATTGCAAATTTCATTTTCACTTTGAACACTTTTCCTGCATACGGAAGATAATCCCACTCCAACCCGCCCTGCATTTCACATACTTCCTTGAAAGATTGCAAAGCCGATGCAAGCGCGGTGTGTAGATTTTGAATATTATCTTTCGCCGTGGTTTTTTTCGTGTGTCTTATGCTCTCAATTTCAGTGTCAGGATGAAAATAAATTGTAGTCCAAGCGTCAGGTCGTTTTCTTGCTGCAGTATTGAAAATACCAAGAGTCATGTTGAGAGGAGTGAGTGACAGACGGCCATGTGCATCCAAGCTGATTCCATCCATGTAGAAAATGATCGGAACAAGGATTTCATCATTTTCATTGCAGATCTGCTTCCACGATTCCGTCCACCAAGAGCCGTGGTGTAGTTCTGTTATGTATGTTTCATTGGTGAGTGGTGGGTTGTTTTCGGGTGAAAGAGGAGTCTCGACATTCGGAAAAGACAAATTGGTTTCTTGCATCAACTCCTTATCGGTCAGAAGGGAATGAAGTGCATCTGGGAAGGAGCGAACAAATATTTGGGTGGGTAAATTGCAAGGTAACCAGTTAATTATGTGTGGCTCGAACTTGGTCTCTGAAATACCCAAATTGGACTTGATTTCACTAAATATGGCTTCTCGATGGCGGGGGTAGATAGAGCTAAAGTCAACACCATGAATAGTTTGACATTCGTTTGCCCATTGAAAAATAGATTTGAATGTGTTTAGAGGTAACTTGTGTTTCGTCATTAGATTCATGAGCTTTATTTCAGCAATGAGCCTATTGGTAGGTGAAAAAGAAAGATGAGATCGGATCAATTCCTCTTTTTCATTGATGTTTGGTTGGGATGCGGTGGGTTCCAAAGCATCCATACCATTATCGTTCTGAATAGGAAGGCAAATTTCTGCATGAATAACCATGTCATCGTTGTTGCTGTTGTCTTCTGAAGGAAACAACTGTGATTGCATTACATTTCTATCCATTGGTGGAACAAATAAGTTGTGTACTACCTGACTGTTTAGAACAGAGTTGAACGTTTCGTTTGAGGATGCCTTGTTAGTGTGAGCGGCAGCAACAGAAGCGGAAGGAACGATTGGACCATTCTCCGTCAATGTCAGGCCATATTGTGTAGGTGAATGACGAACTGTACTAGTGGTTTCTTCTTTGGCAGATGACGAAAATTCCATTAGGTTATGCTTTAAATAGAAATCACGGCAAAAAGCTATTGAATCAAGGTGACGTGAAAGGCCTCGTGATACATATCGGTATGATTTGTGTGTAGACGAATCTTGTCTGCTTCCGATGAATGTCTTCGATTTGCCCTTACAGGTCAGGCAGCTACGACATATAAATGATTTGGGAATTTTGGTATAACAACCACTCTTGAAGTGATGGCGATTTTTACTAGGTTGTGACATGTTCTTCTAATGGAAGAAGGGAGGGGGAGAAATGGTTTCGATGGGGGTGTTAAATGAACATGATGAAAATGAGCATGATGCTATCGGATCGAGCATGAAAAGGCATGATGGTATGAAAAAAGAAACGTCGTGACAGAGAAACAAGGCAGAAACATAGTACTAGTACGAAGTAGCAAACAAACACTTCGGAAAATAATTTTATTTCATATCTTGGGTTAAGGTTAGGAAGTTGTTTGGCACCGAGATTTCAAATTTGAACATGATTCGAACACAAAAGCATGAAATGCCGTTCCGGTGACTGAATTCTGAAACGCCGTACCATGATTGTTGACATGAATTGTACAAAAAATCGTTTCACCACTCAAACAGAACGTCACATAAACGATGCTCGTGCTTTCGTAAAATTCGTGCGATATTTTAAAATATTCCGAAACATTTTGTTGCGCGCACAATAAATAATTCTCTACCTATTTTTGCACGCAACAATTTCAAGTAGGACTATTTTCCTATCCATATTTTCACCCCTTGTTTCATGGTTGCTTCCAAATTTTTCTATTCTACAATTTTGTTTCATGCTTACCCCGTTAATATTTACTCGCCATTGAATTTTTGTTATTTTCCACACGAAACTCATCTTTTGTAATAATATCCTCTATGTACACTGATATTGTCGTAGCGTTGATACCATTTTCTGAACAAATATACGAGCTTCTTGATTACCAGCAATGTATTCTGTTACGTCACTTTCACGTTACTCACACTATCTTTTTCGAATATCAAAATCCAACAACCATATTTTTGTACTTATAAGAAAATATTTTATCCGCATTTGCAATACTCTCCGACATTTTACAATATTCACGCTAAGCTTATCAAATACGGAAATACAACAAACATATTTTGTAACAAATACGAAAGTATTTTATCAGCCTTTGAAATTATCTTGTTTATTGTATTATATTCGAACAGAAGACCCGGAACAATATTGTGCAAACCATAAAATAATAATGAACTAGTAGTTCTACTATTGATGTTGATATCATCCATTACTCTTGTTCGTTTTTATTGTATTCCATGAAAAATTTGTAGTCCTCATCATCTTCGCCAAGAATCTCAACCAAGGTACGTTTTCGCTTCCGTGTTTTTCCCTCTTTGTTCTCCTCCTTATCTTGTTGTTTACGATTGCTATTTTGCTTTTGGTACATTTTAAGTATTTCCGTCTCTAATTCTTTTGACTGTTGTTCCTCCCTTCGTTCTTCTAATTCGCTTACTAGGTATTCGTAAAGATCTTGTCCCTCGTTACTCCACCCCTCCTTATTTCCAGACTTACCGTCAGTGAATTTTTTTCTCAACCTCGTGCCTTTTGTTGTGTTTATCCACGAGTCGTAGTCGTTGTAAAGGAAAAGCAATGCAAAAGCTTCATCGCTTGGTGTGAAAATGGTACTGATTGTCATTCTGACTGATTTTCTTTTGAAGTCTGTCTGTTTTGGTGACACAGCTCCAAGAATTCTTTTCATGAAGTATTTGAATTCTGGTGAATTTTTCCGCCGATAGTCTTCGTGCAATTGGTACCTATTTTCTGAGTTAACGTCTTGTGTGTCCGTGATTAGAACCGTTCCTGGGAAACTATCTGGTATCTGGTTGTTTCTTTTATCGTCTACGTGTCAGTGTTAATACGACCAAAATGTTAGAATGGATTATGAACGATTGCATGCCGGCAGTCATTTTCTTGTTGGTTGCGTACCTTTGTAGTTTTTCCTGGCAAGAGTTTGAGCATTGTGCCTACACGCAGTCACTGCTCGGCAATAAATTCCACTCCACTTTTGGTCTTTTATATCGATTGTATTTGGTATTTCATTGTTATTTGCTTGTTTTACAATTTTGAATATCGTCGCCTTCACGAATGTAATCTCTGGCGGGAATTTAAATTTCCTGAATGCTTTTTCTTTGACGTGTTTGACAATGTTGTTTTCCAAGTTATCGTTATCGTTTTGTTTTGTTGTCAGTAGAATATTTCTGTTGCTACTGTTGGTGGTTGTATATGTTTGGCTATCGTTTGTGTTTGTGCGGTAACTTCCCGATACACTGCTGTTTGGGCTGTTTGTGTTATGGGTAACAATGGTTCTACCTGTCACCGGACTGCAACTAGTACTCAGTTCCACCATAATTTTTTTGTTAACTCGTGCACATCAACTTACCGTTTTTACCTTTGATTGATTTGTCGCGCTATTTTTATGATAATAATGTTGTTTGTAGGAATCGTTTGGTATTTTTTTTTCATTCCTACTGTACACACTGTAAGCTCTTGATTTACTGTCTCCAAGGAATAGCTGTATTTCAACTAATTGTACTATCTGTGAGTGTTGTTCTTGTACTGTCGCCTGCCTATCTTATTTTCGAGCGTGCCGTGATATTCTGGAATGTGGAGTCCTCAAAATTTTGGCGCGGACCCGAACATTTTGTTCTTCCCTACCCTACCGTACTTACCCTACGGTACCATATCATTCCATATTTATTTATCTACTTATTGTTTTTCAATTTTCTGCAACGGCGTTGCAGTAAATTCTATATTTTGGGTGGTTGACATTCCCCCCTTAATTAATTATGGATTGGATCACAATTTGTAGGTTCAACGGAGGGAATTTTGTTGTTGTTGTTTTGTTGCTTTCTGATGAGTATTTTTTTGAATGTATATTTTTTTTAGGTGATATTTTACATAATTTCCGTTCTATTTTTTGCACTTAATTTGTACCGGCGATACCTTCGATATTGTCATTGTTTTTTTTGTAATGGAATCCTTACAGAGTTGCAGAGTTAGTGTTTCACGCGTCCCCATGCTCCACAAGGAACGGGATAGTTGTTATATTCCTCTAAATCTTCCGTCGAATTCCAACGTTTTTCGTAAAGACTTAGCCATTTCTCAATTTTCCACTCGTTTTCGTCTTGTTCGCTCTTTCCCCCCCTGTTTGTCACTTCTTTTACCTTCCGTTTTTTCTTTTTCGACTGTTTTCTTGCTTTGTTCATGAACGAATCCCACTTATGTTTTGTACATTTTTTTTCCGTGTTTTTGTTATTTATGTTCTCTTCTTTAATTGGCGGCAATATTTCTTGTGTTGAGTACCACTCGTTATCGTCTTTTGATCTGCAATACCATTCCAATCTGTCAGTTTCGATGATTGCCTCATTCGTCATTTTGCGCCAGTTGTTGAACCAAATGTACGTCATACAAGGACGGTTCCCAGGGTGGTAATGTATACATTCTTTTATGTGTTCTCTTGCCTCCGGTGTCAGATTACTCCATTTTTTTGCCGGGAAAGTACGACCGTCTTGTATCATTCTCTCTCGTTCTATTGATTTTACTTCCGGTCCAATACCCACGTTGTCGTAGCACTTAATGTCTTCCGATGTTTTCAATGCGGGATAACCACATGTAATGTATGCAAGAATGACTCCCATTGCCCATACATGGTCCATCCCGTCAGTGTTCCCTTCTTTGTAGTCGGGAAATACTTCCTCGGTTATGTACTTGAAGCATTGTTCCCAAATGTTCAAAGCTTCGTCCTCCTCGAAATGTCCTTTTTTGCTGTTGAGTCTTTGTCGCACTTCTTCTATCTTCCTGCATCCACTAAGGATTGTGTTAACCAAGTGTCCGTTTTTGGCACACAAGGCATCAAATCCTGTTTCGAAATGATACAGAAACGGGTTTCCGTCGTTGTTTACATCATCGTGGTTTAGCTCGTGCATCTGTTTGTTGTAATCCTTGGAGAAGACAGTACCCCGGGTTGGCACAACTGTTGTTCTGTGTGTCGGTTTTGGTGTTTTGCTTTTCATTTTCCTGTTATTTCCCATTTGTAACGCAGTCATGCACCTATTTGTACCACAGTACACCTAACGTTCGTACTCCCACGCCGCATCATAAAGTTGGTATTTGTTGTTTTCTCCAGGCGTTGTAACTTGCAGTTTTTGGTTGTGGCTGCTTTTTCCCGTTCACGCATAATTCTTACTATTTTTACGTACCCGTACCAACACTACGACGGTGCACGCAAATAGTCTGATTCAAAAACAGACAAGCTTCTTTAAGTAATGTAACTTTCCTCATCTGCATGCGATTGGTTCTTGATATATCGTTCAGATGAACGTGTCCGGTGGATCGATACCTCCATAGAGATGTGTACAAGATGTAATCTTCGTACTTCCTTGGTACTATTTTTTTAATATGGTATTGGTACGACGCACATAAATTGTCTGACTCATAAACAGACTAGCGTTAAGTAGTGTAACTTTTCCCCTTTGGATAAGATTGGTTCTTGATATACCGGTAGAGGTGAACGTGTCCATTGGATCGATTCCCCCGTAGACATATGTCCGAGGTGTGTCCTACGTATTATTTTTGTATAAATTTTTTATTATTGTAGTATTGGGACGGTGCACACCAATTATATGGTTCAAAAACTGACTAGCTTTATGTAGTGTAACTTTTCCCGATCACGTATAATTGGTTGTTGATATAGTGGTGAACGTGTCCAGTGGATCGATTCCTCCGTTGAGATCTGGTGTACCAAGGGTAGTCTCCGTAAATTTTGGTTATTAGTTTTTTGATTTTTGTATGAACAAGTAACCAAATTAGTGTTTCTCCTTTACTTTTTGAGTGTCAAAGTGTGTTATTTTCTGAAATGTTTGGATGAATATTGCTCATACTATGGATTGGGGAGACTATGAAACCATATTGAGAAGTCACAGCAGCCTTATATTTTAGTCATTATGAATTTTCTAATATTGTTTGTCCCTGGCCATGCATGTACCAAAATAGTGAGTCGTAGTACTTATTTTTAGAGTGGAAATGTGTTGCATTCTTGACTGCAATTTCAGGATGAATAGTGTTCATACTATGGATGGGGTACACTGTGCTGAAACAAACTGGACAAGAAGCAGGCTGATACTTTAGTCAGTATGAATTTTAGAATAATGTTTCTTGTCCCTGGACATGCATGTACCAAAATACTGAGTCCTAGTCAGTTTGGAGTGCAAATGTGTGGCATTGACTGCAATTTCAGGATGAATATTGCTCATACTATGGATTGGGGAGACTATGAAACAAACTGGACAAGAAACAGGTTGATACTTTAGTCAGTGTGAATTTTAGAATAATGTTTGTCCCTGGACATGCATGTACCAAAATACTGAGTCCTAGTCAGTTTGGAGTGCAAATGTGTGGCATTGACTGCAATTTCAGGATGAATATTGCTCATACTATGGATTGGGGAGACTATAAACCAAACCGGACAAGAAACAGGCTGATACTTTAGTCAGTATGAATTTTAGAATAATGTTTGTCCCTGGACATGCATGTACCAAAATACTGAGTACTAGTCAGTTTGGAGTGCAAAGGTGTGGCATTGACTGCAATTTCAGGATGAATATTGCTCATACTATGGATTGGGGAGACTATGAAACAAACTGGACAAGAAACAGGTTGATACTTTAGTCAGTGTGAATTTTAGAATAATGTTTGTCCCTGGACATGCATGTACCAAAATACTGAGGCCTAGTCAGTTTTGAGTGCAAATGAGTGGCATTGACTGCAATTTCAGGATGAATATTGCTCCTACAATGGATGGGGTAGACTATGAAACAAACTGGACAAGAAACAGGTTGTTACTTTAGTCAGTATGAGATTTAGAACAATTTTAGTCCCCTCTGGCATTGCTGCATGTACCCAAATAGTGATTCCTAGGCAGTTTTCGAGTGCAAATGTGTGGCATTGGCTGCATGAAACAGAATCGACCAGAAATCTTCTACTTATACTTGAGTCAGTTTTAAAATTTATTAGTCCTAGTAATATTAGTTAGTATGTTTATGATTGTGCGAATTAGGCTGCAATTTCATAATCAATATTTCGCATAATATTGATTGAATAAAGAACTATGAAGTATAATGGATAAGTTACAAACGGATGCTTGCATTTGGTGTAACATAGTATGCCTCACTCATCCAATCTTGGATGATTTGGTGGAACTGGTGCTGTACTCTGACACGGTTGAGGTTGTGTCAGAAGATGAATCGGATACCTCCTCACTTCCATCCGTCGGGTCACGAATCCCAACATCCAAGAGGTCACGAATCCCAACATCCTTGCTGAAACATTTTACTAAATCCGATACTTTTTTAATGCGTCGAGGGTTGGTTTCTTTCAGGCCGGAAATCTGAAAGTATGGGCAAAATTGTCGTTTCTCCCCCACCTTACGTTTGTGGAAAGTACATATATAACCCGCCACTCGTTCATATTGGTCGTAGTCTCCGAAAACGTACCTATAAACTTCTCCAATTTCAACTGGTCCGTTTTTTTCTGGAGTATAACGAACTTGTTCGTTTACTTCGTAAATAGGAAACAATATCTCTGGATCCTGATCTTTCAACAGCACAGAACATTGTAATTCTTGTTTGGTTTCCTTCTCGTTGATCTTGATAGGATAAACTTGCATTGTTACAGTGGCGTTAAGATGATTTTTTGCAACATCTATAATCATTTCTTCGCTTTCATTTGAACCCTTTTTTTCACCGGTTTTAGTCGTTGTGTCAGTCAAACCAGTATCCTTGGAATTACCCTTACTTGTGTCAATTCCCGATTCTTTAGATTCGTTTGGCTTATTTTTCGACCCCTTACTGGTTACTTTCGATCCACTGATGTTCTTTCTCCCATCGTTGATATTGTTCGTCTTGCCAACATTGTCACCGTCAACGTTATCATCCCAGGGTGGTATGAATCCACGCTTGGAATCATTTGTCGTATTGAGATTGAAAGTAACCCATCCTACCCGGTATGTGTTATTTGATTTATTGAACTCCTTGATTTGAACCTTGGATCTTTTGAAGCAATCCCAAGTTAGAAAGTCCGATGGTTCGTAAAAAACAAAGTCACGACCCTGGAGGTGTTCGAATGCCAGATTCAATTCTCCCTTTCCCTTTCCATAATTGTTCACAACCTTATCGTCCAAAAATTGAACTACAAGGTTAGCCGATGATAGATCATCCGACTTTTCCAACAAATATATTGCTAGTTTTTCTGTCAACGGGGTAAATATGGTACCCATTTCTGGGAGGTAGCTATACTGAATGAATGTTTCCACCCAAGTATGACGTTGGAGAACTTCCGGATCAATTACGAATATCTCACGGAACACGTATGGAATGTGATCCATAAAAACTCGTTGGTGCACCTCTTGTTGTGAGTTAACATCGTATTGAAGGAATCTTGTAACACAAGTTTGATTCTTATGTTGTTCTTCCAATCCGGACAGTTCCAAAATACCTCTTACAAGTTCTTCTGGTTTATCGTCAAAATTGACATGGGCAAATTTTGTCTTACTCAGAACACATTCCGTTGGGAAAATGTACAATCGATCATTCCTTTGAAAATACGGAACACTTCCCTCCGTCGATTCGGTGACCATTGCTCCTTTTAGAAAATTCCTCTCGGTCAATACCAAATCTTCAATGGTTTCCATCACATGATCGTAACTGACAAATGATTGGTTATTGGTTTTGAAGACTTTTGGTATCATTTTCTCACAAACATTGTCAATTGAACAATCAAAGGACGAACCAACGCCGTCGACTCGAATCATTGATGCACATAGTACTTGAGAAATGATCAAATTACATGCTGTTTCCAACGAATCGACCACGTTTACCCCAATCTTGTTCCCATGTTGGACAAATTTTGTTATAAGCCATTGATGCACCAAATATAGGATTCCTTTCGGCACCTTGAAATATGCCAGATCTATTTTTCCGGTTCCATGTTTGCATGGCGACAGGGTGACAAGGTCCTCATCATGATCGAAATGTATGTTGTAATATTTTGTGACCGTGTGCTGGTAGTGGATGACGTAGTGGAAAACCAATTGAGTATTGAGTGGTAATAACACTTTACCCGTTTCCGGAATTTTCGTGTCCCCTTGTCGATGAAATCCTACTGGAACCCACTTCTCCCCAGAAAGTACCGTGGTGCCCAAGACGAATGAATTGTTAATTAATTCGGGTAAGTAATACTGATAAAAACCTTCGTGTGTCAATACTTTGATGTCGACGTGTCTCATGTCGATGATGGTACAAATGGTTTTCGCCTTCCCTTGAAAGCGTAACCAATGTTCACGAATGAGCTCCTGAAAAGCAGTTTCTCGTTCCGTAATCTTCATCAACTTATTGTTTGACACAATAAGTTCTTTAAACTCGATGTTTTCCGTTCGTAAGGATTTTAAGCATTCAATACGCTGCTTCTTGAAATGTTTGTCTAAGTCCACCTGATTGCAGCTATGAGTCATTGAAACACGTAGAGAGGTCTTTGCCATAAGGCAGTCCAAGAAGTTCCTCATTGATCTGACGTATCCTTTCAACTGACTGGGAGAACAATTGTCGCCTCTGGTATGGAAACACAAATCCTCAGACGAAATATCCGACCCAGGTGGATACTTCACATTCTTCATGTACCAAACCAATATCTCACGGTACATTATCATGTACTTCTTCATTGTAACGTAGTTGAAGACGTTGCGCCCATAAATAGCATCCACGCCTGATGTGTCGTTAACATTCTTCAACAGTGACTCGAACCTATCCCACTTGTTCGCCATGTCGTAGTCATTGAATCGATCGGTTAATTGCTTCCTGCTCAAAAATTTCAACACTCCAGTCATACCGTTGTCAATTTCAAACAAAAATAAATCCACCATGACGTTTATTTGATGGGGAATAGGCCCTAAGTCACTTAAGGTTGTATCGGGTTTTTTCTTCTTTCCCTTCCCCTTCTTCTTTTCCGCAGAGTTAGTAGTAGACATTGACTTCCGGAAATCTGGTGTAGGTTCGGATTCAATAATTTTTGATACAAGGTAAACCCTCGTCAACAATGCAGTGAAACATGTTGTAACCTCAAGACTGAGGTTCCTCACAAACTCCTCTGTTCCATATGACTCACCCTTCAAAGCCTTTGTAAGGTTATTAATTACTGCCTGTCGATGATCTCTTTGATCGGTATCATGTTTGTCAAGACTATTGGTTGGTGGGTCTTTCAATCTACCCTTCTTACAACTTGTCGTTTTCTCATTTGAATTTGGGTTGGCACCGCGCTTCCGAGCACTATTAGTCGTAGGCGTTTTCTCATTTGAATTTGGGTTGGCACCGCGATTGCGAGCACTATTAGTTGTAGGTGTCATTGGCAATGTAAAATGTTATCAGTATTTGAGACAATCTTTTTATTGTTTGAAAACAATGAGAATCACTGTTGTGTGAATCTAGTTTACCCGAGTTACGAGCAAACATTGAATGAAAGAAGGATAGTAGTACAACTTGAAACTTCTTTCACCAGATATCACCACTCACGTAGCGACGCGATAGTGGTAATCATGTCTCAAAAACCATTTCTCAAAAAATCGAAAACGTAGAAGGTGCCCGTAAACGTGTCCTTGTTCTCGTAAAGACGTTCTACCACTAACCTGAGAAAGAGTTAAACAATATCGTCACAATAATTTGACAAATAAAACCTGCAACGACGAATGCAAGGGCGGGGATTTGTCTGTGAATCCGTTGGGATCAAAAAACCATTTTTTGTAACTGGAACCGCCGTTCCAGAAAAACGGAAAAAAGGGTTTTTTGGGTGGAATGAAAGGTGAGAAGAAGAAAAGATAAAAAGGAACATTTTCAAATTTGGAAAATGGCCCCATCGCTGAATTGTTCCATTGTGTGTACAAAAGTACAGTCGTATGAACACCTAGTAGCGCTAAATAGGGAAAAGGGCATTGGTTGGTGTAACTCCGTTGCCAAAAAACAAATGATCCGATCGCTGAATTGGTGCAATTTGTGTAGAAACGTACAGTCGTATGAAACTTTTCACGCTAAATACTAAAAAGGGCTTTTGTTGCAACGCCGTTGTCAAAAAAAAAAAATGGTCCGATCGATGATTTGGTGCATTTTGTGGGGTACAAAGGTACTTTGGTATGACCAGTACTATCGTATGAACCATGACGCTAACTACGTATGATCCATATCACGCTAAATACCAAAAAGACCATTTGTTGCAACGCCGTTGCAAAAAAAAAAAAGAACATAATACTTAACGGACCAATATCATTCTTACGTTCGAAGTTGTTTACTTAGCAGAAAATGTATGGAACTGGTGGTATCATTTTTATCACGCTAAATACCAAAAATACCATTTGTTGCAACGCCGTTGCAAAAAAAAAAAAGAACATAATACTTAAATGACCAATATCATTCTTACGTTCGAAGTTGTTTACTTAGCAGAAAATGTATGGAACTGGTGGTATCATTCTTATCACGCTAAATACCAAAAATACCATTTGTTGCAACGCCGTTGCAAAAAAAAAAAAGAACATAATACTTAACGGACCAATATCATTCTTACGTTCGAAGTTGTTTACTTAGCAGAAAATGTATGGAACTGGTGGTGTCATTCTTACGTTCGAATGTTGATACTTGATCTATCGGACACGAACCGATGTCGTCCTTACGTTCGAAGTTTGATATAAGTACTTTGTACGGAGTAGTTAGCTTACAATGAAAGTATGTTCACTAACTTCGGTCACTTTTTTTCACTTTCCGACAAACATAAATTTCCAACTTATCTGAGTAGAGTGTTGTTTCTTTCCAACAACACTCCGTCCGAGAACGTGGGATCCGACCCTCTTCGTCACATGCCTTAGGGCGACGATATCACGAGCACAACGATCCGTTCTCAGATATTTCAGTCCGATATAACAGCCTTGTACTGCAAAAGAAGTAGAAAGCATTCGATTAGGGATTAGTTGCTGGAAAGATATTCTTGTTTGGACGGCCGCCTTACATAAACATCTTGAAAGCACAAAATCTGCATCAATTGCCTATATATCAACAGGAACAAGTCCCTGTTTTTCGTGACATAGGAGTTAGAAGTCTGCAAATCAACGGCAGCACCAACAACGATTGTCGGAACAACATATTGGCAACAACGATTGGAATCGAAGGCAGCACCAAGTGGAAGGCAACAGCGTGAGATAGATAGACATTGCTGCCTGCCTGTTGCATTGATGATGATGTTCTTTTCCCTCACATCATTTTTTTCTTCTTATTTTCATAGGGACGGATCGGAATAACAAATCGGAACAATAGAGGCTCGGCGAATCTTTCCTGGTGTCGCTGGAGGTGCATTGGCAATCGCAACGGTAAGAATGAGAGAGGAGAAAGACAATGATCTTACTTCTTCTGGCATTCCTTATAATGTATTTTCTTCATTCTCTTTTTCTTCTCATTTTCATAGGACCGTATCGGAGCAACGGATTTGAAACAAGGGATTGGAAACAACGGATCCGAAGAACCAATCTTTCCTCGTGTGGCAAATCTTTCCTTGACGTGCACCGTCATCTTCCCCTGTAGGTGTGGCCAATTGTCCCGGTTGGTGATAATTACTACGAATCGATCGGCATGTACATTACTATATTATTGTGTTGTTATTATTTACTCTACTAGGTAGTACATCAATACTAGATACTCACCCATTTTGTTCAATTATCATATCAAATATTCGAATAGGATCTTCGATAACGGCAACGACTCGTCGAACCGCAGAGAGCAACAGCGGCAACAGCGGCAATCGGCAATCGGCAGCAAGAGCAACAGCGGCAATTGGCAGCGCTAGCCACAGCGGCAATCGGCAGCGAGAGCAACAGCGGCAATCGGCAGCGAGAGAAACAACGGCACGCAGCGACAGCGGCAAGCGGCAGCAAGAGCAACAGCGGCAAAAAGGCAGCGAAAGCAACAGCGGCAAGCGAAAAGTGTCAAGCGAAAAGCGGCAAGTGGAAAGCGGCAAGTGGCAAGCAGCAAGCGGCAGCGAGTCCTCCTCCACAGGCGGCAATCGGCAGCCAGAGCCACAGCGGCAGCGGCAATTGGCAGTGAGAGCCACAGCGGCAAGCGGAAGCGACAGCAACATCGGCAAGCGGCAGTGAGAGCCACAGAGGCAAGCGGCAGCGAGAGCAACAGCGGTAGCGGCAGCAAGAGCAACAGCGGCAGCGGCAATCGGCAGCGAGACAAACAGCGGCAGGCGGCAAGCGGCAAGCGGCAGCAAGACAAACAGCGGCAAGCGGCAAGCGGCAGCAAGAGCAACAGCAGCAAAAAGGCAGCGAAAGCAACAGCAGCAAGCGGCAGCGAGAGCAACAGCAACGAATCATTGGCTTCGAATTGCTACACGTACTCCAACCATGACAAGAAATCAGTTCTCGGACCGGGCTATGAAGCAAAAAAGAGATAGGAAACATGAGAAAAGAAGAAAGCAGAGAATGTCATCGAACTTTCTTAGGATTGCAGCACCGGTGTCAACGAGCCATAAAACTTATACAAAGTTGTCCGACATAAAACCAATGAAGAACGAAAGGACAAATAGGCGTAGTACTTGCAAAGATTGTGTCAGTACAATAGCGTTGAAAAACAAAGACAGAACAACTGTGGTCAAAGGAAAATACATGGAGACAAACTGGGGTGGCAAAATAGGAGGAAAGAAAAAGTATCAACCGGAACAGGCTTTGTTGATAGATAAATTCGATAGATGGGATAGTAGGAACGACGAGCATATTGTTGCGTTTGACGAGAATAATCCGTCGTTGCGCATTTTCGCAAAAGTTTCCAGAAAATTTGCCAAGCGACACCTTGCTACGAAGAATAATATCAAACTGTTAAGAAAGTTTGCTCCGGAAATTGTTGGATCCAAACCGACGGTTGCCAGAGGTCAGAAGCGCGGCAGTATCAACGATGATTATGCTATCATTGGAGTTAGACCAGAAAGATTGTCTTCCAACAATGGTGAGTACGTGTTCAAAAGTCATGTGAAACCAAACATGAAACTGGAGCTGGAACACACGACAGTGAGAATTGTGAAGCATATGCATCATAGTTTAACACACATCGAACCATTTGTTGAGGATGAAATGGATGTGTTGTCTCAGATTCTGACTCGTACGCAGCTCAATGCCATTGGGAAACAGGCATTAGCTTTTTCGATTGGTCGAAATTACCATTCTCGATGCCATGTTGATGATGACATGTATTATACTCGTTTAACAGTCATAGCTCCGTCGGGAGTGCATGCTGACGAAGTGATTTATTATTTTGTCTTCCCAACGTACCGCATCAAAGTGCCGTTGCGTTCTGGGGATACTCTGCTCTTTAATCCGTTAGTGTTTCATAGCTGTTCGAATCCCAAATACGAAGGGTGTTATATTATGAGCGCCTATGTATCGCGCAAAACTATACTAAGAAGTAATCCATTATAATAATAACTTGATACTCATGACAAAAAATTTATGACTGTACCGTACTAGTACTATACCGTCGAAAATACAGGAAAAGGGCATTTGGTGCAACGCCGTTGCAGAATATAGAAAAACGCTAAATAAACATGAGAAGGGGGGTATGATTGTACCATACTAGTATACAATCCAAAAAACAGGAAAAGGGCATTTGGTGCAACGCCGTTGCAGAATATAGAAAAACGGTAAATAAACATGAGAAGGGGGTATGATTGTACCATACTAGTATACAATCCAAAAAACGGGAAAAGGGCATTTGGTGCAACGCCGTTGCAGAATATAGAAAAACGGTAAATAAACATGAGAAGGGGGGTATGATTGTACCATACTAGTATACAATCCAAAAAACGGGAAAAGGGCATTTGGTGCAACGCCGTTGCAGAAAATAGATAAACGCAAATTACACATGAAAAGGTGGGTATGATTGTACTGTACTGGTATACCATCCAAAATACGGGAAAACGGCATTTTGTGCAACGCCGTTGCAGAAAATAGAAAAAGACAAAATATACAGGAAAAGGGTGGTACGACTGTACCGTACTAGTATACCATCCAAAACACGGGAAAAGGGCATTTGGTGCAACGCAGTTGCAGATAATAGAAAAACGCAAAATACACATGATAAGGGGGTATGATTGTATTATACTAGTATACCATCCAAAACACGGGAAAAGGGCATTTGGTGCAACGCCGTTACAGAAAATAAAAAAACGCAAAATACATCTGAGAAGGGGGGTATGATTGTACCATACTAGTATACAATCCAAAACACGGGAAAAGATAATAAACTTGTTCATTGAAGTCATGTGCTGTTTTCACCATCTCGTACTATTGATTGTAAATCCTTCTTTTCCAGTGAAGCCATTGTCTCGCGGAAATTAAACAACCATTGTTCACGATTACCCAGCACAAAATATTGGTCAGGACTACCATGGTTTCTAACAACGGCAGCTTCGGACTCAATGGCGTTGCAGTCGAACAAATACAATTTGTTCCGAAGCTCACCTAGCTTTACCAACGCATGATGGTGTTTTTTTCCTTTGTCCCTCTTGCTCGGTATGGGGTCTGCAGAAACAAAGCAACGAGCGACGGCATAATAACCATCGTGCACTAATTCGAAACCACTAACGGAGCTACCCACGGGGAACGGACCTTCGAGGTAAAGCAGGCACAGAATCTGACATGGATAAACTTTCAGTCCACGTCCATCAAGGAGGTCGAGTTGAAAATTAGCCCAATCGTACCATACATTGGACAATTGTCCAGAATCAGACTTAAACGAGGGGTGGGCACGAAACAATAATTTCATCTCGCGAGATTGGTCATACCTCTTGTGCTCCGTGGTTCCAAAAACCTTGCTGCTGCCCACAGCCGGTAGGACCACGTCACAACAAAATTTGAGAACATCAGATGGAAACCAGGGTAAACTTGAGTTTTTTTTTTCATCCCACTTCATGTAAGGGAGACCATTCATCACACCAATCCAAAACGAAGACCCACCTGACCAACCACCCTCCTTAGGATGATTTGGTCCGGTTATGGGTCTATGTTCGAACAAATCGAATTCACGGTCAAGTCGATCAATAGTTCGATACTCCATCACTCGGTTGCAAGTTTGCTTGATAAGTGTGGACTTGTTTCGTTGAGTTCTCTTAGCAGGACCCTTCACTTCAGTTTTATGATTGCTCTCACTCGCGGCAGAGTCCCACCCAGTTGGAGGACCAAATAATCTCATGTACTGTGATAAATGAAAATACATGTGATTCTTCACAAGATTGTTACCCTCTCCCTTACTTCGTTGAAGATTGTTATTTATACAGTTAATGAAAAGAACAACCATTTTGTCCACATTCAAAACACCTTTCTTGTCTTGTTTGAAAACCTCGTCGAACGTTCCAGCATACTTTAGGAACTCTTCCATACCCAACAACAACTCAATGGCGTAAATACGTCGGTCAATTTCCTCTTCACACTTTCTGCTCTTGTTCTCGAGATTGGAAGGAGTCTTTCGAGACAACAACAATTGACGACCTCCAGCAGACAGAAGTGACAGCATCTGAATATAAAGCATTCCAATGTACTGGTTACCCTCCTTCTTCGCTGTATGTATTGATTCTGAAAAATTGGTTCGTGGGAAGTCACGATCGGATTGCCTCTGGACAGCACCACCGTAGTAACTGGCTAACCTTTCCATCTCACCAAGAAGCCGCTGGTTATTGCCTAAAAAGTCCTCGCGGAACGTCTCTGCTGCACGCTTTGCGCAACCAAGTTGGTGCATATGGAGTCTCTCTCCGGGAGACGCTAGATGAATATTATGTGGGTTTTCCCCAAAATCAAGATCATAAAAAGCGTTGCCGTTATGTACACCATGGTGAGAAATGTTTTTGAAATACTGTTCAACATTCACTCCTTCGCCAACCATTGGAGCAGTAAAATCAGATATGTTCCAGAGCCGAATGGATTGGTACTCTTCCCCATTTTGGTGCTTAGACACTTGCATGTTACCAGTTTCAACTGAAACAGGAACCTTCAAAACATTCACACGAGCGTTAATACCAAGTGCTCTGGGACAATTGCAATGCCTACAGATCATCTTTGAATTCGATGTTTGATAATGACCACAAAGTTGGTCGTGCTGGGGAGTATCACCTATGAAATAAGCAACCGCAAATTTCATTCGAACCGACCATTTCTTCTTGTTCCACGGCAAATTAGACCATTCAATACCATCCGTTTGGTTGCAGGCATCTTTCAAAGATGAAAGAGCAAAACGAAGGCCAGAGTGAAGATTGTTCACATTGTCAATTGATTCGGCACCTTTATCGCCGGGACATGTTGGGTGATAGTATATAGCCTCCCACGCATCCGGCCGGGAGTTTCGAGTTAGGGTGTTGAATATGCCAAGAGTCATGTTCAGTGGGGTAAGAGTGGTTTGACCACTATTGTCAATTGCAATTCCATCCATGTAGAGAATAATAGGAACCAGAATTTCATTCGATCCAGATTTGCATCTCTTCTCCCAAGTGTTGATCCACCATTCACCGTGATGCAGTTCGTCAATATCAATATTCCCTTGAAGTTCTGGATAACGGACGGGTAAGGTGGGGTCTTCAGCATGGGGGAATGACAGATTATCTTCCTTCACCAAAGTCACATTTGTTAATAGGGAATGAAGTGCTTTTTGGAACGACCGGACGTAGATTTGTTTGCGACTGGAAACATCAGCATTCTGTGATTTCTTAGAACACCAGTCAATAAGATGAGGTTCAAACCCATCGCCTTTTATTTCAGGCACAGTTGCGGAAATCTCCTTCATAACACTTGCCCTGGTCTTTATGAGATTGCCTTTAGTCCATGAAAATAAATTAAGCCGCTCCGATTCAATAGCCCATTCATACAATTCCTTCTCGGCAACTAAGGGTATGCTATGATTCCGCATGATTTTCATTAACTTGATCTTGACCTTCAATTCGTCAGATATGTTCCTCCCTACATTGGGTGTCGTAATTAATAGCGTGTTTGAAGCACGATGGGAATCGTCAACATCAATGTTGATGCCTTCTTCATCATTGACAATCAAAGAGTGGGGGGCCTCTATGATCTCACTTCCTTCTTCCTCATCGTCATTGTTAGGAAAGAAATAATTGTCATCGGAGACAGAATCATTGTCATCGTCTATGTTTGATAATTCCTGACCAATCAAGGCACGCCCAATCGATTCGACAGAAGGGTCATACATAACTTGATTGTCAAGCACCTCTGGTAATGCGCCGTCACTACTCTGTGGACCGTTACGGGTGTTCGTTAGACCTAATTGTTGACTAACATCCTCAAGCTTCTTCCTCTTTTTTCTAATGAATACGCAAGATGCAAAATCTACTATCCCCGAAGATTGCGTGAAATAAGAATAGCATGATGCGTCATTCACAATATGGTTCCGAAGACCGGGAGAAACAACTACTCCCGTTTTCTTTCTTCGTCGCGCTGTAAACAAGGGGGGTTTCTTCTTCTTGGTAACCTTCTGCTTTCCGTAACCAGTAGTGATCAGAGGAGAGTCCCGGTAGCAACGTAAACAATATACCTGATATTTAGGTATCGTCACCATCGTTAGTACGATAGCCAGCAATAACAATAGAAATGAGGAAACGATTGAGATTGAAAAATTGCGACCATGCACTGTTTGTTTCAGGCATAAAATTCAGTAACATGCCACTACTTTGGAAACAGATGCCAGTGGGGTAGGAAAATGAAATGTGCATAAAAATATTATGAGTTCGACATTAATTTTAATAAATAGGGTGAAATTACAAAGGGGGACCAGTGGAGTTCGACCCAAATATGCGCGTGATTCTGAAATAACCCTGAATCTCGTTTGTGTGACGAAATTGATACTATCATAGCTACATTACTACTACTACTAGTACTATCATAATACACACGGACACATATCTAAGAAAAAAGGATTTTTGGAAACAATCTAAAAAAGAAAGAATGGTGGTGAAGTCGTGTAGGAGGAAGTTAGTGCTGTAGAGTTCTACGAAAATTCGTTAAGACGAGCATGATGCTATCGAAGCGAGCATTAAAAGGCACGATGGTATGAAAGAAGACACGACGTGACATACCGTAGAAAACAACACGGAAAAATAGCGAACTAACACTTCTGAAA
This sequence comes from Pseudo-nitzschia multiseries, assembly GCA_037355745.1. NCBI lineage: Eukaryota > Bacillariophyta > Bacillariophyceae > Bacillariales > Bacillariaceae > Pseudo-nitzschia > Pseudo-nitzschia multiseries. The sequence continues at coordinate 8,564,362 of CM074783.1, forward strand.
GTAAATTTATTTCATATCTTGGGATAAGGTTAGAAAGTGTGGAAGTGAAAAGTAGATTTTTTAAATCAATTTAGTCAAAATGGAGAGATCAATGGACATTTTGAGTCTTCGGGGAGAATTTTGGTCGCAACCTGAGGGGGGTCGAAAATCTTTACAACTAAAATTGTGAATTTAAAAAAATACCCTTGCGCATAACAAACGCAGGGTCGATTTTCTGAAAATAGGGCTTGCGAGGGGTCGCGTGGGGTCGCGTGACAGTTATCGGACGAATGTAGTAAGAAAGAGGAGGAGATCAAAGAAAAATGTTGTACAGGAAATGAAGCAGCAGGCGTGTTGAAGCAATCTCTAACCTATTGAGGATTTCTCAAAAAAACAACTGGATATTGGGGATCTTTTTGACAGACTTTAGGTAAATAAACAATGCTAGTACTTGTAGTACTACTGGTGGTAGTTAGGGTTCTCAACCTCATTTTATTAGAAGTATTAGCTACTACTTCATACTTCGTATTACCGTACCGTATGAGTGGGTTCGTACTCGTACGGTACTCGTATCCGTAGCAATCAAGAATCAAGAACAATCGTCCTTCGTTACTCTACCTAATTACGGAAGTCTTGGTACGTAAGATGCTGTCGCACGAGAACGCGTCATCGTGACGATGATGTGTGATTTCTGTCTGAGCACACGACAGAAAAAAATGAGAAACAAAACAAACAAAACAAAACAAATACATCTACTTCATTTGAGCACTGGTCGTAACTCAACAGGACTACGCACAACTACGGTACTATCAAAACAAGACAGCGAAAGCTTGAACAGAATGACGCAAGCACGAACACTAACCGGATTTGTCCTGTTCGTCATTACGACGCTTTCCTGTGTTGACGCCTTGGCATCGAGTTCGTCGCGGAGGGCTTTCTTGAGTCAAATGAAGATCACAGGAACAGCTTTCGTTGTTGCAGGATCGACACCGCAAGTTGTGAATGCATACGAGAGACGAGATGTTGGGGAAGAAGGAAGTCGATCAGCGGCAACGGCTGCCTTTAATGAGCAAGCGTTTAAGACAAACAATCGTTTGGAAGCTGAAGGTTTCAAACTAGATACAGTGGAAGAAGACAAAGCAAAATTGAGTGCTGCTATGGCCTCATTTTCGTACGAGTCTACGACGAGTACTAAGAAGAAGACTGGCTATGGTTCGATTCCTTCGAAGTCGTCCACATCAGGCAGGAACTAAATCATTACCGTCGTAACTTTATTCGAAGTAATTTGAGATTTAATAATAGATTTTGAAAATAGCTCATGGTAGCTGTTTTCTATGGGCTGTTGCCAAAAGCGACACTCTCTTCCATTGCTATGCTTGCAGCCATCCCTGTAGGAAGAGCAAAGTTATCTTCTACGTCAATACCACCCCAATTAATAAGTCCGTCCACAAGACTCTGCATGGACGATGTAAGCGCTGCCTCGTCGTTCTCTCTCTCAAACGTCGACCCTTCCATCGAAGCCCGGTCGAAAGATGTCAGTGATTGTTTTGTTACTTCTGATTGTGCGTTGTAATCATCCTCAGTTTGTTCTTGATCGGTACCAGAAACAACTTCCTCAGATTCAAACAGCGTACTGCCCAGCAAAGGAATGTCTCTTTCACCATCACATGATGTTGCTTCAAACTCTTCTGGAATAGGGGTTGCAAACACCATTGATACTAAATCGCCCGGTTCGACGTTTATCGAAGATGAATTGGAATCATCATTTCCAGTAGATACCTTTAAGTTACTGTGATCAACAGCGACAATTGGCTGCCGCTCTCCATCCGCCTGGTCCACGTTACCAAAAATTAGTGCTCTAACCTCAGACTCATCATTAAGCTGAACGGGCTCCTGCGTCGTTGATTTCCAATACTGTGTAGAAGGAATAATTGTGGAGCCAACAAATCCATCCCGAAGACAAGACCAGGCATCAACTGCTCGACGAGTACCTTCATGTTGAGATTTCGCATATTCCAGACAGATCTTTAGGACTTCACGCTTCCGATGCACGTTCCAACGTTTGACATCATGTGCCAAAGCTAGTGTTGCTCGACGTTTCACAGTCTTCGCTTCGTGTTCAACAACAGTTGCATGAATGGCATGGCTTTGCGCGATTGATGATCTTGTTTGGGCAGCACGGGCTTCATTAATGTTCCCGAATTCTCCTTTCTCACATACAGATTTTGCTATTTGAGCAGCACTTACAGCCGCAAACTTTGCGTTACTTGCTGTTCTAGCTGCGCGAACAGTCGACCGAACATCCTCAGCCGCAGAAACCGCCGAATGAGCCAATGCAGTTTGCCAGGAAATATCTATATTTCATTGGGACACGAACAATTGTTAGCCTTTCGAAACGAGAAATTGCGTGGTTGTCGAAAGAAAGTAAGCTTACCATCAATCAGAGTTAGGTCACTTTCTTCAAAAACCTCTCGACTCTGCTCCAAACCAGGAAGCCCTTTCAAAAGAGCCCGTTGAGTTACAAATTTTCCTCTCAGTCCTTCCCAGGAATCTAATCCTCTTAGGATATCCAGATTTAGTGCAAATCTTTCTCTCCGCGATCGTTCGATACCGCAGCTACTGGCCATACATCTGGACAATATGTTGTCAACCGATCCAATAACTTCGCGAAGCTGATCGATATTTTCGTCGATTGCCATTTCTCCAATGTAGACCCTGTTATCATCTTCTGTGCTATCGATGGCCAGACCATCTGGGAGAGAGGGGTCACCGTATCGGAAACGACGTGCTTCCTTTGTGGTACCAGCATATTTCTTTGATTCACTCACGTTCAATATCTGCCTTTCGGGAGCGGGGACTGGTAGTGGTAGTAGGTCATATCCCTCGCCGTCATCTTGATCCACAACATAATCTGATGCAAGACCATCTTCCACATGCAACACACCTTCTTCAAAAGAATCCTCTACCACATTTTCCGGGCTTTCATCCGAGTCGCTCTTCATCACATTCTCCTCATCATCGACAGTCCAATCTGAATTTCTTGAATTATTGAAATTTGGTAAGGACGCGTGCTGTAATCGAGCGCTTGCCGACGGCAACCCTGTAGTTTCCAAGACCCCATGAAGTTGAAGTGCGACTGCAGCCTGAGCTGCAGTCCGGACCCAAGTGAGATTGGGTTGTACAGAACTACCTGGTCCCTGTAAGCTCCAAAAAGTTGACATTTTCCCATCATCTATCGTCGGTGCTTGCTCATTGATTTCTTTTGAGGCTCGAGCATGCTCTTCCAATGATTGTTTTGCTGCTTCAAGTCCCGATTGACTTGCCTTTAGTAATGAGCAAAATAGAAAAATGTGAGAATATAATATAAGGAATTCATCTGTAAGCAGAATACTCGCTGCGTATTTTCTCACCTTCAATATTGTATTCAAAGGAAAGGAGGTCGATAATGCGGGGTGTTCCAATAGGTAGTTGAGATATCGCTCTAAATGTCGAGCTTTTCCAACTGGTGAGTTGGGATTGTAATACGTTTTCATCGTTTTTCTCATAGTAGATGAATTGTTGGCGGACGATTTTTCTTTCTGGTGTTTTGATAATGAGCTTGCAGTTGATCCATAGCTGCCCCAAAGCGATTTGATGCCCTCTTTCAATATTCCAACCCCAGCTGCTGCAATCCCAACTCCAGCATGTGCGAATTCCTTCCCAGCATTTGTTGCCGCGGCAATGGCGCCGGTTGTTACAAAAGATGATTTGTCTTCTTGTACTTTGGAAAAAGCCTGATTGCCGGGGAATGGAGGCAAAATTCTTCCACACAAAGTACCACCAAGCACCTTATGAGAGACGAATGTATCATGAAGCCACTTGATGTCGTTTATTGATCGACGAACGGTAGCTGCATTTTGTGAAACACTGTCATTGTCTCCGCAGTTTCGAATAAGGGTTAAACAAAACTCGAGACGGTTCGTCGATGAATTTGACGACAAGAGCAAAGGAGAGGGCCCAAATAGGTCTATTTTGACACGGTCACCAATAATAGATCCCAATGATGCACCTTTTTGACGCCTGCGTCGGCGGAGAACGTCATGGGCAGCGAGCAAAGAATGGTCTAAATCGAGCTCCGGCAAAGGCAGACATTTCTGGTTTTCGCGTTCATAGCGCGCTATTTCGTTTGCAGTCAATCGAACAGGCGGTGCTACAGGAGGAACATCGACCACTACGAGATCGTCACCACGCGGTTCATTTTTAGGCTCCGGTTGCTGTAAATGTCGTCCAGAGAATCTGCGTTTTGCTTCGAGGTATTGGGCTAATGCAATAAATCTGCAAAAAACCATCCACCCTTCAATAGAAATCATTTCAAAAGAAATTTCATCTGAATTCATGTTGCGTGTCGCGATACTGCAGGAAGTAACTGAGCTCCATACTTCTTCAAAGGTAGGTGATATTCCGCGGTCGGATTCTATTGCTCGACCTCTGAGGTCTTCATCACGTCTCCAAAACACTGGGCAACGGAGGGCCATGAATTCTTCTACCGTTGCCTTCGTTATATAACTACAAGATTCGGTGTCCATGATGGAGAAAAGTCGAAGGGAAAAATCAAAATCCTTGCGGTGAAAAATTAGTTCATGGGTTGATTTGTTCTCGAGCAGAATTTCAAGTATATATGTAATTTCCCCTTGCCCTTCAACCCGACACAGTGATCCTTGGTGAGGGACTGCTGATTGGTTGCCATTGTGAACAGTTGTTGACGATGAAATGCGAAAGGAATAATTCCCGAAGGAGTTTTGTAAATCTGCTGGCGAAAATGTCATTCTTCTATTCTATCTCTTCGGTGATGTTTGTTTTCTTCTCTATGTTGCCAACTCTTCCAACTCAGTTCAACTCAGTTGGATGCCGGGAGTTCTTTTCTTTGATCTGTAAAGGCTGGTAAGGCCAGAGTGTGGAAGATTTGGGCGGCTCTAATGATAGCAATTTTTTCAAGTTTTTTAGTGCAATCTCCAATTATGGCAGGTGCGTGAATAAGTGATTGTCGTTTGATGTATGCTCAATAATATTGGTAGGCGATGTGATGGGATGGGAGGCAACTTTGCATGTGAATTCTTTGAAAAGGTCTAATGATAAGTCAAGAGTGGATTTGGAGCTGTTTCTTCAAGAAATTGCATGGAAACAGGGAAACACTGGTGATAGACTGCCGGCAGCGATTACCGATGAAGCTCCGAAGCTCTTTGAACACGGGAAATCAATCCCAACAATTTCAATCGATCGACGATGTCAGCAATGTTACTCAACGTTTGCTGAGGACTCTCGTTGATTCTTGTTTTATTTTCGATCGATGATCGAATTCTGCACATTGAAGGGAAAAGAAGATTCCAATTTGTCGTGATCGACGATTTCTTCTTTTCTTTTCGCCCCCGTTGTCACTTCACAACGTTAATGATGATTCGAAACGTTGACACGCCGTTGCTACGGTACGAGTACCGGTATGAATACGACCTCGGACCCGTAGCGTAGGAGTTGTACGGCACACGTGCGTATGATACTCGTATGTATGGAAAGGTAAGAAGATTACGTACTGGATGAGAACAGAATTATTCATCTCGCGAGAATAATCAATTCCTTCATTCTCAAAAGAATCTCAAGAGTAGAAAAGCAACGAAAAAAGTATGTCCCGGTACTGGTACTCGTGCGTACGGTATACCGGTATGGCTCCCCATCTTACTGTGATCCCGAGTATTGGTAGTCCGGCCTGCGTGTGAATGAGTGATTCCCACCTCGAATAGTGAATGAGTGATTCCCACCAATGATAAAGTAATAAAAGTTTGCGACCAAAGTAATAAATCTATTCACATAGTTAATAGATTTATTAATTATTGAATAGAATTTAGCAGTCGAGACTCTCTCTACTGCCAGATTTTATTAACTGAATAAAAACAGAATAAACTCGAAACGGAATCACTAAAATCAAATATTTTAGTCCCCAACGCACAAATGAATCATGTGGTGGCCAAAATAGGCCGGTAGGTGGCGCGGTTAGTGATTGAACAGACAGTTACTGTTTCTTATTTAGAGATTCCGAATTCCAAATTTGCTCCGAGTAATAGTTAATAAAATCTACTTCATCCGGTGCGCCAAAAATCTATTCAATCTATTCACTCGCGAATATTTTTTTATTACTTTGGTCAAATCATTGGTGGGAATCACTCAATAAAGACCAAAGTAATAAAAATATATTCGAGAGTGAATAGATTCAATAGATTCAACGCACCAATATTTTTTAGTAACCATGGTCGATTTTTAGAGCAACAACACTGCCTGTATTGAGGTATGTCCTTAACCGCGTGATTTCTAGATCCATAGAATGAGGAGACAAATTGGACGGACGAAAAAATGGTATCGGTAGGCTACGCACTGATGGTCTTTGTCGTGTTGATGGCCAGTGTCAGTGTGAACTTCCTGTCGGTTAGGCCTAATTTGTGGCAGGCACATTCACAACAGAAGGATGCAGATATTGCCGTGTTGGTGATGGGAGAAGCGGAACAATTTTCTGTGTGGCTGCATCGTCTCGAACAAATCAAGAATAAGCAGCTGACGTTCATTTATGCCAGCTATGACAGGGATATTGCCCCGGACTACGATGGTTTCGTCTACACCGGCAGTTTAAAGTATGACACCGTTTTCATTCCCGGCACCGCTTGGACAGATGGCAGGGACGCCTTGGGGAAAAAAGCCATTGAGGCGGAAGTGCGTCGGAAGAAAACCTTTGACTACTGGGTCTTCAGTGATGATGATGCAACAGTGAAATGCGAGTCTCTGGCCGAAGCAGAGTGTTGGCAGCACGTCTTTGACTACATCGGTAGAGATGACATGCCAAGCCAGGTATCGACTGTTGCCTTTCCACCTATTTTTCCTGGTGCGAAAATGCATGCTGTGAGTAATGTCGATGCCATTTTCAATGCATTCAAAAGAGACTATGTTCCATACATGCAGCCATACTCGTCTATGCCGGCAGGGACAAGTATTTGGGTCAGCCAGCTGGCACTATTTTGTATCATGCAGAAGTGTCTGCCGGGCTCTGTATTTATAATACCCGAGATACACGCTATCAATCCTCTTCATCGTCCCTATGCTAGGGGTTTGAACATCGACGAACTCAAGACAGTCCTTGCCCTGAACTACGGTGGGAGATTTGATTGGTGTGCAGCGGACTTTGCTGCCAATAAAGATTTGTACGAAACATGAATATGGGAGCACACCACTTGTAGACACTCTGGAAGAGTTGAAGGAAGTGATTCCCCCTGCTTCGGAGCTCGAGCTCCCGGATTGCTCGTTTCTGAAAGATCGATTTGAAAAGTGGGAGAGTGGAGTAAAAAAAAGAATGTACCAATGAGTGATTCCCACCAGATGAAAACGAATAAAATTAATAGAAAAACACATAAAAAGTATGTGTTTTCTACATAGATTTATTCATTTCTAGATAAAATTTGTCAGTCGACAGACAAGAATATCGGTGACTTTGGATACGGTTATATTTGTTTCTCTCGACAATGGTGCTGGGTTTGATTATGTTACTGGGCAAGAAGATGCCACACTTCTTTTCATTCAGGGCGGAGGAGCGACAGAGGTGACTTTTCACGATAAGTTGGATCGAATAAACGACAGGGTAAAAAGTTTAGAGGAGGGCATTGCTACGGGATTCCAAGAAGGGAAATTGCATGGGTTGATAAGCGTATCGTGCAAACCTTCCCTGTTCTCTCGATCTCTTCGGGCTGCAGCAAAACAAAACATTCCTGTCACCGGAACCGGTGGATCTTCGTTGGCTTTGGCAACATCGGAATTCAAGTTACGATTGATTGGAAACTCTGGAGGATCTGTAGGGACAACCCCCGAAACAAAGGCTATTTCTTTTGCCAGTGCTTTTTCCAACGATTGGGATTTAGAATACAGTCCGTGGAAATCCCAAGCAAAAAAAGCAGATCCTCCTGCTTGGAGATCGGTTCTCAATTCTTGTTTGCCGGGGTTTTGGAGCATAGCATTATTGAAAAGACTCATTCTGACCTCATATGTAGGAGAATTGGTGCCGAAGGAAGAACGTGAAGCGCTGGTGTACATTATTGAATCCCACTCTCTACCAATATTATGCGGCGTTTTAATGGCCACTTCTCGAAGGAAAGTAGAGACAGTGCATATGTCGGCTGTGCTGGCTGCTTCTGCTTGTTGCAAGACAGTATTGGGGGGAATGATTGCCGGTTGGCTTGTAGCATTCCTTGAGGAGCGGTTACTTTATACATCGATTCTCAAATGGAAACTACCTGCTACATTTACTAACTTGCTTACGGGAGGGCTACTTGGAATTTTCACCGCTGTCCTCATGGCACCTTTAAGCCCATATTTGAGCGCGACGACGAAGCAATTCCGGAAGATTACAACGATGTATCTGTGGCAGCCAACACAAAGCAATGGTTATGAATATGTTCGCCTTCTTATATCATCGTTCTTGGGGTTTCTATTTTGTTATGGTAGTAAGGTGGGCTGGTGTAAGTAATGTCAATTCAGCTAGAGTCGGGTTGTCACCAATTGCTGTACTTCCACTATGTGCAAACATATCGAAGATTTGCCGCTAATCAGTTTTCAACGTTCCTTCTCTCCAATTAGATCATTCGATTTTCCTGCCGATAATTCTGATCGAAATGGAGCTCGGAGATCCATCAATGTTGGGCGCTTTAGATTTGTTGACTCTAGTCTTGGTGTGTGCCGGAGTGTGTCTTGGGCTTCTATTGACTGGTGACAAAGAGGAACGCAGCCTTGCCAAACGGGGCATTACAATTAATCTACTTTGTGGCGATTTCATTGAAGCTTGCTATCCTCATATGGAACGATACTATTTGGTTAATATTTCAGGATACGTTGCAAGCTGTATGTCCACAGCGGTCCTGACCAGCAGCTGCAGGTCTTCAGCCTATCTACCATTTCCTATCGCCATATGGTTATCTGACGACCGCAAGATACTCTTAATGGCGTCTGCGATTGCCTTCTTCATTCCGTTCATTGGGACTGTTCTCAACTATTTGTTTTTCATCCGAAAAGATAAAAATGATTAATGATGAAAAATGAATCGCGCCGAAAAGGAAACACAAATATGGATTTTTCTTTTTCGTCTGGTACGTGTAGTATAGACTATAAACCAATGATTAGAGAAGACTACTTTTGCTCTGATAGTGGCGCTCTAGGCCCTTTACTCGAGTTCGTTTTGAATAACATAATTTTGATGAGATTTGTATTCGACACCAGGAGCATTCCATCCTTTGGCACGAAGGTCTTTCGCGATGTAGTTTACTCTCTTCGCGTTTACACCAAAATCAAGGTAGCCGATTCGACTACTGGAACGAAGCTGAACTTCTCTTTTTCCGAAACTTTCAATCAAGGCAAACTCTACATCGTCGATATACCCATTTTTCAGACTTTCGAATTGGGCATAGATGTATCCCTTCTCATTCGTAATAATCTTGAAACCTCCTCCATCAACGTTGGCCTGTCCTGGTTTGTACTCATTGATAGTAGATACAAGCTCTGCAAAAGCCTTTTCTGAATCTTCCCCATACTCTTCTGGCCACTTCCAGGATGGAATGTAGTGATCTGGGTCGTCGTCAGGTATTTCAGTCGATACGAAGCAATTCGGTGCTGCTCCGCAGTGTTTCAAGCCGATATATTCCTCCCCAACAATATCCATTCGTTTTGACACTCCCAAATCCTTAGGTTTCGGCCCTTTTCTTTTCGGACGATCGTCGTATTTGGTAGATATCTTGTTCTCAAAAGCATCGGCATCTGAAGGAGTAATAGACACCAAAAATCCAAGGCTTGCAAACCCTGCTTTCAACACGTCTTGACGCGACACAGACCCGCCAACCTTGAGTTGCTTGTTATCACCTGGTGTCAACGCGACTGTGGTTTCAACACACGTAGCCAAAAAAATAAGCCACGATGTGACAGGCAGGGATCGTCCGAGAACTCTCATGTTGTATTTTGTATGGAGAATGGCTTTGTCATGAACCAACAGAATGCTGCTTCAGCGTGGACGGCATTAATTCTTCACAGTGGACAAACCGGTGATCCTGGTCGGGTAGCCATAAACCATAGACCATGGTGAACGTTTCATCGGATGAGTTGTTTAATATGAAGAAGAATGAGTCGTGATCGAAAAAATGAGATACAGATGATGTGAACAATGACGTAGGATTACGTACCCTCTATCACTGTATCGGTGCGTACGTACGTACGTACGAGAAAGTACTAAGAAAGACCTACAAATGAAGGGAATGAATGAATCGTGACTCACTAATCCTCTAGAATCATTACAAAAATATCTTACTGGCACGGTATCATAATGTTGTACGGTACTTCGTACTTCGTAAACAATAATGGATAGTATTCACACCGGTACTGCGTACGGTACCGGTATGTATGTACGATAGGCACGGTACTTGTATGATACTGGTATTCATCTTATTATTATCGCCCATCGTAAAACTTACCGTGAGATCTTACTGTACCGTACGAGTACGGTACGGTAAGATTACGTAATCTTATCGGTTCAATCCGTTCGAAAAGATTTCGAACTCAAGCTTAATTTTTATGTCGAGATTACTTGTCGTGCCCATCACTTTGAGAAGAAAAACATACGAGGTGCACACATCAGTAAACGCTCAGACACCAGGACCATCGTTCTGACATTGTAAAGAAACGGGTACACCATAGGTACGTCGAACCGAGACAACTGTTTCCTGCGAATTGCTTTGGTGACGGGAAAGATAACGACAATGGCTAAGTAAGGATGCACTAACATTGTTGAATTAATTTGTACGAACTCCAATCATTTCAGTCAAGTAGTTCGAAAATAAGAATGAAATCTTGGCGAATGAAAAGATTGTTTGAAGGTATAATTCTCCTTGGCTCTTTCTTGAATGCAAGGGATGCAGCCGCATTCTCGCCGCATTCTTTCCGTCATAACGGGATCCAATCCAGCAAGAATCCAGTAAGCGCTAAAGGGAGACAAATTCGATATGGATTCGGAGGGAATTTACCGAAACAAACCCGAAAGGTTGCACCTATTTCCGCGTTCATCGACCCATTTTCAACAACTGAAACACTATCGTTCTTAGGCGATTCGATTCAGAACATGGGAAGAGACGAAGCAGAGCAACTTGCAGGACCATTTTTTGGGGCATCTCTTTTCCCATATCTTGCATTTCTATGGCTATTAGCGAGAGAAGAAAATCAGTGCCCAAAGGGTGTCACGGTCGGTTTCGCGACGTGCTTGTTGTTTGTCTTTTTGACAATTCCAGCGGCTATTGCTTCTCAAGTTTTGTATGGCGTCTCATTGGCTGACAGTGACTGGCTTCATGGGTCTGCAGAATCCCTCCTCACTGTGACCAATCTTGTTACGGTAGTTTCATTTCGACAGGCATTGAATGCCAAAGAGAAAGATATTCCAATGCCACTTTCTGCGTCCAGCTGGAAACCTATGACCTTACTTGTTATTGGCCTGACTGTCTTGGTTTCAGTGACTGCTCTTGTTCCAGCTGTATCAGATCCATTGGTTCACACAAAATACCTCGGTGGTTTCATGGATTTCCCCTTTAGCTTCGAATCTCTTGGAGCCAATGCAGAACCCGAGAACGCATTGTCGATCACAACATGGATCATTCACATTTCTAGCTTGGTTGAGTTCTTGGTAGCAATGGGATTCGCCTGGCGATGGGCAACTGTAGTAGATAACAAAACTTGGAAAGGCTTGACGTGGGGACTTTTACCGTTGCACAGTTCTGGTATTACTGCATGTACCTACCATGTATTTTACAATCAAATCCCTTTTTTGGTACCTCTCCAGGCACTTTTGACATGCGTTGGAAATACGACTGCCGCGCTTGCGACGTATAGGATAGCACGATCGAACGGATGGAAACCTGAAGGAGTTGATGAGCAATGGATTTCCATTGCAGATACACTCACCAATGCTCCCGCAATGGATGTTGAAGCAAATGAAGTTGACTCGATGTCGGAAGGAGAATCAGAATCTTTGGTGGGGTTTGAAGATTTAGGACAGGCATTAGCGGGCGACAACGATTATAGCTTTCTCATCAAACTCTTCGCAGGGTGCGCAGTCGCTTCGTACGTCATCAAATACGGGGAAACATACTTCGGAATGTTTTACGATGCCAATCTTTACGCTGGACTTGCGTTCATATTCATTCCATCTGGGCTGAATGCGTACAAATGGTATAGAAGAGGACAAGACCCTAGTTTTGAGGGTTGGTTTTGAGCAATCAAGTCTTTCGAACAACGTAGAGTAAAGATGTTATTTTCTATGTTTTCGATTTGTCTACAGTATTCTTTGTTGTCGTATTAATACGTACCCGCGTCTGACCAGTATTGACAAGGATCTTACGAACGTGAAGAGAAAAATAGCGTTCCATTCTCATAAATGTTTCGACATTTAAAAAATCCTGTACAGAAGTTGTTGTTGCCCCAATCAGAATCTCTGCTAATCCAACGTTGCTTCTTAGAGTGAACAAGTTTGACGTGAACACCGCATTTCAGTTCGACTGGACGCTATCAGTGACACGATTGAGTTCCATACAAAAGCTCGATATGGCCTTGTCCCAAGCTCCGTTGGGGGAATCATCTGTATGGAACAGAACCGAGTTCTCTACCTGGTCGATTGATCCTTCAAGACTACCGTCCAGAATCATATTGGCTACAATTTTTTCCGCCTTTTGATTGTTAACTCCTAAAATAAGAGCTAATTCATTGATGTAAATCGACCGATAGATCCCCGAAACAGCCAGCATATTGTGTTCGACAACACCTCTTTCCATAATGGTCAAGCCATCCCCCATGATGGCTTTTTGATGAGGTTGGAGGGACTCCTCGAACTTCACCAGTTCCTCCTTACCAAGAATTTGGCCTTTGTACATTTTTGTTAGGATTGTAGCGTGCGTCTCAAAGTCCGAAATGCTATCGAGTTGATTGAGACGAGTGTCTTTGTAAATATGACCCAAAACTCGCTGTCGCTGGGGCCCACTCGGTGCCAGAATGGCACAGGTAACCGCTCGTCCCAACATGATCAACAAATCTTCAGCACGAATCAATTCGCCCGAGCTCTGACTCAAGTCATGGTATCGAGATGCGGCCTGCAGAAACTTTCGATTGGAATCCAAGACGCGGGCATACGTCGACTTGTATCTTAGAATGAGAGCAACGTGTTGATCAGCATTCTCGATTGATTCCACCACCGATCCCGCCTTTGTGACGGCTGAATCAGACTCGGCAATCTGATCTTCCTCCAAGAAACATTCTGCAATTTTGACGTACACTATTATGGTTTCACAAATTATGATGATTGATGTGAGATGAACCAAGCAAGTATTGAAAAAAAACTCAAGGTAGGGTTGGAACAACTGCAACGAATAGACACTGGTCTTACCATCGCACTTCTCAGCAGCACTACAATAATAAACACTTTCTTCAGTATCATCCATTCTCATCCCAGAAAGGACACTTGCAGCTGCAGAATAATCCCCCTCCTCATTCACGTTATAGTCAAATATCATTTGCCGCAATCGGTTATCTGCTGCACCGTCAACAGGAGTGGCCGGCAAATGTTTTAAAGCTTCTAAAAAGACATTCATCATCGGCGTCGATGAAAATGCGAGCGGTAAAAAAGTAGGCGATCCGACTGCAGTTTTGATCAAATACGAAGCCAAACTACGCTGTTCTCCCTGTCCTAAGGACTGCCACGACGATGGACCGACGGAGAACACCGTCGCCAAGGACCCATAGTCCAGGGTTTGCACAGCAGAATCAATAGTTTCAATGAACAATTCCATGATGAGATGGGACCAACGAATATTCAGAAATAATTCCTTCAACCTATGCTCTCTGTCTAGATTCTTATTCTTGAACTTCTTGGAACCGCCTCTTGGGTCTTTTATGTTGAGACCGGGTCTTGATAGATTAGATCGTCGATTTGAAGTCGTGATTCCGGCAACCTTTCCTTCCCGTTCCAGGCCCCGTTCATCGTTCTTTCGGATTTTTAAGACTTCTTTTCCTTTCATTCACGAACTTGTGGTATGTGTGAACAACGCACGGACACTTCAATCATGTGTCACTGACACACTATCTCAGTCCAGTCACGAGTCATGGACACACTCTTTCAGTCATGAGTCACTGACACACTCCTCCAGTCCAGTCATGCGTCATTGACACATTCCCTCAGTCATGAGTCAATGACATCGTTCCCGATCCTCTGTCATTGTTCAATCGTATTCGAACATCAAATAGAACCTTCTCCTTGAAGTCTCATCCGAATTCCGATTATCAAAGAACACAGTTCTTTTCCAATCGTATCACTGAACTAGCTGGGAAGCTTCTCGAACTATCTCGAAGTCATAGTAGACACTAAAACTCAATAGCACACAATTTCATACACAGCGTAGTTCATATTGAATTCAATCGCAATATCGCTTTGAAATTTTTTTTTATCGATAAAAATATCTAAAAACTAACCGTAACCTCTAACTCACCATGTCTGCTGTCGCTCAACTTCAAGCCGCTAAGCAGGCCCCCTTCTTTTTCAAACCCAATCTTCGCTATGAAGATTACCCCACCGTTCGTCTTGTCCACAGTGTCACTCAGTACAACACGCGTCCCTCTCCTTCGGTTACAACCACACCTGGCACCCCAGGCACGAACCTCCCTCCTCCCCCTCCTCCGGTGACGACTTCTTCGTCATCCGTCAAGAAACAGGATACCACCTTTTGCCCCGACTCCAGCGACTCCGAACGTCTCATTCGCGTTCTCGTCGATTTTATCGACGCCGTTGGACCGCACAATCTTAACATCAAGGACGATGCCAAACATTACAAACTTCGTGAAGTCCTTGGTGGCGACCTCAAGCACACCTGGGACGAAATCGTTACCGACGCCGGCTCTCGCATTCAAGATGCTGATTTTACCAACAATCTCAACGCATTCATCTCCCTCTTTCTTCCGTCCAACGCGTTTCTCATTCAGCAAGAATACATGTCCAACGCAACTAAGACGTACCACATGAATTGCTTCGCAGCAGCCGGTCGCCTTCGCTTAATCAACATTCTTAGCGTTCACCTACCAGGATCCAGAGGAATGCGACTCTTTCCCACTAAGACAACCATGAAGAATGCCTTCTTTCGCCTCATGCTTCCGACTTGGCAACTCAAATTCAACGAGACTGGAAATCAGCTGGATGATCAGAACTTTCCTCTTCATCATCTCGTCGCGTTCATGGAACAACAACGTTTGCATCATGACGCTGGTCAAGTCTCTTGTCAATTGAATCGACACTCCTCCTCTTCCAATGGATACCGCAACAACCGCAACGGCAATGGCAATGGTAACGGCCACAACAATCGCCCTCGTTACTCTTCGTCATCTCAGTATACGTATGGCAACAACACCACGTATCGCCGTCCGGCATACACTCAACGCACCACCCGCGACAACTCAACCCAGACCAGTCGCTCGAATCACGGATATGCCCCACGCCGATACAGTCCTTATCCTCGCTCCGAACATACTAATCGCTCCGACCAACCATCCTCGGCTAGTTGTACTACTCGTTCGCAATCCGCCAGCAAAACGCGTACCAGTCCATACAGAACCCGATCAACTGCTGCCAACGATGCTCATCATTTAGAAATGGGTGATGATTTCTACTACGATCACGACCAACAGTTCGACCACGAGCATCCCGATTCCAGGCCACGTCATGACGACAATTATTTTCACGACCAAAATACACAAACGGACGCTCCTCTCACACAGGAGTATGACGACGAACACGACGAATGTTATCATCAGGACGATGAGCCCAACTACGACAGTCAACCTGACTACTAACAACCACCTTCGGAATCTGTTCCCTATACTATCGCAATTGCCCGCCTTCTCCAAAACTGCCCCTCCCCACGTCCCTTCCTCATTCTTTGTGACTCCGGTTCCAAAACAACTTGGTTTAGCCACCACGCGCTTCCAGTCACAATCGTACCTACCACCACTACTCCTATTTCTGGCATCACGATGGCTGGAGAATTCAACTCATCTCAACAGATTTCTCTTCAGCATTTCACACTTCCGGAACTTGCCCCCAAAATAATCCTTCCCAGCCTCGAAGCTCGCGTGTTCCAAGCTCCTTGTCGTTACGACATGATTATCGGACGCAACGTCCTCTGTCATTTTCAGATCGTTTTGAACTTTCACAACAACAAAATCAAAACAGCCACACATTCCATCCCGATGCGGCAATTCCCCCGCATGCACGCCGACTCTGCGGCACTTGCTCTTCATATTCACGCAAGCCACATAGACAACAATACCCCTAACGATTCGTTTGCACTTACAAGGAACAAAACCAACATTCAGGAATCCACTTATGATCAGCACGACGTTCGCACGGTATCTGACAACTGCAAACACTTGTCACAAGATCAACGTGATCGCCTACACTCAGTTCTCTGCAAATATCAAACAATCTTCGATGGAACCCTTAAACATTATCCAGACGAAGAAATCCATCTCGACATCGATCCAACTGTCAAGCCCCATCGTTCTCGCGCTTACCCCGTACCCCACAAGCAATTACCCCTATTTAAGAAAGAACTCGATCGCCTGGTCAACATTGGCGTTCTTTCTCGCCAAGGTCGCTCCAATTGGATCTCCCCAACTTTCATCATTCCCAAGAAAGACGGAAAAATTCGATGGGTTTCCGATTTTCGCGCTCTCAACAAAGCCATCAAACGCAAAGTTTACCCAATTCCCCGCATTCAGGACATTTTATCCCTGCCGCTCTGGATACAAATACCTCACCAAAATGGACATTTCGATGCAATACTACACCTTTGTCCTAGACGACGAAAGCAAAGACTTAACCACTATCACAACTCCATTTGGCCTTTACAAGTACAATCGCTTACCAATGGGAGTTTCTCAATCCCCAGACGTAGCACAAGAAATCATGGAACGAGTACTCCACGACATTCCAAATCTCGAAATTTACATCGATGACATTGCTTGCTTCAGCAACACATTCGAAGATCATTTGCAACTCATCGACACAGTACTCACCCGCTTACAGGACAAAGGTTTTGCAATCAATCCACTCAAATGCGAATGGATCATACAAGAAACTGATTTTCTCGGACACTGGCTCACTCCCAACGGAATCAAGCCATACATCAAGAAAATTAAGGCAATCTTAGCAATGCTCCCACCCAAAAACCTTAAACAACTTTGAGCCTTCCTCGGGCTCGTTACATACTACCGCGACATGTGGCCACGCCGTTCTCACATACTCGCCCCGCTCACTGATCTTTTGAAAACTCCTCGCACATTCCAATGGAACGACACTTGCCAAAAAGCATTCGAAGAAATGAAATCCATTGTCTCAGTTGAAACAATGCTCGCTTACCCAGATCACAACATACCGTTTCACATCTATACCGACGCATCCGACTTTCAACTAGGCGCAGTTATCAAACAGAACAACATTCCCGTCGCATACTTCACGCGCAAGCTCAACCAAGCACAAGCCAACTACACCACCATCGAAAAGGAACTGCTTTCCATTGTCGAAACATTCAAGGAATACCGGCCCATGCTCCTCGGTGCACTCATTCACCTCTACACCGATCACAAAAATCTAACCTACAAGCTTTCTACGTACAACACCCAACGAGTTCTACGATGGAAACTAATCTTAGAAGAATACAACCCCATTTACCATTACATCAAAGGCCCAGAAAACACAGTCGCCGACTCCCTCAGCCGAACCCCAACAAGCCTCACCTCATATTTCACAACTACCAATTTCGACGACGATGTCTCCAACGACGACTCTTTCTCATTTAAACACATGGCCGAGAGCCTAATGGCGCTGCCATCATGCGCTGCATCGACTGATTGTCATCCTGTCGAAGACAGCTATCTGATTCACCCACGTTTCGACCAAAAAGGCAGATTGCCATTCCATTTTACGACCATTCACCAATATCAATCACATGACCCAAAAGTTCTCACCCTGCCACAAAAAGACCCCAGACGATTTTTCAAACAAAAGCTAGACAACGTCGACATCATTTGCCGATACGACAAACTAACACCTAACTCCCAGTGGAAAATTGTCATCCCTAACGACATGCTTGCTCCTCTTGTCAAATGGTACCACGAAATAACCGTTCACTCCACAGGCATGGACAGACTCGAAGCCATTCTCTGCCGTCACTTCCATCATCCCGACCTTCGCGCCGTATGTCGCAACGTCATATCCAACTGTCTCATCTGCCCCCTTCGTTCGTACAGGAACCCGCCAAGCCGGTCAACTTGCACCACGCACAGCTCCCATAACTCCCTGGTCTGAAGTCCACGTCGACTGCATTGGCCCATGGAACGTCGAAATAAACAAAATCAACCTCAAATTTGATGCGCTCACATGCATCGACCCAGTTACCAACCTTATCAAAATCATCCGCATTCCCGAAGCCAAGACAGCCGAAAACATCAGACGACTCTTCGAAAACTGCTGGCTCTCCCGTTACCCTCGTCCCTCACGCATCGTACACGATCACGGTCCCGAATTCAACGGACACGGCTTTCAATTCCCGTTAGACTATGCAGGCGTCAAACCAATAAATATTTCCCCACACACACACACCGCCAACGGCATTATCGAGTCCACCCACAAGACCATCGGTCAAATCATACGCACCATGATCAACCTGAAACCCCCCAAAACCAAAATAGAAGCCAATAACCTTGTCGATGAAGCAATATCAACAGCAATGCACGCACTTCGTTGCAATCCAGTGTCAACACTAGGAAACTTCTCGCCCGGTGCCCTCGTCTTCAACCGTGACATGCTTCTCAACATTCCGCTCCACGCCGACATCATTACCTTAACCAAACATCGCCAAGCTCAAATTGACAACCGCCTCCTGCGCGCCAACCGCAAACGCACAAAACACGAATTTGTCGTAGGTCAAGGCGTTTTCGTCTCCATACATGATCGCAACAAACTCGATCTCGTCCGCGAAGGCCCCTATCCCATCTTACAAGTACACACAAACAACACAGTCACTATACGCCGCGGACAAACACATGAACGCATCAGCATCCGCCACCTTACCCCAGCCAAACCATCATAAATTTTCATGGTAAGGGAGACTGAACAACGCACGGACACTTCAATCATGTGTCACTGACACACTATCTCAGTCCAGTCACGAGTCATGGACACACTCTTTCAGTCATGAGTCACTGACACACTCCTCCAGTCCAGTCATGCGTCATTGACACATTCCCTCAGTCATGAGTCAATGACATCGTTCCCGATCCTCTGTCATTGTTCAATCGTATTCGAACATCAAATAGAACCTTCTCCTTGAAGTCTCATCCGAATTCCGATTATCAAAGAACACAGTTCTTTTCCAATCGTATCACTGAACTAGCTGGGAAGCTTCTCGAACTATCTCGAAGTCATAGTAGACACTAAAACTCAATAGCACACAATTTCATACACAGCGTAGTTCATGTGGTATTCCAATGCTCACGATTGAAAATTACCCACGATTCAAGAAAATCTGAAATGCAATGCCACGCAAGCCGGTGTTCAATATTGAACACTGGATGAAGAACATATCCAAATTCTCCATGTGCTTCTCTATGTGCAATGTACGTTGAATTTTGATTCAACGCCTTTTTACTGTTACAAGCTTCCTCAACGGCTCCTCGGAGTAGTTGACAAAGCTAGCTCACAATCTCAGTTTTTAAACAATACATAAACCTTATTTTAGTACCTTTTTCTAGAGGCATACAACACTGTTTAAACAGTCGAATAACTGCTTCGACCTTATTACTACCGGTAAAGACTACGTCAACTACACGAACAAAAATTATCACTACTACATCTAATAAACAACCAACTGATCCTGAAGATTGTCCAGTAACAAGAGAAACGATGTCTTACTCCATCATTCCCTTCAAGTATGACTTTGATCAAGAGTCTATCGACAAAGTGGAATTCAAGAACACACAAGTAGTCAATGGAGTTCAAGAAGTAACCAAGATCAAGATCCCCTTGATTACTGCAGGATCAACCAAACTACAAATCCTTTTTACCATCAATGAGTTCATTCGATCCAAGAAGATGCTCAACCTAACCACAGGACCAAGAATCTATGACAAGTTCGTAGATCTCCTCAGAGACTACACCGACAGTAGCTGGTGGAATAGCTATGTATCAACCAATGTTCCACAGAGAACTGTGGATAACTTCCAAATCACGGTGGAAGAATTTGTCAACTACAAGTTCGACAACAACCTTGATGCCTACCAGAATCACAGGAGATTCCTTACCAACATCAAGAAGATGACCACCATGACAGTACACCAATTTGTCGCACAAGTCAACTTCCACAACCATGTTATCCTCCCACTACTTCCGGGACACCCACCAGATGATGCAGAGATCAAGGACCGAGAGTTCAAGAATCTAATCTTTGAATTGATGCCTGAGGATTGGAAACACACCTACCAACAACACCACTCTCCTCATAGAGATTCCCTCTCTGAAATGATGATGAGGTTTGAAAGGTATCAATATGCACAAAACTGAAAGAAGAAATCATCAGACAACCCATCTCAAAACACCAACAACAGCAACAACAATGCCAACAACAATTGTAACAACCGGAATGGAAACAACAACCGCAACAATCAAAATAATCGCAACAACCGCAATCGGAATAACAACAACAACAACAATAATCAACGCAACAACAACAACAACAACAACAACAATCAACGCAACAACCAAGGCAACAACAAAGGGCCGACTAGAATCTCCAACAACTCACCATGTCCTATCCATCCTGGTACCAATCACACTTGGGGTCAATGCTACACCAACAAGTATGGCGCAAACTCCAATCAGTCCAATAACAACAGAGACAACACTGACTCGCATGTGAATGATCGCAGTTCCAACAACAGCAATCGATCCACTACCTCCTCTTCCCACGGCAGTAACTACCATGAACCAGAACAACACATGTGTGTCTTTATCAACGAACCAGAAGAAACAACCATACCTACAGCCCCTTGGCCGGATCTCTTCCATGTAGATATGGATATCGATGAAGAATACTACAGCGCGGACCTTCAAAGATTTCCCTCTGAAAAGACCGATTCCGGCAACAACAAGCAAGAGGTTGCTCCCAGCAGCGCGGACGTCGACCTTGCTCCAACCACAGTAAGTGTCTGCAACTCAATCAATGGATCCCTTGGAAAGTACTAGTTGAAAACCCTCTTCGATTCCGGATCTACCGACAACCTCATAGTGGAATCAGCACTTCCCTCTGGAATCAAGAAGTATCTCCTAGATCAACCAAT
Organism: Pseudo-nitzschia multiseries; assembly: GCA_037355745.1. NCBI lineage: Eukaryota > Bacillariophyta > Bacillariophyceae > Bacillariales > Bacillariaceae > Pseudo-nitzschia > Pseudo-nitzschia multiseries. The sequence goes on from CM074783.1 coordinate 8,585,812, forward strand.
CCAGATGCAAACAACAAATGGCAAAACCACTTGCAACCACTATGTAACCTTGGAGAACACCGTATTCCCAGAACTATCCTACTCGATGAAAGTCCTACAAATCAAATGCTTTGTAGTCTCTCAGAATATCAACTACCACCTCCTCATTGGAAGGAAGACCATGAGAGACCTCGGAATGAAGATGGACTTCGAAACTTGCACCATCGAATGGTATGAGAAGACCATGGACTTCCACCCTCGAAACTACTTTGACAACAAGTCCTTGCTCCACAAAGTCATGTCTGCAGAACCACATGCCATTGCAGAAAGTTACTCCAACCAATCTATCCAACAATCGTATGTGGATGGAACCACCAAGTATGAGAAAACTGACCTCCACAAGTTAGTCACGGAACAAAACCATCTCCTACCATGAGAAACAAGCCTTGTTACCAATACTCCTCCAAAATGAAGAGCTTTTCGAAGGATTGAATGACAAGGAATTAGGCATTTTCCCTAATCAAACCTTCCACATTTATCTCCAAGAAGGCACAACTCCGTATCATGTAAAACAACCCTATTCTATTCCACTGCACCAACAAGAAGCAGTGAAGAAAGAAATCAATCAACAAGTGAAACTTGGTATCCTCCAACGGTGCTATGCAACTGAATGGGGAATGCCAACCTTTGTAGTGCCAAAACCAGATGGCTCCTGTAGACTCATCAGTGACTTCCGCAAACTCAACAAAGTCACCAAGAAACTTCACTACCCACTTCCAAAGCTCCAAGATATCTTCCACAGAAGAAGATGCTTCAAATATGTCACCCTTATCAATGTCAGCATGCAGTTCCACACCTTCAAACTTGACGAGGCCTCCACCTGGCTTTGTGTCCTTGTTACTCCATTCGGAAAGTTTTGACTGCCTTGATTGCCAATGGGCTTCCTCAACTCTCCAAGTTGGGCCCAAGGCTGTACGGAACAAATGTTCCTACACTTGAAGGACATTGAAGTATACATCGATGATATTGGTATCTTCTCAGATACACTTGAATCCCATTGTAAATCAGTCTCTTCTGTCCTCTCCTTACTGAAGTCCCACAACTTCTCTGTCAAGCCCTCCAAGTGCCACTGGTTTCAATCGCAAGCACCTTGGCTTGGCCACATTATCTCTCGTGATGGAATTAGACCCAATCCAAACAAGATTTCTCCGATCCTGAAACTTGCTTTTCCCTCAACAACAACCCAACTTCGATCCTTTGTTGGGATGATTAACTTCTATCGGAACTTCTATCCCAAACGCGCTGAAGTTCTTGCACCCCTTACCGACCTCTCCAGAAGAGCCAAAGGCAAAATCTCTCCAACTCCAGAACTCATTGAAGCTTTCAACAAAGCCAAGTCCCTCATTGCCAACGATATCCTTCTTGCCTTTCCTGATCCAAACAAGCCCTTCCATGTCTATACTGATGCTTCTGACTACCAACTTGGAGCTGTCATCCTCCAAGATGGCAAAATCATCCTTTGCTTCTCGCGAAAACTCAATTCGGCGCAACAGAAATACCCAACGGTGGATAAAGAGATGCTCTGTATTGTAGAAGTCTTCAAGGAATTTCGCACCATTCTTTGGGGTGCTGAAATCATAGTATGGACAGCCCACATCAACCTAACCCAACAAAACCTCACAAGCCATCGAATTATGACTTGGAGAATGCTCCTTGAAGAATTTTCCCCAGTATTCAAGTACATCAAAGGCAAAGACAATGTCATTGCTGATGCCCTCTCAAGGCTCCCGCTCCAGCAAGACACTCCGGAGAAGAAGAAGGAGTTCTTTGGTCCAACTCCCGCTCCCGATCCAACAGATGCCGACTCGGACCTTGAAACTGACTCAACCGACTCCGATCTTCTCTCTCTTTCCAAATTGTTTCTTAACTACCCAGAAGACATTCCCATGTACCCCTTAGCCTTCGACCAACTCGCCCAAGCTCAAGCAGCCAATGTAGATATCTCTACCAATCCCCGGTACACAACTGAAAACTTCAACGGCACCGACTTGAAAGTTGTAGACTCCAACGGTCGACAGAAAATTGTACTCCAGCCAAACCGAGTGCAAGCCACAATCAAATACTACCACCACGTGCTTGGCCATGCCGGCGCAGAAAGATTGTATCGAACCATCAACCAATTCGTATACGCCCCAAATTTGAAGGACCAAATCAACTCCTTCTGCAAAACTTGTGACACGTGCCAACGGTACAAGAATAGCCACCAAAGCCATGGACAACTCCCTACCAAAGAACACCAATACGTTCCTTGGGACACCATTGCAATCAACGGAGTAGGCCCCTGGAAAATCAAGATCCCTGGGCATGGAACAGTCTCCTTCAACGGCTTTACCATCATGGACATGTGCACCAACCTCCTCGAGATCATCCGAGCCCCACAGGTAAACCCAACCGGGTTCATGGCAGTCCATGCCCTCGACAATGGCTGGCTCTCCAGATATCCCAAACCAGTAAATTGTATTATCGACCAAGGAACCAACTTCATGAGCAATGATTTCCAACTCCACCTTGCCAACCTAGGAATCAAAGCCAAGGTCTGCTCAGTTCGGAACCCACAATCCAACGCCGTACTTGAACCAGTTCACGATACAATGAAGTCCGCAAAGAGAACCGAGCTCAATACCAATCCTCCACAGACTCTTCAGGAAGCCACAGACATCATTGATAGTGTCTTTGCATTGGCTCAGTTTGCCGTTCGATCAACCATCAACAAGACCTTCGGAATGACGCCCGGAGCCCTTGTATTCCACAGAGACATGTTCCTACCCATTCCTGTAATTACAGACTTGGCCATGGTCAGAAACAAACGCCAGGTTCAAATCGACAAGAATGCTTTGAAAGAGAATAGCCACAGAAAGATTCATGATTATTGCGTAGGAGACCAAGTTATGGTGAAAAATGAAAAGCAAATTCCTGGAGCTTTTGATGCAAGATGCAAAGGCCCGTACACTATCCAGCAAATTCACACAAATGGTACAGTTTCCTTTCTCTTAAGAAATCACGTGATCCAACGTATGAACATCCGAAACCTGAAACCGTATCACACCAATTAAAAATTTCTTATCTAAGCAATACTGGTCGCACACGACTAACAAAAATTCTGTGCCACCAATCGAACTTTTACGAGAAGGAGAAGAGTGTGGTATTCCAACGCTCACGATTGAAAATTACCCACGATTCAAGAAAATCTGAAATGCAATGCCACGCAAGCCGGTGTTCAATATTGAACACTGGATGAAGAACATATCCAAATTCTCCATGTGCTTCTCTATGTGCAATGTACGTTGAATTTTGATTCAACGCCTTTTTACTGTTACAAGCTTCCTCAACGGCTCCTCGGAGTAGTTGACAAAGCTAGCTCACAATCTTAGTTTTTAACCAATACATAAACCTTATTTTAGTACCTTTTTCTAGAGGCATACGACATGGTATTCAAACCCTTACGATTGAATTCCCACGATTCATAAAAATCTGAAAGCTGATGTCAGACCAATGACACACCAGCCGGCTCTTCAATATTGAAGTCTGGATGAAATACATATCTTAATTCCTCTATGTGCAAAGAATGTTAGATCAAGTTCAACGCCTTTCCAAAGCTTAGTAAAATAAAGCACAATTTCAACGCTTAGTTGATTAAGCAAGCTCACAATCTTTCATTTAGTTCACTTCCAAATCCATGCATACTTACACGTTATATTACTACCTTCGTTCAGAAGCATATAACACTGTTTCAACAGTTGAATAACTGCTTCAACCTACTATACTATCCTGTGCTTGATTAATAGCTAACAAGCAACCATCTGCTCCTTTCCAGATTGTTCAGCAATGACAATTTATTCTTTCACCCCTTTCAAGTTTGACTTTGACCAAGAGTCCCTTGAGAAGATAGAATTCAAACACACAAATACTTCTGCCAATGGCGTCTCAGAGACTGTCAAGGTAAAAGTAACTCTCATTACTGATGGAGCATCTCTTTGCCAAGTCCTTTTCATCATCAATGAATTCTCACATGCAAAGAAAACTCTTTCCTTAACAACAGGACCAAAGCAATATGAAAAGTTTGCTGATCTCCTTAAAAACTATGCCAATCAAAACTGGCGGAATGAGTATGTATCATCCAATGTACAAAACCAAACCATGGAAAAAATTCCAGCCAAAATTGATGCCTTTATCACCTACAAGTTCAACAACAACACAGATGCATACAGATGCCACAAAAGGTTCCTCAACAACATCAAAAAGACCACCAACACGACTGTACACCAGTTCATCTCCATGGTTACCTTCCACAACCATGTAATCATTTGTCTACTTCAGGGACATCCAGCTGAAAACCCATCCATCAATGATGAAGACTTCAAGAGTCTGATGTTTGAATCCATGCCGATTGAATGGAAAGACTCCTACGAAGAACACCACTCTCCCTACGAAGATACCCTTACTACACAGACAGTGACAAGGATGGAGAGATACCAAAACAAAGAAAACAAAAAAAGTAAGAGAAATAATCACCAAGATAATTCCTCTCCCAATTCAGGAATAACAGCAGCAACAATGGCAATGACAACTGAAACAACAGTAACTTCCACAACAGAAATAATCGTAACAACAACAACCAATCAAACAAAAACAACAACCAAAAACAACAACAAGGTTCCAACAACAACCAAGGCAACAACCCTGGAAGAGTATAAGAAATCTCACCTTGTCTGATCCATCCTGGTGCAAACCACACTTGGGGACAATGCTATCTCAATGCCAACAACCTGAACCAACCTAACAGGAATAATAACAACAACAACGATGCACATGTGAATTATCACAATTCCAATAGCAACAACAGCAATCGCTCAAGCAATTCATCCTCTTACAGCAACAATTTACATGAACCTGAATAACACATGTGTGTCTTCATCAAAGAATATCAGAAGAAACAACTCCAAAACCTTGGGTAGATCTCTTCCATGTCAATATTGATATTGACCCTGAGTATTGCAACTCAGACATTCAAAGGTTTCCTGAAGCAAAAACCTCAGATTCCCTCAACAAGAATAACAATGTTGCCTCCAACAGCAACAACAGCTGCAAAGACAACAGCATTGATCTTGCTCAAACCACAGTAAGTGTCTATAACTCCATCAACAAGACACCCAGAAAATACCATCTGAAGACCCTCTTTGATTCCAGGTCCACATACAACCTCATTGTGGAATCCTCCATTCCTTCTGGAGTCACCAAGTATTCTCTGGCTCAACCAATCCAAATGCAAACAACCAATGGTAAAGCCACTTGCAGCCATTATGTGATCCTGGAGAATATCATGTTTCCAGAGCTCTCCTACTCCATGAAAGTGCTGAAGATCAAGTGTTTTGTTGTCACCCAATATATCAACTATCACCTCCTCATTGGCAGAAGAACCATGAGAGATCTTGAAATGAAGATGGACTTTAAAACTTGCACCATCAAATGGTATGATAAGACTATGCAATTCCATCCAAGGAACTACTTCACTGATAAGTCCATGCTTCACAAAGTCATGTCAGCAGAGCCACACTCTGTTGCTGAGAGCTACACCAACCAATCTACCCAACAAGCCTAAGCAGATGGATCAACCAACTATGAGAAAACAGATCTCCACAAGTACCGGAACAAGAAAGTCTTTTCTGTCTGCTCAAGATACTTACTGACAATGAAGAGCTTTTTGGAAGTCTCAACAGCAAGGGATAAGGTATTTTCCCTAATCAAGAGTTCCACATTGATCTCCAGCGAGATGCAGAGCCATATTTGGAAAATTCAGGCTCATTTGCCTGCACATCAGTGCATATTTTCCCTCCACATTCAATGCAGAAATGAACTCATTGAGTGGTGAGTCACCAAGTGTCCGGTAAATTCGAATGCTTTGTGTGGCACATTTCATCTTGTCCGTAATAGCAGGAAGAAAATATAATGCAATCGCCCAAAACGTTTGACTGTTTTGCACCAAACTGCGCATTAGTACATATGATTTTCCCTCCAAATTCAATGCAGAAATGGATCATTGAGTGGTGACCAACCAAGTATCAGCAGGTCAATTCAAATTATTATTCTGACACATTTCATTTTGTTCATAATAGGAAGAACATTCATAATCCAATCACAAAAAATGTATGATTGTTTCACACCAAACTTGACATTATTACCTCTTTTCCTTCCAAATTCAATGCAGAAATGGACTCATTGAGTGGTGACTCACCAAGTGTCAGGTCAGGTCAGGTCAATTTAATTTCTTTTCTTTCATGATTCATCTTGTTCATAACAAGAAGAACGTTTATAATCCAATCGCAAAACATTTACATCAATGAGTGTCAAATGAAAATTATTCATAAGTTGTTTAATCAAAACAGAAGTGCTGTTTTTGGATTATTCTCAGACCAAAAAAAAGTGTGCGAATATTAGTACTACTAGTTCATATAGCTGATATTGCATGCAAAAAGGTACATAGTTGGGTACTGTGCAAATAGTGTACGTACGTAGGAGGTGCCGTGCTGACCAGACTACTGACTGACTACCAGATTCTACAGATGAGTTGGGAATCCAAATGCATAACCTTTGTGTAATTACAATTTCTTCTTTGAAAAAATTATGGCGCAGGAGGGGTGGCTTGCACTGGTACATGCTTTACCTAATTCGACACCCTCCAGAAACAGAGGTGTGTTATCGTTTTTATTACTAGTAGGGCTGTAGGGTACCAGTTGCATATTTAATCTTAGGCGGGTTGCTTTTCTTGTCGCTTTTTATTTCCGTATTTTAACATTCATGAGGTGCGCAACTTGTTGTTACTATGCAACCACACACCATTGAGTAGCAGCCCATTATCTCACCTTTTTTTTGGTCATACCACACGGTACTCAACAACATGACCCCCACTTTATTTATTTTTGCCATTTGTATCATTTATTTTCGCTGATTGCAATTCAACGCATCGATTCAACGCTCACCCTCACAATTTTAATGGAAGCAATTAAAAAATTCAAACTCTTCAACTGAAACACAAAACATACTCAGTATCAATCTCCGTGCTGTTAGAGCCAGGGAACGGTGTGCTGCAGCCCAACACTGTAGCATTTGAAAGAGCCTTTCCTCCCCTTGCTGGCATGGATTTGGAAGAAATTTGGAACACCCAATCCCTTTTAGGTTTTTGGAATAGTGAATCGCCATCCACATTGCCCCCCTCTCGTTGCTCCATCAGGAACAAGAACAGCAAGAATAACCCAACGTTTGGAAACCAATCAACGTGGTCAATTGGTAGCAATCAACTGGGACTGGGCTCAACAAGGAGATCATCGTGCTGCAACTCCCCCCCCCCCCCGGCCATTTGAAGAAGAGCAACAAGAACCCCCTGAATCTGATGATAACGGCAGTGACGATGAAGATACAGCGCAAGATGATGATACTGCAGCTAGTACATCAACTACAGCCACCAGACGTTGTCAAGGGGGCCGGAGTGCAGGACCAACACCTGCCCTACCCAACAATGTGAATGCCCCCACTCAAGTGTTAAGATACCACAAGACCTGCTGATGGTGATAGAATTCTTGCATGAATCCAAATATCCCACGGACAAGATGTTCACTAAGGACAAGCTTGGTGTCATTACCCCTGAGGAGATCTACAGATGGATGTGTATGAAGGTGTATGGAAGAGAGGATCCTGGAACAGATGATAATCGAAGACTTAGTAGATCTAGTACCCTTATGTATTGGAAGGAAGCAAGTTCATACTTCTTCATGCCAAGCACTGCGACCTGGAATGAAGCCACAGGTCAAGGGAACCCCACCAGGTCCCAATAAATTAACAACCTTGTCAAAGCAGTGAAGAAGAAAGAGACCCAACACCTAGAAAAGGAGAGCCAAGCAGATTGATGCTTCACAAACAAGGAGTTCCTCTAAGTGCTTGAACTGTCCAAGGGACACAGCATTATTCAGCGTAGGCACCAAGCTGTGTTGAAGTTCCAGCTTTGTATGATTGCTTGGGGGACAATACATCCCACATAAAGAAGGTGAACTTGGTAGCCAGTCTTACCTATCCCAATTACATTACATCTCAGATGAGATGGCCAAATAATGTACATGATGAAGGAGACTGTCCAGCGCAGCTACTATTGGGAGCAATGGATTACCAAAACTATGTTTTCCTTGGGCTTGCAATCTATCTGGAAGTGTGACTTAGTACTGGTGCGGGCCACTTGAGTCAGTGGCTGTTTGCAGAGGAAGATACTATGTTTTATTCAGCTGCTAAGGTGCAAGACAAGGAAGCAAACAGTTGAAAGAACACGTATCAGAAGGTGATGAAGGCTGCCATTGAAGATCCAACGTTCGAATATGTTACTGATAGGAGGCTTGGGACTCACTCTGTTAAGAAGTGGGGTACTACTATGGTGCAAAGAGTAGGAGCTACTAGGGACAACATGAACTGCAGGGCTGGATTGAAAACCAGAGGCATGCAAGAGAACTATCTGGATGTGCAGTTGGTTTGGCCTGCTATTAATGCAGCTAGTAAGCTGTGTTACAAGGGTATCTGCTTGCACAAGGAGAAAGATGCTAGTGGTATTATAAAGGATTGGCTGTGCAGTGCTGTTGCTCCCGCAATCCGTGCCAAGTTCGGCCCTACAGTTGGTGCTATCCTTGCAAAGCCCTTGCTTTGGGCTTTTTTTTAATGGAGCAGCAATTGATATGGTTCCCCCTGGAATTAAGGGTCAGATCCTTTATTGGCATTGACTGTTAGAGGGCTGAATGGAAAATGAAGGAGTGAATCCAATTCAGAAGGTTCAAGTGATTGCTTCAAATCAGGATGGGGTTGTGAGCTTGGATGAGATCCCTGGAAACAAAGCAGAGATGGCTGTGGGAGCAAGAGGTCACAGAGAGTAATGGAAGAATGATGTCTATGTAAAGATGTGTACCACTCAGAATCATGTTTCACAGCTGAGGAACCATAATCATGCAGAGATGGTAGAGATGAAGAGGGAGATGAAGCTGTTGCAATAGATCTTTCAGGGGCTTGCAATGACGCCGGCCCATCGATTGGGACAACAAGGAAGAGGAAGAGGAAGAGGAAGAGAACTTGCTGTAGTAGTGGACGCGGTGCCGGGTCTTCCAGAGGGGCAGCAGCCTGCAACCTTGTACAGCAGTCCACAAACCGTCCAAGCCTTGTGGGATAAGTACCAGAATGGAATAGGAGGAAGGAAACCAGCAAGGGAGTTTACTGCAGCAGAGAGAGGAGCCTGAAAGTTCAGGTATTCCAACAGGAAAGTCATGCGGACCTGTATGGAGAGTCTATTGAATTGTGGCAACTGTGTGAACACTGCTATCAACAAGATCAATTGTGCTTATGGTGACATGTCCATCACAAACCTAATCAAGGGAATGTGTCAGGATGAGAGGGATGGAGGGAGTCTGGTGCTTTGATAAGTGATTTGTGTTGTTTGATTTGATGATGGATTCATTTGATCATTGGTCCAATTGATTTTTTCAATTGTTGGTTTGATCATTGGGTTCGATCAATTGATTTGTTCATTTGTTGGTTTGATTGTTGGTCCAATTAATTTGTATGTTCAACCAATCGATCAATTAATTGATGGAGAGGTGTTGCTTGTTGGATAGGGGATCCCCCCCTGTTGATGCTTATGAGATTGTTTGCTGGTTCAAGTTTTTCCATGTTCTGTGTTGGTGCCGGTGTTGGTGTTGGTGTTGGTGTTTTGGGTGCTGTAATCACGGGCGGGTTTAATCGACCACCCATCTAAGTCAATGTGAGTGCAGTGTAACATGTGAATAATAGATAATAGCATTATATGTACATCATTACTTCCATCTTCTCGTCTCTTGCCACGGAAAGAAAATGGTAAATTTTTTAACTGTCTTGTGAGCATTCTTGTTTTAGCGAGTTAGTTGTAATTTGCCTGCCAATTTTTTTCAATACTTAGAGTGTTACACAAAAAGGTGTGCATTGCTCACCAAACGTTCCCTGTGTAGACTTCTACATGATTTTTGTATTGTTGCATTTTTTGTTTACTCTCACAGTAACATACTTGTACCAGTAATATACTTGTAAACTTTTGGATACTACAACAATGTTTTCCTTGATAAGCCCCCAAACCTCCCACAACAACTACTAGAGGGCATATACGTAGGGGGGGAGGGGGGGCACCCCTATCCAATTTTGTCATTGCCCTTGCAGGGCTCACCAGAGTGTTTGCAACTATAACCAAGCTCACCAAGGGATCAGTGACCCTAACAGAGTTCAGTACCTTTGTAGAAAGTTGGTAATGGCGGAGGTGGGAATGAAAGAAGTTAATGGGTCAGAAATTGACAATAATATTTCAACTCTGCTGCCACAAGTGCAAAATTAAGAGGCAGAGCCAGCAGGCCAGTTGTTCTTGCTCTTTACATATGCTGATACTTAAGCCACACCGAAAAGAATGTTTTTGACCTTTTCAAACGTATGAATCTACACTGGTACTAGTCCTAATGTCTGTTAGCAATGCCAGCAATACAAATATCAGCAATACTGGCATTGGACAGGTATTGTTGGCACTCTTCAGTCTAGAGCACTTCTGGTGAGTACAGATCTTTGGGTACCAGTAACATGGAAGGAGAGAATTTGAACCAGTCAAACTAACAACAAACTTTTGGACAAACAAGCATTTGTGCAGCTAGAGAGATAGTAGTATTTTTGGGCTTTAATGTAATAATGCAGCAATTGGTACTTGATGTGCCACTACCTACGGTAATCTTGCAAGAAGCTGCAGTAGAGTGGATTGAATTTCAAGAGAAAAGCGAAATCATTAATGCTGGATAAAAACAATGATGTGTTAGTGCTAGTCTCTTTAGGGGCTTTTCTGCACAATAATTGTGAAATGATTTGTTGCTTCACAAACATTAAAAAACCAAGAAGGACTTCCATAACCAGCATAAAATGCATGGGATCAATACTGATTGGATGCAATCCAACCAAGTCTAAAAGGGATGTTGTAGCAGATGGCTAATCCCAAGGACTAGATGAAATCAAAAAGAATGGTAGATATTTATTGTTTTACATTCATAGGTTGTCAGCTGGTTTTTCACTGAGTGAGAAATACATCAAGAAGTCGTGTGGTGTTCATAACCTGTGGGAGTGACTCTCTAAGATGTAACAATCTGATGTTAAAATAGAAAGTGAGACGATGGAGCATCTTACTGATGTCCATCGAACTGAGCTAAATGTGCTCCTGTTCCATTGAGGAATGAAGCGTTCCATGGAGAAACGAAGTGTCTGTGGTATGTAAGATATACGTGTATGTATCGTATGTATGAAGGTAGTAAGTGAAAGCGAGAAAGTGTCTTACGGACAACAACATTTAACATGTCACTCGCAAGAAGAGCTGATGATCTTGTTTGTTTGGATCTTGCATCGGTGTTTTTGCTCATTTTTTCTATGTACCGGTAGACACAAGAAAATGATTTTGAATTTGAGTGCAGTGTCTGTCGAAGTTTTCGGAATATCGGGGTCGAGACATGTTTCTGGCGACAACGGAAGTCAATCATGAACTAACTTGGTACACGGACGAGTTATTGGGATAGCAATATTATCTGTTTGTCTAATTAGCATGGCGAATCGTAGCGACAGGAAACATTATTCACAGCTTCCTCGTTTTTACGTTGTAGTTCGCTGTTTGTTTTTTCTATTGTGATTTTCATCAACTTTTTCTTCGTTACACGCAGATCTTGGTTCATCTTCTCTTTTTTTTGCTCTTCGGTCAACAAGCACAGCATCAAACATCGTCATTATTGTTCTCGCATTTTGAATGTGGGTCACGGTGGAAGAAAATATTAATAATCCAGGAAATGACTAGCATTTCGCAACCGACCCAACTCCGAAAAATCTTGTGGAAAGCTATAGCTTGCAGCTTTCACATTCACACCCAACACCGTGGCGCGCCCTCGAGCAAGCAGTACAGGGGCAAGCCGAACCGTGAGTCTTAGCACAATCAGAGCATAAGCATGCTGGAGAGTGAGCGACACGTCCAGCGTTGCGTCCATTCATTGCAGCCAATCTCGTCTGCGGCGTGCCAGAGGATGTCGTGGACGCGACTGGGGTTCTGACTTGCGAAAACGCCTCTGCCTCGGGTGTATTCGTAATAATGCAGTAGCTGAACATACACGACGCTGCGACGGCGATAGATGTTTTGCTTTTAGACAACATCTTGATCGTTTCACTTGAAATACTAAGAATCCACTGGCCCTGAAAGAGTTATCGAACGCTGTCGATGCAGAAAAGATTTTATGCCAATCTAATGCCGGTAACTGTGTGTGTGTGTGTGTGAAAGTTCTTTGTCTCGTAAAAATACCTGTAAGCTGTATGTTACGGTACCGTTCAGGGCTTGTACTATCCTACGATACGGTACCAGGTACCGGGTAGGTTCGATTGTTACAGCGAAGAACAAATCAAAAGATTGGGAGACGTCAATCTCGCAAACTGACGACACCTTTGGTTGGGAGAGTGTGAGTGTGCAGAATTCTTGAGGCATGGTGATGGCACGTGTTTTTTGCATATCTTTCTTACGTCATCTTACGTCTCTGCAACGAACACATATGTATTATGAATATGTACCATAACCTTAAATGGGAGGGGTGAACGGAGATCTTACAAAAAAATTGACTAAAGTTACCCCCAAACCAAAAATCAAAATTATCATTCCTCCAGTTTCGAACTCCTCAGAGTCAGTCACCAAAAGTAGCATGGCCGAGTACAGTACGATACGAGTAGTTACTCGTACGCGCAAGATTACTGGTACCGGTACGACTGGAGTAACTTACAAGCAGTAATCTTACGGACATCAAACTGCATCAGGCTTCGCATTACGAAGTACGAAGTATTGAACAAAGGTTAAAGCTTTTTTGAAAAACTTCTTCAGTTATTCAGGGCCCAAGTATCATCACACACCAAGTCACTACCGGTACGAGTAAGATTTACTGGTAGCAGTCGCACAAAACTTTCATGAAAGTCTGGAATTAGCTCCATCGTAGTGACTTCTCAAGCTATCAAGGCACAACATTATATCTGCTCAAGACTTATATTCCAAAGAAAACAATGTCGTTATCTGTCTCTGCTGGTACTGAGGAAAGTAGCAATGCCGTTTCAAAGGGGAAACCCTCTGTCAACTTGGACTTCTTCACGATGAAGGCGTATGTGACCGGCATGTGAGTTTTGGTGTTGATAACGAATCGTTATTTCTTTCCCAAAAAATGCCAGTGGCGATCTCTCGTTTCTCGTTTTGTTTTGTGTGTTCTCACCGCTTCTGCTGTGTGAATTGTTGATACTCATCAGGGTGGGATACATTGGTTCCAGAGTAACGATGGATACCGTTCGACCTTTGAATATGTTTTTGGGCATCACGGGACCCTCATTCTGCTTCTCACCTGCCGCCTTCAACTCGCCGGTGAAGAAGATGGATAAATCCACTTACGAAAAATTTCGATCTCGTTTGAGACTTAACTTCGCATTTTTCCTTTCGAACTATGCACTGGTTACGACAGGTGTTGCATTAGTGACTGCTTTGATGCATCCCGGAATGGTGATTTCAGTTATTCTAATATGGGGTCTGTGGGCGTTGCATAGATTTCTGATATCAAACGAACTCATTGTGTTCGGGAAAAATATAGGGACCTTGGTGTCCATATCTCATCGATCTAACGCGTTGGTTATTCTTACCGGGTTTGTGACTGTGTGGAAATGTCTGAAACCCACCATTACGGTAATCAGCATCAGTGGCATAATTATAATGGTACATGCTTTGCTTCGAGATCCATCGCACGTCACATCAGGCGATTTCCATAGTGGCAGTGGACATAGTGGTAGTGATGACGATAGCGGAAATAGTCACGATTCAGAAGTTATGGTGGAGACTCCATGATGTGATCCGACAAAGTTACGATGGAACTATTGGCATGACAACGCCTGCCTAACGGCGAGACGGATGGATCTGGAGAAAAGCGATTTGTATTCGACGAGCCAAACATACCTTGAGTGATTGTCGAACGCTTAGCGTCGATGATACACAACATAATGCAAGATAGCGTCTCAATAGATTTTCCACGTTACCTTGCAACACTTTTGGTTCCGGATTAATGTCATCAGTGCTTTATCACAAAACATGATGCAAATAATAGTTATAGGCTTTCATATAGTTATTATGTGTCTTGGTATTTGGATGAAAACTTTTCAATACCACTGCACTTGCTGAATACACTCAAATTTACAGTAAAGTATATCTAAAATTAATCAAAGGAGTGTAAGCTCGACAAGACAATCTTCTTTTTCTATGTAAATCATGTTATCTGTAATTCATTGAACCGGTCTTTTAAATAGTCTCTCTTGTGTGTATTTTTGCTCAATAAATGAGACCATCAATTGTTCTTTGACACTGCTTGTCACAGAAGTATAAGTAGATTTTCTCAAGGCATATATGTAGATTCCTTTGAATTCACATGTCACATTCTGGAGTTTGTTTAACCTCCTTGGTTTTTTATTGATTTGTAGCTCGTATGTTTTATTTAATATTTGATCACTGATGCCAAATCCACATATTGGCTCCATGTATTTAACCAGTACAGCTGTATATTTCAATGTATTATTTGGTCTCCATTTCGGTGTTGTATATTTAACCGACAGCATACCCCTTGATTCAATAGTACTTATTGAATCAAATCACCTAATACACCATTACCGGCTGCAATGATCCATGATGTATCTTGCATGTCATGTATGAAGAATTCATCCCAATGGCTTGGTTACTAATATGAAGCATTTCGATTTCTCCGTTCACTTTCCATTCCTGTATTGTGAAGAATTGTATCTCAATATGCTTGGAACATTTGGTTGGTTTCTGCGCCTTGATGATCTTGATTGCTGATGTGTTGTCCTCATAAATTGGTATTGGTTCATCCTGAGCAAATCCCAATTCTGTGAGTACAGAGCAGAGGCACCTTGCAGTCTTTGCAGCAGTAACTGCATTGATGCATTCTGCTTCATTCAAACTTTGGGCAGTGATTGATTGCGTCATGGACCTGTATACAATTGCATCACGAGCATACGTGCTGAATGCATATCCTGTAGTTGATTGTTGACATTTTGGATCTCTTTCATATGCAGCATTGACAAAGCAGATTAGCTTTCCTTTTCTGATATCCTCAGGGTATTGGGGAAGATACTTATCTTTCAATATCACTGAACGCTGTACCCATGTCCAATGTCAGTTCTGCATCTTCCTGGTAAAGTCCAAAGACAGCGCAAGATTTTCTTTGTGCCTGTGCAGTGGAATTAGGAGGGATTTGAACTGTATTTTGACATGAGTGTGATGGCATCTCCAACGTCCAGTCTGCAGCTAACATATAATTTCACCTAGTAATGTTTGATATGAAAATCATGTTTTCAATTACAATGCTTTGTGTTCGTTTGTACCTTCTATGGCGTGGTAGGTCTGGAATGAGGCTTCATGTTTGAGTCAGCTTCCCATCTTTGAGATCTCATGATACAATTGATATAATTGGTGGCAAATGATAGTTCAACATATTTGGCCTTTTGTTCCACATCAATTTCATCAAAATCATGAATGAATCCCATTTTTGCAATCACTATTTTTTCTTCTTTTTGTGATTTCAAGTTTGTGCCAATGATATCATAGATCTTATCAGCGATTTCCCCCTTTGTGCAGGCCCGTACAACGACGTCCACTTGTTGTAGCAAGTATACCTTTTTTCCTTCAAATACAGTGGTTTAGATAGTGCAATCATGCAGTGTCATTTTGAAATCAAGCACTGGGCAACTGAGGTTTTTATTGATGTGTATCTCCCATGTGACCTGACTTTGGATGTCCTTGCAATGATCTCAGGACTATGAGAACTTTTCTCTGGTTGATATCCTTTCCATACTTGTGTTTATACCAATTTTCATCATATACATCGTCCATGGTAATGTAGTTTGGTATTTCTGGGCCATGTGAATGCCCGCATGTGTCCTTGGCATCACCACTGAATACTTTGAGGTTCAAATTTGCAGCTACTAGAGCAAAGAATGGACTTTGTATGGGATGTTCCACACAAGAAAATAGGTCATAGCTGTTGCATGTAGAGACGGTACTGCATATTTGCTCCCATTGCAGCATTGACAGGCCCTTCTGGTGCCATTATGCTTGATCTGGTATTGCCAATGGGGTCAAAGGGTGATTGAATTTGGGTCTCTTGGATAGTATATTGGCTTGCCAAACATTTCAAGATCCTGGAATTGATCTAGTTGTTTTCTTTCACCAGATTCCCATTCATCCCAAGTGGATAGCTGTTTGAAGCACTTTCTAGTGAAGTGACAGAGCGCTTGCTCTTCAGATGTAGTGGCTTTTCAGTTCATTGCATTGATCATCAGCACAATTGTTTCACTTGGTAGGTCATCTTCATCTATTGGAAGGTCATTGTTGCTATTCATATGCAATTTGTTGATGGCCCAAATGGAGGCAAGAGTATTGATTGCAGAAACAACAAGTTTCATATCGTCTTCAGTTGGAGCTAATTGTTGCTGAATATTTGCATGTAGGGTTTCGGTTGATCTGATACCAGCGATACGCTTGCTCATCCGTTTCCTGTAATTTTTCTTCGCTGCTTCAATCACATTCAGTGAGGCAACTTGATTCAGGAATCGTAGATCCTCTTCATCAGTAGGTTCCTTCCATTTTGTATTTGGTGCAAAGAGACAATACTCATTTGCATGCTTTCCGAGTTCTTGTGCAGAGCTTCCTTGCTTTGCTTGCATTGAATGCAAATGGGGCACTGATTGAGGATGGAAGTTTGCTGAGAAAATTTAGGGACACATGCTTGTATGTGCTTGTGGGTGGGTGTTGTGCAAGTATTTGTTGCATGGGTGTCCAAGCTGTTGATACCAGAGGAGTTTTGAGGTCTTGGTTTTAATTGCATTTATATGAATTTCTGTATCCATTAATCGTTCTTTACGCATATATGTGTACAAACTGCCTTTTTTTGGGGGGACAAATGAAAGTCTGAACTCTCTCTAATCTCAAATTGGACTTCACATGTTTATTCCTTGTCAAAAAGCTGTCTCAAAAAACGCTTTGTCCCAGGTTCATACTTGGTATTTTTTGGCTCCGACAGGAGCAGCCGAAGCTCTATTACACTTGGTATTTTTTGACAGTGCATATGAACTCAAAATTCCAAATCACCATGGAAAAAATCATAACTTGCCACTACACTCAACCAATCCAGCATCCAAACACCTCACTGTCATCGCCATTAACAGAGGTACAATCTAGTAGAAGAGTGGACTGATTTGCCTGAAAATAAAGGAAATACAGACTGATTTCCTATTTTTGCTCCCATCGTCACGTCATCATGCCACGCCAACAGAACGGCGCGCGCGCACACAACTCACCAGCAGCTGAGAACTCCACAGAAAATACAATCGATATGAGGATTGCAGAGGAACTTAGACCACTTTCCTTTCAAGGTGAAGGATCAGACTCAGTGTGCTATGCATAAATGGCTTGGGCTTAGAAAGTATTGGGCGCTGATGAGGTGTACTACTTGCAATGTCAATTTGTGTATTGATTGCTATGGTACTTGCTTTCCACTGGTGGTCTGCTGATCTATTATCGCAGAAGGTGATACTGAAGAACAAGCTACTATGATGAAAAGCAAGCAAAGAAACAAAAGACTAGTAAGTAACGCCGTCGCCTTTGTTGTTATTGTTACTGTTTTTGTTGTCCTTGGACAAAAGACAGTATTGCTGCTACTGCTGCTGCTGGGCGCCAATGGCGGCAAGTATTGCTTCAAATTCACCACCCCTTACTATTTCTGTGGGACGGATGTGGGTGTTTGTTGCAGCCTTTGTTGTATTCTAGTAGGTCCAGGAAGATGACGGGGAGTGTGGAAGTGCGGAAGTGCCGAAATTGTGAATGACCAAATCCTGCTTCCGCGTCGGGCGTTGGCCTCGATAATTCACCGCCTCTTGCTATTTCTGTGCAATGGACGTGGGATTTTGTTGCAGTCTTTGTTGTTTTCTAGGCAGGGGCTGAGGTCCAAAAGTGGAGCCACGACAAAAACTTAAAAACTGCAAAACACAACGGACCCGATGTATTAAAATGGCCTGATTTCTGCTGAAAGTAGCCAAAAATACCCAAGTAGTAAGTAAAAAAAAAACTCCCTTCTCTGTGTTGTTTTGCACCAGTATCAGTGATAGATTGTTACTTTACTAGAGAACAATGACCTTTTATTGACTCCACTAGCAAGAACTCCAATGATGATCATGTCATTAGGTGCAAAAAAACCCAAAAATGCGGAAAAACGTTTGTACGCGTATACACGCTTTTTCCAGCATGATTAAAAGATCTGCAACATACATGGAAAGTTGCCTAGCATTAAACCATGGGTCAGCAATAGTGTTGAATTTTCCTCCAACTGCTTCAACTGAATTTTGGAGATCCACCAGATTTGTATAGTAATTATCATGTTGATAATGGTTGCTGGCTTGATTGGATGCCTGGTCACATGCTCGTTGAAATTCTTTGTTAGTTGCAATTGCAAACGCAGAGGATGTGGCACAATTTACATAAAGTGATTCTTTGTCCAGATCTGGGATGAGGAGCAGATGGGTGTAACATAGTCCTCCAATTATGGCTCCATGTACCACAATACTCTGGGTGACACTGCCTTGATGGTGACAGATGTTGGCAAGATTGCCTTCCAGACGGGTGGACGAGTTATCCTTAAATACCTTGTGGATAAAGAGGTCATCCATTTCAGGCACTGTTACATCCATGATTTCAGAGTTGCTGCCATTTAGTGGTTTAGTCACAGCAGGTTTTGAGTCACAATGGAAGCAGAATTCAATCCCGTAGACAGCAGACCAATTGTATGAGGTAGCTGTAGCAATGGTTGTGGATTATCAGAGATATGAATTGGTAGTACACCCCCTGATTCACAACACAGGTAGACAGAAGAGGAAGAAAAAGATTGCTGGACTGGTCTTTGATGAGAGAAGAAGGGAGAAGAAGAGCAGAATTTCTTCTTGTTGTACAGAGGGGGGGGGGAGTCCAAGATGTGCCATTGCTCAGGCTAAGCACAAATTTCCTCAGCCAATAACCGTCAGTGGAGGCGTCGATCAGACAGAGATAGGTGCCTTAAAAAGACAAGCACAATCAAACAGCCCCTAATGATGGTGCAACTTAAAAGGGCTACTATAACCTGTTTAACACTCAAATTCACAGCAAAGTAAATTTACAAGTAATCAAAGTGTAAGCTTGACGAGACAATCTTCTTTTTCTATGTAAATCATGTTATCTGTAATTCATTGAACCGGTCTTTCTTTGAATAGTCTCTCTTGTGTGTATTTTTGCTGAATAAATGAGATCACCAATTGTTTTTTGACACTGCTTTTCACAGAAGTATAAGTAGATTTTCTCAAGGCATATGTGTAGATTCTTTTGAATTTACATGTCACATTCTGAAGTTTGTTTA
Organism: Pseudo-nitzschia multiseries; assembly: GCA_037355745.1. Classification (NCBI taxonomy): domain Eukaryota; phylum Bacillariophyta; class Bacillariophyceae; order Bacillariales; family Bacillariaceae; genus Pseudo-nitzschia; species Pseudo-nitzschia multiseries. The sequence continues at coordinate 8,605,383 of CM074783.1, forward strand.
ACCTCCTTGGTTTTTTATTGATTTGTAGCTCGTATGTTTTATTTAATATTTGATCACTGATGCCAACTCCACATATTGGCTCCATATATTTAACCAGTACAGCTGTATATTTCAATGTATTATTTGGTCTCCATTTCAGTGTAATATTTTTTTGATGAAATGCCTCACCATAAAAATCTCAAGAAAGTCTGCTTGCCCTGAGAGAGTCACGTAGTAGTACTTTTCAAGGTTGTCATTGTTGCTATTAGAAGTACTATAAGGTTCTCAAGTGTATTCAGTGCGACACCAACTTGCCAGTTACTAAAACCTTCAAGTTTATCTGATATGGGGCCTTCATGCATACAGTATTGAGTATTCTTGACTCAAAATAATGATGAGATTTTTCTGAAAAAATCTTGTTTATTGTACCGGTACACTCCAATGTTCAATGTATGACTCATTCGATCTGGACAGTGCTCGCACGATTGAATCTTACGGTACGAGTACGAGTACGTACCGTACTTCTAATATTTTTTGCAACGATGTCGATGACCGTCCCTTCGAGCACGAATTATTTTTTTCCGTTCGTCGAGCGCATTCTGCTTTCGAGAGACAGAGTGTCAGAACACGGAACCAACACAAACATGAAACACCAAAAAGAACCCTTTTGCAGTCAAACAACAAACGAACTGAATAGGTATGTCATTCCAAGCCCTTGCTCAACCAGCACCGATTGTTGAGGAGGCGGCAGCCGAAGCCCCGACTGTATCGAAGTCGGTAAAGGTAAAACCTGCGAAAATAGTTGCAGAACCCAAGATCCAAGCTGCACCGAGGGTTTCTGGAGCCGTACTGAACGATCACCAAAAGTTTGCTCCCAAAATCCCGCCTCAAAAATCTTCAAGTCTCTCTGTCGCGGAGCTCAAGAAGCAGGGTACTGATTTTGAGGGAGAGGCTGCTGTGATACAGGGTCGCGTGAAAAAGGACATACTGAAAAAAATGCTGCCCTTCATATATGATGAACGTGACTACGTGAGCTATGGTGAAGTTCGTCGGTATGTTTTTGTGAAGGGAAATTTCATTTTTATTTTTGGAGACAAAATAGATCCCAAGCCCCTGTATGTCATTGAACTTGGAAGTATCAGCGCCGAGATCGAAGATGTTGACAACCCTCACAAGCACAGTTATTCAATCAGCCCGCAGCCTGGTACCAACAAGCCAGGATCGCATTTCGTGACCGTACTGTTGAAGGATAAGTTATCTGGAAAACAAGTTTACCAAATGACATTTGATACCCGAATCGACAAATCATTTACAAAGAAATTCATGGATGTATTGCGAAGCAATGCAAAACATTACGGAGGAGATATCGCTAGTGCATATGTTGTAGACGCAAAAATGGAAAAGGTTTTATCGAAAAGTTAAGAATTGTATTGAATGTAAAGATTTCTTCAATTCTCAATTGTGATACCCGTGAAGAAAAACTTCGCTTTGCTTATTTTCAGTTTACGGTATTAATATGACCTTTTTTCAAAAAAATAATAAGCTCTTTATGTTCTATCAACAACATCGTAATGCTGCAATCGCCAATCATCTGGATCGCAGTCTTTTCGACGAATGATTTGTGCCGACAAACCACATCGTTCGACAACATCTATCGGTAACGCATAAACAGGGTCGATCTTTCGATACGAATCTGGAAACTTTCCCAATAGGGACAGCCCAGCAATGCCGAAAAAAGTGTGAAATATATCGGGCATGTCTTCTGGACGGTCTGCGATGCCTCCATCATCAGGATCCTGTGCTTTCGTAATGAAACCCGCCAGTTTATCTTCCGATATCCAGTCTAGTCGATCCATGATGCTTAGAACGCTGAGAATCCACCAAGAATAGCAGACATCGGCTTGTTTCTCTGGCCGTCCATTTAAACCACCAGAATCACACTGTCGTTCTGCAAGCCACCACCCAAGTAAATCAGGACGATGAATCACATTCAAAGATTTAGCAATGCTCAATGCCCCCACACAACAGAAAACCTGACCAGCGTGAGATTCCGCTCCTTTCATCGATCCAAAACCTCCGTCTAAATTTTGACACGACGCAATGTATTCAACAGCTTTGTCAACGTCGATGGAATCAAGGCCATCAGAATAGTTGCTTAGAAGTGACAACGCACTCAATGCACAATAGCTGAATCTTGTGTCGATTTCGCCCCATTGATCGCCAGCAAAGCTCCCATCCTCTTGTTGCAACGATGAAACGAAATTCACAATATCTTCAACCGCGAGTTGGTTCAGGTCGTATTCGGCAATAACTAAAATTTGCAATGCCGACAATGTGTACAAAAGGTGACCGTCGTGGCCGATGTTTCCGCCGAATCCCCCTGTACTGGAATCGTAGCACTTCAACACCCAATCGACCAGGCGAGGAAGTTCTGTCGAAGATGGGTTGTTTCCAATGATCGAGTTTGCTTCAGACGTGGAAACCAACAGAGAAAGTGCCGTGTACGTCCAGTAAATTCCACTCATTCGCAAATGTTCCGTTACGGCACCCATATAGCTAGTCGGAGAGTCGAGTTTGTTGCCCAGATGAGCTATGTATCGCAAGTGGGAGGAGCGATAAAAAGGAACAGTGGAACATGACCCAATCTTGAGATTGATGATTCCATCCTCTTGTGCAATCTTAGATTTCGACTCTTCGGGACCTGAATCATTGTGTGACGCCATTATTGCAATCGAAGTTCCTGTCAAACTTCCCCACAGGATAGCTGATGATAGTATTAGAGATATCAAGGACCTTGCTGTTGTTCACGTTGATAATGCTGATGATCGCAAGTAGTGATGGTCATCAGATTATTGTACGGTAATCTTACGAGATGATTACTCGTATTTTATACCGCGCAATTTATGTTTGATTGGAAAAGGCCTCTTGGACCGTCTTGGACCGACGGCCCGGTATGGTACCGGTAATCTTACGAATTCCATACCAAGTTATGGTGCATATAACCGGTACGTACTCATACCCCGGTGCTGTTCTTGTTGTACAGAGATAAAACCCTTAAAAATAGAATCAATGATTTTTCAAAATTCAAACCACGAACTCTTCATCGTCGAAAAAAAGGAGTGCACGAGAAAAAACCGAGAGGTGATTTTTATTTTTTGATTGAATAAAAAATGATGATACCGGTACCGGTACAGAAAGATACGCAACGATGATATCATGAGATCAATAATATTAATCGGTGTGGTTATAATTCTAAGTTATCCTGTAATTCGAGTAAGTTATACTGGCCAATACGTGTATGAAAGATTATATTAATTGAGAATGCTTACAATAGCAATTTGTAAGTTTACTCTTCGTATTTTTTAAATAATACGGCTGCGTTGTGTCCACCGAAACCCAAGTTTGTGCTCATAGCGGCTTTAACCTCCATTTCTCGTTTCTCATTTGGAACGTAATCAAGATCACATTCAGGATCCTCTGTCTCGTAATTGATTGTTGGCGGAACGATGTTGTCTTTGATGCTTCTAACGGCAACAACGGCTTCAATTCCCCCAGCGGCTCCCAGGGTATGACCGGTGACACACTTGGTGGACGAGACGACAAAATTTCCATCCTTGGCCGTCGCATGATCCCCAAACACACTCTTGATTGCCATGGTTTCAAATTTATCGTTGTACGCATGTCGATGTTCCATGAGCATTCACGTAACTGACATCTGTCTTCTCAATTCCACTCTCGGCAAGGGCCATTTCCATGGCTGCAGCAAGTCCTCGTCCTTCAGGAGCTGGAGTGGTAATATGGTACGCATCACAGGTTGCTCCGTAACCCACCATTTCAGCATAGATTTTGGCGCCACGTGCTTTGGCTGATTCCAAGCTTTCAAGCAAAATGACACCGGCACCCTCTCCCATAACGAAGCCTCCACGGTTAGCATCAAAGGGTCGAGACCCTGCCTTCGGGTTATCGTTGAACTTAGAGTTCATCGCCTTCATGGCACAAAATCCTGCAAAGCACAAGGGGGTCATTGTCGCCTCGGTACCACCTGCCAACATTCTATCGCATTTTCCATCGCGAATCATTCCGAGTGCCTCTCCAATGGCATGACTGCCACTGGCACAGGCAGAAGTGACTCCGTAATTCGGACCTTGGCATCCTGTTTCAATCCCAATGACTCCCGATGCAGTATTTCCCAAAAGAGCAGGGATAGTAAATGGCGATACCTGTCATTGTCGCCATCGACAGAATCCATCCGTTTTGTAAATTGCATACAATTCGTAGGAACAGTCGTAGGAAGTTTAGATCAAATCCTAACTCTATCAAAATGTTCAAAACTCAACCATCCTTCATTGGATTAATTTTTTCGTGAGCATGACTGCTAAAATTTGGTACTCACCTTGGGTTTCTCGGGGTTTTTCGCCAATTTGAGAGTTTGCTCCTCAAAAGTCTGCATTCCACCGAAAGCAGTTCCAACCATAACACCAATTCTTTCAGGGTTTTCCAATGTTTCTGGAGTGTCTCCCAAGCCCCCGTCTTTTAGTGCCTGTCTCGCGGCAGCGACGGCAAAGTGGGTGAATCGATCGTTCGACCTTACATTTTTTGGGTTGATGAAAAAGTCTTTTGGGTCAAACATCTCGTCGGGCACCTCACTGGCAATTTGGCATGTCATGTGCGAAGCATCGAATCGCTTAACTGTATCGATACTCGACTTTCCTTCAAGACAGGCCTCGAAAAATTCTTCGTGACCAATACCGCATCCATTAATAACACCTAGTCCGGTAACTACAACCCGAACCTCCTCGCCATCTGCTTTGGCAGCCAATTCTGTCGTTGCCAATCTTCCTGTTGGCTTTTGCGTGGAAAAGGCCCACAGACTTCCACTTTGGACAGTCAAAGTGGCAAAGAAAAGAGACGTAGAGATCTTCATTTTAAACTGTAGTATATTCGCTACCCGATCACAACAGTGCTCAAAGGTTCCGTGATAGATTTTTGGACTATCACTGTGTATCCTTTGAAACTTGCATCGTTTTTCCGTTCGTCCCCCTTCTCGTTATCGGTTTTCGGACAACAACGACGACGACGACGGCGGCGGCTGTACGGTAAGTATTAGAGGTACGAGGACGACTAGTAGGATATCGGTTTGCCATTATTTACGGGCATGCAAATAAGCGATACGTGTGAAAGTATTATGACGTCATTGATCACAGTTTTTGGAACGACGCGCGATTTTTGACCGACCCGCGATTTGAGGTTTTTCAAAATTGGATTTGCGTTTTTGTTGATTGATGAGAACACACGGAGGTACGTACGGTAGATTACCGGTTCCAATACGCTTCTACGCACGCACCGGTACGTACCGTAAGTCGTACGATGAGTACAATTGAAGTTCATGGCATTTTTACTCGTAATCTTAACCGGCTGCCGTTTGGTACGGTACCGTATTCGTGCCTCGTACCTATTGGGACTATGGTATCGCTACGTACGATAGGCCGTAGGTATGTACCGGTTCTGGTACAGTGAAATGGATTTTTGTGTGGTTCTGGAAGCATGACCGTTCGTGCTGATGGATCGACCCATCCTTTTTTTTGGATCTGCGGCAAACAGAACGCAAAAGAAAAGAATCAATCAACCGGACTACCGGTACTTGTACCGGTAGCAAGCTATCGGTTCGTTTTTGATCAGCTAGGTCAACGCCATGCCATACTTGTACCCGATTTCTACTATTTTGTCCTCAAACAAAAAACTCCTACACATTAGCTGTTGAGTTCAAATTGTGCACTAACTATGATTTCAGCGGGTTCGTTATCGTTGGTTCTGCTGCTTGCTTGCAGTTTGGAGACCGACGCCTTCACAACCAACGTCGGATCGAAATCCACCTCATTCCTCCAGTCCACAACTACTCGCAACACCGCAGCAAAGACGACCGCGAGGAAGCATGGAGCTTTATCAACCGCAGAGGAAAAACTTGCCCGCAGCAAGTTGCACATGGTGGGGAAGGAAATGGATCCCGATGAGATCTTGCCATTAGGTCGGGAAAACAGTATTACCCCCGAAGGCTTCGGTTTTTCTAGTCCAGTTTTTCGAGTCCTCAATATAGCCGATCGAAATGGTGGATACTACAGTGCAAAGGCTTCCAACATTGTGACAGATGTTATGGATGAAATTACGAACGGCAAGGCGGACGTAGCACTTGTGTTTGAAGACGGAGAAGGTGGCAAGTTGAAAGGTATTTTTACCGAAACGGATTACATCGAGGTAAGTCGTAGTTGTTCCCTAATATTATGATCAATAGGGGCTCTATAATAGCCTTCGAGAAGTCAACTGGTATTTCCAACTGAATGAATTCTTTCGATTACTTTTCTATTACCTTGCTTTGGTTTAGTTCTCCATGGAACGAGCGAAGGCATCCAAGTCTGAGGAAGAGGCCGCAAAATATTTGGTTTCACCTGTCAAAGATTACATTACATCTGTCGATCAAGTCATTGCTCTGAGCAAAGACGATACCGCTAACGTGGCGATTGCCTCTATGAAGCAAGCAAATGTTCGACACTTGGTCATCGCGGACCAAGTTGAAAATAATAGGCTGACTGACAAAAGTGAAATCATCGGCGTTGTTAACATGCAAGATGTTATGTCTGTCGTTCAAAAGGATGAGCGATTGAGCCTCCAAAGTATTGCCAAAAAATACCCATACATTTCAAGCCCACTCGAACAGATGAGAGAGGAACTGAAGTCTTCCGCAAATGCTGCAGCAAGAGATCCAGAAAAGGCGAAGACTGATATCATCCGGGTGGGAACTGCCGTGTTGGCATTTTCGTTCTTGGCTCTGTTTTTTTCTCGATCAGAGTGGCTTCACGATCACGCCGACCTTGCCATGATTGCAATTTTTGTTATCGGATACATTGGGATTATTTTCGAAGAAGTGTTTGAATTCAACAAAGCTGCCGTTGCACTTTTGATGAGCACTGGTCTATGGGTTACGTATGCTGATTATTTCGAGAGTACTGGCGTTGCATCGGATTCCGTAATCGAGCAGTTGGGCGAACAACTTGCGGAAGTCTCTGACATCTGCTTCTTCCTACTCGCAGCGTCGACAATTGTGGAGGTTGTTGATGCCCACCAAGGTTTCAAAGTTGTTACAAACCAGATCAAGACAACCTCGAAGAAATCTCTCTTTTGGACGATTGGTTTTCTTACCTTTTTCCTTTCTGCGATTCTCAACAACTTGACCGTGACAATTGTCATGTGCTCGCTATTGAAGAAGCTTGTTCCAAATGTTGACGACAGGAAACTTTTCGGAGGAATGGTAGTAGTTGCTGCCAATGCAGGTGGCGTATGGACCCCTATTGGAGATGTTACTACCACTATGCTTTGGATCAACAACCAGCTTTCGACAATCCCAACGGTTACTGAGTTATTTTTACCTTCTCTTGTCTGTTTAGTGGTTTCACTTGCATTCCTTGTGAACCAGGTCGAGGAAGATGATTCGTTGGAGAATTCGTCTCTCCCCGAACCATCTGAGCTTGCCCCCCGTGGACTTCTGGTTTTCTGGAGTGGAATTGCCTGTCTACTTTGCGTTCCAATATTTTCGGAATTCACCGGCCTTCCTCCTTACTTGGCGATGCTGACTGGACTTGGCGCTATTTGGACATTGACCGATGTGATTCACATGGGTGAAGAAGGGGAGGAAGATCTTAAGGTTCCTCAAGCGTTGGCCAAGCTTGACACTGCTGGTATTTTGTTCTTTCTCGGAATTTTGATGAGTATTGGTGTGTTGGACAAGAGTGGTTTGTTGAAAGATCTCGCGTTGTTCTTGAGTGACAATCTACCCAGTTTGGATATCATTGCGACTGTCATTGGTATCGCGTCCGCCTTGGTTGATAACGTACCATTGGTTGCGGCAACGATGGGAATGTACGATCTTGTTGATTACGGTACCGATGACAAACTTTGGCAGCTGATTGCCCTTTGCGCTGGAACTGGTGGATCAATTTTGGTAATTGGTTCCGCCAGTGGGGTTGCGCTGATGGGCTTGGAGAAAGTTGACTTTATTTGGTATGCGAAGAAGGTCAGCGTAGGAGCTGCCATTGGTTACTTCGCTGGTATTGCCACCTATCTGGCACAAAACGCTATTCTTTCTGGATCTTTGCCAAATCTTCTAGCGCAAGCACCTTTGGCAGCTGACATTGCCCAAACTACTATGGCCTCTTTGTAATTTGCGTAACAAAATCAACGTGAAGGGATTCAATTTTCTCGTTGCCACTGATCGCTATGCTATTTTTTACTGAACATTAAAGACATGTGCATTTTAATTATTACACGTAGTCTCTGATTTCTTTTTCAAAACACAATCTAATCATTTTTGCTACTTATAAATCTGAATACCTCAACAGAAGTTATTCTTGTTGACTTAAGATATGTTCCTAGTTAGCCAAAAAAACCATCATGGGTATCAATCGCTTTCGCAGAGGTTTTTATTTGTTGGATTTGAAAAATACCGAGAATACGGTATGTGCTCAGAAAGAAGAGCAAGTTGCCAAAGATTGATGCCCCAACAAAGTACTTGCACAACGCAATGCCGTTGACATCTGCACATCTGTTTTATGAAACCCAATGCAGTAGTTACTCTTCTTGAAGTAACAAGGCAAAATGTGTCCTCTAGTTGGCTCTGAAGTTTAATATTGATGGTTCGAGTATACTTTTACCAGCACACGTCCCCTACAATGAGGCTTTTCAAGCACGCATTGAAAATCAACACAGTTTCCATCCAATAACAAAGAATTTCAACTTTCATCCAAATTGAATTGAATCTCGCCAGCCAATCCTAACTGAATATTAACTCAATTTCACGTATTCAAAGAGTTTCAATTCTTGTTAACAAGGGACTTGCAGTACTGATATAGTGGCACTGGTATTCCCCAATGAAAATTTTGTGATACTCCACGCACGGCAGAACTACAGCTAGCTTTGTAGGACCTCAGTTCTCGGGCTGGTCCACTCACAATTAAAAGGACCTATTTATTATTGTCTTGGTCACTACCAAAATTTCATCTTGGGTATGTGTAGCATCTATGGGCGTCAATAGTAAATTCTTAGTACCTTCGGTGGTGATCGTAACTTACTCGTAATTTCGAAATTACTCGCACCAAGAAAGAATTGTTAAAAAAACTAAACGTCCGTCCATATGTGCGTTTTGCTGTGTGTTTGTCCCCATCAAAAAAATCCACACCACCGATCAGCGAAGGAACTAAGCGACACACCGAAAACCTCGAGGGGAACAGAACTACGATTGCAATCAATATTGAATATCTTCGAGCCCATCCGATTCCGACTAGAGCTTCCAGCGACTCGGATGAATTAGACAACGTACCAGGTCAATAGTATAGAATAAAACCCAATCATGTCAGACGAGATGGAAATTGACAACGATGACCCGGCTGCCATTGCCGCCCCGACAGTGCGAGGAGGTCTGAATCCCGACGCTGCCCGATTGTTTCGTGTCTATCGGACAATTTCAAACATGCTGAGTAGCAGAGGATACATGGTGCCAAAGGAAATGCGCGAAATGACTCCGGCCTCTTTCAAAGCACGGTTTACAGAACATCCAAGCCGCGATGCACTGACGATACTAGTTGAAAAGGCAGACGACGAAAACAATCAGCTTTTTGTTTTTTTCGCAGAAGATGAAAAGGTGGGAGTACGACCGATTAAGGTCTTTACCGATCGCATGAAAGCGGAGGGTGTCTCAAACGCAATCATGGTGCTTCGAGTGGATATTACACCATTCGCTAAATCTGCTCTGAGTGAAATGAGTGGTGACTTCAGGATTGAGCATTTCAAAGAGGCAGAACTTTTGGTAGATATTACGCAACATCAGTTGGTTCCAGTTCATCAGGTTCTTACTCAGACAGAAAAGTCGGAATTATTGAAGAGATACCGATTGAAAGAAACCCAGCTTCCAAGAATTCAACCGAATGATCCTGTAGCACGGTACTACGGAATGAAAAGGGGGCAAGTTGTGAAAATTATTCGACCATCTGAAACTGCGGGACGATATGTGACCTATCGCGTATGTTTGGGAGGATAAGCAATTGTCATTGGGATGGCGCATCATCGTCAAATTAGAAGTATGGCAATACAATGTCTTTGAGGATTATCATTATTTATCAGTTTATTTTCCAGAGCGTAAAATCACATAAATAAGTGCGTACAAAAATCTCTGGTTTGCTGGGACTGTGAAGTAAAAGCATAATTTTTAATGTGCTTATGTTCAAATCATTCGTACAAATACCGTTGGAAGGTATTGATAGTGAATCATTCAATCAAATCCATTTTCCGCGTTTGGAGTTTGCGTGCCATGCGGTTGCTTCAAAATGTGTACCGTAGAGCAAGATGAAGTGATCCCGTACAAGTACTGTATGGTGTTGAAAAGGTTCGTTTCGTTACAATGATAACGAAAAATGCTCCCATATCCCAGAAATTGAAAGTTACAAATGTTGGTTACGAAGTACTTCGTAATTACTACCGTAGTACCAAGGAACGGAACTCACTGCCATCTATATGCATTTGCGCAGTCTCTTATAATATCTTACTGATGGAATCATCCAAAAGTTTCGGCAACGTGTACCCGGAGAATTTTAATATCTTGAACTAAAGTATTTATTTCACGAATTTTGAAATTTAGGCAGCGCAGTTATAAGCTTGGAATTACTGATTCTGGCAAAGGATCATTTTCGTCAGACTTCAAAACGAGCGTAAACGTTTGTTAAGCTTAAGCAAATATCTTGTTGAATGGTACAGGAACAATACAGACTCTTTCTTGAAATCGAAACCCTAGCTGTTGGAAGATCAATCTCATTTGTAAACCGTCCATCTTTGGCCAGAAATCTCACACGCATTCTGGTCTGTCTTTGACGCAACGGCCCAATAGTTCTGAATTAACCTCGACCACGGCTTCGTTTACCAACTTTTTCCTGCTTTCTTCTACGACCGACACGAGAGCAAGGTCGACTTCCCTTATTTGCTTTTTTCGGTCCTCGGCCGTTACGGTTCGTAGCTTGGATTATCGCTTCTAGGTCACTCAGGTTATTGTTATCGGGGCGTTGGAGATCAATTACTTGATTAGAGGGAAACAGTTGCCGGTTATTCTGAGATTGAGTTCTTTGCGCACCAGTTGCAAAGTTAGGAGCACACCGATCATAGCTCGTGAGAAACGACTGCACAGGAGCATTGGCGCCCCCTGATACTTGTGTGAAAGAAGAGAGCGATGATAGATGTCGAAGTTGTGCAGTACGTCTTGCCAACGATGAGGCAAATGATGGTGCAGAAAACATTTTCTGGTCGAACTAGATAATCTCTAGAGTGAGAAGCGCCTTTCTGTCTATTTGTAGGTTATTGAAAGATAGATATTCTTGGCAGAAGAAATAGATATCGCAATCTGCCTCTGTTGTTTGCTGAAGACCAATTCCTCGTGCACGGATCATAAGAGATCGGAAATGAGCAGTCGTCTCGGCCTCTTGGCGAACTACCGTACCGTAGAATACCGGTAGATATCATGGAATACTGTCGGGGCCATCCGACGTTTTTCATTTTAGACCAATCGTTAAAAGAGGTTAAATAGACATTCATTGAAAACATAATGAGAGATTATTATTATTAGTATGTCAGAGCAGCGTCCGACACCCCTCTTAGCAAAATGCGCATGATTTAACCGTAACGGTCGAAATCTCTGACACTCTAAGATAACCATTTTACAGTAAAACTGAAAAGAATCCACCGTGTAACGCGTATTCGTACGTACTAAGCGGGCGTATAGCACGAAAAGTCATAAGGGCAAATAACCTTATTCGTAAGGTTATTTATCAATGAATAATCGTCGGCGCTTTTATGTGGATTGCCTCTTAGCGGGATTTTCCTCTCAGCTCACTCTTCGAAGAATTAACAACTCTAAAACACTATCATGCCCTAAAATCTATGTACAACCTAGTACTAATCCTACACAACAAGGTACAATACAGTGATATTCCAATGAGAATATCACGGTGAATTATACGGTAATACGATACAATGAAAGACCGATCAAAGATGGTTTTACATGTGTTTTGTGTCTCTTTACGTGTGCTTTGTATGCTAAGAATTACGCGGTAATATGCCGTAAATCGACACGACGATACTATGAGTAATTAACCTGTCGACAACGACAAGGCCGAATGAACTGTAACAATGATCTTACTCACTAAATCAATCGATCGTAGGACCGATTGCATTTGCGTTTGTTTGTTACGACACACTTTCTTTAGTTTATCAGACCCACAGCACTCTCTACGAGCTGTGGCCAGCATCCTACAATGCTGAGGACCGAATGGCGTTTCCCACCGAGAAACGCAGTTGAGCTCGAAGACTAATCCGGACTAGCCTGATCAGCTACCGGCATCAACCCTCAAGGATGTAAAAGGGGCGGTTGCTTGTGGAGCCCTGGAATAGACCAACACCAGGGCGGCCTCCCTTGAAAGAAGAGGCCGAAGACTCGAACCAAGGTGGTGGCTCCACCGGGTTTCGAGATCCAGCAACAAGCAAGGGAAAAGGGCTGGACGATTCAGATGAAAGAGTCGCCCAGGTTGGCATCAGTTGAAAGGAATCAATATCCAATTCGAGAACACTGATCTTTCACTGAAAAACAAGAATGACGTGAGCCAGAAGATTGAGCCTGAAGTATTCTGCGGTGAAACGGATTGCGAAGAACATCTGCTTGCGAAGGAACAGATTGCGCAAGAAACATCTGCTCGCAAGAGAACCGAGAACACCAAAAATCGAAGATCCGAAGATCGGAAAGATCCAAAATGAAAAGGAGAACACTAAAAGGAGAACACTAAATTCTCAGGAAACAATCTTTCAATCTTTCACCACAGAAATACAGAATGAGCAAAATCCCAAGAAAGGATAGGAAAGCTCACAATCTTGATTTACAACAAAAGCAAAAAGCTCACACAAATACAGACAACCGGAACGAAAACTCGATCCGAATAGTCAGAAAGTATAAAGAAAACCGGAACGAAATTCGATCCGGATAAATACAATACAAATTACCCGACAGTCACCAACGATAAATACCCATACCTCACATCCAAACCCTGATTACCTTCTCTCTCCCACATACCACCTCCGACTCACACTGAATACCACCCAAAACGAATATTCCGAAACGAACATTTCGAACCTTCCCCTACGAATCGACCATCCATACTCCTCCAATATAATTCGAAACTCCATTAGAATACACAATTCATCACCATGGTACGAACTAGAGCGGACGACGACATGGAAGAAACAAAAATGGAAGTGGATGACGATGACGATTCAGACGATGACGATTCAGACGATGACGATTCAAAGAATTCTAATGAAAACAATGGAAGAGGTATGCAAGAAAAGGAAGATTTGGAAGATAAAATCATGGAAGTCATGGAAAGGGCCTTTGAGGACCCAGAATCAAACTCAACCATGAAGAGAATCATCGACCAAGAAATAAAGAAAAGAGTCAGGGCAATGCGAGATGCAGAAAGAAAGGGTGTGAATCCAGATGACGCGGATAGCGAAAATGATGAGGATGAAGGAAACGATGCTGACCAAAATGCAGAGAACGCAAGAGCTGAACGGCTAGGAAGGAGGTCATCCCAACCCAGGATAAAAATCAGGGGATTCAACAATGGTAGATTTCTGAACCCAGAACAGCTTGCTTTCAGGAGCAGCCTAATGGATTTTGGTATCAACTATGAATCAGCTGAAGAAATTATGAGGGGAGGGATGTCTAATATCCGTGAAATTACAGACCTCAACAAGGAAAGCATTAAATCGTTCATGCACGGATTGAAAGCTATCAGTCCAGACTGTCCTAACCCAAAAAGTATCCACTATGGTAACAGACTATCATCGAGGCTCCTAACTTGGGCAAATTGGGCCCGGTATCAACCATTGATTGGAGTCAAGCCAATGGCTATCGACTGGAACGCAAACCCAAACAACTTGGAACTGCAGCAATTCAGAATCAAGATGATGGAATCAAGTGTGAAATCACAGGAAAAGGCAACTCCACCCGAGCTGAAGGATCTCACAAAATTCAGGGAATGGGAGGAAGGCTTCCGACAAAACTTGAGATACAGATTCAACTCTGAGGGTTTTCCAATCTTGTATGTCATAAGACCCCAAGAAAAGGAAGAAGTTACTGATGAAGCCAGGGCTGGAACAGTCGGGCAAACTACAACAGATACTTATCCAACATGGAGTGATTACAATGAAAGATGTGGTGTCCTGTCAGGTCCCCAGTATGATGAGGACAACAACGTCGTCTGGAGGTTGCTGTGTGATGCAACTAGAAAAGGTCCCGGTTGGGAATATGTGGCACATTTCCAAAACACTGCACTGAATTCTGGTAATGCCAGAAACGCTTTCATTTCTCTCATGCAACACGCTTACACTGATACCAATATCACTATGGTTCTGAATAAGACATATCAGGATATGAAAGATTCGCACTACACTGGAGATTCCAAGGGTTATGACTGGAACAAGCACAAGCGAAATTGGACTGCTTTCCATGGAACGATTCTGAGATTTGAAAAGAATCATAATGAAAGAAGATTTGTCTGGGATTTTATCAATTCAATCAGTGATGAGCGACTTGATGCTGCAAAAGCAGATGCAATTGATGAGAGCAAAGACTATCGTGACAACTTCAATGAATGTTTGATTCTATTCACCAATCGTCTTGGATTGAAAAAGCTTGCAACAGGGAAGAGTAAAAGAGGTTCCAGAAGTTTGTATTCTATGGGCACAACCAGCAACAAGAAGCAAAAGACAACTGGAACTTTTACAGGAAAAGTTGAGTGCAAGCCTTACCCAACAAGTGTTTATAAAACAATGTCAAAAGAACAGCGCCAGGAGCTTTACCAGATGAGACAGGCTAAAAAGAAACGAAATCTCAAGGCTGCTGAGACTAAAAAGAAAGAAACTGAAAATGAAGGCGCTGGTGACAGTTTTGGATCAAAATCTAAGAAATGACATAATAACCGGACACTATCACTAGAACACAAATTGTTAAAAATGGTGAGCCGGTCATTATACCAGATGAATGTCCCTGTAGGTTTTGATGATGGGGAAAATGAAGAAGGATATTGTGAGTTAGACTCACATGCAGATACTACCGCAGCAGGAAGCAATATGGTATTGCTGAATCCTGATCAAATCACAACACACGTTGATGTTGCACCTTTTTCTGAAGAATACAAGCCCATCAAGAAAATCCCCATTGGAAGCTGTGCGACTGCATGGACGAATCCAACATCAGGCCAAGTATATATCATAGTGTTCCATCAAGCACTGTACTTTGGGGACAAATTGAAAAACAGCTTGATATGCCCAAATCAAGTGAGGGACTGCAATTTCAACTCTGTTGAAGAGACACCTCGCCAATTTGATCCAAGATCCAAGCATGGAATTACAATTCAAACTCCACTGGAGGATGATGATCCGAAGAAAGTTTTTATCAAACTGAGTATGAGGAATGTGATCTCATATTTCCCCACAAGAAAGCCCACAAGAATGGAACTTGATGAATGTCAACATTTGATCGCAACAAATGATACCCCCTGGGATCCACATTCACTGAAGTTCAGGATGGCCGAGCTAGCCATTGACAATGGAGATCCAATTTCAGGGGACCAATTCAGCCTTCAAGCTATGTCAACCGAAGAGGACCAAGCAATGGAGGAAAGTTCTGTTGTAACAGAACCTGCTAGTAATGTTACAAATAAACTTCCCAAGACCAGCTTAGGAAAAGAACGGCATCCAAGTGTCATGCAGCAATGCAAACTGATGAGGGTCCATCAAGTATCCACAAGGAGAATGCTAACTGAATGCCAGATTGCAACAGATGGAAATATTGCTCATCGGATTTCTTCAGTAAGGAATATTTCAAGCGCGCGAAGGGTAGACCAATTTTTGTTTGATGATACAGAATTTGACTTTATGGAAGCTCCTGAAGCAGAATCAAAACAGGCCCCTAGCTTGCAAGAAATGGACAATACACTAGAAAGGAGGTCTCTTGACAGAAGAAATCAATGGGGGCCATCAGTGATAACAATTGAAGGTCCAAACAAAGTTGACTGTGAACGCCTAGCCAAAACTTGGAACATTAGTTTCAAGAAAGCTGAACAGACACTGAAAGTCACGACGCAGAAGGCACTCAGGAATTTGCAATCACCATTGATGAAGCGGCTGCCTACTCAGCGTTTCAGGAACAAGAGAGTCGCACAAGGAACCTGGTACACTGATACGTGGC
Organism: Pseudo-nitzschia multiseries; assembly: GCA_037355745.1. Taxonomy (NCBI): domain Eukaryota; phylum Bacillariophyta; class Bacillariophyceae; order Bacillariales; family Bacillariaceae; genus Pseudo-nitzschia; species Pseudo-nitzschia multiseries. The sequence continues at coordinate 8,621,695 of CM074783.1, forward strand.
ATGCCAGGACTACCAGTATTATGAGGCAAGAAAAATGTGCACAGATCTTTACAAATGGAAATGGGTTTGAAGTATTTATACCAATACAGGACAAATCACAAGCCCACCAAGGACTGAAGACATTTATTCATGAAATTGGAATTCCAGAGCATTTGATTTCTGATGGTGCGCCAGAACAAGGATCCCCAAGAACCTACAAAACACACTGGAATTCAATTGTAAAGCGCAACCATATCCATCAGACATTCATCCAGCCACATTGCCCATTCCAAAATCGAGCAGAACAAGCAATTGGTCATCTTGGTAGCGCAATCACAACCAAGTCTGCAAAGAAGAAGTCACCGAGAAGATTATGGTCATTTTGTGGTGAACTATGTGCTAATATCAGGCAGCGAACGGCCTCCAACAACCCTTCTTCAATGGGGAGAACCCCATTTGAATTGGTCCATGGCTATAGACCGGATATTACATTATATACTTCATCAGAATGGTATGATTTTGTGTTTTATTATGAAAAAGGTGATTCTTCCACCCGAGGTGTTGAAAGGCTGGCGCGATGGTTGGGTCCCTGTGGAAATAGGGTAGGTGGGGGGGATTGTTTTTGGCTACTGCCCGAGTCGGCAATACCAATATCTACAAATTCAATAAGGCCTGTCAAGGAATATGAATGGAGGGATAGAGATGTCCTAAGAAGAATGGAAGCGATCGACAAATCAATTGAATCCAAGATTGGAGATGAAGTCAAGGACAGCGCATCATTCTTCCAGGAAAACTACCCAGAGCCCCAAATAGAGCTATTTGAGAATCAACCAGTAAAAACACCGGATATGAAACTCGAAATGGCTGAGCCAGAAGCATCGGTAGAAGATGTTGATGAACCAGATGAATATCTGGGAAATGAAGTGATCATTGAAAGAGGTGATGAAAGACTCAGGTGCATTGTCAAGGACAGGGTTCGCGACTTGCAAAACAGACCAATAGGAATCAGAAATGAGAATCCCATACTAGACACGAGGCTGTATAAATTGCAACTACCTGATGGCACCATGGAGGAATACACGGCAAATATTGTTGCAGAAAGCCTATACAGCTCTGTTGATGATGACGGGAGGATGTTCACTCTACTAGATGAGCTCATTGACCATGAATGCGACAACACTGCACTAACTGATGATGAAGCCACGACCATAGCAAAAAATGGCAGGAAAACCCATAAACCTACAACTAGAGGTTGGAGAATTTTAGCCAGTTGGAAAGATGGCACTGAATCTTGGTGTAAGTTAAGTGATGTGAAAGAATCATTTCCAGTGCAATTAGCCGAGTATGCAGTTAACAATAATCTTGAAAAATCACCAGCTTTCAGATGGTGGGTGCACAAAATTTTGAGGAGGAAGGAACGAATCCTTAAAGCGGCCAAAACAGCAAAGTATTGGTTGAAGACTCACAAATATGGAGTTGAATTGCCACATTCAATCAAACAAGCGCTGGCTATTGATAAGAAAACAGGGACTGACCACTGGGAAAGAGCAATTCATAAGGAAATGACAAATAATATGGCAGCGTTTGAATTTTCTGATGATGATGTTATTCCAGTTGGCCATAAACAGATAACAACCCACATGATTTTTGACATCAAGCTTGGGTCCCTAACAAGGAAGGCCAGATTGGTAGGGGACGGTCACAAAGTCCCTGCAGTGGCCAAAGAAAATACTTATTCATCGGTTCCCAGTCGAGACTCAGTAAGAATATTCTTTCTGCTGGCAGCGCTGAATGATTTGAAGGTTCTCTCAGCTGATATTCAAAATGCATATTTGACAGCCCCGATTAAAGAGAAATACTTCCTAAAAGCGAGAGAAGAAGATGGTTTTCCACCTCACCTTGCAGGAAGACCTTGTAAGATTGTCCGCGCATTGTATGGACTGCCGGTTGCTGGTGCATCTTTCAGGTCATACCTCACCCAGCATTTGAGAGATCTTGGATATTCACCTTGCAAGGCAGATCCGGATGTGCACTTAAGAATTGAAACCAGGAAAGATGGATCCAAATACTGGGCAATGCTCATTGCATATGTAGATGATATCCTATGTTCTGGCGAAGATCCAAAGTTCCAGCTTGAAAACATTGAACGAAAGTTCAAATTGAAGGATGATACAATTGAAGAGCCAACTCTGTATTTGGGAGCTGATATTGGGAAATTCTACTTTGAGGGTGATTCAAAGCCAAGATGGTCATTATCAAGCACTAAGTACACAGCGAAAGCTGTTGCAGCAGTTGAACAAGAGTTAGGAACTGAAAAATATGGCTACAAGTATCTACCAAAATCAGCATCAAGTCCACTGTCACATGATTATCGACCGGAAATTGATATATCAGAAGAATTGAATCCTGAATTGCAAAATTACTATCAAGGTTTAATTGGAGTTCTCAGGTGGATTTGCGAATTAGGAAGACTTGACATAGTAATGCCAGTGTCACTGATGTCAAGGTATTTGGCACAGGCAAGGATCGGGCATTTGAATCAGTTGTTTCACATATTTGCATATTTGAAAAAGTACAACAGGTCAAAACTGGTTTTTGATGATACTGTACCAAGTGTTGATGAAAGTAAATTTCAAAAATGTGACTGGTCTGAATTTTATCCTGGTGCCGCTGAAGTCATACCAACAGATATGCCTGAAGCTTTGGGAAAACATGTGACGATGAGCTGTTTTGTCGATGCTGACCATGCCGGATGCAAGGCAACAAGGAGATCTCATACTGGTGTTATTATCTTCATTAATAATGCACCGATCATTTGGTTTTCCAAAAGACAAACAACAGTTGAGACATCAACTTTTGGATCTGAAATCATTGCTTTGAAAATTGCAATCGAATTGGTTGAAGGTCTAAGGTACAAGTTGAGAATGATGGGTGTTCCAATTGATGGGAGCACAAATGTGTATTGTGATAATGATTCAGTTGTCACAAATGTTACACGACCTGAAAGCCCATGTAAGAAGAAGCACAACAGCATTGCATACCACAAAGCTCGTGAATCTATTGCAGCAGGAATTATCAGAGTTGCAAAGGAACCAGGTTCAACAAATATTGCTGATTTGTTTACAAAGCTAATGAGTGGCGCTGTTTTCAGAGAACATTGTTCTCGTTGCATGTGGTAAAGTAAAGAATCAATCATTCGATGGAATGTTCGATCGATTGTTAGATTGAAGTAACAAGTTGATTTTATGTTCGATCTGCAATGAGCATTTCGAAGATGGATAATTTGATCCATGAATACAATATATCAAACTGGCAAGGATCAGGGCAAAATGCCATGATATAAGCCAGAATGAAAGGCAAAACGCCGCCCCATTTCTTTTTGATAGGGCCTCTGATGGTAGACTGGATACAGTTTGGTATTCAACACGACTCACGATGAATAGATTAAGTCAAAAGATCCAAACGCTTAACGATTGGATTTACGACTGAAGGGGACTGAAAAGAATCCACCGTGTAACGCGTATTCGTACGTACTAAGCGGGCGTATAGCACGAAAAGTCATAAGGGCAAATAACCTTATTCGTAAGGTTATTTATCAATGAATAATCGTCGGCGCTTTTATGTGGATTGCCTCTTAGCGGGATTTTCCTCTCAGCTCACTCTTCGAAGAATTAACAACTCTAAAACACTATCATGCCCTAAAATCTATGTACAACCTAGTACTAATCCTACACAACAAGGTACAATACAGTGATATTCCAATGAGAATATCACGGTGAATTATACGGTAATACGATACAACGAAAGACCGATCAAAGATGGTTTTACATGTGTTTTGTGTCTCTTTACGTGTGCTTTGTATGCTAAGAATTACGCGGTAATATGCCGTAAATCGACACGACGATACTATGAGTAATTAACCTGTCGACAACGACAAGGCCGAATGAACTGTAACAATGATCTTACTCACTAAATCAATCGATCGTAGGACCGATTGCATTTGCGTTTGTTTGTTACGACACACTTTCTTTAAAACCACCCAATCAGATTCAACCATTTCTAATGTATGCAGATGCACGCGCACGTGCGTGCGATATGAGCACGATGTGGGTCTGATTCAGTGTGGGATTGGATCGAACCAATGAAATTCAACCATATTGGTGTAAAGAAAGAACCCGGATATACGGCCTACGAGTGATGGTAGTACAAAACCTACATTGGTACACAAACTACGTATCATATACGGTAGTACAAAATCTATGTAGAATCTACGTTAAAAAAACGGATATACTGCCCTAGGAGTGATGGTAGTACAAACCATACTGTAGTACACAACCTACGTAGAAGCTATGAGAAAGAAACCCGGATATACGGCCCTACGAGTGGTGGTAGTAGAAAACCTACTGTGGTACAAAACCTTCATAGAAACTACTGTTGTACAAAACCTAGTATGCTGACACCTATGGAAGAAAGGAACCCGGATATACAGAAGGGGACATACGAAACCCAGATATATGGCCGAAACCCGGATGTATGGTACAAAACCTACGCTGACTGAAAAAATAATAGCTAGGGTTATTATTTATTTTTAGTAAAAAATAACTGTGTTATTATATACTACTTTCTAAAACCGCGCGCGCGCGCAGCAGGTCTGTCAGAGAGTCTGACAACTGCTCAATTCTGGTAAAAATAATGCATCTTAAATTTTAGACGCATTGGTCTAAATTTTTTAGATGCATAGTTATGCGTCTTTGGAATTTTTTAGAGGCATAACTAACCGTTAAAATATAACGTCTATTGACGTCTTTAACGCTTAGAGATTGTATTGTTTTCAAAATTGAAGCGTTAAAGCTGTTAGATAGACATTAATAAAAATGTGAAAAAAAACATTATGCGACTTTGAAAATTTTTAGACGCATAATCATGCCTCTTTGAAAATTTTTAGACACATAACCAACCGTTAAAATATAACGGCTATTAACGTCTTACCGGTACCAAAATCGGTCTAAAATGAAAACCATTGGATGGCCCAGGAAAACACTTATTGCGAGGTCTCGGTCCGTAAAATGTACGAGTACTAATGAACGGTACTATGAATCCGGCAACAATTGAGACTGAAGCTTTTTGCAACGGAGTTTTCATCCAATTATTACAAAATCTGACAACAATTTAGACAGACACAGTTGTAACCAATCTACATCGAGTTTACATCAAGTTTTCATCCAATTAAGATCAAGTTTACATCGAGTCTGTCAAAAATTTGTTACTTACCAAATAAATTATAGAATACCCTTACATGTTGATACATACAACTTCACGTAGTACTGATTTTGGAGTCCACAAAAAACTCTTCAGAAATACTCCAATTTTTGCTTATTCTTGACTCAAAATTCTTTTTCCTTTTCTTGTGTAGGTCCTCATTGTCAATCTTGCCTCCCAACAACGACAACGACAACGACAACGACAACGACAACGGCAATGGTGACAACTACCATGGCAAGCATCACACTTGCTTACTATAGCCACTGTCTTGGATGGGAGGGGTCTTATTGTCTGTGTAGGGTTGGGCTGGATGGTTGCATACCTTGGGGATCACCGATAATACAACAGACAACACAACAACTTGCATTCTTCGTACAATCAAAAATACTCCATCACAATCAAACTCACAATCAAAAACAGCCTCTGAAACCATGTCCTCCAGGAATCTCCTTTGACAAGAAACCCCCCTCAACCCAACCCGCTGCCAAGAAAACTCCTTCTGGGAAGCCCGGAAATCTTCTCACCAAACAGACGCCCAAGCCAACTCCAAAAGCAACTCCCAAAGCAACCCCATCTGGCAAGCCCCTTGGTTTTGTTGATGCCTGTCTCTTCAATTCTTCTGATGACGAAGATCCCCCGCCTCCATTTTGAAAGAAGGATCTCATTGTGCTCCTCAATAAACGCGATCCATTCCCCAAACACCTCAAGGTTGCATTCTTCAAAGACTTTACCCAGAAGAACATCTTGTCTCTTGTGGAGAATTCTGTTAAGTCACAGCTACTGAAGATTTTCCAAGACTGCTATCATTCCATGGGAGCCACGGTCTCCTCCAGGAAAAGGAATTGGGGTATATCCTGCGTTGCAAAGCAGCTTGGTGCAATCATGTCGACCTTCCACGAGTACAAAGTGCTTAGGAAAGACCTCCAATCTGGCAACCGCAAGAATAAACCATTGGAGATGGTTGCTTATTTGAATGTCTTGGAGTTCAGGTTCACAAAGGAGTTGAAGAAAGCCAAGGCAAAGGAAATTGCGGCTCACGATGCAAAGATTGGGAAGCTGACCATGCCTTGGATGAAAACTGGACAACGGCCACAAGACTTTGTCAAATTTGACCCCAAAAAGATCTTGAAGCAGACTTCTCTACAGTGTGGCCACTTCAACACCACGGAGCCTCAGTCTGTCAAAGAGATTGAATAGATCAACAAGCAGTTAGAGGATGAACACCAAACTGAGATGATCCATTGGGAAAACAAGTCAACAGCAGTCACGCTGAAGACCAGGAAGCCCTGCAAGAAACCTACCCAAGAGAGACAGATTGCCTGTTACTGCCACAATATTCATTGCATGCTTGAGACCAACGGAGGAGTCTGTTATTATTATTGTGGGTATGTCAAAGATGGCAAAGACCTTCCCATGGACCAAACCGGCAAGGCTTGCAAATGTGAGGTTTGTTTATGCAAATGTGACTTGGTATTTGTCAAATCAAAGAGGTTGGCTATTGTTTCTGCAATTGATCCATTGAAAGAGCCGGATGAAGAGAAGGCTGTTGTTGGAGATGCCAGTGTCTGCCTTTCTTATGCCGAAGGCAAAAATGACAGTCGTGTCAATGAACACCAGTACCTTACCAATCCATTTGCAACCAAAGCCGACCATCTTCAAAATGCCCATGCCACTGCATTCCTTGATATTATCAGCAACCCGGTGCTTGGAAGGGACAGAGTGAAGAAGACTTCGCAGGAAGTAATGGGACCTCTCCAAACTACCTCCAAGGCTGGAAAGACAATTTATCAGCTCAGGATGAGAAGAGGGGAGTGAAATCGAACCATCCAGTGATTCCCGGCTCCATTGCAACAAACTCTTGCTAGCACCAATGGACCCCGCACGCTTTCTTTGTAGCCGGACCATGAAGAAAGCCCCAACAGAAACACCGATGGATACCCCACTCAAAATTGGATCCTACCATGAACCAATTACAATTGATGGGGACACAGAAGATTCCAAGCATCAACCACGGACATTGATCTGCCATACACCTTCCAGAAGCCAAGAACCTCCAAAGGATGAGACTCCAGCTTTTGTTCGGTCTGTTCGTCAGTTGGCATTTGAGAAGGCAGATTTCCAAATGAACTCTCAGAATAATCAGGATATTCTTGACTTTGTGGGACCCAAACTCACTTACAAAGATGATTCGGAAGTGGCAGTCAACATGAAGGTTCGTGTTTTGGATCATGGTGAGAGTGGAAAGGAAGTCACTGAAAGCTTGTCCAGTGTGGTCAAATGGTGCAAGGGAGTCCAGGTTCACAAGCAACAAAAGGTTCAAAAGGAAGATGATTAGACAACGATGAGAGATGAGTGGCTGTAATGACATAGAACTGTAAATTTTGTAGACCAAAGACACTTACTCTGAAATTGTGTGCATAGCCCTGTGTAGTTTTTTTATTTGGTTCTGGTACTGGAGTTGTTGTTGATTTGTATTTGGTATTCGGGTTTTCTTGCATACCTCTTGAGAGGGCTCCAACTCGTGTGACACAAAATGGGATTGCTGGTAACAACAGAACCAACTGGTCAGAGTCCCATCAGTTGGATCGATTTGGATTTTGATGGAGGGGAGGAGGAGAATTGATTTTGATAGACGAGAGAAGGCTTAGTACCACGTCCGATAACTGTCACGCGACCCTTTTTTTTTTTGTCGCGAGGTACTGTCGCAACCCCTTTTTGTGTGTAATTTTAACACGAGTCCCCCTTGTGATTCACTAGGTCAGTATCATGCCCAATTTTCTAACTCTCAATACGTGGGTCGCGTTTATTTTTTTCCTTGGGTCATGAATAATTATTATTAATTTTTAATAAAACCTACCCGTACGCTCGCGAATCACATTTACTAAAATTAAATACGCAAGGTCATGACTCACAACCAAACCCCCCCTGTGATTCGGTCGCTTCGTATCATGCTCATTTTTCTAACTCTCAATCCCTGGTTCGCGATTATTTTTTTCCTTGGGTCATGAATATTGATTTTTAATTTTTAATATCACCTACCCGTACCTTCGCGAATCACATTTACAAAAATGAATTTTGCAACGTCATGACTCACAACCAGTAAAATTCAACATTAGTGCTCGCGACACGCAACCCTTAAAATGTATCTCCATTGCTCGCTACCCACTACCCTTATAATTTAATATTTGTGCTCGCAACAAACAACCCTTGAAATTTACTATCATCGCTTGCGACTACCTACCACTACAGTTGAATTATTCGTGTAAAGAATTTGCCTAATAGTACTATCGTATGCAAAATATGTATGATATGTACGAGTACTTCTTTCTGTACAATTTAATCGTATTTGTCACACAGAACGAACCCTCGTCAAATTAGTGAATGGACTGACAAAATGAACAGTATCGATTCTGAAAACAAGGCCTAAACTTCCTCCATTTCGTCAAGCAATTGAGTGATTCCCGGCAGTGATAAAGTAATAAACGACCAGAGTAATAAAAAAATATTCGCGAGTGAATAGATTGAATAGATTCAACGCACGAATATTTTTTATTAACTATCACTCAGAGCAAATTTGGAATTTGGAATCTCGAAATAAGAAACAGTAACTGTCTGTTTATGTCTGTTGAATCACTTACCGGCCTAATTTTGGCAAGCAAGCCTGTTAAGTATTCAAGACTGGCCGGCAGTTGAAATTTTCAGAATTTTCTATGTACCGTATCGATTGGCTTTGCTGATATGAATTTCTACTAGTAGCTATCGCGAAGAATTACTAGTAGCTACTATCCTCGCTAAAACACTCACTTTGTTCTCCAGCAGCAAGCAACAACAACAAACACTCCTCTTTTGCGAAACACTCTTTCGCGAACATAACAATCGACAATCACCATGGCCCTGGAGTTAACACTACTTGGATACTACTATGAAAACTACTTAACCCCCGATTACAACAACCCACTGCTTGGGGAGGAAGATAAGAAAAGAAGGGATCGTAGAACTCCTAGGATTGCAATTAAGCGATACAGCCAATCTGCTTTCATGTATCTCTATCGATCGGGCAATGATCAAGCCCTTCTCAACTGCTGTGGAGTCGACCATGTAGTATTCAGAGAGCTCCTAGATTTGTTTGAGCCTTTCTATAATCAATTCATGTATGATGAAAAGACTGGATCGATCCGGAAGTTTAAGCATCACGATTATAGTCAACGCCGAGAGTTTGATGCAACTGGATGTCTTGCTCTTATTTTATTCTGGTTTCGAACCAGAGGATCAGCAGCAAGAGCAGTTGCCATAGCATTTGGAATTACAGCTTCTCCTATGTACAGATGGTTGAAATTCGGACGCAGAATGCTTCTTTCCGCATTGCAAGATCATCCTGCTGCCAAAGTTTGCTTGCCAAACGAAGAAGAAACACAACAATACGTCGATGCTATTGCTGCAAAGTATCCAGCGCTTGGTCCACACCGGGTGTGGGCCGCTTGCGACGGGCTTAAACTCCATATCCAGCAGTCTGGTGACTGGAACAAACAGAACCCATACTACAATGGTTGGACGTCTGCTACATATGTCAACAGCGTGTTTCTTTTCTGCCCAGATGGGAGGATCCGTGCTTGTGTCTTGAACTGTCCTGGATCTTGGCATGATAGTACTCAAGCTGACTATGGGCTCTATCAAAAGATGCAGCTTATGTATCAGTTGTACATGGTAAAGGTGGTTGTCGATTCGGCGTTTAAGTTATCTACGAACAACTACCTTGTTAGAAGTAGTCAATATGATCCTCTAACAGCTCCTGTAGAAATACCTGAGGGTACACCTACTGAAGAGGCCGCTGCGATGAAACGCCGCGCCATTTGCAAGGCTATTACAGTGAACAGAGATGCAACTAGTGTTAGACAGATGTCTGAATGGGGGATGAGACAGATCCAAGGTGGGTTCCCTCGACTCAAAGATAACATGTTGCTGGAAGAAACGGGAGACAGGAGGATCATTCTGATGCTTGTCGTGTTGTTGTACAACTTCCAGACAGCTAAGGTTGGAATCAACACCATACTCAACACCTACATGAGCCAGACTGAAGGCTTCTTCTCCTATGGATTGGTACCAACTGAAACCGCAAACGATGTATTTTAGTACGAATTAGCGTTACGAATTAGATTAATTTACTTAGAGAAGTCAATTTCATCACGTCCAATCGATTCGTAGTACTATCGATCGATCGATTTGATCGATTGATTGATCGTACTATCGATCGATCGATTTGATCGATTGATTGATCGATTGATTAGTCGTATTTAGAGCAGTCGACAACACGTTTGAATAATTTTGCTCCAGCGCACCTCTAGTGGTGTTGGTTCCCTCTTTTAAGGTGTTGCAATAGAGTTTTTGTATTCTCTTTGTAGCCTAAGTTTCTGTCTGGAGCAATGATGGTGTTGTTGTTGAGTTTAACTAATAATTAACTAACGATCGATTCGATTCTACAAGATCGATTCGATTCTACAAGATCGATTCGATTCTACAAGATTGATTCGATTCTACAAGTTACTTGTCAAACAAGTCTAAGTCATCGTTGCTGCTGCTGACACTGCTGTTGTCACTGCTGCTGTAATCGCAACGCTGCTGGAGAGGGTTCACTTTCTTTCTTTTGAGGTTACTAGCTTGGGGAGTAGACACCTGTGGAGTAGTAATATTCGGACGACCAATATTCGGACGACCAACGCCGGCACCACTAGTACTAGGAGGGCCACTAGTAGGAGGGCTGCTAGTAGTACGACCAGTAAGTTGAACAAGGAGTGCCTGCAGTATCACCTTCCTCTCTTGATCTGCCTGCTTCCTCTCTTCATCTGCCCTCTCCTGTCTTTGTTGTTGAAGTTCTAATGCTCGCTGCTGAAGCTTTCTATCCTCTCTTCCCTCTTTCAATACAGTAGCAATCACATTCATCATCTTTGCCTCATTGTCGCCTTTGCGATTGTAGTGTCTCTTTGTCTTGTTACTAGTAATGGTACTGGTAGGCGTCCGCTCGGTCGTTGTTGTTAGCTCTGCTACTTCTGACTGTTGGGTGACTTGTTCAGGTTGTGTTGGTTGACCGAGTAGAAGTGGTACCGGTTGAGTTGTGGTGACAGCAGCAGCACGTGGAGTGAACTCATTTGTTTCCGCGTTGTATCTATCTTCTCCTTGTACAATCCGTGCCTTTTCACCAATGAGATCCTTGATTTCCTTTGCCTCCCTAATGTCCCATTTCATGTTTGGATTGCCAGTTGGCGCCATCACCCGGTTCAATCGATTGTATTTATTGCGAATGGATTCAGAATCCCTTCCAGGATATTTTGTAGCATGTAGGTCTGCAACATCATCCCACTCTTCTCCTCCAGTGGGTATGATAGATCTAATGGCAGCAAACATGTGCTCCAACTCGGCTTTGGTGTAGTTACCAACGCCGGGTTTCCTTCCTCCAGCTGTCGAGGGCATGTTGTTGTTGATTGTTATGATCGATGGTATTGGTTTTTGCTTTTGCTCTTCAGACTTGTTCTTATGTGAACTCGATTCATTTTCTGTCGAATCGTCTACTAATAGTATCGTAGCAAGCGCGAGAAGCGCAGCAACAGTAGTGTACGACGACATGGGTTGTGCCAATGCCCTGTCTAATGCTGTGCTGGAGAGACACCAAGTCGTACTGTTGTTGTTGTTTCTTTCCGGACCTTTTCTTTCGCAATTTTTCTTTTGCAATTTTTCAGCTCAGCAAAATTGGCGATGATCACCAAAAATAGCATGCAAGCATGCCCGGCAAAAGAGGTGCACATGATTCATTCGTGCGTTGGGGACTAAAAACTTTGATTTTAGTACCGTACCATATGATTCTAAGATTCCGTTGGAGTTTATTCTCTGTCATAAAATCTGGCAGTCAAGGCTGCTTCGACTGCCAGATTCTATTGAGTATGGAATAAAAACCGAATAAATCTATCACTTAGAGAATAAATTTATTACTCTGGTCGCAAACTTTTATTACTTTATCACTGCCGGGAATCACTCATTGTCTCCATGCCGGATCAATATAGTTTTCATCCTCACTTTCCTCTTCAGCAAGACTACTGGCAACAGTGCCACCATTATTCGACACAGTACTGGAAGGATTGCTTTCTGAGTCGAATCTTTGTAGCATCATTTTCTCCAAATTTATACCCGTTTCGGGATTTTCTCTTAACGTTTGTATCTTCTTGCACAATTTAGTGAACACTTTCCGTCCTTCTTTGTCCCATCCATTTGCACTTCCACTTTTTGAATCGCAATATTTTTTTTTCATGTATTTTGTTTTTTTGTGTGTCGTGTATGTTCCATCAAGTTTCATTTCCTTTTGTTTTTCCCAATTTCTGTACTCGTTGTCAATTATCATTAGGGCAAAAGCCTCATCCGTAACACTAAAGACGGTACTAATAAGATCCTTTGTCTTCCTCAGCCTAAAGTTAGTCTTTCCCGGATTAATGGCAGACAGGATTCTTGTCACAAAATAATAAAATTCTTCATTTGCCGCATTTCCGTATCGCCGGTACTCTTTCGCCAGAATTTCCATTGAGTCCGTATTTAGAGCTACAGTACCAGGGAATGATGCCGGCACTTTTGCCATTTCACTATCAACTGCGGTGATGTCATCAAATGGCAGTATCATATCATAGTATGGTTGGGTTAGTTGTATGTCTGTCGTAGGCACATATTGAAGAATGTCGAAAGTACCATAATTTCCAGATGACTCAACAATTACGCCGTCACTTACCAAACCAATTTTTTCTAGCCAATGTTTGATTATTGTGTCTCAATTTAGCCAGGGCTTTTGGTACTGCATTATGAAAGTATTCACAGATTTTCTTAATGGGTATATCTTTTGGATAGGATATTACACACTCATCGATTCCTTGCACGATTATTTTATTGGAGAGTGTGTTTGTTGTCATAAATTTCAGGCCACCGTACCATTTCTTCTTCACATATGCCCTCACCTGTCCTTCAATTGTATCTTTATATGTTTTCAATAGTTTCATAGTTTCCGTTTCCATACTATGTCTAGTTCCACCACTCAATGTACTCACTTTATCACTGCTATCGCCGCCCCGCACTGTTTTCAATGGTACCGTGTTGGTAGTTTTTGCAGCATTCTCTTTAGAATTCTCTCCCTTCTTACCTTCGCTCCACGTTTTCATCCAATCCTGTACTAGATCCGGATCCTCATTTGCTATTTCTTTTAATATTTTTTCGTTCTCGTTTTCCTTTTTCTGGTCACTGTCAGTGTCACTTTCACTGTCGCTGTCGCTGCTGTCCATGATGCTAATGTTTTCCGCTTTCCTTTTTATTGGTTTTTCTCTTTCCGTCGTGGTGGTGCCTTTTTGTGTTGCTGCAATGTTTGTGTTTGTCTCGCTGGACATGGTTGTAATGCCTGTATTTTTGGTATTATCTCTAGTGTCTCCATCCCTGACTGCGGTTGCTTTTTCTGCTATTTTCTTTTCTTGGAGACGTGTTATTTTTGCCTTGGGTAGGTTGGACCATTTTTGTTTCGTCATCTTGTATTTCAAATTTTTCAATTGTTGGTGTTTTGGGCAATTTTGTGAATTTTTATGCTGCCTTGTTTTGTGATCGATTGTACGAATTCAGCAATTTGCAATACATTTGTCTTTGTCTAAGCGGGCTTGTGAGCGCGGGCCAACCAAAAAGAACTGTCTGCCTAGCCGCGCCATTTTTTTTCTTCCGTACATTCGCTTCCTATTTCCCAACAAGTAGTACTAGTAACGGTACTAGATTGTACGATACCAATTTATTTTGATGTTCCCCATCCTACTACTAGTACCGTATCACATCACTTCATATTGAAATCTGTAGAACCGAAAACAGGCACATTGTATGGAAAGGTGTTGGAGACAACAATTCTCTGTTATGGGAAATCCGCACAACGTATGCATTTTCGTTTTAAGGTTAAGTTTCTGTAACGGCGTTCCTGATTGAGTTGTCTGGAACCTCAATTCTGACTTCTTCATTTGTAAGGAACCAGTTGCATTGATGAGCCTGTAATGGAAAATCAGCACGATTTTTGCCCCGGCGTTTCCGTGTTGTGTGTCTGGAACGGTGTTGTAGCTAACAATTCACTGTTTTGGAAAATTTACAGAACGTCTTTATTAGCGTTTTAGGTTTAAATTTCTGGAACGGCGTTTCAGATTTAGCTTCCTGGAACGGCAATTCTGACTTTTTCATTTGTAACTAACGTTTTTCACAGTATTTAATTTTTATATTTACGTATTTAACTACGACAGGATTCTGCACGTATTCGTGGTAAGTAGGGGTAAGTTTTTCCATAGTAACGCTTCTTGTTACTAGCACTATTTCACACGTCCCCACGCACCACAAGGAACGGGATAGTTATTGTATTCCTCTAAATCTTCCGGTGAATTCCAACGTTTTTCGTAAAGTTGTAGCCAGTGCACAATGTTTCTCTCGTTTCTATCCTCTTCCTCCCTTTTCTCTTTGTTTGCAAATTGTTTGAGTTTTCTTTTTTTCTTCTTAGACTGCTTTTTCGCTTTGTTCATGAATGAATTCCAATTGTTTTTATTGTTGTTGTTTATCTTCGTTTCTTTGTTTCGTTCCTTTCCGTCGTCGGTTTCTTCGATGTACATTATACTGTTTTTTTCAATGATTGCCTCTTCAGTCATTGTGCGCCACTCGTTTAACCAAAGGGTTGTCAGACAGGGACGGTTACCCGGGTGAAAATGTATGCATTGCTTTATGTGTTTTCTGGCTTCCGGCGTCAGGTTACTCCATTTTTTTGGTGGAACTGTATGACCATTGAGTTCGAGCCTCACTCGTTCTCCTGATTGTACTGGTCGTCCAATACCCACGTTGTTGTAGCACTGTATGTCCTCCGTTCCTTTCAATGCCGGATAACCGCATAAAATGTGTGCCACAATGATACCCAAAGCCCATACGTGGTCAACGGCATCAGTGTCGCCTTCCTTGTAGAAAGGAAATATGTCCTCAGTTACGTACTTCAAGCATTGTTCCCAAATTTCTAAAGCTTCTTCTTCATCGAAATGCCCTTTTGGGCTGTTGAGTCTATCTCTAACGTCATCTATCTTGTTGCATCCATTAAGTATTGTGAGTACCAAGTTGCCGTTTTTGGCACATAGCGCATTGAACCCAGTTTCAAAATGATATAAGAATGGATTATTCTCGTTGTTTTCGTCACCGTCATTTAGCTCAGTCATTCTTGCACAGTACTCCGCCGAATCCAAAAGATACCTAGGCTTCAATGGCTTCCTCTTGTACGCTGATTGTGTTGTTATGTTCTCCATTTTGCTCTTCGTTGTAATAATGATTTACGTTTGGCAAATACCGAGGTATTTTCGTTCAATTACTCGTTGCAATCTGTGAAGGAATAATTCTTACCACACTTTAAGTGGTGTAAATTTCGTCATCTCGCAATGATTCGGTTATATTCAAGTAACTGTGTCTCGTGGTTCGACTCCCCCTTAGAACGGTCCATACGTAGTACTTCCCTCCTTACTTTATGTTCCTACTACTAGTTCTATTTCTTTATTTTTCTATGAACAACAAGTAGTAACCTAAGAAATAAAGATTGCTTCTAAGTTTTTGTTGAGTGCAACAGTTTGTTACTTTCTGTTGTTTTAAGGATGAATACTGTTCATTCTATGGATTGGTTAGAGTATGAAAGTATATTGCCAATTCTAAGGCTGATACTTTAGTCTTTATGAAAGTTTTAATAGTTCTGTTGTTCCCTGGTAATTTTTTGTCCAAAACCAGTAACCAAATGCACTAATTAGGTTGTGACACACAAACCACCTTGACAGATAAGTCAATTCTGTTTCTTTCATTCATCATCTTATCCATTACACTATCATTATTCATTGTTCAATCACATGAAAAATCTGATTTTGGAACTTTTAATTGCAAATTAGTGTGTATTTTTCTTCCCAATCCAGTCACCAAATGCAATCATTAGGTGGTGATACCCAAATCACGACAGATAACTCCCTTCTGTTTCTTTCATGATTCATCTCACCCATAACAGGAACAATATTCATTGTTCAATCACACGAAATATTGGATTTTCTATTGTTTAATTGCAAATTACTGTGTATTTATCCTCCAAATCCAGTACACAAATGCACTTATTAGTAGGTGGTGACACAAAAACTATGAAAGATAACTCACTTCTGTTTCTTTCATGATTCATCTCACTCATAACAAGAACAATATTCATTGTTCAATCACACGAAATATGGGATTTTATATTTTTTGATTGCAAATTAGTGTGTATTTTTCCTCCAAATCCATGACCCAAACGCACCCATTACATGATGACACATAAAGTATGACAGATAACTCACTTCTGTTTCTTTCATGTTTCATCTAACCCATAACAGGAACAATATTCATTCTTCAATAACACGAAATATGGGATTTTCTATTTTGTAATTGTAAATTTGTGTGTATTTTTCTTCCCAATCCAGTCACCAAATGCAATCATTAGGTGGTGATACCAAAATCACGCAAGATAACTCACTTCTGTTTCTTTCATGATTCATCTCACCCACAACAGGAACAATATTCACGGACTAATCACACAAAATATCTGATTTTCTATTTTCTAATTGCAAATTAGTGTGTATTTTTCATCCAAATCCATGTCCCAAATGCACTAAGTAGATGGTCACACACAAACTATGACAGATAACTCACTTCTGTTTCTTTCATGATTCAACTTATCCATAACAGGAACTATATTCATGGACTAATCACACAAAATATCAGATTTTCTATTTTCTAGTTGCAAATTTGTGTGTTTTCCTCCAAATCCATGACCCAAATGCACTCATTAGATGATGACACATAAACTATGACAGATAACTCACTTCTGTTTCTTTCATGTTTCATCTAACCCATAACAGGAACAATATTCATGGGCTAGTCACACTAAATTTCAGATTTTCTATCTTATAATAGCAAATAACTGTGCTTTTTTCCTCCAAATCCAGTACCCAAATGCACTCATTACGTGGTGACACACAAACTTTGAAAGATAACTCACTTCTGTTTCTTTCATGAATCGTGCATGTCCCCCATAATAGGAACAATATTCGTGGTTCAATCCCAGTAAATATAGGATTTTCTATAGTTTAATTGCAGAGTACTGTTTTTTTTCCCTACAAATCCAGTACCCAAATGCACTTATCAGTACAAGGTGGTGTCACACAAACTATGACAGATAATAACTCACTTCTGTTTCCTGCATGATTCATTTCACCCATAACAGGAACAATATTCATGGACTAATCACAGTAAATGTTAGATTTTCTATTTTGTAATTGCAAATTACTATTAGATTGGAGTTACTATGCATTGATGGTACTACTAATATTAGTAGTTCTACAAGTATTGGTAACAATCTTCTTAAAACTTTCAACTACTAACCACTATGAACATACATGTAGTACTAGTACTATGACTACAGTATTACTACAGTTTCTTGTGCACCGTAATATGATAAATTCTTTCCCGCTTATGCCCTCTTTGCTCTTGTGTTCTATGGTGGTGCGTGGAGAAGGCTATGAACGTATACCCAATACAGCATAGTTTCATTATTTGAAGACATCCGACAACTTGGTGAACTGTGGTTTATCCGATCCCACTCTGTCGTAAGGGAACCAGGTTGCGCGCTTCACTGTTGTACCATCTTGTAGTTTCTTGTGCACCATGTATCCAGGGTATTGAGGATATTGGTCCTTCTTCTTCGCTGCATAACTTTTCACAACACCAGTTCCAGGTGCTGGCAAACCTGTGATTGTCACCTCACTACCAATTGCAAATTTAGGATACGAGATCACCGGGTCAGGATCTGCGAACAACACCTTCACGTTTCCGGAGCGCTTCTGTCTTATTACGTTGGCTGGTTTTGGGCGAGAAACTTGCAGAAGGTATCCAAGATCTTCAACGTGGCCCAGGTTTGGAGAAACCTTCCTCTCCTTGTACTTTGGCTCTCTATTGGATTCGTCTGATGCAGTCTTGTTTTTTTTTGGTTTCCTGAGGAACGACTTCTTCTTTGCCTTCATGGATGCGTTCTCTTTAACTGCGTTTGGTTCTGTGGGAGGTATGTTGCCGTTTACTACTTCTACGTCGTCTTCTTCTTCATCATCATTGCTTTTGTTACCTCCATCAATTGAGGGTTCACTAGAGTTGTCGGTCAATTTGCCTTCCCAAGGAAATCGAAAGAATGATTCCGGTTCATGGATCTCTGTGTTAGTGAACACTATCCATCGTACGGAATACGTATCATTCTCCTCGATGAACTTCTCGAAGTTCTTCAAGTGTTTCTTCATGAAGTCCCACTTTGCAATGTCGGTAGCTCCGTAACTCTGACTGTTGGGTACCTTGATTTTTTCAAATACTTTGATCAATGAGTCGCCATCGGATTGTAAAGTCTTTTCATCCTCTCGTGAAACAAAAGTTACTTGCAAGCTTGCTTCCCACAGGTGTTTTTTGTTATTGAAAACCGAACACAAAAGTTCCTTTGTCAAGGGGACGAACAATTGTCCCCCTTCAGGTAGATAATTGTAAGTTGTCAGAAACCGCAAAGACCTCTAAAAAAAATTAGAACCTCCGAGTACTATTTCCGGTCGTGTGATGAAAATATCACTGAATACGAATCTCGTATGTTCCCAGAACAATCGATCGTCCACCGTGTACGTGCAGTTCTCATCAAAATTAAGGAACCTTGTGACGGATAAGCTGTAGTCCTCTTTTGCGATAGGGTAAGTATGTCGACTTTCCTTACCTCTCACAAGCTCAGGCGGACTTGGTTCTTCAAATTGAACGGATCGAGCACCGTCACTGGTGAAAATGAATAACCGATCTTTGCGGTGAGGTTCACCTTGATTAGAGCGCGACGACAAAGAACTTCGCTCTGCTTCCAACAAATAGTCCAGAACCTCATGTGCATGGTCAACGGTAAAAGGAATTTCTTCTTCGTGGCCAAGTACAGCATTCATTATTTCCTTTGAAACCATATCCCTACTAACCGAAACACGTGTACCGTCAGCATCACGTAACAAATGAGATGTTAGAACATAGTTGAGCAATTCGTCGCAAACAAGATTCACCTCTTCAAGTTGGTCTGAAGTCGAAACAACATTGTCAACACAGGACAAACTCAGGATGTAATGTTGCAACAATGTCTTCACGTGAACTTCGTCCTCCGGATTGTAATCGTCCACAAATATGTCACGTTCGGCCGTTTTCTTTTCAGTGGAAAGAGTGACCAATTGTTTGGCAAAGTCAACGCCTACTCTGTAGAACTGGTTAAGAGTTTTCCGGTGCTCCATAATCTTGCAAAAGTGAAGAGAAGATAACAGGTTGAATCGAATAATCCCCACCTTATTGTCCACTCCTTGTATTGTGTATTTTCCAATCAAAAACGAAGACTCATAGAGATTGGGCAATAGTTTGTTGTACAAATTGTCATGTAGTAATGACTCATCGGGGAAGTGGTGAAGGCTGAGTTCTTCAAAAATTCTGGCCTTCTGTCAGTTGGAAGCATACCCACAAATACATGAGGACCTTTTGAAACGCAAGGGGTATCCTTAATACATGGGACGGCCATTCCAACTTGAGGTATTTTTGGGAATCAGTCAAGGGCACTATCTCGACTGCTGCGACACCATCTCTTATTGGTCCACCAACAACTTCTTTACCCCTAATAGAATTGATTTCTTTCACCAAATCATCAAAGGAGTGACTAGAGGAAAGAAAATGCCTCAATGCGCGGTTAAAGGAAAGACCTTCAAAGAACGAGACCATCTCCCGGACGTATAGCTTCCCTTTCTTTACATCGTCTTTAAATCTATGATTGAAAAACGGTCCTTCTTTTTCCGGTGAAGGCGCAGGGGGGAATTGGACACAACGTACGTACCAACGCAGTAAGCTTAAATACACTTTCATGTACTTCAGTATGGTGTCGTAGTTAACCACATTCTTTGCCCAGATAGAATGCGACGTGCCTTCCGATAATTCGTCTTGTCCTTGAACCCGGGTGAATTGTGTTTCGCCTTCCGTGGTATTTTCATCGACTTTGATAACGGAGTTGAGGGCTGACTGGAAGGAGTTCCATTTTTCTTTCATTTTGTACTCCTTGAAACGAGTTGTCAGTTCCTTTGCATTCAAGATACAGACCTTCTTTGTCAACTGCGACCCGGAGTCACGTAGGAAAAGATTTACCATCACGTCAACAACCCTTGGTATAGGACCCGAGGATGGTTTGTCTGACGTTTCTTGCTCTCTGAAGTCAGGACGGGTTCCGGAAGAAGACAGTTTAGTAACAATGAAAACCTTGTTCATGAGATGGCGGAAGACAGATTCGATGTCACGACTGACGGCAGTGATGAGTTCGTCCGTCAAAATATTCTCAGAGAATCCGTTAGGACCCTGTTGCTTCAGACAAGCTTCGACACGTCTTTTCATTGCATCCGTGTGATCCTTGTATTGGGAGTCATCATCAAATAATTCCAATGACAAACTTCGACCGCCTACATTTCCCAAAGACAACGAAGGTTGAGTGGCACCTGTGACTGCTTGATGTGGTGTTTCGGGAACGACTGCTGGTATTTGTACCACTTGACTTCTTTTCTTATTCTGTGATGGTCTTTTTGATGTGTGGTGTCTCCTCTGCCTTGGTTTATCGACTGCACGCCCTTGACTGACCGGATGAGCTTTTGGATCGTTTGCAAACAACGTTGTTGGGGTATTACCTGACGGTCTGTCTTGGTCTGCGGCTGCCCCTTCATCTCGTGGTGGAGTAGATGATGGAGTACCGTTGACTTGTGCCGCCGCATTTGCGCCGGCTACATTGGTTGGAGTTGCGGCTGCATCTGTGACTTCATCTGGTGGTGAATTAGCCTTGTTACGTTTAGCGCTACTTCTTGTAAGTCTCGGCATTGTTTGATTGCTAATTGAGAGAACAACGAAATAAAATTGTGTGAAAAGCAATCTAAGTTGCTACAAGTGTTTTTTTTGTCGCATATCAAGAGATTCGTAAATGAGGTTACGGAAAACAGAGTCGACTCAACTTCAAACCTCAGCAACTCTAACGACAAACAAACATCACGCAACAATGTACAAATATTTCCACTTTAACGGTAAACAAATGGTACAGCCTGCAACGCCGTTGCAAACGAAAAGTGAAAACGTTACCAAAACAAACCACAACGGTACGAAACACCGATCATCCATTTTGAGATACGGTAATGTATGTTAAGATTTTCCGACAAATAGTTTAAAACCCAGTAATTTGGTGATTTGCAATTGAAACCAAAATGGAACTCAAACTTTGCAACGCCGTTCCATGACTGTTGACATGAATTGTCCAAGAAACCGTTTCACCACCGAACCATACATAGTACTTCATTTTGAGTTTTGAAACTGAAACATGATTCAAAATTGCAAATTGGAACATGATCCAAACACAAAGCCTGAAACGCCGTTCCGGTGACTGAATTCTGAAACGCCGTTCCATGATTGATGACATGAATTATACAAAATCACCCTTCACAACCGAAACAGAAGTCATTAGTATTATCATACCTACACTAGTACTACTACGTATACTACTATCGTATTATACCTATACACAAAGGTTTCTGTCTACGTAGCTACTACTGTCATAGAATACTGGTGGACAAAACTAGGCAAATTCATTACCAGTAAGATCACCGGCACACATGTGTTGTTGTTAAGAAGTACAACCTCACCAGTACATAAAAGTTCTCACTGCATCACAAGTTGAGAACGTTAACAATAAAACTCATTGCACTACTTTTTATTGTTCTCTATTCAAAAATAGCGCGGGTGGAGATTTATTTACTTAATGTTCTTATTTTTAAATAAGTAAATGGAATTATTCTTCATTGTTCTAGATTTACAGCGGTAGATCTGACAGGTTAGTAAGTCTTGATTCTTTGTTTGGAACACACATGGCCACACACACACACACACACAGTGAAAACATTTTTTTTCGAACAGATTTTACACTGTGATTTTACAGTGTGGTGATTTTACAGTGTTATTTTACAGTGTTATTTTACAGTGTTATTTTACAGCGTGAATTTTTTTTCTTTTCGAGTCAAAAAATACTGTTTCCCTTCATAATCATCTTACCAAACTTATCTTGAGCAGAGTTGGTTTACCGTACTTGTACGACAAAGCACTCCATCCGAGAACGCGGGATCCCACTTAACTGATCAGCAATGGTCACTATTATGCAGGGAATTCAGGCTCGAGATATTTTAATCCGAATAAACTGCCTTTGCTGGAAAAAGAATTGGACGGCATTGGACTGTAGAGGAATTGCTGGATAGATATTGTTTGGACTGCAGCCTTACATATACGTCTTGAAATCAATGAATCTGCATCCATTGCGTAGATATATCAACAGGATAAAGATCCAGTTTTTCGTGAGAAAGGAGTAAAATTGAACAACGTATCGGCAACAACAATTTGACCGACA
The DNA here is from genome assembly GCA_037355745.1 of Pseudo-nitzschia multiseries. NCBI lineage: Eukaryota > Bacillariophyta > Bacillariophyceae > Bacillariales > Bacillariaceae > Pseudo-nitzschia > Pseudo-nitzschia multiseries. Next base: position 8,644,484 of record CM074783.1, read on the forward strand.
ATTTTCCCCTGTAGTTTGAGAGAACGATTTGGAACAAAGTATCGGAACAACGGACGGAGGTACGGCGAACAACTATTGTAAGAACAAGCAAGAAGGGTACAAATGGGAGAGATAGGCAATGATTACAATGCCACCTGCATTGCTGATAAGAATGTATTTCCTCCTTTTTCTACTTTTGCTATTTTCATAGGACCGTATTGGAAACAACAGGATCGGAAGGCAACACTGGGTCGAAGGTGGAAAAAACAACAACGTAAGATAGAGGGAAAATGATGCCTACATCCTGCATTGCTCATGATGTCCTCCTTACTTGTGTTTCCCTCCTTCTTATTTTCATAGGTACGGATCAGTAGAACAATCAATTTGAGACAACGTTGGACAAGGTGGACGCAGGATCGTAACAATTTGATCGGACGAATTCAACGCAACAACAAAAGGAGGCCAACAGTGTAGGTTAGTGACACGTAGATTATACTATTGTTTTGTTATTATTTACTCAATGTAGCACATCCATAGATACTTACCCATTTGGTTCAATTCACATATCATGATAAACTCGAATACAATCGTAGACTACGGCAACGACAGAGAGCAACAACAGCAACCTGAAACCTAGCGACAGCGATAGCAAAAGCAGCAAGCAAGAACAATCCAAGCGGCCGCAACCCGGAACCATCGAACCAACAGCGGCAGCGATACCAACAACAGCGCCAGCAACAGCAGCAAGCGGCAACACCAATAGCAACAGCAGCAATAGGGAACAATCCAACCGCCCGCAAAAGTAAGAATTGCGGTTCCAAACAACTCATTCTGAAACGCCGTTCCAGAAAGTTTACCCTGAAACAAAAATACAGACACAATTACCGTTCCAGAATAGTAAGTCCGAAACACCATTACAGAATCTTGACCCAGAAACGCCAATACACCAGACGTTCAAATCAGAATTGCCGTTCCAGACAACTCAATCTGAAACGCCGTTCCATAATCTTGACCCGGCAACGCAAATACAGCAAACGTTCAAGTCAGAATTGCCGTTCCAGACAACTCAATCTGAAACGCCGTTCCAGTAACTTGACCAAGAAACGCCAATACACCAGACGTTCAAGTCATAATTCCCGTTCCAGACAACTCAATCTGAAACGCCGTTCCACAAACTTGACCCAGAAACGCCACTACAGAGATTCTGCCGATTTTCAAGCGGACGGAACCGGGAACGAACTAACCAACAGCGGCAGCGATATCAACAGGTGGGAACATTCGAAGCGGCCACAAAAGTCACAAATGCCGTTCCCGACAACTGAATCTGAAACGCCGTTCCACAAACTTGACACGGAAACACACTCCATGGGCAAATCGATTCATCGTCTTCCTCAAACATCTTATCTGCAAAGAGTCCGGCAACGGTCACACAAGAAAGGCACCCGGTGCAATGGGATTGACTACAACAACAAAGCAATTGGCAACAAAATCAATGAAGCAAAAATCAAAGAGGAAACGGGGGAAGACAGAGAGAAAGAGAATGAAATCAAAATTTATCCAAAACGGAGCAACGTCATCATCAACAATCCACCAGACTTACAAACACTTGTCGGAGATAAAACACAAGAAGTGTAAAAGTATGAAGGAAATTGTACAACATGTCGAGCAAATAGCATTGAAAACAGTTCACAAGAATGGGTTTCGAGGTAAATTCATGGAAACACGATGGGGTTTGAAAACAATTGGAGAAAGGGAATACACATCGGAAGAGGCGGTGTCTATTGATAGTTTCATGACATTGGATAGTACCGACGATAAGTTGCTTTTAGCAGTCGCCGAATCAGAACCATCATTGAGAATCTTTGCAAAAGGTTCCAAAAAATGTGCAAAACAACGCTTGGGTACTCCCAAAAATATAGAAATTACAAGAACATTTGCTGCGGAAATTGTTCAATCTAAACCCAAAATAGGCCGAGGAACCAAACGTGACAGTGTAAACAGTGGATATGATATTATTGGGATGAGACCAAATCGATTGAAATCGGGAAATGGTGTGTATGTTTTCAACAAGAATGTGGAACCAAAAACACAAGACCACCTTGAACAGAAAGCCCTACACATTGTGAAGGAAATGCAGCTTTGTTTACGTAAAATGTCCAAGTTTGTCAACCTTGAAACAACTGTGATGAATGAGGTTGTTAGTCATACAACACTGAATGCAATCGGCCATCACGCAACGGCCTTTTCTATTGGAAAGGATTATCACTCGAAATGCCATACCGATGCCGATATGTTCTACACAAGGCTGACGGTTATTGCTCCAAAACATGTAAGTGATGACGAGGTGATTTATTACTTTGTGTTCCCAACGTATAAAGTGAAAGTTCCATTGAGGTCAGGCGATACTCTATTGTTCAATCCATTAGTATTACATAGCTGTTCGAATCCAAAATACGAAGGCCGTTATATTATGAGTGCCTATGTGTCGACAAAAACTGTGAGAAGAGCTGATCCTCTATAATATATTAAACAATAATTTAAAGTTAGACGTTCCATTCACTTTGTTTGTTTTACTGCGACATTGTGCAATCGTTTCGGAGTAGCTATCAATCAAAACGTAGGAGAAATATGTTACGATCAATATGGAGGAGCATTCAATTCTTCACTAATACTAAGTTATTATGGATATTGTAGTAGGAAAACAATTAAGTATTGGATGTATCAGAGAGGACCTCACTATAGTCATCATCGTTTGATGACATTGAACAATCATCACCTGAATTAGTAGAATCATCATTATTGTCGCTGTCCTCTTCAACAATAGTGCATTGGGAGTAGAGTGCCTCTTCATTAGGCAAAGATGACATTGTCTTGTGGAATTCATCCAGCCAAGCCCTTCGATTAGAGACAACTAGATATGAGTTAGATTGCAACGTACCAATTGCATCAAGTTCTGGGACAACTGCTACATCGGAAAGTATGCTGTCGACATGAAATAAGAACAGGGAATTGTCGTCTACTTCACCTCTCGTCACAAACGACGAAGCTGTTGGTAGTGGAGTGGATTTAAACTTGGTCACTACTGCATAAATGCCTTCGTCGCCAATTTCGTACTCAGAAACAAATGAGTAAGGCTGCTTCAGATTGTAGAGTTCAAGGAAACACATAATATGGCAGGGTATTTCACATGCGTCGACATCAAACAACGCCCAATCATACCAGACAGAGTTTAGTTGGCCACCATCGGAACGATAGGAAGGGTGGCTCCGAAACAAGTAATTTTGCTGTGTGCATTCGTCAAACCTGTTATGTTCAGTAAATCCTTTCACAAACGTAGAGTCCTCCAAAAGTGGAAGCACATTCTGACATACAAAAGACAACACGATGGGAGAAATATAGGGTTTTGTTTTGTTCGATGACCTAACCCATCTCATAGTACTTGCCCCATCGTCGTTAGTGAAAACGTGAAATTTTGAACCAGAAACTTTGGGAGGGACTCGATTACCAGAAACATCTTCTGCCGTCACTAAATTAAACTTGGAAGTAGCTACTCGTAGCAGCATTTTTTCTTCCTGTCGCTTTGCCGTTTGCATTATCAATGTCGAAGCATTCTGTTGAGTGTTCTTCGAGGGTGCTTTGATTTCAGTTTTGTGGTGTGATTCGGAATAAGAAGAATCCCATCCGCATGGAAGTCCCCAAAGCTTTATGTACTCAACAAGGTGAAAGTATAGATGGTTTTTGATCAGTTTCGTACCCATTCCCTCTCTGAGGCAGGTAGCATTAATACAATTGATAAAATGGATTATCATCTTGGGGAGATTTTCCAATCCAGAAATGGGTATATTCCCATGCTTCAAGAATTCTTCCATGGACAGTATCAGTTGAATTACCTCTACTTGTTTCTGAATAAATGCCGCGTCCTTGATGATGTTTATTGCCACATCGGAACAAAGGGTGATCAGAATGGAAATGAGCATTCCCGAATAATCATTACCCTCCTTTTTGGTAATGGAGAGAAGCTGACTGGAAAACTTGGTTCTGGGGAAATCTCTGTCCGATTGCCTTGACAAAAGACCACCGTATAACTGCGCAAGTGAACCAATAGTAGCTGATGTGCCATTCGTGTTTAAATCTGGGGCATACCAACACTTAGGACTACCTTTTAACAATGAATCGAGTGATTCTACTGCCCGACATGCTACACCCAGTTGACGCATATGCAAACACTCACCGGGAGTAGCAAAGTGAATGTTGTTGACATTACTACCAAAATTGAGGCTGTGAAAAGCATTTTTTATGGGATGGTGCGAAATGCTTTTGAAGTACTCCATGTGTTCCCGTGCAGAATTGTTTGGGGGGGGATTCAAAATCTTCTGGAACCCAGAGCCGAGTCAGTTCCTCCACTTGGGCTTTTGGTTTATGGATGACACGTGTAGGACATGTACAATGTCGGCACAATTTCTTCACCTTTTGCGTGTAGGATCCATACTTTCCACATAGTTTGTCATGAAGTTCTGTATCCCCAACAACATAGGCAATTGCAAATTTCATTTTCACTTTGAACACTTTTCCTGCATACGGAAGATAATCCCACTCCAACCCGCCCTGCATTTCACATACTTCCTTGAAAGATTGCAAAGCCGATGCAAGCGCGGTGTGTAGATTTTGAATATTATCTTTCGCCGTGGTTTTTTTCGTGTGTCTTATGCTCTCAATTTCAGTGTCGGGATGAAAATAAATTGTAGTCCAAGCGTCAGGTCGTTTTCTTGCTTCAGTATTGAAAATACCAAGAGTCATGTTGAGAGGAGTGAGTGACAGACGACCATGTGCATCCAAGCTGATTCCATCCATGTAGAAAATGATCGGAACAAGGATTTCATCATTTTCATTGCAGATCTGCTTCCACGATTCCGTCCACCAAGAGCCGTGGTGTAGTTCTGTTATGTATGTTTCATTGGTGAGTGGTGGGTTGTTTTCGGGTGAAAGAGGAGTCTCGACATTCGGAAAAGACAAATTGGTTTCTTGCATCAACTCCTTATTGGTCAGAAGGGAATGAAGTGCGTCTGGGAAGGATCGAACAAATATTTGGGTGGGTAAATTGCAAGGTAACCAGTTAATTATGTGTGGCTCGAACTTGGTCTCTGAAATACCCAAATTGGACTTGATTTCACTAAATATGGCTTCTCGATGACGGGGGTAGATAGAGCTAAAGTCAACACCATGAATAGTTTGACATTCGTTTGCCCATTGAAAAATAGATTTGAATGTGTTTAGAGGTAACTTGTGTTTCGTCATTAGATTCATGAGCTTTATTTCAGCAATGAGCCTATTGGTAGGTGAAAAAGAAAGATGAGATCGGATCAATTCCTCTTTTTCATTGATGTTTGGTTGGGATGCGGTGGGTTCCAAATCATCCATACCATTATCGTTCTGAATAGGAAGGCAAATTTCTTCATGAATAACCATGTCATCGTTGTTGCTGTTGTCTTCTGAAGGAAACAACTGTGATTGCATTACATTTCTATCCATTGGTGGAACAAATAAGTTGTGTACTACCTGACTGTTTAGAACAGAGTTGAACGTTTTGTTTGAGGATGCCTTGTTAGTGTGAGCGGCAGCAACAGAAGCGGAAGGAACGATTGGACCATTCTCCGTCAATGTCAGGCCATATTGTGTAGGTGAATGACGAACTGTACTAGTGGTTTCTTCTTTGGCAGATGACGAAAATTCCATTAGGTTATGCTTTAAATAGAAATCACGGCAAAAAGCTATTGAATCAAGGTGACGTGAAAGGCCTCGTGATACATATCGGTATGATTTGTGTGTAGACGAATCTTGTCTGCTTCCGATGAATGTCTTCGATTTGCCCTTACAGGTCAGGCAGCTACGACATATAAATGATTTGGGAATTTTGGTATAACAACCACTCTTGAAGTGATGGCGATTTTTACTAGTAGGTTGTGACATGTTCTTCTAATGGAAGAAGGGAGGGGGAGAAATGGTTTCGATGGGGGTGTTAAATGAACATGATGAAAATGAGCATGATGCTATCGGATCGAGCATGAAAAGGCATGATGGTATGAAAAAAGAAACGTCGTGACAGAGAAACAAGGCAGAAACATAGTACTAGTACAAAGTAGCAAACAAACACTTCGGAAAATAATTTTATTTCATATCTTGGGTTAAGGTTAGGAAGTTGTTTGGCACCGAGATTTCAAATTTAAACATGATTCAAACACAAAAGCATGAAATGCCGTTCCGGTGACTGAATTCTGAAACGCCGTTCCATGATTGTTGACATGAATTGTACAAAAAATCGTTTCACCACTCAAACAGAAATTGATACTATCATACCTACATTACTACTACTACTAGTACTATCATAATACACACGGACACATATCTAAGACAAAAGGTTTTTAGGAAACAATTGAAAAAAGAAAGAATGGTGGTGAAGTCGTGTAGGAGGAAGTTAGTGCTGTAGAGTTGTACGAAAATTCGTTAAGACGAGCATGATGCTATCAAAGCGAGCATTAAAAGGCACGATGGTATGAAAGAAGACACGACGTGACATACCGTAGAAAACAACGCGGAAAAATAGCGAACTAACACTTCTGAAAGTAAATTTATTTCATATCTTGGGATAAGGTTAGAAAGTGTGGAAGTGAAAAGTAGATTTTTTAAATCAATTTAGTCAAAATGGAGAGATCAATGGACATTTTGAGTCTTCGGGGAGAATTTTGGTCGCAACCTGAGGGGGGTCGAAAATCTTTACAACAAAAATTGTGAATTTAAAAAAATACCCTTGCGCATAACAAACGCAGGGTCGATTTTCTGAAAATAGGGCTTGCGAGGGGTCCGCGTGGGGTCGCGTGACAGTTATCGGACGCATGGTCAGAATAATTTTAATGAACGAGAGAAGGCTTGTTACCATGGTCAAATTGATTTGGATACTAGAGGAGAAGTGGATCAACATGGTGGAGATTGATTTCAATGGAGAGCGGAAGCTCACCATTATTGAATTGATTTGGATGGAGGATTCAGATTGATTTGGATGGAGGAGGAGGAGGAGGAGAGGGAATCACCATGGTGGATATTTAATAGTGGAGATATATAGCTTCCGCGTTTTTGAAGTTTAGCAGTTTTGAAATTATGAGCTATTCAGCAAGAAGGAGCTTGTTTTTGATTGAATCCACTGTATCCACTGTATCTGCTGTATCCATCCGTTGTATTTGAAGAAGTGTTTGGTTTGGGGTCCGGTTTTTCCGTAAGAGGGATCTAACTTGTATGATTACCTATACACAAGGTATGGGACCAAGCGCTAGGTGAAGTTAATCCCATCACTTTTTCAATACAGCATGAGCACGGGAGCCAACAAAGAGGGGACCAACTCATACGATTCCCACGAGTTTGCTCATACATAGTCGGGGGTGGTCCACAATTTGCGACACCACATTGTTGCAACAGTTACAGCAATTACACATTTACAAGTCAAGTAGCTTCAAGTTGCTCTCATTCATAATTTCGAAACTTGGCACTTTACTAAATAAACTAATCTTGAAATCTTGAAATCGACAATCCGCTCCAAGCTATCAACTATTCAAGAAGCTCTCGACTATCCAATCCGCTCCACCAACAAGCTATACTTTGGGAAGCAAACAAATAGCCGGCCAAATTGACCATGGTGATGATTTGCAAATTGACTAACTCATGATTTCTATTTCTTCTTTTACGCTTTTCTAAGCAAACAAACTGACAATCCAACTGGCCATGGTATTTTCCAAACTACAGATTCTTCAAGCTCTTCAAGTCAAAATCAACAGCCAACAGATTGCACCAACCAATCCAGTCGATCCAAACCCATCTGTCCCTCCAAGCGCAACGAGTCCAAGTCAACAAGAAGATGATGGTATTGATTTGGAGCTGCTTTCTGATTTGGATTCTGATTCTGATTCTGATTTTGAAATGTTTTTAAGGGATGATCCAGGGTGGGGTAAACTCCTTTTGCTCCACGGAATTCGTTGCCAGGATGAAGATGCATATTTGGATTCAGATTCAGAGGAGATTGATCCAGACGATCCAAAGTGGGATTATATTTCTGTTCAGATCAGTACAAAACCCAAGTACGAGCACGAGCCAATTATCTGTGAAGTTCAGCGTCAGGAAGGCTAAGGACTTCCCAGTCCGGTGCTTGAGGATCAGGGTTAGGAAGGCCAAGGACTTCCCAGTCTGGTGCTTGAGGAGGATCAGGAAGATTGACACCGGGGTAAGTTCCATCCTCACTGTATCCACAATGGTTGAAATGCTTGTTGAATGGACCAATTGCTTATGCTGCTGCTTGGATTATCTGTTGCTCTATGCCATCTAAATCAAAAGGCCATCTTGTATTGATCATTAGATGATTTACAAGTTTGCAGATGATATACTGATCGGTCCATACTTTGGTTGGTATGCCGGGCGGGGAAGAATGTCGAATTGTGTCAGGCGGGCTCTTGCCAAAACAGTCTCATAGACAATTCCACTGTAGTAATGGCTACTCAAATTGTCCCACAAGAAGACTCTCCGCTCATCACCATGGTCCTCAACAGCAGAACAAATTGTTCCAACAAAAGCAGCAAAGCTATCTCCAGTTGTTCCAGCTACTCTTTGGACCCAGACCCATAATTGCGGCCAAGCAATGCTTCCAGACAGATAATTGGGGATGACGGCAATCAGTGATCAAGTGTGTCACTTAAACGATGCTCATGCTTGTGTCAAATTTGTGTGATGTATTTAAAAATTCCAAAATATTTGTTGTGCCTATGAAAAACAATTCTCTATGTATTTTTGCATGCAACAATTTCAAGGAGGACTATTTTTGCAACCATAGTTTTGGCCTTAGTATTATGGCTGCTTCACAATTTTTTACTGGCACAACTTCATTTCATGCTTACCCCAATAATAATTTATTCTTCACTCAATTTTGAGTTTTCCTCACGACACTCATCTTTTGTAATATTATCCTCTATGTGCAATGATATTGTCATAGCGCTATTACGAATTTCTTCGCAATTATATTAGCTTCTTGAAAACCAGCAATCTATTATGTTATGTCCATTTCACAGTACTCACACTACAAATATTGAATACCAAAAGTTGACAAACATATTTTGGAAGAAAAAGAAAGAAGTATTTTATCTGCATTTGCGATGATTTCTTTTCTACTATTCAATTTTAACAGCAGACAAATATATTGTGCAAACAGACATGAAATAATATTGAACTAACTGCGGTACTATAAGGTTATTGTTATCACCATTTACTTTGGTAAACTTTGCATGTATTTGATGTAAAATTTGTAGTCTTTGTCATCCTTGCCAAGAGTCTCAATCATGTAACATTCTTGTTCCTTCCATCTTTGCTCCTCTTTTTTACTTTCTTTGTTGTCATCATCTTGTAGTGTATGTTTGCCATTTTGCTGTTGGTACCTTTTAAGTCGTTCTACCTCTAAATCTTTTGACTGTTGTTCCTTCCTTCTTTTTTCTATTTCACTTAGGACACATTTGTAAAGAATACGTCCCTTGGTACTCCATCCCTACTTATTACCAGATTTACTGTCAGTGACTTTCTTTCTCTTCCTCCTGCCCTTCATTGTGCTCAGCCATGAGTCCTAGTTGCTGTAATGGAAAAGCAATGCAAATGCTTCATCGCTTGGGGTGAAAATGTTACTGATTGTTGTTCTGAATGATTTTCTTTTGAAGTCTGTCTGTTTTGGTGACACTGCTCCAAGACTTCTTTTCATGAAGTATTGGAATTCCAGTGAATTTTTCCGTCAATAGTCCTCGTGCAATTTGTACTTATTTTCAGAGTTTTTGTTTTCATTTTCCATGATTAGAACTGTTGTATCTGTTTGTTCCTTTTATCGTCAATGTGTCAGTGTTAAGAAGACGATTGTGTTAGAAATGATGATGAAAGAGTGTGTACGGGTAATGATTATATTGTCTGTTCTTACCTTTGTAGTTTTTCTTGGCTAGAGTCTGAGCATTGTGCCTACATGTAGGCATTTCTGTGGCGTCATCTACCCGTCCATCCAGCCATTGCATCTAATCTTCAGTTATTTCGATGTTGGTGAACTCATCCCTTACGTCAAAAACCTTGTTCCCCATACATCTAATGCGCTGCTGGGTCTTCTCCCACCTCTCCTGGGTTACCAACTTCTCCACGCCCTTTCTGTAGCGTTCACAGCACTGTTCCAAGCCCCTGGTTGCTGTGTACATGTCCTCCTCTTCCTACTAGCAGCGTCCTGAAGTCGCAGGAAGGCCAACCCTTTGGTCATATGGCTGCTGCAACTCCATGCCAACTCCTTGGAACATGCCATTATCCTTAAATTGTTCTAATATGTAATGACACAGCCATGAGGCAATCCTTCCATCCTTTCACAACTTAAATAGCCAAGAGAGCGCGTAGCATTGTAGTTGTTGCTCCCAGGCACTTTGAGTTTGATTTCCTCCCACTTGAAGGAGTTCCTGGGTTCCCTTGGGTAACCCGCCCATGATCACCATTTTTGCCATCACTGACTCCTGTACTGAATTATATGGAGGCGGCTTCGAACCCATAGCGTATGGCCCGTACAGAAGCCCCTTGGCTGTATTTTGTTCTCCTTCCCATGGTGGAGGTGTCCACTTAAATCACCTCTCCATGGGGGAGAGCCCCTGCCTAAGAAGCGTGGTTTGCAGTTCTGTCGGGGGGTTGACTGTGACATCAAGCTCGCCCAGCTGCGTAACCCACCGCACCTTGAAAGTGCCATCTGATACGCCCCCAGCCAGTCCAATCATGCCTGACTAACTTGGTCGTAATCTTCCACCCACATGGAGGTTTTCTTATGTTCTGCCTCTTGGCGCGCTCCCTCCCCTCGGTAGCCCTGAGTACCAAGCGTAATCCCGGTTGCAACCACAGGTTGTCCAAACGCAGAGGCCAACGGCCTTGAACCACTAACGCGACCCCCCCCCCCACACACACACACTTCTAGACCTCTTCCTCCTATTCACCTTTATGTAGAACTAAGGGGGATTGTCGGCAATCCTCCCCAGTATGTCTTCACGCTCAACCACCCACTTAGGGCCAGCACCTAGTAGTACTAGTATCCCCCCTCTAACGTACCATGCAGACCAGCCGTTGGCTCCGATTCTACAAATAAGCCAACCAGTCTGGCACAGTTTGCTGCAAATTTTCTCGATGCACCCCTGAACTACTACTACTAGGTCACCACAATCCTCACGCTACTCCAGTACATGCTGTGCCCGGCCCTCTCTGGAGGCATCCATAGCCTTTGAATTAACTCGGACGTACCACTTCTGCCTCCTGTTCTCGCCTCTCGTTCTTAGGCCCTACTTCCATAGCCACTCATTTCTTGCTCATGGCCCAATCAGCAATTGTTTTTGGTTGCTTTGCACCTACACTGGCTGCCTCAACTTGCGCCTTAAGTTCCTGGATCATTGAATCATAGTCCTCTTTCATGACAGCTTGGTCCTGCAGGTGCAAGTTCAGCACGTGAGACAGCACACTGTGGCCTATTAAATTCCTTTCGTGACCAGAAGTACCAAAGCTACCAAAGGGTAGATTTCCTATGCGCATGAATCAATGAGTCCCGTATCCATCTAAGTAATCGATTCCCACGGCATATCGATTCCCACGGCGCATCGATTCCCATCGCGCATAAACGGTGAGCAATCCCTGTCTTACGATATTGCCATTGTTCTTCGGTGAGCAAACTCTGATTTCATAAAATATCACACGAGCTACAGGAGCAATTCCTGACCTTAATGATAAACATTTCATGGAGTCTTCCTAACGGAACAAGAGAAGAAAACCGTTGGCATGTGATTCTCACACAATACATATACATGCATGCAAATATATATGGTCAACGACTAATACATGTACGGAAATAATCAGCGAGTAATCTCAGCACTACGCAACAGCAGTTGCAACGTATTCATCTCAATAAAAGAGATATCTTGCATTTCGGCAAGATTTCACTTTATCTCATACTTTTAACATTCAACTGATTTATATCCCAAAATTCACACTAGTTGCTATCAACTACTTGTAATCTACATACTAAGGTCTGTCTCGCTGCAATCTGAATAAGTCACAGCAAGAGGAGATAAAGAAAGTGTGCCGTAACAAACAAACGCAAATGCAATCGGTCCTATGATCGATTGATTTAGTGAGTAAGATCATTGTTACAGTTCATTCGGCCTTATCGGACGACAGGTTAATTACTCGTCGTATCGTCGTTCGATTTACAGCATATTTCCGTGTAATTCCAAGCATACAAAACACATGTAATCTTAAGACACAAAACACACGCAAAACCATCTTCGATCGGTCTTTTGTTACCGTATAATTCACCGTGATATTCTCATTGAATATCACATGTGATTGTACCTTATTATGTAGAATTAGTACTAGGTTGTACGTAGATTTTAGGGCATGATAGTGTTTTAGAGTTATTAATTCTTCGAAGAGTGAGCTGACGGGAAGAATTTCCCTAAGAGACAATCCACATGGATTAATCACCGACGATTATTCACTCAGGTTAAATAACCTTACGAATAAGGTTATTTGCCTTTGTGACTCTTCGTACGTGCGATACGCGTTACACGGTGAATTCTTTTCAGTCCCCTTCAGTCGTAAATCCTCCAACCGTTAAGCGGCTGGATTCTATGACTTAACCTATTCATCGTGAGTCGTGTTGAATACCAAATTGTATCCAGTCTACCATCAGAGGCCCTATCAAAAGAAAATGGGGCGGCATTTTGCCTTTCATTCTGGCTTGTATCATGGCATTTTGCCCTGACCCTTGCCGGTTTGATATATTGTATTCATGGATCAAATTATCCATTTTCGAAATGCTCATTGCAGAACGATTTGTTCATTTTTTCCGTGATTGAACTTAGAAAATCAACTTGTTACTTCAATCGAACGATCGATCGAACATTCCATCGAATGATTGATTTTTTATCAAATCTCTTACCACATGCAACGAGAACAATGTTCTCTGAAAACAGCGCCACTCATTAGCTTTGTAAACAAATCAGCAATATTTGTTGAACCTGGTTCCTTTGCAACTCTGATAATTCCTGCTGCAATAGATTCACGAGCTTTGTGGTATGCAATGCTGTTGTGCTTCTTCTTACATGGGCTTTCAGGTCGTGTAACATTTGTAACAACTGAATCATTATCACAATACACATTTGTGCTCCCATCAATTGGAACACCCATCATTCTCAACTTGTACCTTAGACCTTCAACCAATTCGATTGCAATTTTCAAAGCAATGATTTCAGATCCAAAAGTTGATGTCTCAACTGTTGTTTGTCTTTTGGAAAACCATATGATCGGTGCATTATTAATGAAGATAATAACACCAGTATGAGACCTTCTCGTTGCCTTGCATCCAGCATGGTCAGCATCGACAAAACAGCTCATCGTCACATGTTTTCCCAAAGCTTCAGGCATATCTGTTGGTATGACTTCATCGGCACCAGGATAAAATTCAGACCAGTCACATTTTTGAAATTTACTTTCATCAACACTTGGTACGGTATCATCAAAAACCAGTTTTGACCTGTTGTACTTTTTCAAATATGCAAATATATGAAACAACTGATTCAAATGCCCTATCCTTGCCTGTGCCAAATACCTTGACATCAGTGATACTGGCATTACTATGTCAAGTCTTCCTAGTTCACAAATCCACCTGAGAACCCCAATTAAACCTTGATAGTAATTTTGCAATTCAGGGTTCAATTCTTCTGATATATCAATTTCCGGTCGGTAATCATGTGATAGTGGACTAGATGCTGATTTTGGTAGATACTTGTAGCCATATTTTTCAGTTCCTAACTCTTGTTCAACTGCTGCAACAGCTTTCGCTGTGTACTTAGTGCTTGATAATGACCATCTTGGCTTTGAATCACCTTCAAAGTAGAATTTCCCAATATCAGCTCCCAAATATAGAGTTGGCTCTTCAATTGTATCATCCTTCAATTTGAACTTTCGTTCAATGTTTTCAAGCTGGAACTTTGGATCTTCGCCAGAACATAGGATATCATCTACATATGCAATGAGCATTGCCCAGTATCTGGATCCATCTTTCCTGGTTTCAATTCTTAAGTGCACATCCGGATCTGCCTTGCACGGTGAATATCCAAGATCTCTCAAATGCTGGGTGAGGTATGACCTGAAAGATGCACCAGCAACCGGCAGTCCATACAATGCGCGGACAATCTTACAAGGTCTTCCTGCAAGGTGAGGTGGAAAACCATCTTCTTCTCTCGCTTTTAGGAAGTATTTCTCTTTAATCGGGGCTGTCAAATATGCATTTTGAATATCAGCTGAGAGAACCTTCAAATCATTCAGCGCTGCCAGCAGAAAGAATATTCTTACTGAGTCTCGACTGGGAACCGATGAATAAGTATTTTCTTTGGCCACTGCAGGGACTTTGTGACCGTCCCCTACCAATCTGGCCTTCCTTGTTAGGGACCCAAGCTTGATGTCAAAAATCATGTGGGTTGTTATCTGTTTATGGCCAACGGGGATAACATCATCATCAGAAAATTCAAACGCTGCCATATTATTTGTCATTTCCTTATGAATTGCTCTTTCCCAGTGGTCAGTCCCCGTTTTCTTATCAATAGCCAGCGCTTGTTTGATTGAATGTGGCAATTCAACTCCATATTTGTGAGTCTTCAACCAATACTTTGCTGTTTTGGCCGCTTTAAGGATTCGATCCTTCCTTCTCAAAATTTTGTGCACCCACCATCTGAAAGCTGGTGATTTTTCAAGATTATTGTTAACTGCATACTCGGCTAATTGCACTGGAAATGATTCTTTCACATCACTTAACTTACACCAAGATTCAGTGCCATCTTTCCAACTGGCTAAAATTCTCCAACCTCTAGTTGTAGGTTTATGGGTTTTCCTGCCATTTTTTGCTATGGTCGTGGCTTCATCATCAGTTAGTGCAGTGTTGTTGCATTCATGGTCAATGAGCTCATCTAGTAGAGTGAACATCCTCCTGTCATCATCAACAGAGCTGTATAGGCTTTCTGCAACAATATTTGCCGTGTATTCCTCCATGGTGCCATCAGGTAGTTGCAATTTATACAGCCTCGTGTCTAGTATGGGATTCTCATTTCTGATTCCTATTGGTCTGTTTTGCAAGTCGCGAACCCTGTCCTT